>OU795036.1:88371684-89084184 GCA_917208275.1 Patella pellucida | reverse complement strand
TTGGTTCGACTATTTGAATCTGTTGAGTAATTAACTCGGACAGTTGTCAGTTTGTTAGAAGTAAATTAATAATTACCACATGTAATCATTGATCTCCAGGAAGCGAATTATAAAGCTATTTTTAAAATATCTTCCTCTACACTGGGTAGATAAGTGAATTAAAAAAAAGGCGTTCATCTTTATCAAATTTAAATGATACCGAATTTTGCAAATATCTTGGAACACTGTGATGGAATTTATGATATTTTATAAATCTTAATTGGCAAATGTAAATATTGACGAAACCAGTGAAGTATTTTTTTTTATTGGGTTTTGTAAATCATATTTAAAACTGCCTGAAACTACATCTCCCTATAGCATTTCAAACTTCTTTTCCCCCAAACAGAAATGAAATCAAATGACGTCCTAGTGTTCTGGTCCGACTGAATTACTGAAGATGGGCATACACCATATATTGTGCTATGAGGGAAATTTTGCCCGAACAGCGGCGCTAAAGATTACACTTATAACGAATGCTAAATGTCAAGAGATCCTTTATGTGCACACAGGACCTCGGTTTTTGTCCCATCTAGAGGACTAGACAGCTGTATTTGTCAGGCCCTTTGTCCTGCACCACTGACAAGGGGAAACCACGCTGGAAAATCCTGAGGAACTTTCTCGGCCAACACATGGATCGAATAGGTGACTTCTGGGCTACCAAGCCCCACAAGAAGAGAGAGAGAGAAATGGGGTTTGACGTCCACTCGACACAAACTAGGCCATTTTGGGACTAACGTATGGTTTTTTAAATTTTATTTCAATACTTAGCTTGTGCGTAGGGGTCTTTAGCAGTGGGAGGAAAACGGAGTACCCGATGAAACCCACGAGGTTGAGAAGGCGCTCCTAGCCCCACAAGAAACTGCTTGGGAGGACACCAACTTTGATGGATTAATAAGAACACATTTTTATCGATTAATAAGAACACATTTTGATGGATCAAAAAGAACACATTTTGATGGATTAATAAGAACACATTTTGATGGATCAAAAAGAACACATTTTGATGGATCAAAAAGAACACATTTTGATGGATCAAAAAGAACACATTTTTATGGATTAATAAGAACACATTTTGATGGATTAATAAGAACACATTTTTATGGATTAATAAGAACACATTTTGATGGATCAAAAAGAACACATTTTTATGACCATTAGGATATGTAGCTTTGTTATTAAATTTGAATGTGAAAGAAATAAGTGCTAGATACTCAAGATTAAATGATACCTTGGTAACAGTGCGTGTTGCTATGTCTGGATTAACCATCTTCCTAGGGGGTAGGACTGATACAAGCTTTCCTCTACACACATTTGTTTAAATATAAAGTAATGTTCAGCACCCAAAAATGAAAACACAAAAATGATTAAATCTGAAAAATGTATAATAATTATCCACAGACACAACCAAGTACAATAGGTTTAAATTTGTACAAAGTTTCATAAAGATATCATGAAAGATTTATTAGATACGCTCTGGAAACAACAGTTGAATAAAAGAATGGCACACAGCGCCAATATATGTTTTGGTTATATAAGTTAACTTAAGATCTGATGAACTTTTGTTTATAGTTGTTGTGGATTTGGTGCTATAAAAATGGACATATTATTATTATTATTATTATTATTAAGGGGCTGGCTCCAGAAGATCTTGGGTTCGATACCGGTGTTTCCAAAGAAGCATCCTGAGGATTTATCAGATCTTTTTATTTCTAAATAGAATGTGGCTGTTCCTTTAAGGTTTCTACAAGTCCTTTTATATGATTGAGATGGCGTCCAATTATTGGTTGAAAAGGCTCCACTATTGATCAAACATTTTCCCGTAATTTCATCTCCTATTTAACCAACCCCAGCAAATTACACCAATTTCCTTTCCCAACTACAGCCTGGCGTCATTAAAATCATTTCTCTTTCCACGGGCTTCCTATCTGTAAAACAATCACTGCTGGTTGTTCAAGGCTAGTAATTCTATCCTTTGTTTGATATACATTACGGAGTGGCTGGATTGAAAGGGTCTATTTGTAGACCGTTGTCGTCAGCGAGTCTCCGTGTTAAGTGTCCAGACCCAGAAAGGGTCAGGAATAATAAAATATGAGAGCGAACATTAAATTGTCTAGTTTGAACCTGCTCTAAAATTACACTAAGTGGAGACCAGATGAATAAACTTTGTAAAACTTTTTAATTATATTCCTTTCAGATCGAGAGAGAGTGAAAGAGAGAGTGAGTGAAAGAAAGTGTGAGAAAGAGAGAGTGCAAGAAAGAGAGGGAGAGTGTGAGAGAGGGCGAGTGCAAGAAAGAGAGAGAGTGTGAGAAAAAGAGAGTGCAAGAAAGAGAAAGAAAGTGTGAGAAAGAGAGAGTGCAAGAAAGAGAGAGAGAGTGTGAGAGAAATAAAATGAAATAGTTTAATGTCCTACTGTTCTGCTCCTAAACTGGGCTAATGAAGACAGAGAGAGAGAGAGAGAGGGATTATTTAGGGATCAACAGAACAGTAGGTCCTCATAGGGCCCCCCAAACCCTGTTATAAATGGGGCCTCAAAATAAGAGTGAGCCGCAGCACAACTGTTGGCACTGCCTCGGTAAAATGTTCACGTTCCTTAAACACATAGAACTCCATTTCAGTTCATACCAAACTTAAAACTATACTACATGTAACATTTAGTACCATTTCACAAAAAACGTGACTTTTTTTTTACACAGCTGGAGAAAATTAATTCCTGGAAGATGAAAAGAATTTCTGGATTCATCTTTAAAAACACTAAAACATGGTTGATCCCAGCAATAAATTTCGACAGTAAAAATCATCCTAGGGACAAAGGTCAAACAGACGAGCGGCAATCGCATGATCTTACAGCATTAGTATGCACAATACTTGCAATCGCTTTCTACGCAAAAAAACTCGACCATTTTATTCTTTTATCTTGACAGAAAAAACTTTCATCATTTGGTGAAAGATTTATTTCTAATGACTTGACTTGGAACCAGAGGATTTCGTAACGAAATGCAAATGGCGTCAGAAATCTCTAGAGTTCTTTGAAAAGGGATCGGGATGATAAGGAAAAAAGTTCGAAGATGAGAGAATAAAGCACTGATATCGAACTGTGGCTTGTGATTCAATGATGGCCACCAGGGGGGGTGTGATGGTTACATAGTATAAATAGCAGGAATAGAAGATGGAAGGTCAGCAGACCTACTGTAATAACAGCGTGCATGTCTTTTCATACACCGCTCTGTCTTTTTTGGTCAATTATACTCCAACAGACATCGTGGCTTCAATTCACTTATAATCATAGAAACTCTTTTTATCAATCTATAAAAATAACCAAAAAACACCGCAAAGCAGAGAACTGCAGGACGTTAAATTCCAATTCACTTATAATCACAGAAATTCTTTATTTCAATCCATAAAACTTACAAAAAAAACTCCACAAAACAGAGAACTGTAGGACGTTAAATTCCAATTCACTTATAATCACAGAAATTCTTAATTTCAATCTATAAAATATACAAATAAAAAAACTACAGGACGTTAAATTCCAATTCACTTATAATCACAGAAATTCTTTATTTCAATCCATAAAACTTACAAAAAAAACTCCACAAAACACAGAACTGTAGGACGTTAAATCCCAATTCACGTATAATCACAGAAATTCTTTATATCAACTTACAAAAAAAAATCCAAAAAAACAGAGCAGGGCCCTGTTTCTCAAAATGATAATTAAAGATAAAATCCAAATTTTAGTAGATACCGTATTTCCTCGAATACAACCCCGGCCTCGATTACAACCCGGGCCTCGAATAGAACCAGGGGGTAAGGGGGTGTTGAGATAAATACAACCCGGGTCTCTAATAGAACCCGGGTCTAACGTAAAAACTGAATACCCCCTGTCAAAATATAAATTAATTGATGATCCCTGCACAGGAAGTAGAATTGTCCCATGTCACGAACAGAGAGTTTAGCCTTCATATTTGCAAGACCGACCCTATCTGCTTGTTTTACTTGTCCAAAATGTCACTTCTATAGAAGATTTTGAAGCATTAATTCGGGTCTGAAAAAATACAACCCGGCCTCGATTATAACCCGGGCCTCAAATAGAACCCGGGGGTCGGGGGGTGGTAAACGAAATAGAACCCCGGGGTTGTATTCGAGGAAATATGGTACTCTGATATTGATTGGCTATGCACTAAAATCAATCTAATATTATCCAATCAAATTACTAAAATTTGATTTCATCTTAGTTAAAATTTCGTGAAACAGGCCCCAGAACAGTAAAACATTAAACCCCATTTTATTTCATTTCACCCCCCAAAAAAAATTCTTTGTTGTTTGATGTATGGTAAATAACCAAAAATGTAAGAAAGCCCAAAAATACATTTTATTAAGTCAAAGTCAAAGATTTTTTTTTGGTTAAAGTTTTGTTCTGTATTACAAGAAAAGAAAACATTAAACCCCATTTTATTTCATTTCACCCCAAAAAAAATTCTTTGTTGTTTGATGTATGGTAAATAACCAAAAATGTAAGAAAGCCCAAAAATACATTTTATTAAGTCAAAGTCAAAGATTTTTTTTTGGTTAAAGTTTTGTTCTGTATTACAAGAAAAGAAAACATTAAACCCCATTTTATTTCATTTCACCCCAAAAAAATTCTTTGTTGTTTGATGTATGGTAAATAACCAAAAATGTAAGAAAGCCCAAAAATACATTTTATTAAGTCAAGGGCAAAGATTTTTTTTGGGTTAAAGTTTTGTTCTGTATTACAAGAAAAGAAACTATACAATAATGTATCTCAATTTTTCTACCCTTTTATTAAATGCCAGATGCCTTTGATGAAATGCTAAATGTCTTTTTAGAATCTCTTGATATTTTCTGTGTATTCCTTTAAGTTATCAGGGGTCACGGTGGCTAAGTGGGTAGGACGCTAGCTGGCTAGTCTGGAGGTCAGGTAGGTTCATTCAGATTTTCCACTGTCTAGTTGTTTGGATTGGACAAAAAACCAAGGTCCTGTGTACACATTGGCATGCACATAAAAGATCCCTTGACCGTTGGAATTTGATATATGTAAGAGTAGGCCATAATGCCGCTGTCCAGGCAAGATTTCCTTCATAGCACCATGTATGGCATATATCTATCTTCATTAGCTCAGTTCAGAGCAGAACAGTAGAGCATCAAAACTCATGCGATTTAATTTCATGCCTGTTTAATAATAATAATAATAATAATAATAATCTCGTCATTTTACAAGGGTAGCAAATTAGGCCTAAGGCCTGTTTTCGATTTGGCCCTTGGCACAGATCGTTTGAATTCTGTATATTAAATGCCCAGATGTCACAATACAAAGCCAGCTAGGGGTAGGGTTAGAGTTAGAATTCAGAAATTTCTGAATTGTGAGATCTGTTTACAGTATTATTTAATATTTTTTCTAAATTACAAATAACGAATTATTGAAAATTCCAATTTAATATCATGATCAGTACAGATAAATAAATATAGAAATTTTCTCAATATATCAATTCTGTTCATCTATTGTTAAACATGCATTATTCAAGAGCTAAATCTGCCTAGTGCAGGTCTTTATTTGGGCATGAAATAATAATAATAATAATAATAACTTTATTTAATGAGAATAGTCCCCTTAGCACAGGTGTACTAATTTTCAGGGGGTTCCTCCTACACTACAATAATATACATAGATATATAGTAACATGCAAATACTAAACAAATATAGACCCCCCCCCCCCAAAAAGCAAAAACACCAAGATAAAGTAATAGTCATTATGAAATACACAATCTACTGCTGCCCACCCCCTGCCCCCCACTCTACTTTACCCCCTTCCCCAAAACAAAAGTAACACAAATAATGTAGTACTAATTATAAAATATAGCATGCAGCTGTATTATACACAAACTATTGCTCAAACCAACACCCGCCCCCCCAAAAATGTAATAATATGTAAGATATGATATAAAAAATGCAGATACGGTATATATAATATACATGGTTAATCTACTTTTCTTTTACAAATTTATTTAAATATCTTTTAAAAGTAAATGTTGATGAATCTTGTTTTATTTGAAGAGGTAAGGAATTCCAAAGATTAGAGGCCGAAAAATGTTTTCTAAAGTATTAATTAGACATTAATTAACTGATCAAGGCCTTAATCAACTTTGGATGGCATCAGATTGCTCCGATACTAAACAGATTTAAACGTTTCAGCGGTTAATCAAATATGGCGCACCTTAACGCTTCGAGTCGTAGCTTTGATCAACCAGGTCCGTGGTTGAAATTATTGCACAGGTCGGCCAAATCTTTAAATGCCTATATCTTCGCTTGCAATAGAGTAATTTGAATGAAATTTTCAAATTATTCATTTTACATCATCTACTTTCGAACTAGTATAG
Source organism: Patella pellucida (assembly GCA_917208275.1). Taxonomy (NCBI): domain Eukaryota; kingdom Metazoa; phylum Mollusca; class Gastropoda; family Patellidae; genus Patella; species Patella pellucida. Next base: position 89,077,748 of record OU795036.1, on the reverse strand, counting down.
CAAGAATGGCTAGTTCTTATCTATATCTTGAATAATGTAACTTTAATGTTTTAACAATGGTTTTCGATAATTTCATTTACTTTCTGTTTTCTCCTACATAATTTTTTCTGGTTGTTTCCATCTCCCTGAAACATTTATTACATATTTATTTATATGTGTTCTGAGTTCGGACAATTATTTTATTTATATTTTCACATTAACAAAGGAAATAATGAATGAATGAATGAAATGGGGTTTAACGTCCTACGCTTAAGCACCTAACCTGGGCCAATTGAAGACGGGCATACGCCAACAGTGTGCTATGAGGGAAATTTTGCCCGGGCAGCGGCGCTACGGCCTACTCTTATATCGAATTCCAACTGCCAAGGGATCTTTTATGTGTACTCCAATTTGTACACGGGACCTCAGTTTTCCGTCCCATCAGAACGACTAGGCAGCTGTCCTTGTCAGGCCCTCCTTCTGCATCACTGACAAGGGGAAATCACGCCGGAAAATCGAGATGAACTTTCTCGGCCAATGCAGGGATCGAACACTCAACCTCCAGGCTAGCGAATCAGCGCCTTATCCACTTAGCCACCGTGATCCCCAACAAAGGAAATAAAACATGGAACAAAAACCAGAATAAAAAGGTTAAATTTTATAGTTTTCTGCTCATCTTTGACATTTAATTTGTTATCAGTTAAAGTTTTGTAAGTTGTAATAAAAGAGATTAGAGAGATTCAATGACTAGAGGAGTGGGATGTATTATAATCTACAAGCTAGCAGGTGCTTGTTGGTTTATATCTTGATATTAAACAGATCCAACGTTTAAATGTCATATAAAACTATTTATTATACTACCACAAACAAAAACAGTCCTTTTTTTTTTACAATTTTCATTTAAAAGCTGCTCTACTTCCTATACTCTTATGGCATGGAGATAGGGCGCCTTCTCAACCTCGTGGGTTTCCTCCGGGCACTCCGGTTTCCTCCCACTGCTAAAGACCCCTACGCGCATGCGAATTATCGTAATAAAATTAAAACCACATGATAGTCCCAAAATGACCTAGTTGTGTTGAGTGGACGTTAAACCCCATTTCTCTCTCCTACTCTCTCTCTCTCCTATACTCTTATTTCAAATTCCAACGGTTACGTGGGACCTCAGTTTTTCGTTTCATCCCCGGAACTTTCTCTGGTAACACCAGGATTGAACCTGGGACCTCCATGCTAGAGCCAGACCCATCAAGCGCCTTACTGACTATCTATTTGAAGTAAGAAGGAAACAATGAAGCCAATCTAATTAAAATACAGATCTGTAATTCGTTCCGTTTTTTTATACTTTCAATGGTCTACACTACATGAAGATCTAACCAGTTATATCTCTAGTAATGATGATTGATATGCTAGTCCAAAATTCAAAAGCTAACATCTGGGTTCAGACTGAAATTTTCGGCATATTCCCTTTACATTATCTAATTTTTAACTATTACAGCGTGAACTGTCAACTCTTTATCTAATCTCCCATAATCAACCTTTAATAAACCCCCATTTTCTCGGTAAAGATTTTAGATTATCACGTCATGGATCTAGAATCAAGGGAATGCCAAGAGATTTCCTCAATGTACATTTCATTAAACTTTGAGGCCAACTTTATTCTGCCTTATAAGTTGGAAATCTTACACAAGATGGCTGATCATGTTACTAGAGAAATTAAGATGGGTTTATTTATCAGCGACCATTTTAATTGTTTAGATTCAGGGCATCGTGGCTTTTAAACACTTGTTTATCTCTTGACGGAAATTTATTCACATTAATGTGCAACATGGCCTCTCTTATCAGAGACTTGATCGAAATCTCTCCATAAAAACCTTCACTATTAAAAGTTTATTTGCGAGGGTTTAGAAGATAAGAACGGTTAACCGTGGATGGTTTAAATGGCGGTAAAATGTGTTTATGGCTAAACCAACAAAGAAAATAAACAGAATGATTTTTATTAGAATAATATTCCGATATTTACAGAAAAGTGTGGCATTTGACAGTCATGGAATTGGTTATAAATGACAATTAATATTGATGTTGAATAAAAATGTAAAACAATTAACATGCTTTAGAGATTTTGTATACAAATCAGTTCATTGAGATTTTCTCGCGTGGTTACCCCCCTGGCAGTGGGTACATCAGAGAGAAAGAGAGAGAGAAATGGGGTTTAATGTCCACTCAACACAACTAGGTCACTTCGGGACTAACATATGGTTTATGTTAATAATTTGTTTCCGCTTAGGGGGTCTTTAGCAGTGGGAGGAAACTGGAGTGCCTGGAGGAAACCCACGAGGTTGAGAAGAAGGCACCCATATCTCCATGCCACATACGCTCACACCAGGGCTCACAGCCGCAAGCCAGAGGTGGTCGTACAGCTAGAGGTTGAAGTGCGGCACTCTAGACCACTAGGCCAACCCAACCCCCCCCCCCCGGTGCAGCACAGAGGGCCTGATAAGGACAGCTATCTAGCTGTTCGGATAGACAATTTTGCCCGCACAGTCTACCCTTATTTCGAATTCTAACTACCAAGGATTTTCTTACGTGCATGCAATACATGTATGAGACTTGACATTGGTTTTTCATCCTATCCGAACAACAAGACACTGTCCCTTACAAGGCGCTTGGTACTTTCTTTTCTTTTCCCGAAAAGAGACTGAAATTGTTTTTCTATTTTGATGACAGAAAAATGTAACCGAACTTGCAAATGTAGAAAATTGGATTAAAATGTTATTATGGATGATTGATCTAAATTTGTTTTATCAAAAACCACGAAAAGATGTCATAGTAGTGTAATAATCTGAGACTTCCAATACGAGAGGCTTCCATGTAAACATTTCTTTCGCTAAATCAGTAAATAATCAATTCCTGGAAAACGTGAAGATTCAGAAGCTTTGGTACTTTATAGAAAATCTCATGGATTCGACGCTTCTACCATAATCTGACCGCAATAACCATTTTTTTTACGTTTAAATCCGATATTATCTGAACTGAGTGACCTGGGTAATCCTCTTTATAGGATTTTACCATCAATAATATTCACCAATCATTCCGGTAATAACATCCATTCAATTCATACGACACATTTCAATTTTTTTTTACGGCATCCCAAAAATAGAAACGTAACCAGTTTTTACTACATCTTGTACTCCATGGTATCGAAATCTATCTTTCAATAGCAATGACACTTTCATCAATAACAAGTCTTGAAGGGACAAACTGATTCTCCATGTGGTCACAGAGAGAGAGAGAGAGAGAGAGAGAGAGAGAGAGAGAGAAAGAGAGAGAGAGAGAGAGAGAGAGAGAAATGGGGTTTAAAGTCTACTCAACACAATCTATGTCATTTCGGGGGTAACACATGGTTCAATTTTATTTCAATAGGGGTCTTTAGCACTGGGAGGAAACCAGAGGACCCGGATAAACCCCATGAGGTTGAACATGCGACCCTACTCCTTGTCACATACAACCAGGGGATTGAAACCATGCCAGTTGACTTAATGACACACATTATGATACAGCATGCACGTGCCAAACATCCAGTCACCCCCAGTTCTTATGCTGGTGATAGCCATTTCAGCGAATTGCAATACAAATATAATCTTTAAAAATAGAAAAGTTTTTGACATTGACTTTCTGAGATCGTACCTTTTGAGAGATACATAACGGAGGATGTTGCAAGTATAAGTGTCCTTGTCAGACCCTCTGTCCTGCATCACTGAGAAGTGGAAACCACTCCGGAAAATCTGAATGAACTTTCTTGGCAAATGCAGGGATCGAATCGGAAACCTCTAGGCTAGTGAGCCAGCGTCTTACCCAGTTAGCCACCATGGCCCCTTTAAAATATAGAATCTAAGATATTTCAATAACCTGAGTTAATTCTGTTATTAACATCAGCCATCTTACATCATCTCACAGACTGATAATATTTCACCTCTTGAGCAACATTTAAATAAAAAAAACATTTTGAAACGACATGAAATATGGATTCTATTGAACAGCAGCTCGCCTTGTAGTCTGTTCTTCTTGCCGAAATATCGGCTGGCGAAGGAAATAAGAGTGATTGGGGTCAATTGGTTATGAAAATCAATGACTGCAGGTCGTAAATCTGGAGAAAAATGAGCCGTTATATGATTAGTTTAGTGGTTTAGGCGATAGAAACTCATCGCTTACACCGACATATAACTAATTTGATTAACCCTAAAGACGTGATCTCCGACCCCTATCTTCCTTTATTATATTTCCCGGTTCGTATATCACCATCTTCACGATGTAGAAGGGTTAAATGGGGCTGTAAACAATATTATATAATTAAAAGGTTCTAGTTCTTTACTTCAGTTAAACTCTTTGGTCCCTGGAGCACTCGAAATTGCCAGAAACTATATACTGCTCCATATAACGCCCCAAACCACCAGGTCAGATTATCTCTTTGGTGCCTCGAACATCGGAAATTGCCAGGACCTATACTGCTCCATATAACACCCCAAACCACCAGGTCAGATTATCTCTTTGGTGCCTCGAACATCGGAAATTGCCAGGACCTATACTGCTCCATATAACACCCCAAACCACCAGGTCAGTTTAATTCTTTGGTGCCTTGAACACTGGAAATTGCCAGAAACTGCTGCTCCACGTAACGCCACAAACCACCAGATTCATTCGACTTTGAGCAGGCTAGGGAGCAGATTTAGGGGCAGTAGTTGCCTAAAATTTCTGCTCCGTCTTAAACTGCCCAACAAGGGTGTAGGTTTAGGGAGCAGTCTAGGGTGTCAGACTAGTCATTATTGGGAGCTGGTCTAGGGAGCAGTCTAGCTGGTCTTGGGAGTCTGTCTTGGGAGCTGGTCTAGGGAGCAGTCTAGCCGGTCTTGGGAGCTGGTCTAGGGAGTCTGTCTTGGGAGCTGGTCTAGGGAGTCTGTCTTGGGAGCTGGTCTAGGGAGCAGTCTAGCCGGTCTTGGGAGCTGGTCTGGGGAGCCAGTCTAGGGAGCTGGTCTGGGGAGCACCTAAAACCACCGGACTCCAGCTACTTGGAACAGAGCAGTGGGCATTTTGTCTATAAAATAAAAACCAAGTACAAACAATCCAAACCATAAGACAGAATCCGAAGTCCTAAAAACCTTATAGGCAAAATAGTGTATTCAAGCAAAATAGTGTAATCAGCAAATGGACTAATAGCACATTTCATGGAATTGTCCTAAAAACAATTGTAAGAATTTATAATATACAAATCGAAAAAAAAAATTCTTTCTTAATCAGAACCAAAGAAACGTGAAATTCATTTTATTATTTTTATTCCGGATCAATCGGTGATAAGACTGTACAAACACATCTTATCTCTCTATCAAGGAGTTTCCTAAACAATCTTCCGATTGGTTCAACAAAACTTGACATAACTTGACGTGAAAATAATGACCAATTCTACGCAAACACGATCTACAAGGAATTCTTTGGTTTCTAGGATTAGAGATTTACTATTAATTCTGTCAATTGTCACCACCGGCAACTAGAAAGCAGTAAATGTCCCCATGAAGTCTGATTGGTAAAATAAAAACCAATCAAGAGCAGCGTTATAACACTTGACAACGCGATTATCACGTAAAAGGAGAAAATGGTTGTGACGGACGTCTGTTAATAAATAAAATGTACGACCATTCCACGAGGTTAACAGTAATAACGCCACAAATTGAAAACCACTAAAAAACATTTACGGTTTTCTCTAATGGCTTGTTTTGTGATTCCTAATATGGATCAGTCGCAGGAGTTGAAGTAGCCATTCAATAAATAGATAAAAATATTTTAACGGTGAGCATCGACGCCAGCGTGGCGGAATCAAGTCTAGGCGATTACTTGCAGATCTTTGTTTAAAATCTGCAGATAATATGATGATATTAGATTCATAATGATAGGCAGCCAAAAAAAAACCTTGGTGTTTTTACAGTATTATATCATGTGATTTGAAACTTGTGTTCGTGGAATGAAATATTATATCGGTTTCATTAGAAATGATATATCATATCGTTGTTTGATATCATATGATCGTTTAAAACAAGATTATCGAATATCTGTCTAGGGTAATACAAGAATACAAGATAATATATTTTAATTATTAAAACAGCATGAAATATTAATACAGTCCGACGAGATTAAATTATTATCAAAGCAATCAATGAAATATTAATACAGACTGACGGGATTTTAATATTATCCAATAATTTAATAAAACATTATTCATTGTACTTGTCATGCTTGTGAATTTGATATCACAAATGTAGGGATGGAATGAATGAATGAATGAAATGGGGTTTAACGTCCTACGCTTCTGCACTTAACCTGGGCTAATGGAAGACGGGCATGTGCCATACAGTGTGCTATGAGGGAAGTTGTGCCCGGGCAGCAATTGTATTCCAACTGCCAAGGGATTTTTTTACGTGCACGCCAATGTGTACACGGGACCTCTGTTTTTTGTCCCATCTGAATGACTAGGCAGCTGTCCTTGTCAGGCCCTCCGTCTGCATCACTGACAAGGGGAAACCATGCCAGAAAATCGAGATGAACTTTCTCGGCCAATGCAGGGATCAAACATCCGACTCCCCATGTAGGGGAGGAGCGTGGTGATGAAACGTAATGAGTGAATGTACATACACACATACACATACATGTACAGGTATACACCTATGAAGGGATCAGACACGCAATCTCCAGGGTGGCGTGCCAGCATCTTACCAATACCCACTTAGCTGTGTGGCTCCTTGTAGGGCTGGAGCGTGGCGATGAAATGTGATGAGTGAATGTACACACACACACACACATACATTGTTACACCTATGCAGGGATCAAACACGCAACCTTCCCAGCATCCTACCCACTTAGCCACTGTGGCTCCTCCTTGACAAGAGGAAACCACACCGGAAAATCCTTAGAAAATTTCACAGCCATCACTGGGGAGCCACAACACATATAAACCATTAAAGAATTCAAATATTTAAAGCATGTCTAAAGATGAACTTAAAAGGCCATAAAATATGTTTAATATGACATCTATCTACTTGAATAAAACTATCCATTTAAACCATTAACACACCCAGATGTAGAAAAAAAACACTAAATTTATTTTAAAATTAATGAAAAGCAACATAAAACGAGTTTCATCATTATACTCCTCTGCCAGAATATTGTTATAATACTTAAAGTTGTATTCCTTAAAAAAAAAAAGAGGTTGGTTGGGTGGCTGAATAATTTAATGTTTTAGATCATAAGGTCTGCCATTGAGTCAAGTGGCATGGTGACAAGTAATAAAGTCACCTGTCTAGCCTTTCGGGTTTTCTCAGGATCTTTCAGGTTCTTCTCACTGCTAAAGACCCCCTCACATACGCAAGTGAATTATGTACTGAAATTTTCAGCAGCTTGCATGAATAGCCTTTACATTATCTATTATATAACTATAATTTTTTTATCGTGAACTGTCAGTTCTTTCTCAAATCTCCCCTGTTGCTGCTTTAATCTAATCTCAACAACAAATAATTTATAAAATCAATCTTCCAGTCCATTGCAAATATTTACAATAAAACTAATGAATCCTTACGTAAACTCAAAGACAATGATGACGATTTATATAGCAATTTGAATCCATAATCTTCAGATTCAGTCATTGACTACCATCTTGTTAAGTGAAATGAAATAAAATGGAGTTTAATGTCCTACTGTTCTGCTCCGACTGAGCTAATGAATATGGGCATACGCTATATAGTGTGCTATGAGAGAAATTTTGGCCTGGACAGTGGCGCTACGTCCTACTCTTATACAAATTCCAACTGTCAAGTCCCATCCGAACAACGAGACGTCTTTCCTTGTCAGTCCTTCGTCCTGCACCACTGACAATTGGAGTCCACCTACTCTTATATCGAATTCCAACTGCCAAGGGATCTTTTACGTGCACTCCAATGTGTACACGGGACCTTGGTTTTTCGTACCATCCGAACGACTAGGCAGCTGTCCTTGTCAGGCCTTCGTTCTGCACCACTGACAATTGGAGTCCACAGGGGGCCAGCCCTGTCTCCTGTACTTAATAATTGTATTATAGTTACTCTAGTCGAGTTTCTCCATTGTCATTGGACAGCTGTCTAGTTGATGTGATGGGACAAAAAAACGAGGTCCTAAGTAAAAATTGGCATGCACAAAAAAGAACGCTCGAAAGAATTCAATAAAACTACTAGAGTTGGCCATGAAAACGCTTCCACAAATTCCCTCATAGCTCACTGTATGGGGTTAGCCTGTTTTCATTAGCCCAGTTGGAGCAAAACAGTAAGAGATTAAATCCCTTTAATTTCATTTTATATGCATTACAGTTAGATCAGAAGCCATTTTTTTAAAAATAAGTTATACTCCATTAGCATGCTTTTAAAAAGAAATGAATTAAAAAAAAACAATGGGTTTTGAAATTTAACATAAAATGTTCCTCATTTCACAAACACTTAATTACATTTATGAGAATAAGAAAAATACATTTTGAAAATTAAAATGAGAGTTTCCTTATTGCATAAATACTTAATAAATTATGAAGTTAAACTCCAAAGTAGGCCTTTAAAAGAATGAGAAAATCAAAATGGGTTTTGATATTAAAGATGAAACTTTTCTCATAGCAGTACCTAAATTTCTATAAAGTTTAACCCCAAAGTAATCCTTTAAAAGAAATGAGAATAAAAAAAACAATAGTTAAAATGAAACTTTCCTCATCGCATGAATACTAAATAAATTAATGAACTTCAACTCCAAAGTAGGCCTTTAAAAGAAATGAGAATATAAAAAATGGGTTTTGAAATTTAAAATGAAACTTTCCTCATTGCTGGTTTAAAAGTACATAAATTTTAATATAATTAACTCCAAAGTAAACTTTAAAGAAATGAATAAAAAAAACAATAGTTAAAATGAAACTTTCCTCATCGCATAAATACTAAATAAATTAATGAACTTCAACTCCAAAGTAGGCCTTTTAAAGAAATGAGAAAAAGAAAAATGGGTTTAGAAATTTAAAATGAAAGTTTCCTCATCAGTCGGCTTGTTAGAGAAGAGAAAAAGGTAAATTTATCATATTAATTGTTCTAAATGTTTTTTAGATCTGTCAAAGCTGACTCAACTATTTATCTTTCTACTGTCAGCTAACTGTACGAAAACATGGCCTAACAAAAAACAACCATTATTTATTACGCTCTCTCATATCCTGAAACAATTAAATGGGGTTATTCCTTCAGCGCTGTTCAGGGGTCGGACATCTTGAAAAATTAGAACTTTTATGCAGTAGAATTGCTTTTGTTCTGAATCTGATTTGGAATAGTTTTTAAAGAAATGAAATGGGGTTTAACGTCCTACTGTTCTGCTCCTAAACTGGGCTAATGAAGATGGGCATACGATATACAGTGTGCTATGAAGGAAATTTTGCCCAGGCAGCAGAGCTACAAGCCTACTTTTATATCGAATTCCATCTACCAATAAAAGGGGTTTTCCTGCATTTTAGATTTTTTATATATCTGATTTGGAATGGTTTTTAAAGAAATAAAAAGAAATGAAATGGGGTTTAACGTCCTACTGTTCTGCTCCTAAACTGGGCTACTGAAGATGGGCATACGATATACAGTGTGCTATGAGGGACATTAATGGGGTTATTCCTGCATTCTAGATATTTATATATCTGATTTAGAATAGTTTTTAAAGAAATAAAAAGAAATGAAATGGAGTTTAACATCCTACTGTTCTGCTCCTAAACTGGGCTAATTAACATGGACATACGATATACAGCGTGCTATGAGGGAAATTTTGCCCAGGCAGCGGCGCTACAGCCTACTTTTATATCGAATTCCAAGTACCAAAAGATCTTTTACGTGCATGCGCCAATAAGAAGAAGAAGGAGAAGAAGAAGGAGAAGAAGAAGGAGAAGAAGAAGATGTTTAACATCACAATAGTTGAACTGATAATAACAAATTACATCTAGAACAAAAATAATTCAATTGCATAAAAGTTCTAATTTTTCAAGATGTCCCACCCCTGACCACTGGCTGTCCTTGAAAAATCCTAAAGAATTTTCTTAGTCCATGTCAGGATTTAAACCCATGACATTACACCCGATAGTTCAGTGTTGTGTACAGTTCTTGAAGATAAAATTACAATAGTTTAAAATTACAATAGTTTAAACAATTCTATTGCATAAAAGTTCTAATTTTTCAAGATCTCCCACCCCTGAACAGTGCTGGTTGTCCTTTAAGAATTCCAAAGGTTTTTCTTAGTCGATGTCAGTATTTAAACCCATGACATTATAGCTGATAGTTCAGTGTTGAAGATAAAATAAATCATTGACATTCAAGGTTTGGTAGAGAAGAGATATTTTAGGGGGAGTATATAATAAGTGGGGTTAACTAGGGGTTAATTCTTGATAACCAGGGATCAGGTTACCCCCTTTATTAAATCCCTTATTTGTTGTTCCGTCAAATTTGTGTGTACTTATAGATTATATTTAATTCAAAACTCCTTGATGACAGATTAAATTTATATTCAAATTAACTCACATCAAACGTCAACTTTCTACTATCTAATAAACATGCTTCCAAATATGGTTAGATGATCAGAGTTTTAAACAGGCCCGTAGTCAGGGGGTGGCACGGGGGGGGGGGGGGCAACTGCCCTCCCAATACTGAGTCTTGCCCCCCCCAATATCACAAGAAAATTGGCCTTTACCGCAAAATTCATGCAGATGCCCATGCTAGTTGGCCCTCCCGAAAACATCTTTGCCCCCCCCAAAACAACAGATATTTAAGGGGTTTGGGGGGGGGGTCTGAATGGCTCAATGCATGCCCTTTAGATCGTAAGATAAGTCACAAGGATTAGTCGCCTGTCCAAACATCTGAGAGAGAGGTTTAATTTACACTTGACACAAACTAGGTCATTTCAAGACTAACGTATGGTTTTATTTTATTTCAATACATGTAACTCGCTTGTGCATAGGGGTCTTTAGCAGTTGGAGATAATCAAAGGACCTGGAGAAAACGCACAAGGTTGGACAGGCGATCCTACTCCTTGCCACGTATAACCAAGGATTCGAAACCACGCCAGTTGTCTCAATGACAGGTTTTATGATACAGCACGAACATGCTTACCATTCGGGGTGAGGGGGGTTGAGATGGCCTTGTGGTCTAGAGTGCTCTGGCTTCAGGCTGTGGTTTCGAGCCCTGGTGTGAGCGTATGTGGCATGGAGATAGAGGCGCCTTCTCAACCTCACTCCGGTTTCCTCCCACTGCTAAAGACCCCTACGCGCAAGCGAATTATTGAAATAAAATTAAACCATATGTTAGTCCCGAAATGACCTAGTTGTGTTAAGTGGAGGTTAAACCCCATTTCTCTCTCTCTCTCTATCTTGGCATTCCCTTTATCCTACAGCTCCACTTGATAATCTAAAAATGTTTACAAAGAAAATAGGGTGTTTATTAAAATAAAATTAAACCATATCGTCGGTGGGGAGTCAAAAGGTCGTATGTGGGTTTTGCGAAATTGTCCAGGAGAGCCAAAAAACACAACATGGTTAAGAATCAAAATGTCGAAAAAAACCGTCACGTCAAAATGTCGTATGTAAAATGTCGTATTTCTGAAGCTTTTCTCAAATATTTATTTACAAAATGTATGTGTATCAATTTAAACAGTATGTAACGATCCGAACGTATCAAGCTCAACATGCAGAAATAAGGAGTGAAAGCTAGTTATTTGCAATTTTATAAAGCAAGGACGTATGTCCTAAAAATATTTACCTTCACCTGCTTCAATTTCATAGATTTTATACAGTAGAGCCTCAACAATAATTTCAATAATACATATTCAACCATTAACTGATACTGGCCATATTTCGTTTGATTGCAATGCTTTGATTAGACACAAAGTTGTTTTTTGTCAAGAAAATACGACATTTTCACTTTAAATTTTTTTTTTAAAAATTCACACCCGATATACGACTTTTTGAAACAGTATCTATGGAGACTATAAAACCTCTTTTTATTGGCTTAGAAATACGACTACCAGATTAAAAGATGCGCATGGAAATTCTCATTTCGAAAAAGCAAAAAAGTGAATATCGCAAAATACGCCACATACGACCTTTTGACTCCCCACCGACGATATGTTAGTCCCGAAATGACCTAGTTGTGTTGAGTGGAGGTTAAACCCTATTTCTCTCTCTCTCTCTCTCTCTTTCTCTATCTCTCTCTCTCTCCTAACTATTCGGCCATCCAACCCCTACCATATGTAAATAAATCAGAGACAGATATAAATCTGTCTGTCACAACCTTCGATATCTATTCTAATATGGCGGCCATCTTCTTTTTATCAGATTTCTATTGAGACATAAGTTAATCCAGCACCCCTGGGGGCTTAATCTCAAATCTCTGTTTTAATGTCAAAATAATAATCGCGATTATTCACATATCGTCGCTCGACACGATAATCCCCTCTGTTTTAATGTCAAAATAATAATTGCGATTATTCACGTATCGTCGCTCGACACGATAATCCCCGTAAGTTTATCAAGAGGATAAAAAAAGACGGCAGACGGCGATTAGCTGACATCTTGATTGTATACCTGTTGTAGTGATAACGATCTGCAGACGCTAAACAACAACCGTGGGGTATTAAACCCGTATTACACGGCTTGAAGCTAGGGGGTATAAAAACCCGTATTACACGGTTGGGAGCAGAGTATATCATATCATATCATCAAGGTTTTGACACATTCTTGCAGAAATCATCAAAATATATTGTTTCATCTTCTTGAATTTCACTGCCATATTTTTTAATAGCCGGATAAAATTTCGACAAAATAATCAAAATAATTAAAGAAAAAGATCAAATTTATTTCTTCTGACTTTTATATTTCTGTGAAAGCGGACACGAAAACTTCATCATTGACAGATATTCTAACTACCAGATGTTTAAGTGTCCCACCTGTTGTGTAAATTATCCATTACATCCTATTTTACATGTCCAGAGGGTTTAAAAAATTTTTTTTTATAAGTTACATTTGAAAAGGTTTACGTAAGGTTTTTCAAACCATGCTGTTACCATGCAGTTGAATTTTTCCAATTTTTTAAATTTGGTGTGTTAAGATGAAATTTGTATCACCAATTAATTGAAATATTGTAAAATAGTACAATTTGTTGACAAGAATAAAGATTGGGACACATTATTTAGTTACAACAAGAGTGTTATTGGGGCTTTAAAGGATATGGTATAAGATGTAGAGTAGTCGAGATATTAAACTGTATGTTGAAGGGGTTTATAAGTGGTTTTAAACTATGAAATTTAGTAATTTGAGGACCTCCCTTCTCCTTCAAACAAACAGAGAGAGAGAGAGAGAGAGAAAGAGAGAGAGAGAGAGAGAAAGAGAGAGAAATGGGGTTTTAAAGTCCACTCAACACAGGTTTTTTTGGGACTTTTTTTTAATAATTTGCTGTCCCATACGAGTCTTTAGCAGTGGAAGGAAACTGTCTCCTTCAGAGAGAGAGAGAGAGAGAGAAAGAGAGAGAGAGAGAGAAAGAGAAAGAAATGGGGTTTTAAAGTCCACTCAACACAGGTTTTTTTGGGACTAGTCTTAATAATTTGCTGTCGCATACGAGTCTTTAGCAGTGGAAGGAAACCTCCTGTCACCTTCAAACAGAAATATAGAGAGAGAAATGGGGTTTAATATCCACTCAACACAGATTATTTTGGGACTAACATATGGTTCCATTTTATTTCAATAATGAGTCTTTAGCAGATGGAGGAAACCGTAGGGCTCTGAGAAAATCCAAGAGGTTGGACAGACGTCACATACAACCAGGAAATTAAAACCGCGCCAGTTGACTCAATGACAGGCACAATACTTGCCTTTTATAATTTAAATTAATTGGTAGAGTTTAAATAAAGTTAAAGTAATATATGTCTACAAAGATGAAAAGAAATTATCTTTTGAATTTTGTTTTTTAAAAGTCATATTTTCTGCAAGATCTTTTTGAAAATAAAAAAAAATGATATGTTTTTTTTAAAAGGTTATTTTTTTTAAAGAATTGAATAAAGTTTGGTGTAAAGATATTCAGTTAACTACAGAATACTGATATTACAGTTTGGAATAGTATTCTTCAAGGTTCTTTTGGTTGAATCTGACCTCCAATATTCAAACAGTATTTGTTTTTCTGCCTTGTTCATTTTTTCATGCCGCTGAAGATAGCAAGAGAGAAATGTGGTTTGATGTCCACTTAAAACAAACTAGGTCATTTCGGGATTAACATATGGTTTAAAATATATTTTAAGAATTTGCATGCGCATAGGCCGACGTAGGTGTCTTTAGCAGTGGGAGAAAAATGGAGGACCCAGAGAAAACCCATGAGGCTGGACAGGTGACCCTACCCCTTGTTACGTACAATCTCGGAATAGAAACCACGCCAGTTGACTCAATGACAGAACTTGTGATACAGCGCGCACATGCTAACCATCCGGCCATCCAACCCCTCTGCTGAAGATAACACTAACTCAATATACACAGAACTGTTTGAAAAAAAGCGTGAATTGTAACAACATGATTGGTGAAATACCTGGATACCCATCTCATGTCTTTCAAGTATACTGAAGCGTAAAACTCGTATTAACATGTTTTTGTAATCGAAGAACAGATGGTTTCATTGTTTTACCTACTGCGGTGAATAATACTACCTCTACTGTACACAATCTACACAGTACCCCATCCATTTCAACATTTTAACAGTTGGTATAGAGAGAGAGAGAGAGAGAGAGAGAGAGAGAGAGAAGGAGAGAGGGTTGATGTTTAACACCCTTGAATAATACCAAGTCTACTGTACACAATCTACACAGTACCTCTTCCATTTCAACATTGCTGGTATTTTAGTATTCTTATACAGAGAATCCGGGAGAGAGCGAGAAAGAGAGAAGGAGAGAGAGAGAGAGAGAGAGATGAGGTTTAACACCATTGAATAATACTATGTCTACTGTACACTATCTACACAGTAGGCCTACCTCTACCATTTCAACAATCTAACAGTTGGTATATTTTTGATGAATTCTGGTATTTTAGTATTCTTACACAGAGAATCGGAGAGAGAGAGAGAGAGAGAGAGAGAGAGAGAGAGAGACAGACAGAGAGACAGAGAAAGAGAGAGAGAAATGAGGTTTAACGCCTGATCAACACAAACTAGGTTATTTTGGGATTAACATATGGTCTGTAGGAGGGAACCAGGGAATTAAAACCATGCCACGAGAATCAATGACAGACCTTATGATCACAGAAAAACAATTCATTCATTCATTTAAATTGCTCAAATACACAATCACAAATCCAACCTATTTCAAATTTTTTTTTTACCTGTCTTTACTACACTAGGATATGGAGAAGTTGTTATATTACCGGCGTTTTTGGATGAAGTGAGGGATTAGCCAATTAAACAGATTATTCCGATCAGGCAGGTTTCCCCCGAGTTCTTCGGTTTCTTCCTGCAGTAATGATCAAAATCATTCGCATAATCTGTGCCAAGAGCCAAATCAGGCAGGTTTCCCCCGAGTTCTTCCTGCAGTAATGATCGAAATCATTCGCATGATCTGTGCCAAGGGCCAAATTGGAAAAAGGCCTCAGGCTTAATTTGCTACCCTTGTAAAATGACGTGATTATTATTATTATTCTTACAAGTTGTAGTGTAAAAAGAGAGACAACTCTATTTTAACATAGCAGACAAAAATTCACCTGTTGAAGTAATTGAGATAAAAAAAACATTAAATTACCTCTCACGCTGCCAACACTGTAATACTTCACATCCATGTACTCGGCGAGACGAGGGTAATGGAATAACGGGCGATAAAAAACCATGACAACTTGATCACCTGATCTGTGTTCTTCAAGGCTATTTTCATGCATTAAATGGGATAACCATTGGGTGAACAGATAGCGATGAATACAAACTCAGCGTGGGGTAATATTCAGACAACTCTGGTATAGTCGTTAGATCTATTTATGGTAGGCCACAATAAGCTGAACTTTTGTGTTCATTTGGGATTACCTATTTAAAATTGGATTCTTATTTCTTGCGGAAAAGATTTATCTGAGCCAAAAATTTGATAAAACAAAATCTAAAAATTTATTTAAGAACAATAAAAGAATATAATTTTAAAAAAAACAGAAAATATAATTTTTTTTTAAAAACAAAATACTTGATTGCTTTGCTCAAAAACTTGAAGTTCAAATCTGAACTTTTGTTCTTCCGGATTAATAAAAACAAAAAGTTAAAAAAAACCCAACAAACATAAAATACTTGGTTCGTTTACTTGAAAACTTTGAACAGTTTAAAGTTTTAAAATGAAACATATTTTTAAAACCTTATTCATCGAGAACTAGAATAACTAAAAAATGAATAGTTTTGGCCTAAACATCATCATAATGATAAATTGGAAATAACCTGGAATATAATTATACTTCTTCTTTTTCATAACAAAAATAATGTAACTTGGTGCATTTAAAACTAATAATGCACAATAAATGTGCATTAAAAACTAATAAATGTTACTGAGTGTATTTCATAACAACATTAATGTTACTGATTGCATTTAAAACTAATAATACACAATAAATGTTACTTGGTGTATGTAAAACTAAAAAATGTTACTGAGTGCATTTAAAATAAATGTTACTGAGTGCATTTAAAACTAATAAGCTGATGAGGCTGCAGCCTCAGGCCCAAAGATTAAAAAAATTAAATTTATCTGATACGATTAAAAACACATAGACAATGAATGTTAGGGGGTGTGGTTCAGGCCCAACGTGAACAAGCATAGGCCTTGACCCGAAATTAATTAGGCCCACGCAATTTTAAACAGGCCCTTATAGGCCCTCCAGCAACTGCCGTCTCAGGCCTTGGTGGAGTTTAATCCGCCACTGTTAATACAAATTTAGAATCAGATTTTAAACTAAAAATTTCCAATATATTAAACTGTGGTATAGTCAAACAAAACACCCCCCAAAACAATAAAATAACCAATGGCCATTTTCTGTTGACTTACACTAATCAAAGTCATCTATTTTAAAAAAAAAGATCCATTGATTATATCTTCTAAAGAAATTGATGACATCAAAGTCAATGATAACATCGATGTAAATGATTGCATGAAAGTAAATGATTGCATGAAAGTAAATGATTGCATCAAAGTAAATGATTGCATCGATGTAAATGATTGCATCGATGTAAATGATTGCATCGATGTAAATGATTGCATCAAAGTAAATGATTGCATCAAAGTAAATGATTGCATCGAGGTAAATGATTGCATCGATGTAAATGATTGCATCGATGTAAATGATTGCATCGATGTAAATGATTGCATCGATGTAAATGATTGCATCGATGTAAATGATTGCATCAAAGCATCAAAGTAAATGATTGCATCAAAGTAAATGATTGCATCGAGGTAAATGATTGCATCGATGTAAATGATTGCATCAAAGTAAATGATTGCATCGATGTAAATGATTGCATCAAAGTAAATGATTGCATCGAGGTAAATGATTACATCAAAGTGAATGATTACAACAAAGTCATTGATAAAAACTGAAACCACTAAAAAAATGATTGCATCAAAGTAAATGATTGCATCGAGGTAAATGATTGCATCGAGGTAAATGATTGCATCGATGTAAATGATTGCATCGATGTAAATGATTGCATCGATGTAAATGATTGCATCAAAGCATCAAAGTAAATGATTGCATCAAAGTAAATGATTGCATCGAGGTAAATGATTGCATCGATGTAAATGATTGCATCAAAGTAAATGATTGCATCGATGTAAATGATTGCATCAAAGTAAATGATTGCATCGAGGTAAATGATTACATCAAAGTGAATGATTACAACAAAGTCATTGATAAAAACTGAAACCACTAAAAAAATGATTATTTAGATGTTTATGTGTTCTGTGTGTTGAGACCTGTATTTGTTTTGGGTGTTTATGTTGAAATGTTTGTGTTAAGGCATTTTGAGTGTTTGAGTATTTTTATGTTCAGATGTTTATGTGTTATTGTGTTCTGAGTGTTTATGTGTTATTGTGTTTTGAGTGTTGAGATGTTTATGTGTTATTATATTGTGATGTTAAAGGGTGTTATTGTGTTCAGATGATTGTGCGTTTTTATGTTCAGATGTTTCTGTTTTTTATGTTGAGATGTTTATGTGTTCTGAGTGTTGAGATGTTTATGTGTTCTGAGTGTTGAGATGTTTATGTGTTCTGAGTGTTGAGATGTTTATGTGTTCTGGGTGTTGAGATGTTTATGTGTTCTGGGTGTTGAGATGTTTATGTGTTCTGGGTGTTGAGATGTTTATGTGTTCTGAGTGTTGAGATGTTTATGTGTTCTGAGTGTTGAGATGTTTATGTGTTCTGAGTGTTGAGATGTTTATGTGTTCTGAGTGTTGAGATGTTTATGTGTTCTGGGTGTTGAGATGTTTATGTGTTCTGGGTGTTGAGATGTTTTATGTTCTGAGTGTTGAGATGTTTATGTGTTCTGAGTGTTCAGAGGTGTATGTGTTATTGTGTTGAAATTTTCATGTGTTATTGCGTTCTGCATGTTCAGATATTTATGTGTTATTTTGTTCAGGGTGTTCAGATATGTACGTGTTATTTTGTTAAGGTTCAGGGTGTTCAGATGATTATGTGCTTTTATGTTCAGGTGCTTATGTGTCATAATGTTCTGTTTGTGTTTGTGTTCTGATGTTTATGTGTTATTGTGTTCTGATGTTTATGTGTTATTGTGTTCTGATGTTTATGTGTTATTGTGTTCTGATGTTTATGTGTTATTATGCTTACAATGTTTTGTGTTTGTTATAAAGCATGCTCTACTTACTTGTAAGCTTCTCGTGGCTGTTCTATTATTTTCAGTACGTTAACTTTCCACGCATCCAGTTCGTCCTTCTCAAGATGAGCTTCAACAGCAGCTAGAGCCTGTTCTGGGCGAATCTAAAACAAATAATTGCATAATTAAGAAATGAAGAAATTTTACTAGCAGACCTTGAAATGAAGGAGAGAGAGAGAAATGGGGTTTAACATCCACATGACACAAACTAGGTCATTTAGCAACTAACACATGGTTCAATTTTATTTCAATAAATCGCTTGCGCGTAGGGGTCTTTAGCAGTGGGAGGAAACCAGAGGACCCTACTCATTGCCACGTAAAACCGAGGATTCGAAACCCCGCCAGTTGACTCAATGACAGGCACACGCTAACCATTCAGCAGCCCTCCCCCCTACAAATTGAAGAATCTATTTTTCGTTTTTTATATTTTCGATGGACTACACTACACGAAGATCTGGCAGGTTGTTGCGAGAGGTCATACAAGCGTTTTTTGACCCTATGATGTCAAACATTTGATAACCCAGGCCGTTTCATTGGCTTATTCCCCACATCATCCAGAACACGTCAATGATAACAACTCTTCCAGATCCTAGCGTAGTAAAAACGTGCAAAACGAAATTTTGAAGTATAAAAAACGAAACAAAATAGTATCTATGTTTCAATTAGATTGAGCCTATAATAGAAATGGGTAACCATAGCGATCAGTAACAAATGGGTCAAGCCGTTATATGAAGAATCTGTTTGGTCCTTGCAGTTTGTCATCTCCCGGAAGTCTCATCTCGATTTTCCGGCGTGATTTCCCCTTGTCAGTGATGCAGAAGGAGGGCCTGACAAGGACAGCTGCCTAGTCGTTCGGATGGGACGAAAAACCGAGGTCCCGTGTACAAATTGGAGTGCACGTAAAAGATCCCTTGGCAGTTGGAATTCGATATAAGAGTAGGCCGTAGCGACGCTGCCCGGGCAAAATTTCCCTCATTGCACACTGTGGCGTATGCCCGTCTTCAATTAGCCCAGGTACGGTGCTTAAGCGTAGGACGTTAAACCCCATTTCATTCATTCATCTCCCGGAAATATTTCACAATGTCATTACTTGCCTGGAAAAAATAATTTGAGGCCAAACCGGGTCCAGCGATTCTCCGTGCTATGAAACCATCTCTAGCTGGGACACGTCCTCGACTCTTTATAATCGTCTGGAACATCAACGTATCCCATAATCCTCTTCCTGCCCTTCTCATCACACCAACTATTAAATACAGAAAATAAAATAAGAGAAACTATATTCAAAGGGGAATAATCTCAAAGAAAAAGAGAGAGAGAGAGAGAGAGAAATTGGGTTTAATGTCCACTCGACATAAACTAGGTCATTTTGGGACTAACATATGTTTTTCAATTTTTATTTCAATAAATCCCTTGCGTGTAGCGGTCTGTAGCAGTGGGAGGAAACCGAAGTGCCCTGAGGAAACCCATGAGGTTGAGAAGGCACCCCTATCTCCATGCCACATACGCTCATAACATATGGTTAAATTTTTTATTTCAATAATTCGCTTGCGCGTAGGGTCCTTTAGCAGTGGTAGGAAACCTTAGTGCCCGGAGGAAACCCACAAGGTTGAGAAGGCACCCCTATCTCCATGCCACATACGCTCACACCAGGGCTCGAAACCACAGCCTCAAGCCAGAGGTAGCCGGCCAGCTTGAGGACGAAGCGTGGTACTGTCGACCACTAGGCCATCCCAACCCCCCTAATCTCAAAGAGAAAGAGATCGGGAGGGTCTAAATGCAATGAAATGAAATGGGGTTTAAGGTCCTTCTGTTTTGCTCTAAACTTGGCTAATGAAGACGGGTATACACCATTCAGTGTGCTATGAGGGAAACGTTGCCCGGGCAGAGTCGCTACCGCCTACTTTTGTATCGATTTCCAACTGTCAAGGGATCTTTTACATGTATGCCAATGTGTACACAGGATCTTGGTTTTTGTACCATCCGGTGCACAACAGCAGAACAATAAACCCCATTTCATTTCATTTTTTTACAAGAGAGAGAGCGAAATAGGGTTTAACGTCCACTCATTACAAACCAGGTCATTTTGGGACTAACATACAGTTCAATTGTAATTTATTAATTCATAATTCCCTTGCGCATAGGGGACTTTGGCTGTGGAAGGAAAACGGAAAAAATCATGAGGGTTGGAAACAAGAGTGACAGAGAGAGAAATGGGGTTTAACGTCCACTCAACCCAACTAGGTCATTTTGGGACTAACATATGGTTTTATTTTATTTCAATAATTCGCTTGCGCGTAGGGGTCTTTAGCAGTGGGAGGAAACCGGAGTGCCCGTAGGAAACCCACAAGGTTGATAAGGTGCCCCTATCTCCATGCCACATACGCTTACACCAGGGCTCAAAACCAGGTTGGAGACAAAGTTCAAGCACAAAAACGATTCACTTACAAAACATCACAAAAAAAGCCGCCAATGGACAACAGACAGCTCCTGTAAGGAACGCTGCGATTGGCTGCACACAACCTTGTAGAAGTATTCTCCATATAATGGCCTCAAACAGACACAAAAATCGATTTTCTCGGTTCTCATCTGAAATAATAGATGCACAAAGAAGATGAGTTCATATAAATGAATGAAATGTGGTTTAATGTCCTACTATTATGCACCTAACCTGGGCTAATTGAAGACAGGCAGAGTTCAAATAAAACTTAAAATAACTGTAATTTCGGAAATTATACAATTTCTTGCAGCTTTATCCACATCTGTACTCAGATTGATCATCTGAAGCAATAGATTCACAAAGAAAATGAGTTCAAATAAAACTTAAAGCGAAAATTTCATTTTTTCTAAGAAAATCCAAACATAATTATATGTATGTCTTTTACTAAATAGGGTGTCAACTCACTATTATACGATCATAGGCATTATTCTAACATTTACAAATCATTTACATACAAATTTGAATTTTTTTCTACCCGCGCCTGGAGCGGCTTGAAAACAATATCTTTTCATTTCAATAGAAAACAACGTCTACGCGGTAGTGTTGTCTCGATCGTCAAGGTCTGTGGTTAGCCAGTTAATGATAATCATGCCTGGTTGACCAAGACCTGACACCGAAAATAGTACGTCAATTACCTCCCTTTAGATAAATCAGTGGATTGCACACTGATTTTCTCAACGTTTTAAAACTGATGTTGAAAATGATATTTTTGCCAATTTCTCAACTGGCAATAGTGAATTATAGGATTAATAGGATTATTCTTTAACAAGGTAGGACTGTTTATAGATACCATCCTTTCTAGGGCTTTATTTAATACATTTTAATAATATAAATTGTAAATTGCTGTTGGAACTTTAAAATAACTGTAAGTTACTGTAAGTTTGGGAAATATACAATTTCTTGCAGCCCCATTTCTACATCTGTACTAATGTTGATTTTTTAAAACAGGTCCTTCAATTTTCTGAAACCGAGATGGCCGTGTACCATTTCGGGACTAACATATGGTTCAATTTTACTTCAACAATTCGCTTGCGTATAGGGGTCTTTAGCAGTGGGATAAATCCCGCAAGGTTTGACAGGCGACCCCGACCCTACTCCTTGTCACTTACAAACGGGGATTCGAAACCACGCCAATTTGTCTCAATGACAGGCTTTATGATACAGGGCGCATGTGTCAATCATTTGACCATCCAACCCCCCGGAACCAGGTTAAGGGCACCTGCTCGAATGTTATAGGCAAGTTGGAACCAGAGATACCAAAAACAATAATAGATGTTTGATCGAAATCATTCGCATGATCTGTGCCAAGGGCCAAATTGGAAAAAGGTCTCAGGCCTAATTTGCTACCCTTGTAAAATGACGCGATTATTATTATTATTATTATGTTTACCTGGGCAATCAACATCGTAAAATAAAATAAAACCAAGATGAGCAACTAATGTGACTAGAGGAACCCTGAAAATATAAAAAAATTAATTATACAACAGGCTTACATAGGAGGGAAATATGAAGGAGGAGCAAAGAGGGTTGTGGAAGGAAAAGTGGTTGTGTAGAAAGGAAAGTGGTTGTGCGAAAGGGAAAGTTGTTGTGTGGAAAGTAGGTGTGTGAAAAGTGGTGGTTGTGTGGATGGAAACGTGGTTCTCGGGAAGGAAGTGGCTGTGGAAGAGAAAAAGACTCTGTGGGTTCACGAACTTCGTATAAATTTCACGTTTTTGTGTAAAAGACAAGGCCACAATCCAGGAAATTATAGTCTGATATGCGCCAGAATCGAACTCATCCAAGATCTTGAGAATATAAACACTAAATGTTATTAAAATCAGTTAAAAAATTGTGTCCACAAACAAATAACAACAGACGTCCAGACGAACAGAGATGGGCGGCGACATGATATGTCTACATCAAAATATGAGCGTGTGTATCATTTAGTAGTAATGATAATAGAGACTATAGACTAGAATATACCAGTACTCACCATAAAGGACATGTAACAGCAGGTAGTAATGACAATAGAGACTATAGACTAGAATATACCAGTACTCACCATAAAGGACATGTAACAGCAGGTAGTAATGACAATAGAGACTATAGACTAGAATATACCAGTACTTACCACAAAGGACATGTAACAGCAGGTAGTAATGACAATAGAGACTATAGACTAGAATATACCAGTACTCACCATAAAGGACATGTAACAGCTAGCAGTAACGATAACGTGGATGTCGTTAGAGATATGACGGGGAAGACCGTTACGAGTAATAAACTACCCAGACAACCTTTAATACCATAATTCCAACAACGATTTATATGACGAGATAAACTCTTCCCTAGAAAACCTGGAAATAAAAATCTCTATAATATATCAGGATCAAATGGTTTAACCCTTTGAAACCGTAGCACCGGTAAACCGGTGGAATTCTTATTTGACATTTGTGACCATTCTGGTTATATATGTGACCTTTCTGATTGAAAATGTGGTGGTTTAAAAAAAATACATCAAGAATAAAATGTTTAAAAGTCTTTTATTTGTGCTTTCCTTAATTTGACGTCATATAGCCCAGGAGCCTAGGCCTGACGTCAAAAAAGCTCCAGGAGGTCAGGGTTCTAAGGGTTAAGGCATGGCTTTTGCAATCTTCCATAGAAGGCTTGATCTCGCTTTAACTACGTACATCTTATCAAGCCCTTCATGTAATACCCTGCATATTTTGGCACGAAGTTTGATTGGGTATAAGCCCAGCTTGTGAGCCTATCAGATGCCTTGGTTGTCGGGAAATACCAAGTCTCAAGTTCAAGGTTTGTCCAATGTCAAGGTTTTCGTGGGGTTCGCTATGTCACAGGCCACCCTACTCCTCGTCCTGTACAACCGAGGAATCAAAACCTTGCCAGTTGACTTCATGACAGACCTTGTGACACAGCGCGCACGTGCTAACCATTCGGTCAGCCCCCCCCATTAGATTTGATCAAAGTATTAGTTTACTGGCTTACCTGTATCAGGTGCTTCTTCAAATTGTTTTCTAGATTGACGAACATGTTGCCATAACAACTGTAACCTAGAGACTAGAGTTTGGGTACGAGACGATTCTTTGGGATGAAGAGCACCCTGAAAATATAAATTACACATAAAATAGTACCGTGAAAAAAATTATTTCCTAGATATAAAATTTAATTTGTGGCAGGGGTCTTAATTGTTGCCAAATAAGGTTTATTTTCAAATATAGCCTAATAGATTGGATGCAGCTATGGCGCGCCAGGCAGGGTAAGCTTACACTTCCAAGGACACCTGTTACCACTGTTCGTCGTGTGTTTTGTACACGGTGACAGTCCATATGCTGATTACACTATTTTGCGATATTACACATTTTTGCCTATACCGTTTTTAGGACTTCGAATTTTGTCTAATGGTTTGGGTTGTTCGTACTTGGTTTTATTTTATTTCAGGGGGAATTGTTTATTTTTGTCGTCCCCAAAAATTGAAAATAAGAATGGGTGAGAGTAATGCCATTTAGACAAACAAGTACCTTGGTCAGTAAATTTTGCTGTGATAAGATGCAGATAAGATAACAGGGCTGATGGAGACAGGCTAGTGCCAGTGGCGGATTAAGCTCTACCAAGGCCTGAGGCGGCAGAGCCGGAGGGCCTATAAGGGCCTGTTTAAAATTGCGTGGGCCTAATTAATTTTGGGTCAGGGCCTATTCTGGTTCCCGTTGGGCCTAAACCCCACCCCTAACATTCATTGTCTATGCGTTTTTAATCGAATCAGACAAATTTAAAAAAATTTTTTTTTACAAAATCTTTGGGCCTGAGGCTGCAGGCTCATCAGCCTCAATGATAATCCGCTACAGGCTAGTGCCATGTGGTGTGGTGGGAGGGAAAGTTTTGCCCAGACAGTGGTGTTTCGGCCTAGTCCTTGTCGAATTCCAACTCTTGTCCCATCCAAATAACTAGTCAGGTTCTTTGCCAGGTCTTTCCTCCTTTCTCGACCAACACCAAAATGGAACTTGTGACCTCCTGGTTAATGATCTAGCGCTTCACTCAATCACTGAGTTCCTGCTAAGACCATAATTTAGAATAGATAGTTCCAAGTAAGAGACGATAAAACCCCCACACTCGATAAGAATAGGAAGATTCCCTGATACAGTGCAGGCAAGTTAGGATCTCAGTGATACTACTTTTGGATACTTTATAATACTCACATTAGCTTGAGAAAGTTGATAATCAGGCATGAAAGAATTAGGAGAGAATAAAGCTCGAAGACTAACAGGACTGCACCACGGTATCACAACCTATAGGAAAATACAAAAAAAACATATTATTATTTCTATTTTTAAAGGGACAGTCTTACGGGTAATTAAGAATCTAAAGCAATGTTATTCATTCAGGTTAAGTGGAGGGTTGAAACCATTTTACTATATAATCGATAAACAACATGTATCTATATCAATATTTGTGACTGTCGTTTTGTCTGTTTGTTATTCTATTTGGGGTTGGTGGCTACATAGAGGCTGTCCCGAGGCTGAAAGTTGGTGTTAGGGGTAGCTCTGACTGGGTAGTAACTTTGGCTAGGTGGTGTTTGTCTGTTTGATCAGGGTTGGCAGCTACATTAGGGCTGTCCGGATGCTGAAATTTGGGGAATCGGGATAGCTCAGACGGGGGAGTAACATAGGCCTTGTGGCGATGGACTACCACTTCCGAATTTAAAGTTATGAGCACAACTTGTGCAGTGCCTGGTCAACTGCTAGTCTTCAATAAGTTCTGAAGGACATCTACCGGTACAAACAAAACAATAACAATAATAGTAGACACCCACAAGAAAAACTATTTTGCACAGACAGTGCTGCTGTGTTCTACTCTTATTTGGAATTCCGACCATCAGGGGTTCTTTTACATGCAACTCATGTGTACATAGCATAGGACCTCTTTTTTATCCGCTACAGGGGGGTTGGGATGGCCTAGTGGTCTAGAGTGCCGCGCTTCGACCTCTAGCTGATCGGTCACCTCTGGCTTGCGGCTGTGGTTTTGAGCCCTGGTGTGAGCGTACGTGGTATGGAGATAGGGGCGCCTTCTCAACCTCGTGGGTTTTCTCCGGGCACTCCGGTTTCCTCCCACTGCTAAAGACCCCTACGCACAGCGAATTATTGAAATAAAATTAAACCATATGTTAGTCCTGAAATGACCTAGTTGTGTTGAGTGGACATTAAACCCTATCTCTCTCTCTCTCTCTCTTATCCGCTACAAACAACTTTATTCATCAGTGACAAGGGAAAACGATGCAGGAAAAATTCTGAATAAATTTCTAGTCAACACCAGGAGAGAACTCATACCTCCTGGTTAGCAAGGTAGCACCCTACTTACTGAGTCACTGCGGCTCCCAGTGAGACAAACTAAGCCCAAATAAGTTCTCAGACTTGAATACAAAATACATGTGTTGAAATGTTAGTCCCGAAATGACCTACATGTAGTTTGTGTCAAGACTCTCTCTTTCTCCCCCCCCCTCAACTACACACCCAGACAGGCGTGTTCTGTCATATATATATGAAATGAAATGGGGCTAAACATCCTACTCTGTCACATTTAAACTACTGAAATCCATAAGCCTTTTTACAAAAAAACTTACACCAAAGAAAAACATGGAATTCCAAATCCATGTCCATGATCTCTGTAAAAAATTCCACCATCTCCAGAATGGATGTCGTGTTGTTGTTTTATGGTCCTTGTATTTCTCCACATCAAATCGAGGAACCTAAAAATATACACAAAAATTAAAACCCCAATATTTTACGGTTTTACGAATAAGGTTTTACGAACAACATGTACCTCCTTCAACCATAGCCGATTTGTCACGATTATTCCCATGTCACATTTGTTTTCGGGACTGGCAAAACTATGATATTATTCAATTCCGAACACAGATTGACAATCGAATACCCTAAAAGAACATTAAACCCTATTTACCTCTAACTATTTATGGGTATTAACCTCATTTCTCTTCCCATTTCACTCTTTGAATATGTAACCCCATTTGACTGAATGTAACATCATTTGACTGCATGTGTGATCCCATTTGACTGAATGTAACCTCATTTGACTGCATGTGTAATCCTATTTGATTGAATGTGTAATTCTATTCGACTGAATACGTACATGTAACCTATTTTGACTGAATGTGTAATCCTATTTGATTGAATGTGTAATCCTATTTGATTGAAAGTGTAATTCTATTTGATTGAATATGTAATCCTATTTGACTGAATTTGTAATCCTATTTGATTGAATGTGTAATTCTATTTGATTGAATATGTAATCCCATTTGATTGAATATGTAATCCTATTTGATTGAATGTGTAATCCCATCTGACTACATACAAACCCCATTTGACTGAATGTGAAATCCCATTTGACAGGATGTGTGTAACTCCAATTGACTGAATGCGAAACTTCATTTGACTGAATGTCTTACCTACCTGTATTTCTTCAACTGTCCCTATTTGACTAAATTTCTAAAAAACCTACCTCTTTTCGAATAACGATGTCTTTCTCTGCTGTTATACCAAGTGGAGCATCTTTAAATACTGTTGGGATGACAACGGTTTCACCGCGATAATAACGTTTTATGATATAATTATGCGGGAACCAGATTCTTGTGGAGAAAGTAAAAATACGAGTCGGTTGCTTCACTCGTCCTAATTCTTTCAATAAAACTGACTCTCTCTGAAATGATACAAATATATACCAGTAATAATAATTAAAATAAAATAGGGTCCAACATCTTAATTTCCTGTCCCAACCTGGCTAATGAAGCCTGATATAAGTCATCCAGAATTCCATGAGGGAAATTTTATACAGAAAGCGGGGCTACCTTCGATAGAGAGGCGGCTTCTCACCAATGCAACGAGGGTTCAATCCCAGCTCAGGGCATGAACTTTATCGTTGTAAGTGAGAGGGATATCCGGTCTCCCGTCCGATCAGGCAGGTTTCCCCCCCCCCCCCCCCGAGTTCTTCGGTTTCTTCCTGCAGTAATGATCGAAATCAGTCGCACGATCTGTGCCAAGGGCCAAATTGGAAAAAGGCCTCAAGCCTAATTTGCTACCCTTGTAAAATGACCAAGAATTATTATTAAGGCAGATGTTTTGTGCTACAAGACACACCTGATATGTCACGTATGACATAATACGCTACAGAAAAAAAATAACATCCGACAGGGTTACACACTACACATTAGACCCTAAATGTTACACCCTACATGTTACAAATGACAGGTTTTGACCCTACACCCCCTACATGTTACAGATGACATGTTACAGATGACAGGTTATGACCCTACACCCCCTACATGTTACAGATGACATGTTACAGATGACAGGTTATGACCCTACACCCCCTACATGTTACACCCAACATGTTACAGATGACAAGTTACAAATGACAAGTTACAAATGACGGGTTACGATCTACAGCCGACATGTCACACCCTACAAATAACAAGTTACAAGTGACAGGTTATGACCCTACACCCCCTACAATCTACAAGTTACACCCAACACCATGTTACACCAGACAAGTTACACCCTTGTTTTTTACCTCTTTGATAAAGTTAATATCTCGATTGTTTTTACCTCTTTGATAAAGTTAATATCTCGATTGTTTTTACCTCTTTGATAAAGTAAATATCTCGATTGTTTTTTACCTCTTTGATAAAGTTAATATCTCCATTGTTTTTACTTTTTGATAAAGTTAATATCTCGATTGTTTTTACCTCTTTCATAAAGTTAATATCTCGATTGTTTTTACCTCTTTAATAAAGTTAATATCTCGATTGTTTTTAACCTCTTTGATAAAGTTAATATCTCGATTGTTTTTAACCTCTTTAATAAAGTTAATATCTCGATTGTTTTTACCTCTTTGATAAAGTTAATATCTCCATTGTTTTTACCTCTTTGATAAAGTAAATATCTCGATTGTTTTTTACCTCTTTGATAAAGTTAATATCTCCATTGTTTTTACTTTTTGATAAAGTTAATATCTCGATTGTTTTTACCTCTTTCATAAAGTTAATATCTCGATTGTTTTTACCTCTTTAATAAAGTTAATATCTCGATTGTTTTTAACCTCTTTGATAAAGTTAATATCTCCATTGTTTTTACCTCTTTGATAAAGTTAATATCTCCATTGTTTTTACCTCTTTGATAAAGTTAATATCTCTACGAAGGAAATACACAGCTTGTTGTAAATCTTGTTCTTCACATAAAGTAATGGCTTCCTCGTGAGCTGACCATAAATTCTGACTAATAAACTCCTCCTACAGAAATATAAAGAACATATATTAAATAAAAGTAAAAATTGAAGTATCTTATAATCATGATCAAGATCTTACACTTTTCCATGACTTAATCCATGCTAACTTTTGTACTTTAGTTATTCATTATTTAACTTTTAAAAAAATCAAGCCAAAATATCATCTGCAAAAGATGCCACATGTCAAGAAATCATGCGTATATGG
This sequence comes from Patella pellucida, assembly GCA_917208275.1. NCBI lineage: Eukaryota > Metazoa > Mollusca > Gastropoda > Patellidae > Patella > Patella pellucida. The sequence goes on along the minus strand of OU795036.1, from coordinate 89,047,835 downwards.
CACGCAGTGCACCATGGAGGAATAATTTGCCTAGATATTAGCACAATGGTCTCTTTGTCTTCTTTGAATTCCAATTATCAAGAGTTCTTTTATGTGCACGCAATGGACCTTGAATTTTTGTCCCATCTGAACAACTAGAAACTCTTCCTTACTAGTAATATTCTTGACCAACAGTTCAATGAACCCGAAACCTCCTGCCACCAATAGGGATCACGGTGGCTAAGTGGATAAGGCGCTGGTTCGCTAGCCTGGAGGTCGAGTGTTCGATCCCTGCATTGGCCGAGAAAGTTCATCTCGATTTTCCGGCGTGATTTCCCCTTGTCAGTGATGCAGAAGGAGGGCCTGACAAGGACAGCTGCCTAGTCGTTCGGATGGGACGAAAAACCGAGGTCCCGTGTACAAATTGGAGTGCACGTAAAAGATCCCTTGGCAGTTGGAATTCGATATAAGAGTAGGCCGTAGCGCCCAGGTACGGTGCTTAAGCGTAGGATGTTAAACCCCATTTCATTCATTCATTCATTCCTGCCACAAATAATATAAACACGACTACTTACCTCAAAACAATCTAATTGTTCATTCATCCACGCTCGGATTCGGGATTTCACAGGGTATTGCTTCTTCAGATGTTTTATTAACTGAAATATTTTCATTTTCTAAATAAACTTCTTACCACAAAATCCATCAAAGAAATATTCAACTTTACAGTGGGCTCATTCAGTGTAACAGGGATCTAATTTCAGTCATATCTGCAATTCTTGAACGACCGGCTGTGAAATAGTTCAGCAGAATAACAAAACTTTATTATAATAATAATAAGGATTCTTATATTGCACTAAGGATTTACCCAACAGCACTTTTAAAAAAAGAAAAAAACTTTATATATAGGCCTGTATTAACTATAAAAAAAAATCCTGCACATAATTTTATTGAGTATTGACATATTCGGCAACCCCTAAACAAAAAACTAACGAGGTCTGCCGAATGCGTCTATTTGTGTGATTGGAGACCTCTGACCGTCATGGCGTTGAGGACATAATGAAAATTGTCAAAAATAATGTAAATATTGGAAACAATTGGCTATGATAACGTTTTGTGGGAGTATTTATGCAAATGAAAACGACTGGATTGAAGAAAGAACATATCTGAGTGGATCTGCAGAGGTTTGATTGCCTGACATTACGAATTGTGGGGAAAAAAACGAGTTGAAGCGAGAGCAGGTAAAGTTGAGTCTTGAAAAGGCATTGCATTCCTATTCTTTTTTATTATATATTGTCTGGTACGACATGGTGTATGCATTAATTTATGGATAGAAGGTCAGATTCCTGTGGTTAAATCTAAGATTTCTTTGTAGTTGGTAAAGTTTGAAAATATCATTCAAGTATATGGGACCAGTTCCATTTAAACAACGATACACAATAGATACATTTTTTACTGAGAATAGTTCTTTATAATATGAGAAAAGGAAGTTTGATGTAAGTCCCGAACCTGTTCTTTATGTTTCTGCATATTATGTTGTAGACTTTCTACTGCTTTACGTAGTGTTATCACAGTCTGTGCCTGGGACACTAATAATTCTCCTAAAAAAATAAAATATCATATTTAATAAATATCTAGAAAGTATCAATATTCATCCATTTAAAAAATATCAAGAAGTTATAAATATCCATCCATTTAATAAATATCTAGAAGTTATTAATATCCATCCATTTAATAAATATCTAGAAGTTATAAATATCCATCCATTTAATAAATATCTAGAAGTTATAAATATCCATCCATTTAATAAATATCAAGAAGTTATAAATATCCATCCATTTAATAAATATCTAGAAGTTATAAATATCCATCCATTTAAAAAATATCTAGAAGTCATAAATATCAATCCATTTAATAAATATCTAGAAGTTATAAATATCCATCCATTTAATAAATATTTAGAAGTTATTAATATCCATCCATTTAATAAATATCTAGAAGTTATTAATATCCATCCATTTAATAAATATCTAGAAGTTATTAATATCCATCCATTTAATAAATATCTAGAAGTTATAAATATCCATCCATTTAATAAATATCTAGAAGTTATTAATATCCATCCATTTAATAAATATCTAGAAGTTATTAATATCAATCCATTTAATAAATATCTAGAAGTTATTAATATCCATCCATTTAATAAATATCTAGAAGTTATTAATATCCATCCATTTAATAAATATCTAGAAGTTATTAATATCCATCCATTTAATAAATATCTAGAAGTTATAAATATCCATCCATTTAATAAATATTTAGAAGTTATAAATATCCATCCATTTAATAAATATCTAGAAGTCATAAATATCAATCCATTTAATAAATATCTAGAAGTTATAAATATCCATCCATTTAATAAATATCTAGAAGTTATTAATATCCATCCATTTAATAAATATCTAGAAGTTATTAATATCCATCCATTTAATAAATATCTAGAAGTTATTAATATCCATCTATTTAATAAATATCTAGAAGTTATTAATATCCATCCATTTAATAAATATCTAGAAGTTATTAATATCCATCCATTTAATAAATATCTAGAAGTTATTAATATCCATCCATTTAATAAATATCTAGAAGTTATTAATATCCATCCATTTAATAAATATCTAGAAGTTATTAATATCCATCCATTTAATAAATATCTAGAAGTTATTAATATCCATCCATTTAATAAATATCTAGAAGTTATTAATATCCATCCATTTAATAAATATCTAGAAGTCATAAATATCAATCCATTTAAAGACACATTATGTAAAATTTAGATAAAAAGCTGGCCATTCTTTGTGTAATAGTTTAAAAATAGATAATGGAAAATAAATATTTACATATTATTCAAATCTTTCCATTTAAGACGAGCTACAGATAGAGCCAAAGAAAATTAATCTTTAGTTCTCAAAAAATAAAAAAAGATAAGGGACAAATTTTTTTTCAGTTCTTTGCAGGTCTTGATAAATAAAAATCCACAGGAGACCTGTCAACAATATTTTTGGTTTAAAATTTCAAAACAGAAAAATGTGAAACTAAAAGCATTGAAAAGAGGTTTCAAGTACTTATATTTATACCCCCCCCTCTCCCTGAACATTAAAGAGCCAAAAATTCCTGAAGAAAACAACCATAAATAAGCATGTCGTAATTAGAAAAGGTTATAATTATCCCCATGTTTATATGAAGAGAATAAAACATTACCTATACCAGGTTGAAGAGTATCTAATTCAGCGTTACTTAAAATAGCCTGGTAAATTCTTCGTAAATATTCCTGCATAACGGCTTCATTTATTTTCTGTATAAAAAACAATATGATCGAAGATTAAGATTAAAATTTATAATTCAAAAGAACCCTGCAACCTTGTGTATCAAAAACTAAGTCAAATTCATCTCTGTGGTACTTTAAATTCCTAATTAGCAAATGAGACACCTACTTAATTAATAGGTCAAGAGGGAGAGAGAGAGAGAGAGGGAGAGAGAGATGGGGTTTAACGTCCACTCGATACAAACTAGGGCTTTTCAGGACTTACACATGGTTCAACTTTTATTTCAAAAACTCGCTTGCCCAGGAGTCGATGATTATTCTAATATAGCACATTCGGGGTGTGATCACATGGGCCTTTTCCCGTCTCGTAGCACACTTCCGATTACAACTGAATGAGGTTCATGAAATGTTATACAGTGAAGTTTAGATAGTTAAATTAGAAATCTCTGAGTGGTGAGTAGCCGTCCCAATCCAAGAGAAATAGCATCTATTATCCTATTTGAAACAGACCATGCTGTGCACACTCCAAAAAAGCCAATCAAATCATTTAGAGGGCTAATATGCAAGTAGATATATTATTACGATACAAATGATTGGGATTTTCATGACTTATCCCGACTGACAAAGAAATGATATGTCATGTTGACTAATTTCTAAACCATTTCAAATCGATATGGATTCACACTTGAACTTTTGCAACAACGAACACACGATTTCATAAGAATTAGTCCCCACAAGATCCCCACATTCATTATATCTATAAGTTTTAATAAGTCGCCAAAACTCTTTTGGGATGATGTACGTGTTGATGATAGGGTTATCCGCCCCTGATTCAACCAGTGTTCATTGATCAACGGTTCGCTAGCCTGGAGGTTGAGTGTTCGATCCCTGCATTGGCCGAGAAAGTTCATCTCGATTTTCCGGCGTGATTTCCCCTTGTCAGTGATGCAGAAGGAGGGCCTGACAAGGACAGCTGCCTAGTCGTTCGGATGGGACGAAAAACCGAGGTCCCGTGTACAAATTGGAGTGCACGTAAAAGATCCCTTGGCAGTTGGAATTCGATATAAGAGTAGGCCGTAGCGCCGCTGCCCGGGCAAAATTTCCCTCATTGCACACTGTGGCGTATGCCCGTCTTCAATTAGCCCAGGTACGGTGCTTAAGCGTAGGACGTTAAACCCCATTTCATTCATTCATTTCATTCATTTCATTCATTTCATTCATTTCATTCATTTCATTCATTTCATTCATTTCATTCATTTCATTCATTTCATTCATTTCATTCATTTCATTCATTTCATTCATTCATTCATTGATCAACAGTAAATAAAATCATCTATTAGAGGAATTGTTTTATTTTCTGAGAATCTAATTAAGATGTTGATTTACCTCGTTCATTTCTTCTGTGGATATTGTTTTATCTGAAAAAAACAACAAATCAAAAAATATAGAGTGACTGAATCAGGATGGTAGGGATTTCAATTTGAGTTGTTCACTAGTTTTTAATAGTGGGATTGTACCAATTGTAGGGATTTCAGATTGAGGGATTCAGCAGTTTTAATAGACTGTAGGGACTTGAAATTGGGGGTTCATTAGTTGTTTGAGGGTTAGGTTTAAGAACCAAGTAGAGATGGTAGGGACTTCAGTTTGGGTGGTTCGGTAGTTTAAGACAATCATGCACAAATGGTAGGGATTTCAATTTGGGGGTTCAACAGTTTTAATATACAATCTGGGAGAGACTGTAGGAATCTCAGTTTGAGGGGTTCAATAATTCTAATGGACCATTATGGACGGACTGCAGGGATTTCAATTTAGGGGTTTGTTTGTTTGTTTTAATGGACAATCATTGACAGTAGGGATTTGAGGTTTTAGAGGTTCAACAGTTTTAGTAGACAATCTCAGAGGGACTGTAGGGATTCACATTAATTACAATAAAGAAAGACATTAACCACGAAATTATAAAATATGATCAAAAATCTGTGTCTAACGCATCTTGGGTCCTAATCATCTCAGGACAAAAACACCCCTCAAAATGCGAAACAAGAGGTGTTTATCTCCTAATTACAGTCTCATTAACACCATAATTTGGTAAATTTGAGACTAACATAATGTTCAGCTTATTTTTTGTGACACACTTTCTGACACACTTTCTTTGTCAGCCCTGTAAGAACAAGTGAAAGCCAAAATCGTTTAAAAGAAAAACAAAATTAATACCTTTAAACTCTTGGAGACATTTTTGCCTGAACTGTACATGCCAACCTTTCGCTTCCTTGTCTAATATATTACTGAGAATCGGTAGACAATTGTTGATCAAATCTGAAATCATTTTTTAAAATATCACTTCTTATAATGTTAAAAAAAATAAAAAATTTAACAAAAGTTCTTAAAATAAATAAAACTAAATAATGATACAAGACTGAATGTAAAGCTCAATTATTACTGCACAGGCCTCTTTTTGAAATGTCAAATATAATTTTTAGGGACCCATTTTGCTGCATAACACCTAGCTTTGGCTATATGAACTAATTCAGTTTTCATTGCTGGGAAGGGTTGGGGTATCTGTAGTTCCTTTAGGAACTGTCTCTGAGCGAACGATGTCTCGCTACACAGTTCCTCACGGACCTTATTATCAACTAGTATGAAAATAAAGCTTTACCCCATCTAGGTTCTAAGGCTATTTTAGATCCTTACCGTCTATTTTGCACCGTGAAACTTTTTTGATCACCAAAAGAAATCATTTCCTGACACAACCGAGACAAATTTATAATAATCCAACACTATTTTCGTGTAGAATTCGATGTTAGAAAAAGACCGGTCTGCGCTGACGTCAGTAAACAAACATGGCGGCCAGATTTGAACGATATTGTTTATCTTTTTCTAACGTCGAATTCTACGTGAAAATAGTGTTGAATTATTATAAATTTGTGTCGGTTGTGTCAGGAAATGTTTTCTTTTGGCGATCAAAGAAGAATCACGGTGCAAAGTAGACGGTAAGGATCTAAAATAGCCTTAGAACCGAGATGGAGAAAAGCCTTATTTTTATACTAGTTGATAACTGTTGAGGAACTGTGTAGCGAGACATCGTTCGCTCAGAGACAGTTCCTAAAGGAACTACCTAGTACCCAAACAGATGGGGTAAAGCTTTATTTTCATACTAGTTGATAATAAGGCCCGTGAGGAACTGTGTAGCGAGACATCGTTCGCTCAGAGACAGTTCCTAAATATATTTTAAGGAACTTACCTTTATTGAATAATCTAAGATCTATTTCTAGACCTTTAGGGGTTTGATATCTATAGGGTACTGGTGGGGGCTGGGTATCGGTTACCTGAAAAACATAACAACACAAATAAAATCAGGGTTTCTGAGATGGGGATACACTATACAGCGTGCAGCTTTTTCGCCTACACTTCCCCCCGTCAACTGTTCTTTTATGTTTACACCAACAAGTAAATGGGTGAAACTAAGTTTTTCTTCCCATATGAATAACTAGATGATTTTCCTTGCCTGAAGGGGGTCACGTTTGATAGCTTATCTGGACTGCCAAGATTTTTCAGCGCAGTTCCACCTCGTCAGTGGTGCCGGACGCAGGGCCTGTCAAGGGACAAAGTATAGTCGTGGGTAAGATGCTGGCTCGCTAGCCTGTAGGTTGGGTGTTTGATCACTGCATTGGCCAAGAAAGCTCATCCAGGATTTCCGGTGTGTTTGGTTTCCTCTTGTCAGTGATGCAGGACGGAGGGCCTGACAAGGACAGCTGGCTAGTCGTTCGGATGGGACTAAAAAACCTAGGTCTTGCCTTGCAAGTAAAATATCCCTTGACAGTTGGAATTTGATATAAGAGTAGGCCGTAGTGCTGTCTGGGCAAAATTCCATCGTAGCACAATGCATGGCGTATGCCCATCTTCATTAGTCCAGTTTCGAGCGGAACAGTACTACGTTAAACTCCATTTCATTTCACTATTTCTGTAACCGTGACAACATATACCTACCTTACATCTATCACTATGAAGCATTCTACACTGTTCCTTGATATATTCACAATAATTACTTAATTCTCTTTTATGGTTCAACTGAAATAAATATAATGTTACCATAGAAACGAATGTATAAAGATAGGTTGCCAGACTACAAAACTACTATAAGTCGCCTATCATTGTGTGAACAGGCAGACAATAAATGATCGTAATTCCATGTGGGTGTATAAAACTGAATTTGTTTATATACTATTATGACATCGAAAGTCTTTAATCGTAGATATGTTTAAATTTACACAGCTCCTCAGAATTTCATTGATGCTCCTTAAACATCACAGTCGTCGGACATCAAATTCCTTCTGAAGAGATGGGACAGATATAATATTTGTTACAAAAAGATAAAAGTCAAATATCTCAGTGTACCAGGTGAATATCTATAAATTTAATCGTGAAGAGAAAACAGTTACTTACTCTAATGGTTAATTCTGCTACTAAATACTGCATATGTTCTTCCCGAACTTTGAACCCTAGGTTACCAAACGTTGTAGACGGCATACCAATAAATATATCTTAATAAAACATGGAAAAAAACGAATTTAATGATGGAATGGTTTGTCGCAGAGTAAGGACAAGAACCAGTACCAATAAAATACAGAAATTAAATTTTGTTGAATAAGGATGAAAAGTATGCCAGGATTTTCCAGTATCGGGGTGGGGGGGTGGGGGGTGCACAAATCACAAAGCAGTGAGATTTGATGGAGAAAATTTCCAAAAATTCCTGACAAAATACCAGATTTTGGATATGTACTGGATAAGGATCATTGGATCACTACCACGAGTAATAATTAAAATCAGTGTGATTTTGTGGGTAGTCATTGTGAATGTTCCACTAAACATATAAACTTTCAACTTCCAACATATTCAAATCATAATCTACAGAATTAGTTATAATCTCGAAAACTGTTTCATATTCCCTCTTTTTACGGTTTAGGCTGCTCTTAATCAGTACATGCACTAATTTTATAATTTTTAAGTGGAGGGGGGGGGGGGCATGTACACGTACACCCTCATATTTTTTTTTTATACCTGTGGCCCAATCTGGTACTGAATGACTTACATCCTTTGTCCTTTGAAAAAGGTATCAAATATTAAAAAATAATTTTTGTATACCTAATAATTTCCAGAGTCCTGTTGCCCAACCTCGTACTGATTGACTCAGGGAGAAGAAATGAGAGATAAATCTGTTTCTAGCTGTTATTATCATTATTCTTAAAGCGAGGGCTGTATCCTGTAATATATAATAACATATCTATCAAAAAAAACCAATAATATACGAATTATAGAAATAAAATTAGAAGATGACAGGTTAGTAGCCCAATAGGCAGATGAACAGATAGATGAACAGACAGGTAGATGGCCCGATAAACAGACAGGTAGATGAACAGACAGGTAAACCGACAGGTAGATGGCCTGATAAACAGACAGGCAGATGCACAGACAGGTGAACCGACAGGTAGATGGCCCGATAAACAGACAGGCAGATGCACAGACAGGTGAACAGAGAAGTAGGTGGCCCGATAAACAGACAGGCAGATGCACAGACAGGTAAACAGAGAAGTAGGTGGCCCGATGAACAGACAGGTCAAATCTCAATAATACATCTCTCATATCAATGATCTGTGTTAAAATTATATTTGGAACTTGTTAAACCAGTTCTATCACATATGATTATGACCGACACCAATATTGTCCATTAAAATTATATTTGAAATGTGTTAAAGGAGTTCTATCACATATGTAATAATGACTGACATCAATATTGTCCTTTAACATTCCCCTGCTTTCTTTGAGAATACAGGGATAGAAAAATTGTATCCAGAATTATCTCCCCTTTAGGGGGATCACGGTGGCTTAGTGGATAAGGCGCTGGTTCGCTAGCCTGGAGGTTGAGTGTTCGATCCCTGCATTGGCCGAGAAAGTTCATCTCGATTTTCCAGCGTGATTTCCCCTTGTCAGTGATGCAGAAGGAAGGCCTGACAAGGACAGCTGCCTAGTCGTTCGGATGGGACGAAAAACCGAGGTCCCGTGTACAAATTGGAGTGCACGTAAAAGATCCCTTGGCAGTTGGAATTCGATATAAGAGTAGGCCGTAGCGCCGCTGCCCGGGCAAAATTTCCCTCATAGCACACTGTTGGCGTATGCCCGTCTTCAATTGGCCCAGGTTAGGTGCTTAAGCGTAGGACATTAAACCCCATTTCATTCATTCATTCATTCATTCATTCATTCATTATCTCCCCTTTAGTCTTCAAATGTCTGATCCTGATGGGCTCCTCTGTATGACCATTCCATCTTAGCATGTCTTCAATGAATAAAATGAGGTTTAACGTCCTACGCTTAAGCACCTAACCTGGGCCAATTGAAGACGGGCATACGCCAACAGTGTGCTATGAGGGAAATTTTGCCCGGGCAGCGGCGCTACAGCCTACTCTTATATCGAATTCCAACTGCCAAGGGATCTTTTACGTGCACTCCAATTTGTACACGGGACCTCGGTTTTTCGTCCCATCCGAATGACTAGGCAGCTGTCCTTGTCAGGCCCGCCTTCTGCATCACTGACAAGGGGAAATCACGCCGGAAAATCGAGATGAACTTTCTCGGCCAATGCAGGGATCGAACACTCAACCTCCAGGCTAGTGAACCAGCGCCGTATCCACTTAGCCACCGTGATCCCCCAGCATGTCTTCAAATTTCTTATATTGATGGTCTCCTCTCTGCATACACTTACATGTATGACCATTTCTTTTATTTTGAATGAAGCCTGTATCACGAAACTTTATCTTAGATCAGATCAAATTTTTAGTATTTTGATCTGATAATATTAATAGATTGATTTTAGTGCTTAGGCAATCAAAATTGAAAGAATTTACTAAAATTTGGATTTTATATTTAGTTAAGATTTCGAGAAAACATGTCCTGGACTGTACAGTGCATTGGAGGTTTAAAGCTGGCAGCAAGATTCATTCACTTGATTTGATATTTGTTGTTTATTTCTTGCAATGTCTGTGTTGTTTATCTTGTCTTTTGCTTTTGGTTTGCGTGTAGTGGGTTCACCTGCATGCTTTTAATTCGTCACATTCAAATGAATCAGGGTACTTAATTGATTGATTCGTTTTGTTATAAATCCCCCCTGATCCTACCCTAGTAAAAATTTATGAAATCAAAATTTGAATTTGATCAAAGTAAACTAGAGACTGCCAAATATCATAACTTACATCTAAGAGTGTATTATGGGCTCGATCAGTGCCTTTTTGTAACAGCTGCGTCAGGCGCCATTTATGGAACTGTCCAGGAAAATGGATGCTATCTACTTCGAATTCTCTGAAAAAATAGGATAATATGTTTTATTAGCTAACACAACTACATCATGTTGGGACATAACATACCGTTTTTTTTCAATTAAAAAAATTTGCTTCTGCATAAGGGTCCTTTAACAGCTATATATAGGAAGCAATAGTACCCAGAGAATACCCACAAGGTTAGGAAAGCGACTCTAATCCTTGTCATGTAAAAGTCTTCCTGCACTCACTAATTACAGATATTGAATGGAATGACATTCCTAGCAAGAGATTAACAATCCTTGAAATCACAATGACTAGAGAGACTTTAATAAAATGAATACTATCCTGATCAATGTGCAAGTCTGGAAATAAGGCACCTGTCACAGATTCAGGTTTTGTCAGACACAAAACCTCTGCCGCATATCATTTTGTCTGGCACGGATTTGTCTTTACACTAAGTTGAAAATGTCAGGTACTATTTTATTAGTACCTGACATTTTGTCAGCTACATCTAAAACCGTTTATGAGCACGTGTTGTGGACATATTATTCACATTTTTAAATTCTGAAAGAGTAATTTTTATGTGAATGTATAACAAATGTACCCGTTTTTCCAGACACAATCTAATTGTTTATCACTGAGTCGTTTAATTCCACCGAACTGATTCAGCGCCACTTCATCTAACTCATCAAACGTTGGCGCTATAAATAGATCTTTATAATTGGTCTTGCTCTGAAAAAAAAAAACCAAAACACAATTCACATATAGCAATTAGATTCTGACATATGGTTTAATTTTATATCAATAATTCTTTTGCGTGGAGGTTAGACAGACGACCCTACTCCTTGTCACGTACAACTCTGGGGATTTGAAAAACCATGCCAGTTGACTTTATGACAGGTTTTATGATACAGCGCGCACATGCTTACCAATTAGCCATCCAACCCCCCATGATCATTTAATTTCTTGAAAAAAAACAAGGTTATTCTACAATTATTCTCAAATTTTTTCCGGCGGGATGAGATTTCTATTTTGGTTGGACAACAAAGGAAAAGCTGATGCCCACGCCTTATTTCCAAACTCTTCTTGCATTGGCCGAGAAAGCTCAACCAGATTTTCCGTCGCCAGTGGTGCAGAATGGAGAGCCTGACAAGAACAGCTGACTAGTCATTCAGATTGTACGAAAAACAAGGTCCTGTGTATACATTGGCATGCACGTAAAAGATCCCTTGGCAGTTGGAATTCGATATAAGAGTAGGCCATAGTGCCACTGCCCGGGCAAAATATCCCTCACAGTACACTGTAATGGCATATGGCAGTCTTCATTAGCCCAGCCCGAGCAGAACAGTTGGAAGTTAAACCCCGAATCATTGCATTCGACATCTCTCCAGGTTACAAATATTGCGTATTACTGAGTGGGGTTTCAAATAGCACTGTAACATCCTTGTATCATTTAATCTTGTGTATTTAGCATCAATTTCGTTAACCCGTTAAGTGTGTAGGTCGTTATATAACGTCCTGGACAACTGCCACTCACTGCATGTACTGTGTAATATAACGCATTAGAGGTATAGTCCCCAACCTATTCTTAGAACATAGTTCATCACTTTGTCGAATTAATAACACAATAGGGGGTAGTTAACATTTTAAAAACGTCACATTTAACGGTTTAACAGTAATTCAATATATGTGTGTATTTAGCACTTATTTCTTCAACAGTCATTCAATAAATGTTTGGTGTTAGGGTAATCTACTAATGAATAGAAAAAATTATAATGTTTTCAAACCTCACCTTCAAGTCTAAACGGTTATCTTTATGTTCTGTTAGCGGCGTGGGTAGAATAATAGGAAAAGTTCTCCAATGAAACAGCATTTTCTCAGCCAACTACAAAATAACAAAAATATTACAATACACAAATTAAACCATGTTCCTCAAGCAACGACAGCGAGTTTTACAACATCTAGACGTTGCTAGATTATTTTACAGAGAGAGAGAGAGAGAGAAATGGGGTTTAACGTCCACTCAACACAACATACGCTCGCACCAGGGCTCGAAACGCAAGCCAGAGGTGACCGACCAGCTAGAGGTTGAAGCGCGGCACTCTAGACCACTAGGCCATCCCAACCCCAAGATTCTTATACAATTCCCAAACATATACATGTAGCTATGTTCTCTATCTTTACTGAAGACACATGAACAGTATCGTCCAATCAGAGGTTGTGACATAACACACCCAAATCAAATTCCATGTAAACCTTGACATTGAATGAACTTTGAACTTTGCAACTTGATTATCACAGGTAGACATTTTAGTTGGAAAGCGCGAGACTTGATATTGGCGATGATCGAAGAATCTGTAATTAAGCAAAGTCACCTCCAGCTACCCCAGATCAAAATGACGCTACAGACCAGGTATCTTTCAAACTTTTTGAGCCCGGGGGGAGAGAACCCCAACAGCCCCCCCCCCCCCAATTTTTGACACCCTCTTCAGTTCAACTGTCAGAGAGAAAGAGAGAGAGAGAAATGGGGTTTAACGTCCACTCAACACAACTAGGTCATTTCTGGACTAACATATGGTCTCATTTTATTACAATAATTTGCCTGCACGTCGGGGTCTTTAGCAGTGGGAGAAAACCGGAATGCCCAGATGAAACCCACGAGGTTGAGAAGGCGCCCCTATCTCCTTGCCACATACGCTCACACCAGGTCTCGAAACCACGACGCAAGCCAGAGGTGGCCGGCCAGCTAGAGGTCGAAGCGTGTCACTCTAGACCACTAGACCATCCCAACCCCCTAGTTCAACTGTCAATGTTACCTCCAAAGTAACTGAATTCTTGTGTTCGTATTTGATAATTATATATTTTTCACAAGATTACAAACCACAAACCTGTTTCATTGACTCCATTACTTCCAGCATATCTGGATGAATCTTTTCAGTATCGAAATGAAAATATAACGGTTCTTTCTGAAATGTAAAAATTTATCAAGATTTTAGTGAATCTGCTAATGGAAGATGAGAAAACACACGAAAAACTTTCCTGGTCATCAAAAACAAAATGCTTTCATTCTCTTTGACCCATTCTGAAATACATGTATTAATGTTTTTGATGATTTGAGTGAATCTGCTAAATAGAGTATGATGAAACACAGAAAAAACTTTTTAATGCCTTTTTATCCATTTGTCTTTTTTATGGACACTTTCCACGGAGAGATCACGGTAGCTAAGAGGGTAAGAAGCTGGCTTGATAGCCTGATTTGAAGGTCGGGTGTTAGATCCCTACATTGGCCGAGAAAGTTCATCCAGATTTTACGGCATGGCTTCCCCTTGTAGGTGATGAAGGATGGGGGGCCTGACAAGGACAGTTGTCTAGTCATTTGGATGGGACAAAAATAGGAGGTGTTGTGCACGTAAAAGATCCGTTGTCATTTGAAATTTGAAGTACAAATAGCGCTGCTGCCCGGGCAAAATTAGCCCAGTTTCGGAGCAGAACAGTGGGTCGTTAAACCCCATTTCATTTGCTTAGCAGGGGGAATTTCCGTCTAATTTCTCGGTATCCCTATAACTATATTTAACTAACCTCTGGTCCAGTCGCCTCCACCATTTCTTCTTCTTCCTCCTCCATCATTTTTAATTATTATCTACAAAAATTAAAATATTAACAAAATTATATATTGTGTCCTCTTCTCATTTGTTCATAGAGAGAGAGAGGGAGAGAGAGAGAGAGAGAGAGTGAGAGAACAAGGAAGAGAGTGAGAGAGAGAGAGAGTGGGAGAACAAGGAAGAGAGGGGGAGAGCAGGAGAGTGAGAGTTTAACTCCACTCGACACAAACTAGGTCATTTCGGGACTAACATATCGTTTAATTGTATTTCAATAATTGACTGGCACGCACAGTGGGAGGAAACTGGAGGATCCGGAGAAAACCCACGAGATTGAACAGACGGCCCTACTCTTTGTCATGTACAACCAGGGATTCTCATTGGTTTAGTGGTGCATGATCAGCGCCTATGTGTACTTATTTTTTATAGTCTTGATCACCCCAGATATATTCAGACAAACAAAAGTTTCATCAATCTGATTACAGTTCCAAATTTCGTTTTACATGCCTAGTATCTGGTAGAGTTGTTTTATTACCGGCGCGGGGATCACGGTGGCTAAGTGGATAAGGCGCTGGTTCGCTAGCCTGGAGGTCGAGTGTTCGATCCCTGCATTGGCCGAGAAAGTTCATCTCGATTTTCCGGCGTGATTTCCACTTGTCAGTGATGCAGAAGGAGGGCCTGACAAGGACAGCTGCCTAGTCGTTCGGATGGGACGAAAAACCGAGGTCCCGTGTACAAATTGGAGTGCACGTAAAAGATCCCTTGGCAGTTGGAATTCGATATAAGAGTAGGCCGTAGTGCCGCTGCCCGGGCAAAATTTCCCTCATAGCACACTGTTGGCGTATGCCCGTCTTCAATTGGCCCAGGTTAGGTGCTTAAGCGTAGGACGTTAAACCCCATTTCATTTATTACCGGCGTTTTGTGAGGGATTAGCCAATTAAACAGTCTGTTGCAGCGAGTTATGGTGTGCCATGAAATGAACTATGGGTAAACCACTAGAAACTTTAAAGCTGATTGATTAATCAATGACTGCCATCTTTGAGTCAAAAGTAAGACAGACCGGGGTGGGGGGGGGTGGATGGCCGAAAGGTTAGCACATGCGCGCTGTATTATAAAGCATGTCATTGAGTCAACCAGTGTGATTTCGAATCCCCGGTTGTACGTGACAAGGAGTAGAGTCACCTGTCCGGTTTCCTCCCACTGAAAGACCCCTACGTGCAAGCGAAATTATTGAAATAAAATTCAACATACAATATGTATGTTAGTCCAGAAATGACCTAGTTAGTGTCAAGTTGATGTTAAAACCCATTTCTCTCTAGACTGTAACAAATTTAATGATTTTTTGTGATTTTAAACGATTTTTATCAGTTTTTAAACGATTTTTATCAGTTTTTAAACGATTTTTATCTGTTTTTAAACGATTTTTATCAGTTTTTAAAGAAAGATTTGATATTAAACGAATGTGAAAGAAATTAGTGCTAGATGTAGATAGAGAGAGAGAGAAATGGGGTTTAACTTTCACTTGCACAAACTAGGTCATTTCGGGACTAAATGGTTTAATTTTATTTCAATAATTCGCTTGCGCGTAGTGGGAGGAAACCTATGAATTTGGACAGACGACCCTTCTCCTTGCCACGTACAACCGGGGTTTCGAAACCACGCCAGTCGACTCAAGTACAGGCTTTATGATACAGCGCAGGCACGCTAACCATTCAGCCATCAACCCCCCTAGTGCTAGATACACAAGATTAAATGATAGCCAGTTTACAGTGATAAAATCTGTATGTAACTGAAGTTGTCAGCTGCCATCATTTATAATAAGTATAAATATATGATAAGCACTGAACTGATTGAATCTACATGTATACGAGTGTACATGTACGTGTATCTGCCTGACTGGGATACGATTTATCAGATTATGATTACAAGGTACATATAAGATTACATGTGTAGTATGACATAACTTACACATAGCATACTATATTTACATCACATGTAGGCCTATATCTATTTTACACCTATATCTTACATGTAGGCCTTTATATATCTTTCACCTATATCTATTTTACACCTATATCTTACATGTAGGCCTTACATGTAGGTCGTGGTTTCCCCCTTGTTTATGATGCATGACAGAGGGCCTGACAAGGACAGCTGTCTAGTAGTTCTGTTGTGATGAAAAACCAAGGTCCTTTGTACACATTGGCATGCACACAAAAGATCCCTAGGCAGTTGGAATTCGATAAAAGAGTAGGCTGTGCGTCAGTGCCGGGCAAAATTTCTCTCATAGCACACTGTATGGCATATACCTGTCTTTGTTAGCCAAGTTTACAGCAGAACAGTAGGACGTAAAACCCCATTTTATTTTATTTCATTACATGAAGGCCTATATCTTACATGTAGGCATATAGCTTATAGGAAGGCCTATAATCTGTATTACAAAAACATTGGTACATGTAAGAGTTGTGACTCCTAATGAAATGTAACCAAAAAGTCTATAATTGAGTCAACTGACATAGTTTCGATTCCTTCGCTTGTACATGACAACCAGGGTCAGCTGTCCAACCTTGTGGGTTTTCTCCAGGCCTTCTGGCTTCTTCACACTGCTAAAGACCCCTATGCGCAAAGAAATTATTGAAATAAAATTAAACTATGTTAGTCCCGAAATGACCTGGTCTGTGTTGGACCTTATTGGTTTTTCTGCGGGTACTCCGACTTCCTCACACTGCTTAAGACCCCTATGCGCAAAGAAATTATCGAAATAAAATGGAATATGTTAGTCCTGAAATGACCGGGTTTGTGTCCAACCTAATGGGTTTTCTCCCGGTACTCCACTGCTAAAGACCCATTACGCGCATTAAATTATTGAAATATAACTTAATCATGTGTTTGTCTCACTCTCTCTCTCTCCCCCCTCTCTCCCTCTCATAAACCTTCCTTTTAAAACATGACAGTTCATGACACTACTGTAATTGGTTACTAATGACAACAATGGAAATACATGTAGTACATGTAGCTTACACCTAGGCAATGACAATGGCATTCTTTAGCTTCTATTAACTCTAGACATTCACTAAAATCCAGATGTTTTCACTGAATACTTTTTCAGTTACATGTATGTGAATAAATTTTATTATTCTCTAAGAATACATGCATGTATCTAATAATGGCATTATAGTGATAATAAAGTTTCTCTCAAAATGTCAATAAAACTAAATAATATTATGAATAAAAGAAATACCCTCTATTAGTACATGTAAGTGCAGGGGGACTGCACCACACATAATTTACAAAAAAAACAAATATATGGACAAGACAAAATAAGCAGAAATCAAAAGCAAGCAATTCGATACAGTGAATGGATGCGGGGGCTAAGAACATGAAATACCAAGTGATTTTTTGATATTATATATATTACAATGCACTGTTCTGTGCCAACACCACTAATTGTGTTATTAGGAAAATTTAGCCTGCTCAGTGGCATTTCAATATTTCAGCTACCAAAGGTCCTTTAACGTGCACAGCAATATTTACACAGGGCATTAGTTTTTTTCCTGTTATCTGAATGACTAGACACTGTTCCACAAGTTCAAAGAATGCTGAAAATACCTAGGGAACTTTTCAGTCAATACCGGGATCGAACCCAAACTGTTAGTGAGTCAGTGCAATAATAAAGTTTAAACACTGAGCCACCAGCACTCCACAAAGAAAATGTTATTTTGGAGATCTTCTTATGACATACTGAATCACATATTATAAAACCAGGACATTTCATTAACAAACAATTTGCTATACAAAATTTGTGTGTGGTTTCAAGCCCATTTCATGCCCCCCCCTCTCAAAAACCAAGATATGATTACAACTCAGCATAGCCCCCCCCCCCCCCTCCCGCACTGAGTGCCTGGTTTATACCTTAATCACATTTACATGCAGATGTAGATTTGGTCCACTAAAAAAAATTAGACAAATCACTACTAACAGAATCGACGGAATCACATAAAACCAGGACAATTCATCACATCCTTTTGTATCAGAAGCAATATTTTCCCCTTATGAGATACATGTAATAAAAAAATTCAATCCTCTTGTATCCAATTTTAAAATGCTCTATGTAGATGTGTATTGGATCCGATATAAGAACTAGACCCACTGGATGTTGTACACCAAAAGGTAAGTCCAAGTACATGTACATGTATACATGTATACCTGACTCTTAATCAGAAGATAATAGAAAATGAATGGTAGTGATTCAGATTAAAACTAATAAGTGAGTGAATGACAGTTGATTGGTCATTGTACCAACAGACCTTTAATTTAACATAAACATAGAATTTAATAGCTTTATCATACTTTGATACCACACTCAATATACCATTTAAATTAATAGCACACTTAATATACTACACTTATAATATATCATACTTCATATACATGTATCACACTTTATATACCATACTTCATATATCACACTTAATATACCATACTTCATATACCACACTTAATATTTCATACTTTATATACCACACTTAATATACCATACTTCATATATCACACTTAATATACCATACTTAATATATCACACTTAATATTTCATACTTTATATACAACACTTAATATACCATACTTCATAAATCACACTTAATATACCATACTTCATATATCACACTTAATATTTCATACTTTATATACCACACTTAATATACCATACTTCATATACCACACTTAATATACCATACTTCATATACCACACTTAATATACCATACTTCATATACCACACTTAATATACCATACTTCATATATCACACTTAATATACCAGGTACTTCATATGGCCTACTCTTGTATTGAATCAGGGGATCATGTGGCTAAGTGGGTAAGGAGCTGGCTCGCCAGTCTAGAGGTCAGTTGTGTTCGATCCCTGCATGGCCGATAAAGTTCATCTCGATTTTCCGGTGTGGTTTCAACTCGTCAGTGATGAAGACGGAGGTCCTGACCAGGACAGCTGCCTAGTCGTTCGAAAGAGATGAAAAAGCGAGGTCCCATGTACACATTGGCGTGCACGTAAAAGATCACTCGGCAGTTGGAATTCAGTAGCTGTCCGTGCAAAATTTCCCTCATAGCACACTGTATGGTGTATGCCCGTCTTCAATTACATGTAGCCCAGGTTAGGTGCAAAAGCGGAGGACTTTAAACCCCTATTTCATTCATTCATTCATTCTTTTATCGAATCTAAACTTTATGTGCACCTTGTCACTTGTCAGGCCTTCCCACCCAACCTCCAGGCTAGCTAGACAGTGTCTTACCCTCTTACATTGTAGCCACCGTGACCCCCGAAATATACAAGAAAACAATGAATGATAAAAGTCAGGTGTACTCAGAACACCAGATGCCACATCTCATTTGATCAGTTCACATACATGTGGTTAAATACACAATACACAATATCTGTTGCGCCGTTGTAAGCCTACATGTACATGTTGGTTGGCAGCAGACAGAGCTCAAAAAGGTGACTAACTGTTGCTGAAACTTCGGTATACAAGGGAGCCACGGTGTCTCATATTCCTGAAGCAACGGCCCGAGAAATCCCTCTCTGGCCATTGCTGGAATGACGTCTGTTTCTTGAACTTACGCGGGAATGTGTCTATTCTTTCCACTCAATCAAATATACCACTTACGTACAGTAACATGACAGCCGTCGTTTAATCTTGGGTCTTCCTTAATATTTTGGACAAAGATTTAAGGTATTAAAAACATTGAAAGTCTGTTCGTTACCATACAGTAGTGTTTACTTTACGTCAATACCGATAGCCTCATTTGTCACGCAATTAGTTTTACTGCAATATCCTGCTATGCGCTGGTTAATATAGCATAAAAAAACGTGCAGCCATGACGTAACGTTATGTAAACACAGTTGCCCTAATTAAACGTCCTGTTTTAAAGGTAATACCTTTGTAACGAGGTCAGTGATTGGTCAGTAATAGGACCACTGACCAGTCATAATTAGTGACAATAATACCCACTCAGTCCAGCAGGGAGTAGTGGGATTAGCTCTAATCAAACGGAACACTGCGAGGAGGATGCGATGACTAAGCGAATAAGACGCCGGCTCAGTCGCCTCGATTTAGCGGGTTCAATCCATGTGTTGGTCGAGGTGCAGGATGGAGGGTCTGACAAGGACACTTTGTCTAGTCGTATAAGAGTAGACTGTAGCGAAGCTGTCCAGGCAAAATTTCACTCATCATAGCACACTGAATGGCATACATTATGCCCATCCTCATTATCTCAGTCGGAGCAGAACAGTAGGACGTTTAACTCCATTTCATTTCATTTATAATTTGTGTCTGATATTATCAATGACGGGTACCTTATGTCCGTGCTTGTATACGTTGTGTGATAATTTGTGCCTGACAAAGTATATCCCAAGGAACTCTCTTGGCGAAAACCGGAGTGAAATTAACTAAGGGCCTCCAGGCTAGCAAAGCAGCGCCTTAATTACCCACACTGTCTCTGCTCCTAAATGAAATAAAGTTAATGAAATGAAACTGGGTTTTGTCCTACTCCAACCTGGTTAATGAAAACGGGCATACTCTTATATCGAATTCCAACTGACAAGGGATCTTTTACGTGCACGCCAATGTGTACACGGAACCTTGGTTATACATCCTATCTGAACGACTAGACAGCTGTCATTGTCAGACCCTCCATCCTGCTCCACTGACAAGGGGGAAACCACTCAGGAAAATCTTGATGAATTCTCTCATCCATACAGTGAAGTAGGCCTAGGCCTAAATTAAGCTCAGTCTATTCCCCCACAAAGACATTATCATGACGTAACACAACAGGTGCGCTGGTTGATATACCATAGTAAACAAAAACTATAACATGAGATAACACCTAATATACCATACCTGGTTCAAGTAGGCCTATGTTTACAATTTATATCCCTTCGTTCACTCATGAAATACTCATTATCTTTCTATGACATTGCAGCACTTCCGTAAACAAATAGTTATTTAGTCCAAGTTTCCGCTCCACCATATAATAATACTAGTAGGCCTATTAATTTGTATAATAAATATATCCCTTATCGGGATCCGTACACTTATCTTCTCGTAATGCACATCCAAAACATGCTACATCTGTCGTATTGACCCCTTTCTAATTCTAGATACACACAACATTCGATTGATGAAAGCATAATTTGACATTTCAATGCGCGTGCATGTACAAAACAAATATAACAATGGAATGCTGCTAGAGCTCCCGGTTCAATGGTGAGAGCGCCGTCTGAAGACCGGCGAGTGTAGACCTAAGTTGAGAAATAGGTTAACTGCTTGGAATATAAGGTGAAACGGATTCCTAACATTATCAAACCATTCCATTAAAACAAGGAATAAGCTTCTCGTGTATAACGTGATGTCACGAGATTATACGAGAGTTATGTTGTTTATTAATGGAATGTGTCGTCTGCTAGCCGTAGTATCTAGTATTGGTGTTATTTATAGGCTATCGACGTAAAACTTGATATCATTTCAGATAAAGCCATACACACTCGTTTATTATAGAAATATCTTATCTAAAATAATTTTGTTACGGTACTTAAAATCGGTGGCGGCGCTAACATTTTCGATTTGAAGGGGGCGGGGCAATTATTTTTTTATTTTTTGTCATAGCCATGGGGGGGGATCACGGTGGCTAAGTGGATAAGGCGCTGGTTCGCTAGCCTGGAGGTTGAGTGTTCGATCCCTGCATTGGCCGAGAAAGTTCATCTCGATTTTCCGGCGTGATTTCCCCTTGTCAGTGATGCAGAAGGAGGGCCTGACAAGGACAGCTGCCTAGTCGTTCGGATGGGACGAAAAACCGAGGTCCCGTGTACAAATTGGAGTGCACGTAAAAGATCCCTTGGCAGTTGGAATTCGATATAAGAATAGGCCGTACCGCCGCTGCCCGGGCAAAAATTTCCCTCATTGCACACTGTGGCGTATGCCCGTCTTCAATTAGCCCAGGTACGGTGCTTAAGCGTAGGACGTTTAACCCCATTTCATTTCATTTATAGCCATGGGTCCAGATCGTTATGCCACTGTCCCTTATTGTATAGGGTTAGGGTACCTTAACCCTAACCCAACCCTAACAGTGGCATAACGGGTCGCCCCCCCCCCCTAGGCTGTAGGCCTACACGATTTATATCTAGGCCTAATCAATTTAATATTGCAAGATTTTGTGGGTTTCCATTGTAAATATTCCATTTAAAATATTAATGCGAGTTTAAATTCACAAGTTTTTTTGAAAGCTGTATTTTTCTTTTTAATTTTTAGAGCCGGATTTAAAGACTTTGGCATAGTTTTAAGTCCCTAGAGAAAGAGAGAGAGAGAGAGAGGCCTATCGATAATTTAAAGTGGGGCTAGTCGGCTAGTTTAAATTTGGCCTTGGCTCCATTTTAAAAAAAAATGGTCAAGATAGACTTTCGGATTTTATTAAATTGTTTTTTAATATATAATTTTTCGATGGCCAAAAAATCCCTTACAACACAACGACAACTAAACCATTGCCATGTAAAACGGCTCTGCTTTAAAACTTATTGTAGGCTACAGGGGCCGGTTGTCCAAAGCTCCGTTATCTTTTAACGATCCGTTAACTTTAACGGAGAGAAAGATTGTTGCTGGAAATAAAGGCCCCGAGCATTCTGTGGTGCAAATTTTTCCTACAGATTTATGCTACAGATTTCTAAAGGAAAAAATAAAATATTCTATAGTGTTTTCTGTTTATAGTAAATTTAACGCAAACAACACGTTAGAGTTGAAATGAAATGAAATGAAATGGGGTTTAACGTCCTACGCTTAAGCACCGTACCTGGGCCAATTGAAGACGGGCATACGCCATACAGTGTGCTATGAGGGAAATTTTTGCCCGGGCAGCGGCGCTACGGCCTACTCTTATATCGAATTCCAACTGCCAAGGTGTCTTTTACGTGCACTCCAATTTGTACACGGGACCTCGGGTTTTCGTCCCATCCGAACGACTAGGCAGCTGTCCTTGTCAGGCCCTCCTTCTGCATCACTGACAAGGGGAAATCACGCCGGAAAATCGAGATGAACTTTCTCGGCCAATGCAGGGATCGAACACTCAACCTCCAGGCTAGCGAACCAGCGCCTTATCCACTTAGCCACCGTGATCCCCTCGTTAGTGTTGAACGGATCGTTAAAATAACTTAGTTAAGAGCAACCGACCCCTGGTAGACTATGTAGCCTACAGAGCATGTAACTATAGGCCTAGCTCACCAATAGGCTACGTGTGATAAATAGGCCCTATAGATCGAACAGACTATTTTTCCCTTAAATTGCCAATAAACTTCTATTTTTAATTTGTTTCACGTAACTACAAAAGTGTTATCAAAATTAATGACCATGAATTGAAGAGAGCTTTAAAAAAATGCGACGTTAAATAACCTCGTAAGAAAACGTACATATACATGTACATGTACAGGAAGATCCATATTAAAAGGGCCTACGTGCGAAACATTTGAAAAGTATTTACCAACATTACATAAATAAAACCACGACAAAACATTTAAAACCGAAAGAAGAAAAAAGGAGAGAGAGAGAGAGAGAGAGCGCGCGAGTGAGAGAGATAAGAGAGAGAGGGGGTTCAACGTCTTCTCGAGACAAACTAGGTACTAACATATGGTTTAATTTTATATTTGTATATTTCGCTTGCGCGTAAAGAGGTATTTAGCAATCGGAGGAAACCCAAGAGATTTTACAGGCGACCCTACTCCTTGCCACGTAGGCCTGCAGCCGCGGATTCGAAACCCCACCAGTTGACTCAATGACGGGCTTTATGATACAGCGCGCGTGTGCAAACAACCCCACCCCTACCCCCCAAGAAAAAAGGAAATTATATATAGGCCTACCGGTATATATATGTAGGCCTACACATAAAAATATTTACATGTAGGCCTAATGATGCACCCGGATAAATATTGTACTATTTTACAATATTCCAATTAATTCATGATACAAATTTTATCTCAACACACCTAATTTAAAAATTGAAAAAATTCAACTACATGCGGTAACATGGTTTGAAAAGCTTTACGTAAACACTTTCAAATGCAATCTGGATTTAAACATATTTTCGAACCCTCTGGACAAGTAAGATATGTTGTGATGGATAATTTACACAACAGGTAGGACACTTAAACATCTCGTAGTTAGAATAAGGCTAATTTTTCTTTCTGGGCCTGTCAAGCCAGCAAGAGTGTTATTGTCCCTTAAAGAGACAATGACACTCTTGCTGGCTTTACAGGTTCCGAGATAAAAAATTAGCCTTATTCTAACTACAAGATATCTTGTAAATTAGCCTTATTCTAACTACGAGATGTTTAAGTGTCCTCCATATTGTGTAAATTATCTATAACATCCTATTCTACTTGTCCAGAGGGCTCGAAAATATGTTTAAATCTAAGTTACATTTGAAAGTGTTTACGTAAGGCCTTTCGTTATCATGCAGTTGAATTATTCCAATTGTTTCAATTAGTTGTGTTAAGATGAAATTAGTAACATGAATTAATTGGAATATTATAAAATAGTACAATTTGTAGATCAGAATAATGCCTGGGACATATTATACAGATACAACAAGAGTGGTATTGGGGCTTTATTGTATTACTGTGTCGGGGGTAAAGTGTCGATTGTTCTATGGCGAGCATCTCAATACAAGGACTGTTCTAGTTTTGTTAATCGATAAAATATCCATGAATGGTTCCCATCGTTATTAGCCCAACCTGAGCCGAACACTAGGACGATAAACACATATTTCATCTTATGTCATTTAAACCCCATTTCATTCATTATTGGTCGAATGGTTCGGTGAGAAAAACGTTAAAGGACCGAAGTCCGTAACTCAAAATCCTCCTAAATCTTCGACATCGAAAATACGAATTATTGGCCATTTTAAATCAACATTGATGATGTAAACTTACCGGGAAAAGATGAGCTTCTGATATCCGATATTTAAGATAAAATAATTTTTTTAATTGGTAAACGAATCGTGTACGTTAATGCGCTTCAGCCCCAGTTGTAATGAGAGATTCAAGGGACGAGGCTATCCACATTGCAATAAACCAAACGGATTTATGTAGACTGGAATAACTAGACGCTAGATATGTGCACTTGGTTGAAATTGCTGGCTTATTCCGCCGAACATAACTAAAAACGGAAACCATTGAATGTAAATCAGTTCATATACATTCATATTACAGTATTATATGCGTTGCAACCCACTTTTGTGAATTTGTATAGGTCCCAAATGTTAGCGATTTAGCTCCTTTAACTAAAATTAATTTGCACACTGACTACAATAATCCCCCATTAAACATAAACATAGAGGAAAACCCTTTCTAAAATATAGTATTTTATGGAGCGGCACTTGAGTCGTGCAAGATGAAGGGCCAGCAAAGTGGTCTGTGAATGGCCGGGGTAGTACCAGTGGTGTAGCAGAGTGGTGAATGCCGGGGCCCTGCAGTTGCACAGCTAGTGTAGCAGAGTGGTGAATGCAAGGGGAAGTGCAAGTGATGCAGGACGGAGGGCGTGACAAGGACAACTGTCTGGTCATTCAATTCAGATGGGACGAAAAACCTGGGCAAAATTCCTCTCCTAGCACACTGTATGTCGTATGCCCGTCTTCATTAGCCCAGTTTTGTTTAGAAGCAGAACAGTAGGACGTTAAACCCCATTTCATTTCATTCTTAAAAGCGGACCGGGGCATCCGTCACCTACTATGTCTATCCATTATTCAGAAGCCAGCCCTTACCCCAGGCCCGTAGCCAGGGGGTGAAACGGGGGGGGGGGGGCAACTGCCCTCCCAATACTGAGTCTTGCCCCCCCCCCCAATATCACAAGAAAATTGGCCTTTACCGCAAAATTCATGCAGGTGCCCATGCTAGTTGGCCCTCCCGAAAACATCTTTGCCCCCCCCCCCCCAAATGAAAAAAACTTTCTGGCTACGGGCCTGCCTTACCCTCCGGGAATTATTCAAATTTGATGAAAAACTGTAGCTGTGTATAAACCATGATTCAGGGGGGGGGGTAGTGATCTAGAGTGTCGCGCTTCGACCTCTAGCTGGCCGGTCACCTCTGGCTTGCGGCTGTGGTTTCGAGCCCTGGTTTGAGCGTATGTGGCATGGAGATAGGGGCGCCTTCTCCACCTCGTGGGTTTCCTTCGGGCACTCTGGTTTCCTCCCACTGCTAAAGACCCCTACGCGCAAGCGAATTATTGAAGTAAAATTAAAACCATATGTTAGTCCTGAAATGACCTAGTTGTGTTGAATGGACGTTAAACCCCATTTCTCTCTCTCTCTCTCTATCATGCTTCACCAGAGATTAGTCGCTTCGTATATGTCCGTCCATATTTTTGTATCCGTCCAATTTTCTGCACTTGTATTTAAAGTTGCAATTTTCAAATTTTCAAAGTTATATTTTTAAAATTTATTAAAATAAAGCCTTAAAATAGATGGTATCCATAAACAGCCTATAATTCACTATTGCTTGCAGAGAAATTGGCAAAAATATCATTTTCAACTTCAAATTCTAACGTTTGAAGATGGCTAAAGCATGGAGGCAATAGGAACCAAGGGCGGTAATTGACTAATTGTGTTATTATTTCCTGTGTCAGTGTTTTTAAGGGTGGGAAATAATGCCCATGGATGGTCATATAATAGTGAGTTGATAACCCATTGAGCAAAAGACGTAAAAATAATTATGTTTTGACTCTCTTAGAAAATATGAAATTCTCGATTTCATATTTTGTATGTTGTATGTTGTCCTCAGCCGGTTCCGATGCAAAAATATGTGTCTGATGCAAAACTATGTGTCTTATGCAATACTATGTGTCTTGTTGTTATAGGGGGATCACGGTGGCTGAGTGGATAAGGCGCTGGTTCGCTAGCCTGGAGGTCGAGTGTTCGATCCCTGCATATGCCGAGAAAGTTCATCTCGATTTTCCGGCGTGATTTCCCCTTGTCAGTGATGCAGAAGGAGGGCCTAGCCTGACAAGGACAGCTGCCTAGTCGTTCGGATGGGACGAAAAACCGAGGTCCCGTGTACACATTGGAGTGCACGTAAAAGATCCCTTGGCAGTTGGAATTCGATATAAGAGTAGGCCCTAGCGCCGCTGTCCGGGCAAAATTTCCCTTATAGCACACTGTATGGCATATGCCCGTCTTCAATTAGCCCAGGTTAGGTGCTTAAGCGTAGGACGTTAAACCCCATTTCATTCATTCATTCATTCATTTCATTTCATTCATTCATTCAGTCTTGTTGTTATAATCATAATTATGTTAAAATTGTATGTAGGCCTACTTGTTTACGTTGTACGCTGTCCTCAATAAAATCTTATCTTATCTATTTTATCTTATTTTATCGTCTCCAGTGAGTCCAGTCACCCTTGAGATATTACACACGATATTATGCCGTAAAATATATTGTAGCTTTATTTAATTAGGCCGCGGTTTATAATCCCTCCCGAGGTCAAAGTTCACAGACAGACCCAATGTTGACCCCTTGATAAATTGCAATGTTTATAATAAAAACAGTTTCAGGGTTAAAGTAAGGGATGACCGTGAAGCCAACATGAATTCTCCTGTTAATTACTCTATGTACGGATGAGAAAAAAATAGCTAGAGAGAAGGGGAGTGGGTGTGTGTGTTTTATTTGTTTTGGGGGTGGGAGGGGCTCCACACCTGAGAAATAAAGAGGAAGGGACCTGTTGAAATATTATCACCGAGGGTAAAAAGGCGCGAAAATTATAGTAATTCAGTTGCTTTACGTCTGTAAACTTTTTTCTTTCTGAGACAGTCTTGGGACCCCTAAAATCATAAATCGTGGATGACCCAACTACGCTGGTTAGGACCTATAAGAATTAAAAAATCTCGAACGCTTTTTGAGTCAGTACCCTCGGGTTTGGCTCTTGGTGGCGCATGTATTTAATTTCCTAGTTTAATAATTATGGTCCTCCTTTTATTTATAAGTGCTGGGGCCTGTTTCACGAAATTTTAACTAAGATAAAATCCGATTTTAGTAATTCAATTGGATAGTATAAGATTGATTTTAGCGCTTAGCCAATCATATTTAAGTATTTACTAAAATTTGGATTTTATCTTAAGTTAAAATTTCGTGAAACAGGCCCCTGACCATTAAATCGTGGTGCGAAAAACCGAGGCCCCTGTCGATATGTGTCATGGTGAATGTGCACAAATAGGAAACCTTGAAATTATGGTAGGCGTAGGGCCAGAGCATTATAACAGCACACTGCAAGGCGCAAAGTCGCCTTCATTATCCCCCGAATCCCCGGTTGTACGTGGCAAGGAGTAGGATCGCCTGTCCAACCTCGTGGGTTTTCTCCGGGTCCTCCGGTTTCCTCCCACTGCTCAAGACACTCCTACGCGCAAGTTTGTGTCGAGTGGACGTTAAACCCCACCTCTCTCCTCTCTCTCTCTCTCTTTCTCTCTCTCTATCACACACTATCCCCGTTGGTGAAGAACAGTAGGACATTTCATTTTTGCATGAGCGTGCACCTTTAAATTGTGTCCCATAAAGCAATGCAGTGGGGCACTGACAGCAGCCAAGAGCGTCTGTTAATAGAGTGAAAACTCGAGCAGTTATAGGTGTCGAGTTTCACGGGGTTAAAATATTTGCGGCAACTGACTGCGAGAAGTTGTAAGTTTATTTGTGGTGCCATCACGAAAGAGACTCAACACACACGAACACACACACACGCGTGAACTCTCTGTTGTCGAATTCCAAACTCAAAGACACCATATTCCGGATAAAAACCAAACGAATAGAGGTAAGTTATTGTAGACTTCTATTTCAAATTATACTTTGCGTTAATTTGTGTGTAGATATGATTTTGAAATTAAAATATTTTTTTTCCTAGAGTTTAATAGCATGGCACAATGTAACAGCGCGCATATTGTCCATTCCTTATAATATAGCCTTTTCTGCTGCCTTATGAATAATGAATGAAATGAAATGGGGTTTAACGTCCTACTGTTCTGCATTGACCAGGCTAATGGAGACGGGCATACGTCATGCATTTTGCTATGAGAGAAATTTTGCCCGGGCAGCAGCTCTATGGCTACTCTCAAAATTATTTCAAACTGTACCGTCAGTGGTTCATTAAGGGGGATCACGGTGGCTAAGTGGATAAGGCGCTGGTTCGCTAGCCTGGAGGTTGAGTGTTCGATCCCTGCATTGGCCGAGAAAGTTCATCTCGATTTTCCGGCGTGATTTCCCCTTGTCAGTGATGCAGAAGGAGGGCCTGACAAGGACAGCTGCCTAGTCGTTCGGATGGGACGAAAAACCGAGGTCCCGTGTACAAATTGGAGTGCACGTAAAAGATCCCTTGGCAGTTGGAATTCTATATAAGAGTAGGCCGTAGCGCCGCTGCCCGGGCAAAATTTCCCTCATAGCACACTGTTGGCGTATGCCCGTCTTCAATTGGCCCAGGTTAGGTGCTTAAGCGTAGGACGTTAAACCCCATTTCATTCATTCATTCATTTGGTTCATTAAGTGCACGAAAACGTGTACATTTTGCCCTTTTTGTTTCGTTCTATTCGATTGACAAGATATTGTCCTCCCGTATAATTGTGTCATGTGTTTAATTTTATGTTAATGAATTTAACTTTCTTCCTTTATCGGTGAACCGGGTGGGGGGGAGGTTAGCACGTGCGTGCTGTATGATAAAGCCTGTCATTGAGTCAACTGGAGAGGTTTCCAATCCCCGGTTGTACGTGACAAGGTTAGGGTCACTTGTCCAGTGGGTTTTCTCAGGGTCCTCCGGTTCTCCCCCACTGCTAAAGATCCCTACGCGCAAGCGAATTATTGAAATAAAATTTTAAAAATCATATGTTAGTCCCGAAATGGCCTAGTTTGTGTCGAGAGGACGTTAAACTCCATCTCTCTCACCCTCTCTCTCTCTCTCTCTCCTATCGGTGAACCAAAAATACCACTGTTATTTCAGGCGACCAATATCAAAATGTGCCTCAAGGCCAACAGTCGAGCCATAACCCGGCACCGATTGTATTACAATATACCGTAATATAGTGTAGGCCTACTGGTGGGATAGTGCGGGGCAATAATATAAGTTACAGCACATAAAATCCCGTTACAAAAGCTTGAGAGGGCTGTAAAATATAATAGTTACCTTCTGTCTTCTGTAAATAGATAAACAAAACTCATTGTTAAAATATATTTATATTGCTCAAGCTTTAACTGTCATAACTTTAAACTTTAAAGGGACAATAACACACTTGCTGGCTTGACAGCTCCAGAAAAAAATAGCCTTATTCTAAGTACCAGATGTTTAAGTGTCCTACCGGATGTGTATATTATTCATTTCATCCTATTTTACTTGTCCAGAGGGTTTGAAAATATGTTTAAATCCAAGTCACATTTGAAAAGGTTTACGTAAGGCTTTTCAAATCATTTCGTTGAATTATTCGAATTTTTTAACTTAAGTGTGTTAAGATAAATTTGTTTCACCAATTAATTGAAATATTGTAAAATAGTACAATTTGTTGACCAGCATAAAGATTGAGACATATTATTCGGTTACAACAAAAGTGGTATTGAGCCTTTAATATACATATTCAACATGATTCAAAACTGATTTACGACCACAAATCTTTCTGGCTTATATAAATTCATTTCCCCTTCAAACTGTTATAATAAAATAAATAGACAAATTGTATATTGATTTAAGTTTCTTTGTGTAAAAGTTGTTCGAATAGGTCTACCGTCAACAAGCATCATGATAATTATGTTCAGTGGGATTTGGCCCGGACAGTGGCGTTTCCAACTGCAGCAAGTGTTCTTCTACGGGAACCGGGATCACGGTGGCTAAGTGGATAAGGCGCTGATTTGCTAGCCTGGAGGTCGGGTGTTCGATTCCTGCATTGGCCGAGAAAGTTCATCTCGATTTTCCGGCGTGATTTCCCCTTGTCAGTGATGCAGGAGGGCCTGACAAGGGCAGCTTCAGTCGCTCGGATGGTACGAAAAACCGATGTCCCGTGTTCACATTGGCGTGCGCGTAAAAGAACCCGGCAGTTGGAATTCAGTTGCTGCTTTGGCAAAATTTCCCTCATAGCACACTGTATGGCGTATGCCCGTCTTCAATCAGCCCACCGTCTTCAATTAGCTCAGGTTAAGTGCATAACAGTAGGACGTTAAACCCCATTTCATTCATTCATTCATTCAATTTGCCCAGGTTAGGTGCTTAAGCGTAGGACGTTAAACCCATTTAATTCTTTCATTCTACGGGAATCTTTTAAACGGAATGCACTTCCTTGTCATTGAGAGTGAGAGAGAGAGAGAGAGAGAGATGGGGTTTAACGTCCCAGCTATCACCTGCTTAGTCATACGATGTGGTGGGTATCATGACCCACACCTAGTAATATTTCTTATGACATGAGAATTTACACCAGGCTTAGGGGCCGCGGAGCGGGCCCGATTTCGGGGGGGGGGGGGGGGCTACTGACCATACCCCCCCCCCACCCATAACCTTTTTTCGCTTTTTATACGCCCACATAGAAATGTGGTCGTATATTGCCGTCGCCCCCGTCCGTCCGTCCGTCTGTCGGTCCGTACGTCCGTCCGTCCGTCCATCGTCCACAATTTCTTGTGAACGCTCTAAGGGCTAAAATCAATAACCGATTGACTTTAAATTTATACACAGTGTTTAAGGTCATGAGAGGAAGACCCCTATTGATTTTCAGCGATTTCCGGTTATGGCTCTTGATCACTTCAAAAAATCTTGTGAACGCACTAGAGGCTAAAGTTAATATCCGATTGACTTCAAATTTATACACAGTGTTTAAGGTCATCAGAGGAAGTCCCCTATTGATTTTCAGCGATATCCGATAATTGCATCCAGAGTTATGGCCCTTGATCACTTTGAAAAATCTTGTGAACACTCTAGAGGCTAAAGTTAATTTCTGATTGAATTAAGATTTATACACAGTGTTTAAGGCCATGAGACAAAGAAGCCTAGGGATTTTCAGCGATATCCGATAATTACTGCCAGAGTTATGGCCCTTGATCACTTTGAAAAATCTTGTGAAAGCTCTAGAGGCTAAAGGTAATATCCGATTGAATTTAAATTTATACACAGTGTTTACGGTCGTGAGACGAAGAAGCCTAGGGATTATCAGCGATATCCGATAATTACTGCCAGAGTTATGGCCCTTGATCACTTTGAAAAATCTTGTGAACGCTCTAGAGGCTAAAGGTAATATTCGATTGACTTCAAATTTATACACAGTGTTTAGGGTCATGAGACGAAGAAGCCTATTGATTTTCAGCGAGTTCCGATAATTGCTATCAGAGTTATGGCCCTTGAACTCTTCAAAAAATCTTGTGGTCGCTTCAGAGGCTAAAGTTAATAACCGATTGACTTTAAATTTATACACAGTGTTGAGGGTCATGAAACAAAGAAGCCTAGGGATTTTCAGCGATTCTCGATAATTACTGTAAGAGTTATGGCCCTTGGTCACTTCAAAAAATCTTGTTGATGCTCTAGAGGCTAAAGGAAATATCCGATTGACTTGAAATTTATACACAGTATTGAAGGTCATGAGACGAAGAATCCTATTGATTTTCAGAATATTAAGTGTTTCGTAAACTAAACGTTAGCATGGAGGAGAACTTTATTAAAGCCAAACAAATTTGAATGATTTTCTGATAATTACATAATGAGTTGTTACTTGTTGTATGATTCTAGTGTATTATAAATGTTTCATTACTGAAAAAAGTAAAATATGCGACAACTCTTGTTGACTGCCCGGACGATTTAGCTGCTGTGGGCGTATGTTTCGTTGCCTGGCAACCTATCTTTTGAGCTTTTGGCGACATTTTATTTTCACTATTAAAAATTATTGTCGGGGCTAAAGCTCCCCTAGCCCCCCCCCCCCCCCCCCCGGCTCCGCGGCCCCTGACCAGGCTTAATCCAATCTGATTAAAATATAGATCTATATTTCGTTTAATCTCGTCATTTTACAAGGGTAGCAAATTAGGCCTGAGGCCTGTTTTCGATTTGGCCCTTGGCACAGATGTTGCGAATGATTTCGATCATTACTGCAGGAAGAGACCGAAGAACTCGGGGGAAACCTGCCTGATCGGACGGGAGACCGAATATCCCTCTCACTTACAACGATAAAGTTCTTGTCCTGAGCTGGGATTGAACCCTCGATGCATTGGTGAGAAGTCGCCTCTCTATCGCCTTTCGATGGCCTACACTCCTCCCCCACATCATCCAGAACATGTCAGTGATAACAACTGTTACAGATTCTAATGTAGTAAAGACAAGTAAAACGAAGATTTTGAACTAAAACGAAATATGATCTGTGTTCTAATTAGATTGGGCTAAATCACAAAGTTATGTAATGTTTATATAGATAAACGGGGTCTATTCTCAGCTCCTCGCTCGGGCATCTTTCCCAGGAGTTCAAAGTACATGACCTATTACGTATTACAGAGGAGAAACAAATAATAAAGTGCGATTTAGGGTATAGTCTGATAAGTACGATATAGAGGTCAGACTTGACCCTTGTGAGCGTCCTAGCTGTAAACGTCTTTATTTCCCACACATGGAATATATTATATTTATTCTTTCGATTGTAACAAAAAACAAAAAAACAAAAAAATCTACAACGTTAAAGCATTTTCTGAGAAATATTTTTAGAGTTTATGCTTTTGATTATGTCGGTAATCTGGCAAACATTTTGGACTAACCGGCTTACGTAAGCGTATTTTGGCCTGGCAAAGTACATGTATCTTCATTAAGGATATATTAGTTAAAGGAGCTCAATCGCTAATATTAAGGGCCTAGAAATTGACACAAATGGGTCGCAAAGCCAATTATAATGTAATATGAATGTATATAAACAGATTTACATTCAATCGTTCTGTTTTTACTCTAATTTTAGATCAGTTATGTTCGGCGAAATATGCCAGAAATCTCAATAGAGAGAAATGAGGTTTAACGTCAACTCGACACAAACTAGGTCATTTTGGGACTAACGCGTGGTTTTCATTTTTTATTTAGATAATTCGTTTGCGCGTAGGGGTCTTTAGCAGTGCGGGGAAATCGGAGTGCCCGGAGGAAACCCACGAGGTTGAGAAGGCCCCCTTATGAATGGATATTTCTAGTGTCTGGTTATTCAAGTCTACATCGAAAGTATTTATTGTGCATGTACTCCAGATAAGAATATTGCGTCACCATGAGACATGACTTATGGAATAGTCCCTTGTTTCAAATGGCGGTGAAACGCATTGTGGTACACGATTCGTAATTATTTTGTCCTAAATATTGGATATCAGAAGCCCATCTTTTCCAGACAAGATCACAACATCAATGTTGATTTAATTAGACAAAGAATTCGAGTTTTCAATATCGCGGAATTCGGATGATATTGAGCTAGAGACTTGGCTACTTTTAAAGAGTTTGATAAAAGAGTTAGCCAGTCTTGCTAAAATAAATCAAAAATAGATTAAAAAAAAGAAGAAAATATTGAAAATTTCAGTCAAATTACTTTATTCTGAAAGGGAGTTGTCACTGTTGGAAATTTTGACTAGAAATAGGTATCAACTGTGTCCGCACCGTCTACGAGAATTGTCGATCATTTCATTGACAGTATATATAACTCCACCTACATTTTCTCAATTATCAAGTAACATTCTCAATAGTAATGGTACCCTCGCTTGGCAGTCCTTTCATCACCAGTTTCCAGTGGTGATGTCAGCGACTAACGACAAATGTTAGCTTGGTCAGCCATTTATTGATTTAATTTTAAATGGACGACTGCTTTAAATCAAAGCTGTATCCAAGCCATCCGAGGGTCTACAGAGTTGATTTTGAGATTGCCATGTAAATAAAGGTCTAATTAATAATTTCTATAACATCTGAGGACTGAAAAAAAGACTTTCAATATGCAGATTTAGCTCTTGCATAACGTCTGTTTAAATGTAACACCTAGCTCATGCCGTAAAAGGTAAATAACGTTATTGGCGGTGTCTGCAGTGTCTGTGTAGTCTGCCTTGTCTTGTCCACAGGTTTGTCTTAATGGTTTCTTAAAGGAGATAAATCGCTAACATTAAGGACCTAGAAATTCACAAAAGTGGGTCGCAACGCATATAATACTGTAGTAGTAGTAGCAGTAGTAGTAGTAGCAGCAACAGCAGCAGTAGTAGTAGTAGTAGTAGTAGTAGTAGTAGCAGTAGTAGCAACAGCAGTAGTAGTAGTAGTGGTAGTAGTAGTAGTAGTAGCAGTAGTAGTAGTAACCGTAGTAGTAGTAGTAGTAGTAATAGTAGTAGTAGCAGCAACAGCAGTAGAAGTAGTAGTAGTAGTAATAGTAGTAGTAGCAGCAACAGCATCAGTAGTAGTAGTAGACGTAGTAGTAGTAATAGTAGTAGTAGCAGCAACAGCAGCAGTAGTAGTAGTAGACGTAGTAGTAGTAGTAACCGTAGTAGTAGCAGTAGTAGTAGTAGTGGTAGAAGCAGTAGCAGTAGTAGTTGGTAATAGTAGTAGTAATGACCTAATTACCCTTAAAGGAATACATCTTTAAACAGTATATAACTATTGAGTTATACTAGTAGTAGTAGCAGTAGTAGTAGTAGTAACCGTAGTAGTAGTAGTAGTAGTAGTAGTAGTAGTAATAGTAGTAGTAACAGCAACAGCAGTAGAAGTAGTAGTAGTAGTAATAGTAGTAGTAGCAGCAACAGCATCAGTAGTAGTAGTAGACGTAGTAGACGTAGTAGTAGTAATAGTAGTAGTAGCAGCAACAGCAGCAGTAGTAGTAGTAGACGTAGTAGTAGTAGTAACCGTAGTAGTAGCAGTAGTAGTAGTAGTGGTAGAAGCAGTAGCAGTAGTAGTTGGTAATAGTAGTAGTAATGACCTAATTACCCTTAAAGGAATACATCTTTAAACAGTATATAACTATTGAGTTATACTAGTAGTAGTAGCAGTAGTAGTAGTAGTAACCGTAGTAGTAGTAGTAGTAGTAGTAGTAGTAGTAATAGTAGTAGTAACAGCAACAGCAGTAGAAGTAGTAGTAGTAGTAATAGTAGTAGTAGCAGCAACAGCATCAGTAGTAGTAGTAGACGTAGTAGACGTAGTAGTAGTAATAGTAGTAGTAGCAGCAACAGCAGCAGTAGTAGTAGTAGACGTAGTAGTAGTAGTAACCGTAGTAGTAGCAGTAGTAGTAGTAGTGGTAGAAGCAGTAGCAGTAGTAGTTGGTAATAGTAGTAGTAATGACCTAATTACCCTTAAAGGAATACATCTTTAAACAGTATATAACTATTGAGTTATACTAGTAGTAGTAGCAGTAGTAGTAGTAGTAACCGTAGTAGTAGTAGTAGTAGTAGCAGCAACAGCAGCAGTAGTAGTAGTAGTTGCAGTAGCAGTAGTAGTAGTAGTAGTAGTAGCAGTAGTAGTAGTAGTAGAAGAAGTAGTAGTAGTAGTAGTAGTAGACGTAGTAGACGTAGTAGTAGTAATAGTAGTAGTAGCAGCAACAGCAGCAGTAGTAGTAGTAGACGTAGTAGTAGTAGTAACCGTAGTAGTAGCAGTAGTAGTAGTAGTGGTAGAAGCAGTAGCAGTAGTAGTTGGTAATAGTAGTAGTAATGACCTAATTACCCTTAAAGGAATACATCTTTAAACAGTATATAAATATTGAGTTATAAGTAAGAACGTGACGTAACCTATATAAAACCGCTACACTTCACCTCATGCTGAGCTCTTCGTCTTTTATATTCTATTAAATCTACATGTTTAATATGTTTTAACACACATAAAGATTTTATCAGGACTCGTGTACGACATGAAATATTTCATGTTGAACCCCAGACAGAGAGAGAGAGAGAGAGAGAGAGAGAGAGAGAGAGAGAGAAATATATATATAGAGAGAGATGTATACGACATGAAATATTTCATGTTTAACTCATCTGACAGGCAGGTATATACTAGATACGATAAGATGTGATACCTCTTAATGCACAAAAACGCCCACAGGGAGCAGCATGTACAATGTAATTACATTAATATAAACAAATATATATGTAACAAACAGATTTGTAGGATGATGTTCAAGGTCATGAGGCGTCCAGAAACAAGTCAATTTACACCATACAACTTGGACACACGAATTATTTATCAATTCAAATCAACATTGATGTTGTTATTTTCTTACCTTGAAAAGGTAGGCTTCTGATATTTAATATTTAAGGCAAATTGGATTGCGATCAACGTATTCTTAACAATTTTGATTAAAACGATACTGTATGTCAGATTAGATAACGAGTCTGTAGTTCTCACTTTAATGGTTAAAAACTAGATAATGTAAAGGAAATTTGCTAAATATTTCAGTCAAATTGATCCAATATGAACCAAGAATTAAGCGATTGAAATTTCCGCCTTGCCTCGATCATCATTACTAAAGTCGGTACGATAAAAACCATAGTCTCGATTATCCATTTAATCATTAAATCGTGAGGGATCACATGCTAGCGATGCCATCATTAAAACGATAGACAATTGCATTACATGCCAAGGAGGGGTTTGGGATGGCCTAGTAGTCTAGAGTGCCGCGCTTCGACCTCTGGCTGCCCGGCCACCTCTGGCTTGCGGCTGTGGTTTCGCGCCTCGGTGTGAGTTTATGTGGCATGGAGATAGGGGCGCCTTCTCAACCTCGTGGGTTTCCTCGGGGCACTCCGGTTTCCTCCCACTGCTAAAGACCCCTACGAGCAAGCGAATTATTGAAATAAAATTAAACCATATGTTAGTCCCGAAATGACCTAGCTGTGTTGAGTGGACGTTAAACCCAATTTCTCTCTCACACAAGCCTGGCATGTGAACTACAACAAGCATATGTCGTTCATTAAATAACCAGCTTATTGTGTCACGCGTTACCCTACTTTTGTTTCTTTGTTTTTTTAAAACCACGTCTGGTGAGAATTAATGACTGAATTTTTCTCCCTCTTCACAACGTCGAAAGCCACTTCATTGTACCATATTACAAGCTTACATTCTCACCATTGTAACATGATTGTATTTATATGCAGGACTCTGCTGGTGGCTTTTTATACGCCCACATTGAAATGTGGTCGTATATTGCCGTCGCCCCCGTCCGTCCGTCCGTCCGTCCGTCCGTCCGTCCGTCGGTCCGTCCGTCGGTCCGTCCGTCCGGCGGTCCGGC
The DNA here is from genome assembly GCA_917208275.1 of Patella pellucida. Lineage (NCBI taxonomy): Eukaryota > Metazoa > Mollusca > Gastropoda > Patellidae > Patella > Patella pellucida. Next base: position 89,009,386 of record OU795036.1, on the reverse strand, counting down.
GTCCACAATTGCTTGTGGACGCTCTAGAGGCCAAAGTTAAAATTTCCAATATTTACTGTCAGAGTTATGGCCCTTGATCACTTCAAAAATTCTTGTGGATGCTCTAGAGGCCAAAGTTAATATCCGATTGACTTAAAATTTATACACAGTGTTTAAGGTCATGAGACGAAGAGGCCTATCGATTTTCAGCATTTCCGATAAGTACTGAGTTATGGCCCTTGATCACTTAAAAAAATCTTGTGGACGCTCTAGAGGCCAAAATTAATATCCGATTGACTTTAGATTTATACATAGTGTTAAAGGCCATGAGACGAAGAAGCCTATTGATTTTCAGCGATTTCCGATAATAACTGTCAGAGTTATGGCCCTTGAACACTTCAAAAAATCTTGTGGAAGATCTAGAGGCTAAAGTTAATATCCGATTGACTTTAGATTTATACACAGTGTTTAAGGTCATGAGACGAAGAAGCCTATTGATTTTCAGCAATTTCCGATAATAACTGTCAGAGTTATGGCCCTTGAACACTTCAAAAAATCTTGTGGACGCTCTAGAGGCTAAAGTTAATATTCGATTGACTTTAGATTTATACATAGTGTTTAAGGTCATGAGACGAAGAAGCCTATTGATTTTCAGCAATTTCCGATAATAACTGTCAGAGTTATGGCCCTTGATCACTTCAAAAAATCTTGTGGACGCTCTAGAGGCTAAAGTTAATAACCGATTGACTTTAAATTTATACACAGTGTTTAAGGTCATAAAATGAAGAAGCCTATTGATTTTCAGCAATTTCCGATAATAACTGTCAGAGTTGTGGCCCTTGATCACTTCAAAAAATCTTGTGGACGCTCTAGAGGCTAAAGTTAATAACCGATTGACTTTAAATTTATACACAGTGTTTAAGGTCATGACGCGAAGGAGCCTCTTGATTTTCATCGATTTCCGATAATAACTGTCAGAGTTATGGCCCTTGATCACTTCAAAAAATCTTGTGGACGCTCTAGAGGCCAAAGTTAAAATTCGATTGACTTTAAATTTATACACAGTGTTTAAGGTCATTAAATGAAGGAGCCTCTTGATTTTCTGCAATTTCTGATAATTACTGTCAGAGTTATGGCCCTTTATCGCTTATAAAAATCTTGTGGACGCTCTAGAGGCTAAAGTTAATAACCGATTGACTTTAAATTTATACACAGTGTTTAAGGTCATGAGACGAAGAAGCCTATTGATTTTCAGCAATTTCAGATAATTACTGACTTAGTTATGGCCCTTGATCACTTTCAAAATTTTGTGGACGCTCTAGAGGCTAAAGTTAATAACCGATTGACTTTAAATTTATATAAATTGTTGAAGGTCATGAGACGAACAAGTATATTGAGTTTCAATGAATTTAGATAACTTGAACAGCATGGAGGAGAACTTTATCAAAGCCAAACTAATTCCAATGATTTTCTGATAATTACATAATGAGTAGTTACTTTTAATCAGATTTTAGTGTATTATAAATGTTTCATTACCGAAAAAAGTAAAATATGCGACAACTCTTGTTGACTGCCCGGACGATTTAGCTGCTGTGGGCGTATGTTTCGTTGCCTGGCAACCTATGTTTAAAAAAAATCATCCTTACAGTTACACTGACATAAATGTTTTATCCACTGACGTAATATTTTTCCACTGACGTATATGTTTTCTCACTGACGTATTTTTTTCCACTGACGTAATTTTGGCCACCAATATTCGTTATATGATAGAATTCCGTTTTAGAGTCACATTTGAAAGGGACAATAACACTCTGACTGGCTTGACAGGTCCAGAAAACTTTGTAGCCTTACTTAACTACGAGATGTTTAAGTGTCCTACCTGTTGTGTAAATTATCCATTAAATCATATTTTACTTGTCCAGAGAGTTCGAAAATATGTTTCAATCCAAGCTACGTTTGAAAGTGTTTTCGTAAGGCCTTTCATTATCATACAGTTAAATTTTTCCAATTTTTTTAAAATTCGATGTGTTAAGATGAAATTTGTATCATCAATGAATTGAAATATTGTAAAAGGGACAATAACACTCAGACTGGCTTGACAGGTCCAGGAAACTTTGTAGCCTTATTTTAACTACGAGATGTTTAAGTGTCCTACCTGTTGTGTAAATTATCCATTAAATCATACTTTACTTGTCCAGAGAGTTCGAAAATATGTTTAAATCCAAGTTGCATTTGAAAGGGTTTACGTAAGGCCTTTCATTATCATACAGTTAAATTTTTCCAATTTTTTTTAAATTCGATGTGTTAAGATGAAATTTGTATCATCAATGAATTAAAATATTGTAAAAGGGACAATAACACTCAGACTGGCTTGACAGGTCCAGAAAACTTTGTAGCCTTATTTTAACTACGAGACGTTTAAGTGTCCTACCTGTTGTGTAAATTATCCATTAAATCATACTTTACTTGTCCAGAGAGTTCGAAAATATGTTTCAATCCAAGCTACGTTTGAAAGTGTTTTCGTAAGGCCTTTCATTATCATACAGTTGAATTTTTCCAATTTTTTTTAAATTCGATGTGTTAAGATGAAATTTGTATCACCAATTAATTGAAATATTGTAAAATAGTACAATTTGTTGATCAGAATAATGATTGGGACATATTATTCAGTTACAACAAAAGAGGAGAGAGGTAATATAGGCCTACCCTGTTCCCCAATCCTTTTCTATGAATAAAATATTGTTTAGAAAAAAAAAGAGGTATTGGGGTTTTAATAATTGAATATTATATGAATGGTGTTTATATGAGTATTATTCTGCTTGCCAATGTTGTCATCTATCACGGAGTTCTTATTTTTTTGGTTCATCCAGATTTTACGGCGTGGTTTCCCCTTGTCAGTGATGCAGGACGGAGAGTTAGACAAGGACAGCTGTCTAGTCGTTCGGATGGGACGAAAAACCGAGGTCCCTTGTACACATTGGCGTGCACGTAAAATATCTCTTGGCCGATATAAGAGTAGGCCGTGGCGCCGCTGCCCGGGCAAAATTTCCCTCATAGCACACTGATGTCCGTCTTTATTAGCCCAGTTTAGGACCAGAAAAGTATGACGTTAAACCACATTTCATTTTTTATTTTTTGTGAGGAGCCACGCCTCTATTCTCCGGGGCTAGAGACAATTTTAGCCTGTCCGATGTAACGGAATGATCTTAAGAATTATCTTCTGACAGAAAGTTCTCTATCTTTTGGTGGAATAATCTCCAAATGATGATTTGTCTTCTGACTCAAAGATCTCCAATTCGGCAATGTACATTGTACCTCTTTAGGCCAGAGCGACTTTTGGTACACAAGACCTTGTAGTTGGCACACCGTGTGGTGGATGCTTACAACCCAACACGCTATTTATGTATTTACTTTTGTAAAAATGTAAATTCCACCCAACATCCATGGTATTTGTTAGTCCCAAAATGACCTAGTTTGTGTCAAGTGGACGTTAAACCCCATTTCTCTCTCTCTTCATGGTATTTGTATGCACAGATGCATTACGTAAGAGCAGATCTTTCGTTTATCCTCACATGTTATACAAATCATTAATTAGACATTTATTCACATTCCAAGTCTATAAACAACCCTCCGTCTTCATTAGCCCAGTCGGAGCAGATCAAAAGGACGGTAAACCCAAATTCATTTAATAATCTAGAGAATCGAGTCGTTGTGATTTTCAACGGATTGCAATTCTCCGGCTGTACGTGACAATGAGTATGGTCGTCGATATGTTAGTCCCAAAATGACCCATAATGTGTCGACTAGATGTTAAATCCCACGAACCTTCATTCCGTTTATCTTGTTTTGTTTTGTTTTTTGGGGGGTCGGGATGGCCTAGTGGTCTAGAATGCCGCGCTTCGACCTCTAGCTGGCCGGCCACCCCTGGCTTGCGGCTGTGGTTTCGAGCCCTGGTGTGAGCGTTTGTGGCATGGAGATAGGGTCGCCTTCTCAACCTTATGGGTTTCCTTCGGGCACTCCGGTTTCCTACCACTGCTAAAGACCCATACGCGCAAGCGAATTATTGAAATGGAATTAAACCATATGTTAATCCCGAAATGACCTAGTTGTGTTAAGTGGACGTTAAACCCCGTTTCTCTTTAGTATGTGTACGGTTGGCATATCAGTACAATCTTCGTTCTGTTAAAGTACAAATAGTTTTTTAGTATCTATACGTTTGATATGTACAGTGAAATGTTCGTTCTGTTAAAGTGCTGGATAGTTTTTTAGTATCTATACGTTTGATATGTACAGTGAAATGTTCGTTCTGTTAAAGTGCTGTATAGTTTTTTAGAATCTATACGTTTGATATGTACAGTGAAATGTTCGTTCTGTTAAAGTGCTGTATAGTTTTTTAGAATCTATACGTTTGATATGTACAGTGAAATGTTCGTTCTGTTAAAGTGCTGGATAGTTTTTTAGTATCTATACGTTTGATATGTACAGTGAAATGTTCGTTCTGTTAAAGTGCTGTATAGTTTTTTAGAATCTATACGTTTGATATGTACAGTGAAATGTTCGTTCTGTTAAAGTGCTGTATAGTTTTTTAGAATCTATACGTTTGATATGTACAGTGAAATGTTCGTTCTGTTAAAGTGCTGGATAGTTTTTTTAGTATCTATACGTTTGATATGTACAGTGAAATGTTCGTTCTGTTAAAGTGCTGGATAGTTTTTTTAGTATCTATACGTTTGATATGTACAGTGAAATGTTCGTTCTGTTAAAGTGCTGTATAGTTTTTTAGTATCTATACGTTTGATACATCAGTACAATGTTTGTTCTGTTAAAGTACAACTGAATGAATGAAATAGGGTTTAACGTCCTACGCTTAAGCACCGTACCTGGGCTAATTGAAGACGGGCATACGCCACAGTGTGCAATGAGGGAAATTTTGCCCGGGCAGCGGCGCTACGGCCTACTCTTATATCGAATTCCAACTGCCAAGGGATCTTTTACGTGCACTCCAATTTGTACACAGGACCTCGGTTTTTCGTCCCATCCGAACGACTAGGCAGCTGTCCTTGTCAGGCATTCCTTCTGCATCACTGACAAGGGGAAATCACGCCGGAAAATCGAGATGAACTTTCTCGGCCAATGCAGGGATCGAACACTCAACCTCCAGGCTAGCGAACCAGCGCCTTATCCACTTAGCCACCGTGATCCCCTAAAGTACAACTAACCTACTCATATACTATACAAGCTGCTATATGTATATTTAATGTAGGTCTGGGTATAATAGTATTAGCATAAAATACTATTAAAGTGCTATAGTACACATATTTAGCTATTATATTAATAGTCAATGGCGGATCCAGGTTAGGGCGCACCCACCCACCCCACAAATAACAGTTTACAATATTCATTTATAATGGACTTTCTGTTGTTTGGAATGATTGAGGTGGCGGAATGTTATATTCGCGTCCAGATGTGCGCCAGAGTGACACCCTGACTCCCCCTCCCCCTTTATGGAGTGGAAAATAACGCCATCTATCTATTATAGTACATCGGATTGCGAAACCGCGTGTTAGAGAGAGAGCTAAATCTGCCAATTCCACGTCTTTCTTTAGGCCCGAAATTATTAATTAGCCTGCGATCGTTGGTGTCAATGAAATGAGACTGAACGTCCTGCTGTTCTGCTCCTAAACTGGGCTAATGATGACGGGGATCTTTAGTGGATTATGAGCCGATCTACTGCATAACTTTCCTTCACGATTTAATGATTAAAAGGATAATCAAGACTATGCTGTTTATCGTACTGACTTTAGTAATGATGGCCGATGATAAGTGGACATTTCAACCGCTTAATTCTCGGTTCATAGTGGATAAATTTGAATGAAATTTTCAGGAAATTGCCTTTACATAATGCAGTTTTTAACTAATATAGCGAGAACTGCCAACTCGTTATCTAATCTCCCATAATGTATCTTTAATGGAACTATTATAGCAAGAACTGCCAGCTCTTTATCTAATCTCCCATAATGTATCTTTAATGGAACTATTATAGTGAGAACTGCCAGCTCTTCATCTAATCTCCCATAATGTATCTTTAATGGAACTATTATAGTGAGAACTGCCAGCTCTTCATCTAATCTCCCATAATGTATCTTTAATGGAACTATTATAGTGAGAACTGCCAGCTCTTCATCTAATCTCCCATAATGTATCTTTAATGGAACTATTATAGTGAGAACTGCCAGCTCTTTATCTAATCTCCCATAATGTATCTTTAATGGAACTATTATAGTGAGAACTGCCAGCTCTTCATCTAATCTCCCATAATGTATCTTTAATGGAACTATTATAGTGAGAACTGCCAGCTCTTCATCTAATCTCCCATAATGTATCTTTAATGGAACTATTATAGTGAGAACTGCCAGCTCTTCATCTAATCTCCCATAATGTATCTTTAATGGAACTATTATAGTGAGAACTGCCAGCTCTTTATCTAATCTCCCATAATGTATCTTTAATGGAACTATTATAGTTAGAACTGCCAGCTCTTCATCTAATCTCCCATAATGTATCTTTAATGGAACTATTATAGTGAGAACTGCCAGCTCTTCATCTAATCTCCCATAATGTATCTTTAATGGAACTATTATAGTGAGAACTGCCAGCTCTTTATCTAATCTCCCATAATGTATCTTTAATGGAACTATTATAGCAAGAACTGCCAGCTCTTTATCTAATCTCCCATAATGTATCTTTAATGGAACTATTATAGTGAGAACTGCCAACTCGTTATCTAATCTCCCATAATGTATCTTTAATGGAACTATTATAGTGAGAACTGCCAACTCCTTATCTAATCTCTCATAATGTATCTTTAATGGAACTATTATAGCGAGAACTGCTAACTCGTTATCTAATCTCCCATAATGTATCTTTAATGGAACTATTATAGTGAGAACTGCCAACTCCTTATCTAATCTTCCATAATGTATCTTTAAGTTAATAATTAAGTTCGGTAACTCGATCGGTATAGACCAATAACACCAGCATACCAGAATATATTTCACACTCTCCTAAAAACTTGTTTTAATAAACGGATATGTTGGAGCCTCAACAAGATTGTATACATTTCACGTTCGTTCGGTTACATGCTTAATCACCCTACCATCAGTAGGCTATCAAGAACACAAAAAACTGAATCAAAGTTAATACATTGCCTTTTTTGTTTTTCCTTTGAAAGCCATTAGAATTATTAAAATTCGGATTATCTTTGCAGGTTCTCCCAAAAGTAAACCAACGGTCTGCACCAATCTTCTGTTTGGGAATCATTACGTATAAGGCGACCTAATTCATCACCAAAATGGCCGAACGGCTTTACAGTTACCAAACCGGAATCAAGCACACTTTCACGTGGATCGACTACTTCCTGTTCGTCTGCATGCTGTTAATTTCGGCGGGAATTGGTATATTCTACGCCATCAAAGACCGGAAGAAGAATACGACCAAAGATTTCCTGTTGGCTGGAGGCAATATGTCGGTATTTCCGGTGGCCCTGTCTCTACTGGCCAGCTTTATGTCGGCCATTACGTTGCTAGGGACACCCGCTGAGATGTATAACTATAACACTATGTATTGGTGGATTGGGCTGTCTTATTTCTTCGCCATTTTCGCTGCAGCACATATTTACATACCTATATTTTATCGACTGGGCGTCACAAGTGCTTTTGAGGTAAGGATTATGTTAGACCAGGATGTTTGAGTCTTGTCATGGCGGGAAAAGCACAGGACCGTATCTAGCAGGGGTTCCAGGGGGTACATTGCACCACCAAAAAAGCAAGGCGCCGTGAGAAATGGCGCCCCTCCCCTAATATTACCCCCAAATAATTTGACAATCTTTCAATTTTAAAATAATACAGATGATTATGATCACACAGTAATGTTCTTAAGGCACTAATTCATCGGTCGGTTTTAAGGGCGCCCTTCTGTTACGTGGAAGCTATGGCGCCCCACCTCTCTGCTGCACCCTCACTTTTAAAATCCTACATACCGCCCGAAGCGAGGGGGGGGGGACTTTTTGCAAGGGGGGTGTTTCAAAAACTAATACTTCAAAGCAATATCTTAGAATTTAATTTGTATAAGGGAAAAAGGTTAATATCGTGAGCTAACTAACCCTGCACCGATGTCATCCCTGTGTTATTGTAGAGGTCTAGCTGACATTCACTGTTGATCAGTGTACGAATTATCTAGAGTGAATGTGGGTCATTCCACATTGAGCGGATATGTTTTCTAGCTGTCTTTATCTCCGACATGGAACTCAATGTGATAAAGGAGACCGAAATCGTGTTTGATGATGTAATTCGTGGATTATCTCAGATTGGGGTGGCTCATACTATCATAGAACTTGTTAGCATCGATGTAAATAACCACAGAAGCTAACAACTGATAACAAACAAAAGGCAGGACAAAAGACGAAGATGTTTAGACGGGAAGGAACCGAAGAATAGTGATTGTCCACTCTATATCTTCTGGTACGGGGGTTGGGATGGCCTAGTGGCCTAGAGTGCTGCGCTTCGACCTCTAGCTGGCCGGTCACCTCTGGCTTGCGGCTGTGGTTTCGAGCCCTAGCGTGAGCGCATGTGACATGGAGATAGGGGCGCCTTCTCAACCTCGCGGGTTTCCTCCGGGCAATCCCGTTTCCTCCCTCCCACTGTTGAAGACCCCTACGCGCAAGCGAATTATTGAAATAAAAATTGAAAACCATACGTTAGTCCCAAAATGACCTGGTTTGTGTCGAGTGGATGTTAAATCCCATTTCTCTCTATCTATCTATCTTATGATACGCGACTGCTGTATCGAGGCTTTTTTTATGATTTGACAGTGCTCCAACAACAATCTAAATTTAATAACAAAAAAGCTCAATTTTAATCAGCTTATCATATCGGAATTTGTAACTACTTTGGCTTCTCACAAAGCCGGCGAATGATGTATATACCCATTGGCACTGTGTACAGTGTACAATCCTCATGTTTCATTGGGTTGGAATGCATAACAATCTTGTGAGGCCGGGTTATTTTTTTGATAAATGGTGTGACCGTCCTTTATGTTCTTTTTAAAGGGACAATAACACTCTGGCTGGCTTGACAGGTCAATAATTTTTTTAAACCTTATTCTAACTACTAGATAATTAGGTGTCCTACCTGGTGTGTAAATTATCCATTACATCCTATTATGCTTGTCCAGAGGGTTCGAAAATATGTTTAAATCCAAGTTACATTTGAAAGTGCTTACGTAAGGCCTTTGATTATCATACAGTTGAATTTTTCCAATGTTTTCAATTCGGTGTGTTAAGATAAAATTTGTATCATCAATTAACTGACATATTGTAAAATAGTACAATTTGTTGACCAGAATAATGATTGAGACATTTTATTCAGTTAATGAGAGAGAGAGGGAGAGAGAAATGGGGTTTAACGTCTACTTAACACAACTAGGTCAATTTGGGACTAACGTATGGTTTTCAATTTTTATACGCCCGCATTGAAATGTGGTCGTATATTGCCGTCGCCCCCGTCCGTCCGTCGGTCCGTCCGTCCGTCCGTCGGTCCGGCGTCCACAATTGCTTGTGGACGCTCTAGAGGCCAAAGTTAATATTCGATTGACTTTAAATTTATACACAGTGTTTAAGGTCATGAGACGAAGAATCCTATTGATTTTCAGGGATTTCCGACAATAACTATCAGAGTTATGGCCCTTGATCACTTAAAAAAATCTTGTGGACGCTCTAGAGGCCAAAGTTAATAATCGATTGACTTTAAATTTATACACAGTGTTTAAGGTCATGAGACGAAGAAGCCTATTTTCAGCGATTTCCGATAATAACTGTCAGAGTTATGGCCCTTGATCACTTAAAAAAATTTTGTGGAGGCTCTAGAGGCTAAAGTTAATAACCGATTGACTTTAAATTTATACACAGTGTTTTAGGTTATAAAATGAAGAAGCCTATTCTGATAATTACTGTCAGAGTTATGGCCCCTTATCACTTAAAAAAATCTTGTGGACGCTCCAGAGGCTAAAGTTAATAACCGATTGACTTAAGATTTATACACAGTGTTTAAGGTCATGAGACGAAGAAGCCAATTGATTTTCAGCAATTTCCAATATTTACTGTCAGAGTTATGGCCCTTGATCACTTCAAAAATTCTTGTGGATGCTCTAGAGGCCAAAGTTAATATCCGATTGACTTAAAATTTATACACAGTGTTTAAGGTCATGAGACGAAGAGGCCTATTGATTTTCAGCATTTCCGATAAGTACTGAGTTATGGCCCTTGATCACTTTCAAAAAATCTTGTTGACGCTCTAGAGGCTAAAGTTAATAACCTATTGACTTTAAATTTATACACAGTGTTTAAGGTCATGAGACGAACAAGTATATTGAGTTTCAATGAATTTAGATAACTTGAACAGCATGGAGGAGAACTTTATCAAAGCCAAACAAATTCCCTTGATTTTCTGATACTTACATAATGAGATAAGTTGTTACTTTTAATCAGATTTTAGTGTATTATAAATGTTTCATTACCAAAAAAAGTAAAATATGCGACAACTCTTGTTGACTGCCCGGACGATTTAGCTGCTGTGGGCGTATGTTTCGTTGCCTGGCAACCTATGTTTATTTCAATGATTCGCTTGCGCGTAGGGGTCTTTAGCAGTGGGAGGAAACCGGAGTGCCCGGAGGAAACCCAAGAGGTTGAGAAGGCGCCCCTATCTCCATGTAACATACGCTCACACTAGGGCTCGAAACCACAGCCGAAAGCCAGAGGTGACCGGCCAGCTAGAGGTCGAAGCGCGGCATTCTAGACCACTAGGCCATCTCAACCCCCCTGTTTGTGTTAATAGATTTATTTTGTAGATTTGGTCATATTAATTATTTAGTCTATATTAATAAATGTATTTTCTAGTATTTAGATAAAAGATTCGGCCGTATAGCAAGAGTTGCTGCCGCCTGTACGTATGTCACACAAATGGTAAGTAGCCTATGTTTTAATTTCACTTATGTTTACTCCAGGGCCGTCCGTAACTAGCCCAGAGCAACGTAGGGGTGGGAAGTGTTCTCAGGGGTGCTGTAAAATTGACGAACAATGCATATCTATTGTTTTTATGGACGACAAAGTTTTCACAGGGGGGAGGAGAAACTTTTTGCAGCCCCCACCCCATCCTTATTTACGGGCCTGATAAATTGGAATCTAATGACGTCAGTCTCGTGACGTATTTGCTTAACACGTGTTATGTATAGGAATATATAGACTACTTTTTAGTGGAGAATTTGTCAATTTAACGGATGTCGATTCAAGTGTCGACATTTTTCCACAATTAACATCAATTTTTCAACAACACAATTTACATAGAGTCCGGAACTGGAATATATCACCTCTTTTGGAACTTGAATGAAAATTTTCGTCAATCAAGGGTGACATATTTGATTTCTTAGGGGGCGGGGTCTAAGGGTTTAACGTGACACGTGGCGTCGTTCAACGTGACACGTAGTAGGGTCGCCTATCCAACCTCGTGAACAATAATAATAGTCCCGAAATGACTTCGTTTGTGTCGAATAAACGTTAAGGCCCCACCCCTCTCTCCTCTCTCTCTCTTTCTCTCTCTCTCTAGCCACTGCTAACGCCTGGAAATTCTGCACACAGAGAACTAACTACTTTCAGAATAGATCTCTGTCCCGAATGACAGCCATATTCAAAAACATAATTTCTCTCTCCCCCCCCCCCACCTCCCATTCTATTCCCCTCTCTCTCTTGCTCTCTCTTAAATTAAGAATATGTGAATTTGTGGTGACGCTGGTAGCCTACTAGCAATTAGCCAGCAGCCACAACCTCGTTAAATTATCGTGAAAATTTATTTGAATAATGTCTTTAATAGATGCTAACATATTTATTAGAAGAATACATCTTTATATATTTCTATTTACAGACGATCTACATGGCCATTGTTCTATACGCCCCATCTCTTGCCTTAAATGCAGGTAATTTAAAGACTTTGTGTTTTGGGGGTTTTTTTGGTAAAAATTCGACCAAACAGTTTGTTACTTAGTTTGATGTGATATGTTAAAAATATATCTTATATCTTAAACAACGAAAATGAAACCAATTGGAACAATGACCAAATCTAACTTTAATAAAAAAAAACCAATCTGATTTTAGAGTAGAGTATATATGTCTTGCGTAAAACGAAATGAAATGAAATGAAATGGGGGTTTAACATCTTACTGTTCTTCTCCGACTGAGATAATGAAGACGGGCATACGCCATACAGTGTGCTATAAGGGAGATTTTGCCCGGGCAGCGACACTACGGTCTACTCTTATATCGAACCCCATCCGCTAAGGCATCTTTTACGTGCTTGTCAATGTGTACACGAGACCTCGGTTTTTCGTCTCACCCGAACGACTAGGACAGCTGTATTTGCCAGGCACTCTGGGCTGCATCATTGACACGCCGGCAAATCTGCATGAACTTTCTCGGCCAATGTAGGGATCGAACATGGGACCTCCAGGCTAGCGACCCGGCGTCTTACCCATCTAGCCACCGTGGCCCCTAGAGTAGAACATATAATGGCTTGTGTAAAATACCAGTCACTAGGATTATCTGTTTCTGTTTCTGTATTAGAACATTAGTATGTATGTTTTTATTTCAGTAACTGGTGTTACCTTGTGGGGTTTAATCTGGACAGTTGGAGCTGTGTGTATTTTCTACACAGCAATTGTAAGTTTCTCATGTTCTCCGTTTGGCTTGTCGAATGAGCCTGTATTTGATTTCAATATGTACATTTTCCCGCTTCAGTTCTTCAACAATGTGTTTGTCATATCGCCCGTCAGCGATTTTGGTCGTTATTTTTAAACGGTTGTTGTCTAATAGATTACTTTTTGGAAATAGAAAAAAATTATTCAATACCGCTGTTTATATCTTAAGACGCAGGGGCTTGTTTTTCACAAAATTTTAACGCGAGCGAGTTAGATTTTAAGATATATGAATATGAATGAATGGGGTTGGTGCGGTTTCGATTCCCTGCTTTCTACGTGGCGAGGAAGAGTGTCGCCTGTCCCCACATAACGTTTAGCTCCAAATTTTCCCCAGAGGTAATTTAGGTGTAACTTACCATGATTTACAGGGTGGTATGAAAGCTGTTTTATGGACAGATACATTTCAAACAGGGCTGATGTTGGCTGGTTTATTAGCTATATTAATACAAGGTAGTATAGAAGTTGGTGGGTTCGCTAAGGCCTGGGAAATATCGGCGCAAAACCAGCGAGTCCTTTTCTCAGAGTGAGTGAATATTATCTTACACTTACAATTATTGTAAAAATAAATATAAATCCGGATAATTTTCTTACAACGGTGTGGGTCAAAATCTCATTGGTTTATGTGTATCTTGGACAGTAGGACACTGGCGGACTCGTTATTCAAATTCCCGCATGGGGCGAGCGGAATCGACGCGATTTCAAAAGCCCAATTTTCAGTAGTCATAGAAAGGACCCCGTAGCAGTTGGAGTTAGCAAAAAGCCCCCCCCCCCTCGGCATCGCACATAAACAATATAAATAGGATGTGTTATACGTTTATGATGAAACAGAACATCCCCACTTAGGCCACCCAGTTTCTCAGGTCGACCTTATTTTGACATTGGTCACCTAGTTATGTTTCTACGCAGTTTCTCGGTATGAAGGGCGGGGGGCCTGACATGAGCAGCTCTCTAGTCGTTCGGATGGGACAAAAAACCGTGTTCCCGTGTACACATTGGCGTGCACATAAACGATCCCTTGCCAGTTGGTATTCGATTTAAGAGTAGGCTGTGGCGCAACTGCCCGGGCACAATTATCCTGTATGACGTAAGCCTGTCTTCATTAGCTAAGTTTATAATCAGAATAGTAGGACGTTAAACTCCATTTTATTTTTCAGTTCGACTAAATTTGACATTGGCCACCTATTTGTGTTTCTTATTCTACAATATCTTGTGTTCTTCTTTTTTTCAGTTTTAGCGTGGACCCATCAGTGCGTCATAGTTTCTGGTCGTTAAGTATTGGTGGGACGTTTGTTTGGATTTATGTATATGGAACAAATCAAGCCCAGATTCAGAGAACCATCACTTGTCCATCTCTGAGAAAGGCCAGGATGTAAGTTGTGTGTAATCCCTTTTTCTGAAGGAGTCACAGGGGTGGAGTCTGAATATATTGGTTGCCGGGAGACAAAGTGGGGGGGGGGGGCACCCACCAATACAATTCTATCATTTAAGTTTTAAAATGAATAAATTAAACTTTCAAAAAAATGTGAAATATGTAAGTGGAAACAAAAAGATGTAATTCGAATTTTCCCGATTGTTTCTAATGTCTAAAGGACCCACTTCCTCAGTCGTGTGTAATCCATCTTTCTGAAGGAGCCATATGCGTCCCCGGCTTCAATAATGAACGCCCGAATCGTCAAGCCCCATGCATTCATTAGCAGCACTTAATTGCCCCCATACTACTGGAAATGGAGATATGTAAAATGTCCCATCTAACACATTGTTTGGTGATTGCTCCTCTTCTTCGGTTCGGAGGGATCACGGTGGCTAAGTGGATAAGGCGCTGGTTCGCTACCCTGGAGGCCGAGTGTTCGATCCCTGCATAGGCCGAGAAAGTTCATCTCGATTTTCCGACGTGATTTCCCCTTGTCAGTGATGCAGAAGGAGGGCCTGACAAGGACAGCTGCCTAGTCGTTCGGATGGGACGAAAAACCGAGGTCCCGTGTACAAATTGGAGTGCACGTAAAAGATCCCTTGGCAGTTGGAATTCGATATAAGAGTAGGCCGTAGCGCCGCTGCCCGGGCAAAATTTCCCTCATTGCACACTGTGGCGTATGCCCGTCTTCAATTAGCCCAGGTACGGTGCTTAAGCGTAGGACGTTAAACCCCATTTCATTCATTCATTCTTCGGTTCGGTAAATACAGCGTTGTGGGTTTAACCTCCTACCTTAACTGCATCAACCAGGAGAGTAAAGACGGGCAAAAGGGGAGATACTGGTCTCTTTGTTCTATACAGCCGGTTTATTTGCCAGCTCCCAACCTCGTGTGGTTACCCCTACGCGTAATTCCCTAGTTTGTGTCGAGTAAACTTTAACCCCTTCCCCCCCCCCCTCTCTCTCTCTCTCTCTCTTCTCTCTCTCTCTTCTCTCTCTCTCTCTATCTATTTCTCTCTCTCTTCTCTCTCTCTCTCTATCTATTTCTCTCTCTCTTTCTCTCTCTCTATTTGCTAGCTATCCCTGTTGTATTGTAAACTTATATTTGTTTTATTACAGTGCTATATGGATGAATCTACCTGGGTTATGGGTTGTATTATACCTGTCCTGTTTAATTGGAACAGTTATTTACGCTTTCTATAAAACATGTGATCCTAAAACATTTAATCTCATCACCGCCTCTGACCAGGTACGTATTGTATTCATATATCTCTGGCCTTGGTCTCCCCTATGTGGTCGTACTACGTGAACATCAAATCAAGAACGTACGGCAGCTTTTGACCCTATGACTTCAGACATTGATTAATCAATCAGCGTTGCCGTTTCTACTAGGTTACCAACAATTCCGTGTAGCGCACAAGAGCTCGCCGTAACAGACTGTTTCATTTGCTAATTCCTCGCTTCAACCATCCCAGAATTCCAGTAAGAAATATCTTATGACAAAAACCCCTATCCTTGAAGAATAATCTTAAATAGATTTAAAGAAAACTTTCTGAAGAATAACCCTACATTCCTCTATATACAGATTTTTTCGGACATAGCATATTCCCCAAACATCAAAGAGATTAACCGCTATAGGTTTATAATGAATGAATGAAATGGGGTTTAACGTCCTACGCTTAAGCACCTAACCTGGGCTAATTGAAGACGGGCATACGCCACAGTGTGCAATGAGGGAAATTTTGCCCGGGCAGCGGCGCTACGGCCTACTCTTATATCGAATTCCAACTGCCAAGGGATCTTTTACGTACACTCCAATTTGTACACGGGACCTCGGTTTTTCGTCCCATCCGAACGACTAGGCAGCTGTCCTTGTCAGGCCCTCCTTCTGCATCACTGACAAGGGGAAATCACGCCGGAAAATCGAGATGAACTTTCTCGGCCAATGCAGGGATCGAACACTCAACCTCCAGGCTAGCGAACCAGCGCCTTATCCACTTAGCCACCGTGATGCCCTCGATAGGTTTATAAGAGTAAATAATATATAGATGGACGACACCCTGAATTCCTCTCTATATATTCAGACCGCAAGTTATTCCGGGCATAGAATATACCCCAAACATCAAAGCGATTTACCGCTATTGGTTTATAGGGGTTTGGAATGGCCTAGTAGTCAAGAGTGCCGCGCTTCGACCTCTGGCTTGCGGCTGTGGTTTCCAGCCCTGGTGTGAGCGTATGTGGCCTTCCCAACCTGGTGGGTTTCCTCACGGGCACTCCGGTTTCCTCCCACTGCTAAAGACCCCTACGCGCAAGCGAATTATTGAAATAAAATTAAACCCAATGTTAGTCCCGAAATGACCTAGTTTGTGAAGAGTGGACGTTAAACCACATATCTCTCTCTCTCCCTCTATATATACCTGTACTATTCTGGCCCTAGAACATACCCAAAGATCAAAGGGATTTACTGTTATAAGTTTATAAGGGGTAAATAATACATAGATGAACGACACTTGTTGTTAATGGCCTATTATATTATTGATAGAGTTAGTTACTAATTAGGTATTTATACATTTATTGATGGCGGCGCTAGTTACTAATTAGATAGTTATATGTTTATTGATGAAGTTAGTTACTAATTAGATAGTTATATGTTTATTGATGGAGTTAGTTACTAATTAGATAGTTATATATTTATTGGCGTTAGTTACTAATTAGATAGTTATATATTTATTGATGGCGGCGCTAGTTACTAATTAGATATTTATATATTTATTGGCGTTAGTTACTAATTAGATAGTTATATATTTATTGATGGAGTTAGTTACTAATTAGATAGTTATATATTTATTGATGAAGTTAGTTACTAATTAGATAGTTATATATTTATTGATGGTGGCGCTAGTTACTAATTAGATAGTTATATATTTATTGGTGGCGGCGTTAGTTACTAATAAGGTATTTATATATTTATTGATGGCGGCGCTAGTTACTAATTAGATAGTTATATATTTATTGATGGCGGCGCTAGTTACTAATTAGATAGTTAAATATTTATTGATGGCGGCGCTAGTTACTTATTAGATAGTTATATGTTTATTGATAGAGTTAGTTACTAATTAGGTATTTATATATTTATTGATGGCGGCGCTAATTACTAATTAGGTAGTTATTTGTATTATATTTACTAATTACTGTCTATTCCTATAGCTAGTTATATAATCAACTTATGTAATCAATAATACCGTTAGACCGGTTAAACACTGTTAAATTCATACGCGGTGAAACGTCTAATCAACTTGAAATGTAACTTTTTTTTCAACACATCAGGGTCCCTTGTTCACATTGGATCGCACGTAAAAGATCGTAGCGCCGCTGCCCGGGCAAAATTTCCCTCATAGCACACTGTATGGCGTATGCTCGTCTTCCATTAGCCCAGGTTAGGTGCTTCCTTTGTATTTTAACAGTGTATTTTATGTAATCTATTTACAGTTATTACCACTTTTTGTAATGGACGTATTAGGCCATATACCCGGTTTACCAGGATTATTTGTAGCCTGTATATTTAGCGGCGCTCTGAGGTAAATACATATTATTAGCTATTTTTATACAATAAAAACCAAAACGCTAAAGAACATACCGCGAAATTAGAGGCATGGCGATTTACCAAAATATTATCGATACTACTCAATACAACCCAATGCCAACCAATGCTACCCAATATTACCTCTAATATTACCAACCCAATACTATCCAATACCACCCAATACCAACCAATACAACCCAATACTACCCAATACCAACCAATACTGACCAATACCAACCCAATACTACCCAATACAACCGAATTCCATCCAATAACTCCCAATACCACCACAACACAACCTCAATACCACCCAATACCACTACCAGATGCTACCAGTTGCTACCTCATTAGCATAGTTCAGATGTAATGAAAAGCCCAACACACAAGAACCTGTGACTGTTGGAATTCAAAATACAGTAGGTGGAAATGCAGCTTTACGGTCAAAATGTCCTTCATAGCACACTACAAGACGTGTGCTCCCTTTCGTTAGCCGAGTTCATGCAGAACAGTAGACCGTTAAACCCCAATTTATTTCATTTCGTAACTCAATATCAAATTTTGGGGTAGAAAATAGAATAAATTAATTGCGATGTTATTTTAACACCTCAGAAACAAATAAGCGAAGTTGTTCATTTAAATTAGGCAGGATTCTATTCTCACCTTCTATTCTACAACTATAGGTGTTCCTTATATAACTAGTTTCACCGTCGACCATTAGACAGGTGATCTTCTTGCTTCCATAACCATGACGACAGAGGCGGATTCAGGGAGGGGGGGGGGGGGGCAAGGAGCCCCCCCCCCCCCTAAATAATAGTTTAAAAAATAGATATGCGCGACAAATCATCACTAACACCCCGATTTTTTTCAAAAATCTTCTCGGGAACCCCCACGGGCCCCCTAACAAGATTTCCTGGGTCCGCCACTGCATGATAAGGTCCATGACGAAATACAGATATAGCGTGTAAACATTTGCGTGCATTTAAAAGATCCCTTGGCAGCTGAAATTAGGTTAAGAGAGGACCGAAACCAGGGGCGTGGTTAGTCATGATTTTGCATGAGGAGCATGATTCCATCCGCCACCCAAAACAATAGGTGGGGGGCTTCCCATGCTACATGGTATAATTAAGTGGGGGACAGACGAGCGAATTTCTTCGACCGATCGCGGCGATTTTTAAAATCGCTCGAAAAATACGCCCGAGGACGATTCTGCTCGGTGAACCATTCGCCCGATCAATCGCTCGTATCTAGTATGTTAGATATTTTTCGGCCGATATTTTTTGTCGATCGTGTGCCCTTCTCCAGCGTATATTTTTAGCTTGTTCTCTATCCATCTCTCGAAAATGTGGGCTTATCCTGCCTGGCAGCCACTGATTAACTATTATAGCGATAACTGCCAACTCTTTATCTAACCTCCCATGATGCCCCTTTAAAGGGACAATAACACTCTTGCTGGCTTGACAGGCTCCGAATTTTTTTTAAGCCTTATTCTAACTACTAGATATTTAAGTGTCTACCTGTTGTGTAAAGTATCCATTATAACCTATCTTACTTGTCCAGAGAGTTCGAAAATATGTTTAAATCTAAGTTACATTTGAAAGTGTTTACGTAAAGCTTTTCAAACCATGTTACGGCATGTAGTTGAATTTTTTCAATTTTTAAAATTAGGTGTGTTAAGATGGAATTGGTATCATTTATCAATTGGAATATTGTAAAATAGTACAATTTGTTGACCAGAATAGAGATTGGGACATACTATTCAGTTCCAACAAGAGTGGTATTGGGGGTTTAATATACCGTTTTATGATCTTCCCAATATACTGTAAACAGAGAGTATTATTTGGAACGTTTGTTTGATAGAGAACCTAAAATTCGTCTGTATTAATTAAGTAATATTCTACAGAATCTCGTTCTAACCAGAAATACCCCCAATACCAGCAAAGTCATTTGTGCTCGCTTAAAACCAATAGCCAATAATTCTCTTTGAGCAGGACTTAATACAATCCAAACAAAATGCTGTTCGGTATGAGTGAATTGACGTTACGGCTTTGTGTACTACACGTTAAAAAACATAAATTCGTGTTTATAATATCCTAATAAACATGGGCATTTGATCAGATTTTTGGCTAAAGGACAACGGGTGAACGAACACAATACAGCAGTAAGCGTATGCCAAGTCTGTAATTTTATTGTGCAAAAATATACAAATCCGCTGACACTCATACCGAAAGATTTAAAACATATGATTAGAAATTAAGCGCTATTCAACGGCCACGTTAGACGTTAAATCGTGAACGTTTATACGTGTTGATGTCGCTAATGGGATGACGAACCTTTAATCAACTTGGGATCACGGTGGCTAAGTGGATAAGGCGCTGGTTCGCTAGCCTGGAGGTCGGGTGTTCGATCCCTGCATAGGCCGAGAAAGTTCACCTCGATTTTCCGACGTGATTTCCCCTTGTCAGTGATGCAGAAGGAGGGTCTGACAAGGACAGCTGCCTAGTCGTTCGGATGGGACGAAAAACCGAGGTCCCGTGTACACATTGGAGTGCACGTAAAAGATCCCTTGGCAGTTGGAATTCGATATAAGAGTAGGCCGTAGCGCCGCTGCCCGGGCAAAATTACCCTCATAGCACACTGTTGGCGTATGCCCTTCTTCAATTGGCCCAGGTTAGGTGCTTAAGCGTAGGACGTTAAACCCCATTTCATTCATTCATTCTCTAGCCTGCAGGTCGGGTGTTCGATCCCTGCATTGGCCGAGAAAGTTCATCTCGATTTTCCGACGTGATTTCCCCTTGTCAGTGATGCAGAAGGAGGGCCTGACAAGGACAGCTGCCTAGTCGTTCGGATGGGACGAAAAACCGAGGTCCCGTGTACACATTGGAGTGCACGTAAAAGATCCCTTGGCAGGTGGAATTCGATATAAGAGTAGGCCGTAGCGCCGCTGCCCGGGCAAAATTACCCTCATAGCACACTGTATGGCGTATGCCCGTCTTCAATTAGCTCAGGTTAAGTGCATAACAGTAGGACGTTAAACCCCATTTCATTCATTCATTTAATCCACTTAAAATACACATACTCCACACGCGCGTTTACAGTGAAATACTAATGCCAGTCTAATATGTTACAAGGTACGCTTGGCAAGTTGCCCGTATACGATTATTTGAAATAATGGTACGCCAACATCAAAGGGTGACGTCACATCTGTATTTTAATATCAATTAATATAGTCACGGTTTAACGGCCTATTGAGTAGTCTACTATTTTAACAGTTTGTATTTAACCGGACAAACTTTCATCTACTTGTCTGTAATCGATATCTCTTTTTGACAATATTTTGGGAGTATTTGCGGCAGGGTCGTATGTAGGATTTTAAAAGTGGGGGGTGGGGGGTGCAGCAGAGAGATGGGGCGCCATAGCCTCTGCGTAACTGATGGGCGCCCTTAAAACCGACCGACTAATCAATAAGAGCATAACTGTGTGATCATAATCAACTGTATTATTGTATAATTGAAAGATTGTCAAATTATTTTTTTGGGGGGGGGGATGGATGGGGCGCCATTTCTCGGGGTGCCTTATTTTTCTGGGGCTGCAATTATCCCCCTGCACCCCGCTTAATACAGCCCTGAGACTCATATTTCCTCTTCAAATATTTATGTTAACCTTGACACAAATAACCAGAGAGTAATTATTGTAGCCTATATATTAGTATTTGCAAACAAATATACTAATGGTCTCATCAATTGATGACACGGTTAATACGTTTTTTTTTATAGTAACAAAATAGTTCTAAATCATATTTGTATAGTTTTTATTCCTGGATATCAATTATATTAAAACTGTTTACTTATGTTTTCATCCATTGTTGACACAATTAAAGCTGTTTTTTTTTTGTATATTCACAAAATAGTTCTAAATCATATTTGGACAGTTTTTATCTCTTGATACTAAGTATATTAAAACTGTACACTGATGGTTTTATCAGTGTTGACACGATTAAAGCAGTTTTTTCTATTATATTTACAAAAATGTAGCCTACTAATTCATATTTGTATGGTTTTTATCTCTTAATAATAACTATATTAAAACTGTATTGTATACTGATGCCTGATGGTTTTATCAGTGTTGACACGATTAAAGCAGTTTTTCCTATTATATTTACAAAAATGTAGCCTACTAATTCATATTTGTATAGTTTTTATATCTGGACACTTACTATATTAAAACTGTATACTGTGTTATATATAACATTTAAAACAGACCAACGGTCAGCAGTTCTGTGCTTGTGTTTGTGACGAAAGGACATTTTCCTTTTTTACACCGTGAATCAAAATCATTTCATTTTGTATTGGCTTAAACAAGTTCTGTGCTTTTTGTGACGAAAGGATATTTTTCGTCGTAATTCAAAATCATTTTGCCTCAAACTGGCCAATCTTGAAAATGACGAATTCGTTGATCATTTCGATGCTTTTGATTTTAATGGAAACTTTGGGTGGAAACGCGTCAGCAACCTATGAGGATGCCCAGAAGCTGGAAGAATACCTTCTATCGAATTACAGTCAGTCCGTCCGACCATTGCTAAATCAATCCCAGACGATGACCGTCAGTGTACAGTTCATCCTAGAAGGTGTTCTCAGAATTGATGACGTGGGACAAACCGCCACTATAAATGCCGTCTTCAACGTTGAATGGACAGACGAGCTTCTGAAATGGAATCCCGAGAACTTTGGAGGTATAGATGTGGTGAATATCCCAGAAGAGAAACGCTGGGTACCTCGGATCATGATCATCGATTCCGTCCACGAGAGAGACTTGTTTTCAGGACAGTCTAGTCCGTACATGGTTTCCTATGATGGTTCTGTGAAATGGACTCCTGCAACCGTGTTGACAACATTCTGTGCCCTGGATATGACAAACTTTCCTTTTGATGAACAAAGCTGTGACATCAACATCCTTCCTATTGACTTTACTCAAAATCTACTTAAAACTATTATAAAGGACAACTTTCAAACGGGGCGGATACGAGAAAACGGCGAATGGACAGTCGAAGGAATACGCGGCACTAACGATTCAGATTCAGAAAATGACGGCGATAAGTTATCAAGAGTCACTGTCACCCTCATCTTGACTCGACGCCCGGCTTTTATACTTCTAAACGTCTACCTGCCGGTTATCATTCTGTCGTTTTTGAACGCCGCTGTGTTTGCTGTTCCAGTTGATTCTGGTGAGAAGCTGAGCTACGTGCTGACCGTGCTACTGTCTCTGGCTGTTTTTATGAGTACCGTCAGTGGGATGTTGCCCACCACGTCGAATCATACCCCGTACATCACCATCTATCTGTCTTCTCTGATCGTCATCAGTACCTTATCTGTCTTAATGACAGTACTGATCATAAGAGTACAGAGACGAGGTCCAGAACATCCGGTACCACCATCATGGTTACATTGTGTTACACGACTGGTTAGAAGCCGATCAGAAAAGCCGAATAAAGTTTCAGATACAGATATGGATTCAGTGGAAAGGGATATTCATCGGAAGTGTGTAGGAAAGGGACGAAGACTAGAAAAGCCGAATCAAGTTGTTTCAGATACAGATAAGGTTTCAGTGGATAAGGATATATCTTGGGAATGTGTAGGAAAGGGACTAGATAAGCGGGATCATGTTTCCGGTACAGATATGGATCCAGTGGATAAGGATATATCTTGGGAGTCTGTAGGAAAGGGACTGGATAAGCGGGATCATGTTTCCGGTACAGATATGGATTCGGTGGATAAGGATATATCTTGGGAGTCTGTAGGAAAGGGACTGGATAAGATATGCTTGTACGTGACAACATGTGTACCGATTATTTTGAGCACCATTCTCATTCTCAGTATGTATTATAAAACATAAAAAACATCTCGGTTACAGTGCGTTATTGAGTATCGTAGTGCGTTAATGAGTATTTCAGTGCGTTATTGAGTATCGTAGTGCGTTATTGAGTATCGTAGTGCGTTATTGAGTATCTCAGTGCGTTATTGAGTATTTTAGTGCGTTATTGAGTATTTCAGTGCATTATTGAGTATCGTAGTGCGTTAATGGGTATCGAAGTGCGTTAATGGGTATCGTAGTGCGTTAATGAGTATCTCAGTGCGTTATTGAGTATCGTAGTGCGTTAATGGGTATCGAAGTGCGTTAATGGGTATCGTAGTGCGTTAATTGGTATCGTAGTGCGTTAATGGGTATCGTAGTGCGTTAAACGGTGAATTCAAATAACTAAGTTTAACATATCAGGCAGTTCATAAAATAGCACCTGTGTACCTCCAGGAACTTGTTCAGGAACATTTACCCTCTTGGAACCTAGGATCAAAAAATAACTTTCAGATACAGTTGAGCAAAATCATTTTCATATCTGGCAGCTTCACATTGGAATAGTCTGTCTACTCATTTGAAACAGTGCCCAACCCTACCAACTTTCAAATCATCATGGAAGACTTATATGTTCCGACGCTACGTTTAGACAAAATTGGTTTTTAAAGCACATATTATGAATGTATGTAAAGTTATTTATATTCAATTTTTGAAAACAAATATTGTAATTTCCAATCAATTATTGTGTGTTCGGTGAAATACAAAATGGACGGTATATACTGTGTCGGATGTAACAGATAGCCGGAGTGATCAGAGATCGGATGTGACATAGTGCTCTGTAGAAGTTTACGCCTGCTTAATGCATTCTACACGTTTTTGAATTCTTATTTTGTCGTTTGTGAATCAGCTTTTACTAAATACTTCCACATTGTTCATTATAAAATTTTAATCATGTCTCATTATATTGCTTATTAGGAGCCCATAGTTCCACAGCAAGACAATCTAATTAAAATACAGATCTATATTTCGTTTCGTTTTTTATACTTTCGATGGCCTACACTACATGTAGATCTAACAACTTATAGTGGGAGATCACGTTCTATGACGTAGAAAATGAACTTTGACCCCATAAGGTCAGTCATTCGATTTCCCAATCAGAATCGTTGTTGCAAGTGGCTATGTTTTTGATCTACTTTTGCTTTGTTTTGATATCTGTCGGAGTTCATGTCTACCCACAGTTCCGTGCAAGAGAGGTCAAACACCCTATTCGACAGACTATTTGATTGGCTGACCCCTCATTTGAAGCTGAACACGAGTTAAATAACAAACCTTCCAGATCCAAAAGTGTAGTAAAGACAGGTAAAACAAAATTATAAACTATAAAAAACGAAACGAAATTGGATCTGTGTTTTAATCAGATTGCAGCAAGATGACAACATCATTGATCAATATTGATTGAAAATGATCCGTATTGAATTCTAAGTCGTGTTTCATTTTCAAATGTTATGGAAATATTGAGTTCGAGACTTTTAGTGTCTGACCGATTATATAAATTTTAACACATTTATTAATTAAATTAATTGTTTATTATCGACGATGGTAAAATATACTAGTAATTGTTATTTATATAAGTGTGTTTTGCTTGAGAGATAGAGAGAGAGAGAGAGAGAGAGAGAGATGGGGTTTAAAGTCCACTCAACACAACTAGTTTATTTCGGGACTAACACATGGTTTGATTTTATTTCAATAATTCGCTTGCGCGTAGGGGTCTTTAGCAGTGGGTGGAAACCGGAGGACCAGGAGAAAACCCACGAAGTTGGACAGGCGACCCTACTCGAAACAACGCTAGTTGACTCAATGACAGGCTTTCTGACACAGCGCGCGCGTGCTAACCTATCGCCCCCGCCCCCTCTCTGTTAAGATCATCAGGCGCCATCATGATATTGTTATAATTTTATGTACTTGTTTATATTGAATGATGCTGTCATCAATGGATGTTTCGATGCAATAAAATCTTATCTTATCTTTATCTTATCTTATCTTCATTGGCTTCGTATTAATGAACGTATAGAAACGTATAGAATTCAAATTGTTGTGCCTAACTTATCAAGGTGTTTATAAGACTGCACCTGTTTATCTTCAAGAACTTGTTAACGAACATTTACCAGTCAAAAACCTTCGATCAAGTAACACTTACCAACATACAATTTAAAAACTTTTGGAGCAAGAGCATTTTCATATCAAGCGCTGCCTTCCATTGGAATAAACTCCCAACTTCCTGAAAACAGTGTCCGTCCCTAGCAAGTTTTAAATCATCACTGAAGACACATCTGTTCCGTCGCTATATGTAATGAGATGACACAGAATATTGTTCAGACTTTGCAGAATTTACTTGAGCGCTATGAGCATACTACACATTAAAAAAGATGTTTACACCACGACTTAGCTAAAGAGACTGGATAATAAGACACATTAATAACCAAACTCCCGGTTACGCATGAGCAATGGCCTTTACGTCCAATATTGAGACTAGGAGGTTCTGGGTGACCGAGACTAAAAAAAATCATTCGTATACTAAACGTTAGCATGGAGGAGAACTCTATTAAAGCCAAACAAATTCTAATATTTTTCTGATAATTACTTAATGTTACGTTTAATCAGATTTTAGTGTAGGCCTATTATAATGTTTCATTACCGAAAAAAGTAAAATATCCGACAACTCTTGTTGACTGCCCGGACGATTTAGCTTCGTTGTCTGGCAACCTTTCTTTTATACTTTCGATGGCCTACACTACACGAAGATTTAGACCCTATGGATTACCCACAGTTGCGTGCAAGACACGCCAAAAGATCGCCGTAACAGACCGTTTCATTGGCTAATCCCGCACACCATCAAGAACACGTCAATGATAACAACTCATCCAGATCCTAGTGTAGTAAAGACAAGCAAAACGAAATTTTGAAATAGGGTCTGTGTTTTAATCAGATTGTATTTTTGTATATTTTAAGTACCATATCATCCGGTCTGAATTCCATCTCAGCTGTAATTCTACAAGATATCATCAAGAATCTATGGGGTGCAAAAATAACAGAAAAAAGAGCCACAATTATTTCTAAAGTCCTAGGTAAGCTGGAGTAACTCTCACGTTGGCTTGATTCTGTTAATAAGACCATATGCAGTGCGGTGGGTCATATATAAAAGTTATATGCTGTCTGGGGGATCACGGTGGCTAAGTGGATAAGGCGCTGGTTCGCTAGCCTGGAGGTTGAGTGTTCGATCCCTGCATTGGCCGAGAAAGTTCATCTCGATTTTCCGCCGTGATTTCCCCTTGTCAGTGATGCAGAAGGAGGGCCTGACAAGGACAGCTGCCTAGTCGTTCGGATGGGACGAAAAACCGAGGTCCCGTGTACAAATTGGAGTGCACGTGAAAGATCCCTTGGCAGTTGGAATTCGATATAAGAGTAGGCCGTAGCGCCGCTGCCCGGGCAAAAATTTCCCTCATAGCACACTGTATGGCGTATGCCCGTCTTCAATTGGCCCAGGTTAGGTGCTTAAGCGTAGGACGTTAAACCACATTTCATTCATTCATTATATGCTGTCTGTCTATAGTTAACTCCGCTTGAGAAGGGAGAGAGAGATAAATGGGGTTAAACGTCCAGTCGACACTCCGGAACTAACATATGGTCAATTTTATTTCAATAATTCGCTTGCGCATAGGGGTCTTTAGCAGTGGGAGAGAACCGGAGGACCCGGAGAAAACCCACGATTTTAGATAGGCGACCCTACTTCTTGTCAAGTACAACCATGGCTTCGACACCACACAAGTTGACTCAACGAAAGGCTTTATGGTGACGCTATTACTAGCAGCGCAGTTGCCTTATTACTATTAGTGCAGTTGGGTTACATCTGTTTGTGCAGTGACGTTATGGCTGTATGTGCATTGACCTTATAGCTGTCGATGAAGCGACGTTATAGCTAGGAATGTTGTGGAATGAATGAATGAAATGGGGTTTAACGTCCTACGCTTAAGCACCGTACCTGGGCTAATTGAAGACGGGCATACGCCACAGTGTGCAATGAGGGAAATTTTGCCCGGGCAGCGGCGCTACGGCCTACTCTTATATCGAATTCCAACTGCCAAGGGATCTTTTACGTGCACTCCAATTTGTACACGGGACCTCGGTTTTTCGTCCCATCCGAACGACTAGGCAGCTGTCCTTGTCAGGCCCTCCTTCTGCATCACTGACAAGGGGAAATCACGCCGGAAAATTTGAGATGAACTTTCTCGGCCAATGCAGGGATCGAACACTCAACCTCCAGGCTAGCGAACCAGCGCCTTATCCACTTAGCCACCGTGATCCCTGGAATGTTGTGGTGTTATATCTGTTCATACAGTCAGAGGCGTAACTACCGGGGGGGGGGGGGAGGGGGGGGGGGTATATACCCCCCACTATTTTGCATTCAGTCGGTAAATTCTCGTGTTTGTCGGTAAATTGAAACTGTCAGTCGGTAAATTTAAAAAGTTATATAGCAAATGTTTTTATCATGATTTACCGACCAGATTCTTCGGTATTACACTGTTTCGTTACAGAAATTTCGAAACCATCAGTCGGTAATTTCAAGAGTTATATAGCAAATATTTGTATCATGATTTACCGACCAGATTCTTCGGTAATACAGTGTTCTATAATTATATTACAGGAATTTCGAAACCGTCAGTCGGAAAATTTAAGAGTTATATAGAAATTATTTGTATCATGATTTACCGACCAGATTCTTCGGTATTACACTGTTTCGTTACAGAAATTTCGAAACCATCAGTCGGTAAATTTCAAGAGTTATATAGCAAATATTTGAATCATGATTTACCGACCAGTTTCTTCGGTATTACACTGTTTCTTTCATTACCGAACTTTCGAATGTCTAAATTCACCAAAATACCCCTGTATGGAACTGCTCTGAATTCTAAATAAATCTTATATGAACTAGAATCCTTGAAAGCAGGCGCGGATCCACGGGGGGGGGGGGAGCTGTAAAAAAAATGTATCGGCAAAAAACACTGAAAATAGGGTGGGAGTTGTGTTTAATATTTGAAGATCAGATGCCAGGAAATCGCATATATAGAGTCTTATCTTTTAAAACATTCTGGGGAAGGACCCCCAGACCCTCCACAGTTACTTATATACGTAGGCTAAATGGTACCTAACCAAATTTGACCGATCATGGATATACATTACCTCACAGAATTTTACCTGTCATCTAGCTGTCCCTTGGTAAGCGAGCCCTTAGAATATATATGCATTCTAAGGGCTCACTTAAGGGACAGGTAAAGTTATGTGAGCAGCATGATTTCTGCATCAGCTTGACCAGATTCTAAAAAAAAACACGCTAATCTTCTCAACCTTGTTTCATAAATCCTTCAAACCGCGTGCCTTTCCTTCATTCGGACTTCTTTTCAGAAATTCTTCAGGCAGTAAGCTACCGATCTGTTCCTGATGATTTTGCAGACAAAAAACATTGAAAATAGGGTGGGAGTTGTGTTTAATATTTGAAGATCAGATGCCAGGAAATCGCATATATGGAGTCTTATCTTACAAAAAATTCTGGGGGAGGACCCCGAGACCCCCCACAGCTGATTCGCACCTGCGACGCTCATAATTTGAGCTTCGCCCTCAAAGTACGCCCCCGTTTCGTAATTTCCTGGACCCGACCCTGGAAAGTGTAGTCATTATATCTAACCCGCTTTTAAAAAGCTATGTAAAATAGCACATTTTTCTATTGATCGACCCGTCGGTAAAATCGGCATTTGGATACCCCCAGACATTTATCCCTAGTTACGGCACTGCACACAGTGACGCTATAGCTATTCAGTGAAGTTATAGATGTCCCTGCAGTTACTTTATGCCTGGTCATTCAGTGACGCTATAGCGAATTTATATAGCTAGGAATGTTGTGACGATATATCTGTCCATACAGTGACGCTATTCATACAGAGACTAGTTTGTCATGCAGTGACGTTATAGTTTGTCATGCAGTGACGTTATAGTTGTTCGTACAATTATTATAGTTGTTCATGTAGTGACGTTATAGCTGTTCATGTTGTGACGTTATAGCTGTTCACGTAGTGACGTTATAGCTGTTCATGTAGTGACGTTATAGCTGTTCACGTAGTGACGTTATAGCTGTTCATGTAGTGGCGTTATAGTTGTTCATGTAGTGGTGTTATAGCTGTTCATGTAGTAACGTTATAGCTGTTCATGTAGTGGCGTTGTAGCTGTTCATACTGTGACGTTATAGTTGTTCATACTGTGACGTTACAACTGTTCATACTGTAACGTTATAGCTGTTCATGTAGTGGCGTTGTAGCTGTTCATGTAGTGACGTTATAGCTGTTCATGTAGTGGCTTAATAGCTGCCCAAACAGTGACACTATAGCTATCGACACAGTGACGTTATAGCTGTTTGTACAATTACGTTATAATTGTTCATACCGTGACGTTATAGTTGTTCATTCTGTGACGTTACAACTGTTCATACTGTAACGTTATAGCTGTTCATACTGTAATGTTATAGCAGTTCGTACTGTAACGTTATAGTTGTCCATACTGTGACGGTATAGCTGTTCCTACTGTAACGTTATAGCTGTTCATACTGTAACATTATAACTGTTCATACCGTGACGTTATAGTTGTTCATACTGTGACGTTACAACTGTTCATACTGTAACGTTATAGCTGTTCATACTGTAACGTTATAGCAGTTCGTACTGTAACGTTATAGTTGTCTATACTGTGACGTTATAGCTGTTCCTACTGTAACGTTATAGTTGTTCCTACTGTAACGTTACAACTGTTCCTACTGTAACGTAATAGCTGTTCAAACTGTGACGTTACAACTGTTCATACTGTGACGTTATAGTTGTTCATACTGTGACGTTACAACTGTTCATACTGTAACGTTACAACTGTCCTAACTGTAACGTTACGTCTGTTAATGAAGTGACATTAAAGCTGTTCGTACAAATGACGTTATGCAGTGACGTTATAGCTAATCCCACTGTAACGTTACAGCTTTTCATGCAGTAACACGTATAACTGTTCGTACAGTGACGTTATGGCTGCTGATGCAGTGACTTTATAGCTGTTTATAGAATGATGTTATAGCTGGGCATGTGATAGTTAGTCTTACCGTTTTGTTTTTTCCAGCTGTTGTGTTTGGTATTTTGATGATCGGGCTGACCTACGTAGCTTCATTATTAGGCGGAGTTTTACAGGTATTTACTTTCAATTCATTTACAAAACTTTTTAAAAATAATATTTATACACTGCTCTTTTGTTTCATGTGGCTTTAACGTTAAATGGTGCGATAGTTAGGCTTATTATGGACATATATACCTTCTCCATTTCTTGGTTCATCCAGATTTTCCGGCGTGGTTTCCCCTCGTCAGTGATACAGAATGGAGGGCCTGACAAGGACAGCTGTCTAGTCGTTCGGATGGGACGATTGGAATTCGATATAAGAGTAGGCCCTAGCGCCGCTGCCTTGGCAAAATTTTCCCCATAGCACACTGTATGACGTATGCCCGTCTTCATTAGCCCAGTTTAGGAGCAGAACAGTGGGACGTTAAACCCCATTTCAGTTCATTTCTTTATTTCTGTTGTGGTTTTTTTCAGGCAGCTTTAGCCTTATACGGTATGATAGGTGGTCCTATTATGGGTATATTTACATTAGGAATGCTCTTTCCGTGGGCAAACCAAAAGGTAATTTTTAAAAAAATATTTCATAAATTTCATTTTTCATAATTAGTTGTACGTCTGCAGTGTGTGCTTACCTGGTGTGAAAGTAGCAAACACGACCTTAATTAGTGACTATATACATGTATATATAATATTCGACCCCTAACCCGTTTGTCACTGGGGTTTTATCCCAGAGAGAGAGAGGCAGAGAGAGCGAGCGAGGGGGGGGGGGAGGTAACGACCCCTCAAAACAAACTAGGTCATTTCGGGATTAACATAATATGGTTCAATTATATATCAGTAAGAGGGTTAACGATCACTGGACACAAACTAGGTCATTTCGGGACTAATCTATGGTTTAATTTTATCTTAATAATTATTTGTTTGCGCATAGGGATCGTTAGCAGTGGAAGGGACCTGGAGGATTCGTAGAAAACCCGCGAAATTGGACAGACAACCCTACTACTCCTTTTCACGTTCAAGCGGAAAATTGAAACCCCGTCACTTGACTACATAACAAGCGGTTACTTCTCTACGTATTTTTTGTATTTATCAGGGAGCTGTAACAGGTCTGGTGACGAGTCTAATTTTGATGTTTTGGATCGGTATTGGGTACCAGGTTCACCGCCCGACTGTAGCCACCCCATCACCAATCAGTCTGGTGGATTGTAACTGGAATCTAACCACCACTACTCCAGCTGTCACACCCGCCATGAACATGAGTTTTATAAATTCTACTGCACCTACTGTTATTGACGGGGGTGGTGATAGGTATGTTACCATCATAATCTTTATCATCCAGTTACCGTATTTCCTCGAATACAACCCCGGCCTCGATTACAATCAGGGCCTCGAATGGAAATCGGGAGTAAGGGGGTGTTGAGATAAATACAACCCGGGACTCCAATAGAACCCGGCCTCGATAATGACCCGGGCCTCGAATAGAACCCGGGGGTCGGGGGTGCTGAACGAAATAGAACCCCGGGGTTGTATTCGAGGGAATACGGTAATTTTATTTTCTATGTTTGATGTCGACAAAATGTTAACTCTGCGCCATAGAGCAGTATTTTATATTAGTAATAGGCGCATTATATATAAATTATTATTATTATCATTATGATCCTCTGTGTCCCAAATTATCTGCTCTTGATCTTAGTTTGATTCTACGAACCAATCAAAAAACAGGTTACAAAGTAGTCTTAGTCTCATTACTTACGTTCATAACAAGATGGCGGCTTGTTTGTTGCAACAAGATGGGCGTTTTCCCATTCGCCGACTTCCTTTGTATTTAACTATTCCTTACATTGGTTGATAAAAATAGCACAGTCATCAAGGGCAGATAATTTGTATACGTATCTCTCCGTCCCAGGGGTTGAAGTGAAACAGAATGAGACCACTGGGTTTGCCGAGAATGGTTACCACTACTCAAATATATACAGACCTCTTACAGAATATACTCTAAATATGAAAAGCGGAGAAGATCGGTATTTGCATTACTCAAAAAGTACTTGAAATAGTCTCCATGGATTCTACTGATTACCGACAAGCACCCAAGGGACAGCAGGGTCGTGGTGGCCGATGATTTCGCATGAGAAACACGATCCCGTCCGGTCCCCTAAACAACACTATTTATATGTGTGTGTGTGCGAGGGAGGAATGGGTGACAATCCCTCCCAGTACAACAGGATAATATTGGGCTGCGTGGAACATGCTAGAGTCGATTTGTAGCATATCTGATCCACGGTGTATGTTAGTAATAGGCGCATTATATATAAATTATTATTATCCTCGGTGTCCCCAGTGGTCTCTATCCGTCCTAATCCGCTATACCCTGGGTATTCACGTATTCAAATTATCTGGCCTTGATCTTAGCTCGATTCTATACGAACCAATCAAAAAACAGGTTACAAACCCCAATAATCTGGTATGCCCTCTGTTTGCCCCCCCCCCCCAATAATTTTTAAATAATTTATAGTAGGTTTACAGCAGGATGGGCTGGTAAGAAATCACTCTCTGACAGAGTAGGGATGTGAGATTTAATCACCGAAGAAGGTATTGATTACCGAAACGATATCACAAACTCTAAACAATAACATGTGAATCACTTAAAAAGTGCTTTTTACGATCCTCAAAGTTTTTTGGGTATAGGTTCAACGCGGTGTGAATATGCATTCACTTGATACACTCAACCCGTTTGTTTGACACCCCCCTCTTTTTTTCGGATATGCTGGTGATTTGGCCCGTATCTACAGGGGGGCGCGGGGGGGGGGGGCGTGGCCCCCCTGCGTGAAATGTTCGCCCCCCCCCCGCTCAGAACCATTATAAACCATATTTTGTACTTATCTAAACTAGTTCGCCCCCCTACCGAAAGGTAATGCCCCCCCCCCCGCTGAATGGTGTCTATACGGGCCTGGCGAACAGTATCTGGTCAGGTCAATTTATCTCGAAGACCAGTATCTGAAATACTGCCAGACTGCATTTCCGGCAGTTCATTTAATAAATTATTGTGGCAAAAATATTCATTCAATTTAATTCATTCACTCCGTCGGTTTACCAGTTTCCTCTCTGGTCGGATAAACTAGTGATTTTGGCGACAGGCGGTATCTGGTAAGCTTGTTTTATCACGACGATCAGTGCCTGAAATACTGCCAGATACTGCATTTCGGGCAGTCTACTTTTCAAATTTTCGGGGGCTTTGTTGAGGTTCGTATCGCAAGTCCGTTCATTTGACACTTTCCTCTCTGGGGTCGGATATACCAGTGGTCAGGCGACAGACGGTATCTGATCAGCTCTATTTACATGTATCTCTACAATCGGTGCCTGAATACTCCCAGACAGCATATCCGACAGTCTATTTTTCAAAAATTTCTTGGGGAGGTCCAAATATCCCCCACAAGGACTCCCTACTCTGGCACTTGTGAATGGATTTCGTCGAGGTTCCCAAGTCCGTTCGTTTGACACTTTATTTCAACGATCAGTGCCTGAAAAAATTGCCAGGCTGCATTCACGGCAGCCTGTTTTTCAAAAAATTTCTGGGGAAGATCCCCCTACCCCTATTTGAAGCTCGTGCCTTTGACCCCTTAACCTTGGACTTTGCCCCAGCCTTGCCTCTCCAACCACCGGCGGCTAGCGCCGCCACTGAATGATTGTAATGTTAAAAACCACATTGAAGCCGCGTGATTTTTTGCCATTTTCGCGGGGGCACAACAACTCAACAGGGCGCGAAACCTCAAAGTCATGACGCAAAGCTCGTCACTGCGTATCTCTTACTTAACCCATAAAAGGGTAGCCGACACCTTATGATATGTTATACGCATAGGTATATTCAGACATCTTATCCAAAA
Source organism: Patella pellucida (assembly GCA_917208275.1). Classification (NCBI taxonomy): domain Eukaryota; kingdom Metazoa; phylum Mollusca; class Gastropoda; family Patellidae; genus Patella; species Patella pellucida. The sequence continues at coordinate 88,974,686 of OU795036.1, read as the reverse complement.
CATAAATGATTTTATAAAAAAATGACAAAATAAAAAATTATGGAGAAGTGAAATTGACCCAAAAACACGCCATTTTCGTTGATTAGTGTGTCCGTTTGTCATAACTTCAATTATCCATAATAATTTCAATTTGTCTTAAGGTGTATCTAGTTCATCGTCTTTTGTTTCAGTGATCCTTTGGCTGGTTTATATACGTTATCCTACATGTGGTATACAGCCACGGCAGTGCTAACAGTTATAGTTGTCGGTCTTATTGTCAGTTTTATAACAGGTACGTGGTGGGATATGAGAGAGAGAGAGAGGGAGAGAGAGAGTTTAACGTCCACTATGGGCACAAACAAGGTCATTTCAGGACTAACACATGGTTTAATTATATTTCAATAATTCGCTTGCGCGTAGGGATCTTTAGCAGTTGGAGAAAACCGGAGGACCCCCACTCCTTGTCACGTACAACCGGGGATTCGAAACCGCACGCCAATTGACTCAAGAGAGAGAGAGAGAGAAATGGAGTTTAACGTCCACTCAACACAACTAGGTCATTTCGGGACTAAATCTTACCACTAGACTATTACATTTAGTTATATAACATTATGGAAGATTAGATAAAGACCTAGCAGGTCTCGCTATGATAGTTAAAAACTAAATAATGTAAATGGAATATGCTTAAAATTTCAGTCAAATTGATCCACTCTGAACCGAGAAGTTAGCATAGAATGAATTTTAGGCATGCATCGATCATCATTACTAAAGTCGGTACGATAAAAATACATAGTCTCGATAATCTATTTTTGGATTTAATCAGCAATGAGCATTGAGCAGCAAATCGGGTCCAAATCCATTAAAAATCCGAGCGTTGATTATGGTTTGGTTTGGGTAAGTCAATTAACGTGTAATTAATAATTCAGATAACATTTCAGGTCTTACATTATCCCTTACAGGTGCCACGAAACCAGAATCGTTAGATCCAACTTTAATTTGTCCGTTTTTTGACATCGTGTTTCCATGTCTACCAGAAAAAATACTCAAACCTCTCAGATTTGGAATTGATTTCAGTTGTGTGGTAAGAACTATTTTCTGTTTTAATTATATTGATGGTCGTGTAGTATTGTCGGGCTGGAGATGGCGATCTGAGGAGGCGTCCTTATAGACATTGAGATGTGGAGGGGGATCACGGTGGCTAAGTAGATTAGGTGCTGGTTCGCTAGCCTGGAGGTCGAGTGTTCGATCCCTGCATAGGCCGAGAAAGTTCATCTCGATTTTCTGGGGTGATTTCCCCTTGTCAGTGATGCAGATGGAGGGCCTGACAAGGACAGCTGCCTAGTCGTTCGGATGGGACGAAAAACCGAGGTCCTGTGTACACATTGGAGTGCACGTAAAAGATCCCTTGGCAGTTGGAATTCGATATAAGAGTAGGACGTAGCGCCGCTGCCCGGACAAAAATTTCCCTAATAGCACACTGTATGGCGTATGCCCGTCTTCAATTAGCCCAGGTTAGGTGCTTAAGCGTAGGACGTTAAACCCCATTTAATTCATTCATTTGAGATGTGGAGCCTGTAACGTGGAAAATATTTCAGAAATAACATTGGGCCAAAGCTATGAATAAGTACAGATGTCTTTGGTTCCAGGTGAGGTATTTGCTGTTGAATAAGAAATCGGATTCAGACCACATGGTCGTAAAAGACTTTAGACATTACACTTTTTCATATAGCCTGGCCCTAACGTTATTCCACGTTACAGGCTCCCGTGGTTCATTGAGAATGGAAACTTCCCCAAATATGCTTCAAAGAGGTATGTGTGAGATATCCAGAATTTTCTATAAGGAATGTTGACGTAGGTACATAGTGGGAAATAAACTAGTTTTAATTTAAGCTGGTGTTTATTGGTTATCCTCAAGAGGCACGTCGGTCATTCATGACATCATTATTACTCTTTCTCTCATCAAAACTTTCTCATCTTATTATCATGAGGCGGATCCAGGTGCCCCCCCCCCCTAAATCCCTAAAAAAACCCGATTTTTTTCCAATTTTTTCCCCAGGGACCCCCTGGGTCCCCCTAACTGGATTTCCTGCATCCGCCTCTGTTTTTATCATCACTATTGTCATGTTCTCACTGCTAAAGACACTTACGCGAAAACGAATTTTTGAAATAAATTGAACCATTTGCTAGTCCCGATATGACCTAGTTTGTGTCGAGTGGACGTTAAACCCAAATTCTCTCCCTCTCTCTATTGTCATGTCTGATACGCCTCTTGGAAAACTAAATAAATTAATATAAATTCTTTAAATTTGGAATAGGGGGTGGACATTGTCAGATCAAGGGGCCGCTTTAAACTTTGGGATCCTGGCCACTGGGGGGGGGGGGGTAGTTATGGGATGCTGTCATGGTGTAATGATGTGGCCTTGGTTGTTAATTCGTTTATTGTCATATCTTTTATAGGAAGACGATGATTTTAAAACTAGAGTATTGAAAGAATCTTTCAGAAAAAATATCAAGGCGAACTACAAACCGGAAGACCGGAAGGCAGATCTGTACGGTTCTGAATCGGGTGGTACGGTTACTGCATCCGGAAATGAGTCCACTCCGACGCTAGTAACGACTATATCTCAGCCGGCTTTGCAGAACGACGAGTTAGATATAGAGAAGTCTGGGGTTAAGGACGACCAGGGTGTTTCAACCCACCTTTGAGTGTAGGACCTCTTGTAAAACTTGTTCATTTCGAGATCTATTGTCGTTAGTGTTCGATGTCTTGTAACCCACCGAGCGGCTTTGTTTTATTGGAAGGTACCCGTTAAGCCACCGACCCGTTATACCGCCGTTAGAGTTGGGTATCCTAACCCTTTACCATAAGGGACGGCACCATAGCGGCACGGCGACACAACGATACGCTCCCGTTTTATTCATCAGACTCAGAGACAGATTGTGTGACAGTGCTCGGCTTATCCTCATTTCAGTCGAGGCAATTTGTATAATATGGTCACTTAATCGTGTGTTACAATTGCAATATCGGCGTCTTTTCGTTGCAAATGGCTTATGTCCCTGTCAGACCGGAGTGGCGTCCTTACCGATCATACGGCGACCAGAAAATACAGAAGGTCATCGGCAAACGTGAACACAACGCGAGAAAATATCCCCTATAATCATGCCCCTTGAAAAAAGTCGCATTCTCAAAGCTTTTCAGGTCAGATCGCAGAGCTTGGCGTTTGCTTTGAACATGCTCAAAACAAACGCCGTGACTTGGAGATCATTGAGGACCATAGCACGATGTAATATGGTGTATCCACCACGCTTTTACCACGTTTACGGCGATCTTGACGCGCTCTGAAACAATTTTCCGTCGCCGCCGTAGCAGTACACAGCAAGGACGCCACTGTCGTGCTGCGAAATCCGCTTGTCGCCGCCAAGCCAGTACGACGAAACGGTCACCCATCGTCGTGCAGGCATACGAATCAGCCGTCATATTATTATGTGGAAGACAAACGTATCTCGCCGAAAATTTCGCATAGTTTGAGCCGATTTGTATATGAATAATATATGACAATTTGTACATATTTCGATATATGTCTCAGAAAGTTTTTTAAATGAATTGAGGAGGAATGTATTTTAATTTCAAGCGAATCTTTATATTTAACAAATTAATGCTGCTTTACACGAGTACGAGGGCACTATGTGGACCGGGAACGATCGTGACGTCATCGCCGCCATCTTGAAATTGCAACGTCATATCAAAGTTTGAATTTCGTCGATTGATACACAATTGTTTAAGGAACAAACATAGCCTATCGATCGTATATAAGTTGGCACGGAGTCTTTCCTTTTCTTTTAAGAGCGTCGACCCCAAGGAGACAAATAACGCTTGGGTCTCAGCTTCTGTTCCAGAAACATATCTCTAGTGCATAGTTTCAATATGATTAAAAGACTGATCCTATTTCGTTTCCTTTTTTATAGTACAAAATTTCGTTTTACTTGTCTATACTACACTTGGATCTGGAAGAGTTGTTACCTTCATTGACGTGTTTTGGGTCACGTTAGGGATTGGTCAATGGAGCGGTCAGTTACGGCGAACTTTTGGCGGGAGGTGCACGGAACTGTGGATAATCCACTAATAGGCCTAACACTGAATGGTTAATCAAAAGTCTGACGTCATAGGGTCAAAAGCTGCTCGTAACACCTCTGACACGACATACTAAAACAACTGGTCATATTTTTATTCAGTGTAGGCCATCGAAAGTATAAAAATACGAAACGAAAGATAGATCTGTATTTTAATCAGGTTGATGTGCTAATTACCATTTGTATTGTTTGTCTAATATTTTCACCGCTTTTAAAGTTGATTAATTGTTTGTTTCTAATTTAATTTATAATGTAAAAAACAAACAACATATATCAACGTTTGCTAATCCCCAAGCTTGGATGCTATCGGTTTAAAAAGATGGCCTGTATCTATGTTCCGATGTTGTGTCTTGGATTTTTAAAATATATTTTTAATATAATATATACATATATATATGTTTTATACAAAAACACATACTTATGGAATAACAGCTACTTAATTTATTTAGGCGACGATTCGAAGAGTATTCTCTCAACGTTATCAAGCTAAATTAGCTTGATAACGTTGAGAGAATACTCTTCGAAACGTCGCCTAAATAAATTTCGAAGAGTATTCTCTCAACGTTATCAAGCTAAAATATTAGCTTGATAACGTTGAGAGAATACTCTTCGAAACGTCGCCTAAATAAATTAAGTAGCTGTTATTCCATAAGTATGTGTTTTTGTATATTGCTCTATCCAGTTACTAAATGCCTCTAAAAGAATATATGTTTTGTTGGCTTACTTCCTGAGAAATGCGCCTCTTTTATATACACATACTTTTATAATTTTTCTACATCTATGTTTAACAAATCTGTTTATATTATGGTTTTCCATGGCAACAGAAATGCTATTTAAACACTGTATACACTGTATATTATGAATCTGATTGATTGTGTTGTAAGTTCGTTTTAACCACTAGTATAAGTAGCTAAACTTCTGAGATTTGGGATAAAATAAAATGTTTTAATTGGTGAAGTTAACGGGTTATTATCATTTCATTCTGATTCCACACCTACTTCTCCGGTGCCCCCCACCCCCCCACTACTAAATACCCCAAGGGTGGCGGACTACTCTTATATTGAATTCCAACTGAGTATGCCAATGTCCCATCTGAATTACAAGACCTATTTTCTTGTCCGACCCTCCTTCCTGCACCACTGACAAGAGGAATCCACGTCAGAATATCATGTCTGAGGTCCTCCCTCAGAAATTTTGAAAATAATTATGCAGGAAACACATTTGTCTGCCATTAGGGTGATATCTGAGTGGCAATTTCGTATTTTATATGGCGGCAGATTTTTTGGGAGAGGCATTTGCTCCTGGTGTCCGCACCTTGGTTCCGCGCCTGTGGTGGCGCCCGATAGCCTCCACATAAGAGATATAAGAAAGTTTGGATCAGATGTAGGCGGCATTAAAACCAACCGACTTATCATCAGTGCCTTAGGAACGTCACTATGTGATCTTAATGAAATGATGGCATTTCTAGAGGGAGCTGGACGTAACAAATTTTTTTTGTGTGGGGGGGGGGGGGGGGCGGGGGCCTGTGCCCATGGTTAATCTCTGCCTATGCCCTAACACTGGTAAACTGTTCATAATTATCATTTTGGTTTGGTAATTGAAGGGTCCAGGGTTCGTCCCCCCCCCCGCCCCACCAAAGATATGACAAATCCACGCCCTTAACCCTACTCATTGTCATGTACAGTCAAACAGGGAATAAACCCACAGAATGTAAGAGAACACGAAAAATTGAAATGGGGTTTAACGACCTATTCTTCTGCACCTAACCTGGGCTAATGGAAGACGTGCATAATCCATACAGTGTGCTATGAGGGAAATTTTGCCCGGGCAGCGGCGCTACAGACTACTCTTATATGAAATAAAACCAAGTAGGCCTACGAACAATACAAACCATTAGACAAAATTCGAAGTCCAATAAAAAAAGGGGTATAGTCAAAATAGTGTTATCTGGCAAAATAATGTAATCAGCATATGGACTGTTCACCGTGTACAAAATACACGAAAAACAGTGGTAACAGGTGTCCGGAAGAGTAAGCTTATCCTCCTGGCATGCCACACCCGCCATAGCTGCATCCAATCTATGAGACGAAATCTCGGTAAAATAGCGAATTCCAACTGCAAGGGATATTTTACGTGCATGCCAATATGTACACGGGACCTCAGTTTTTCGTACCATCCAAACGATTAGACAGCTATCCTTGCCATGCCCTCCGTTCAGCATCACTGACAAGGGGAAAGCTCGCCGGAAAAAGAACACGAAGAGACAACACATTAAAAATAAAATACAAAGACATATCTGAGATTTTATTTGGGATTATTTTCAGGAACAAATTTTATCATAAACTACAAAACTAAAGTTTATTCCATTTTCAGTTTGTATTTCTGATGGCACATTCGCAGGATTGTCTACGAGCGTTGTTGCTTTCTCGTCGAATTCTGGTAAAAATGTATCACAATCGAAATCCGCGTCAACTTTCGTTAGAAAAATACGACAATCAAAGTTTGAACGGAGTGCTTCTTGGTACACGCTGCTTCCTCCGATCACGTGAATCGATTCTATTCTGTCTTTCATAGGTTCCGTTGTTGACATTTTAATGGCTTCACTGAAACTTTTGGCTAAATAGGCGCCATCCGGAGGTTCTGTCATGGTATTACTCAGAATAATATTCACTCGGTTTTTCAAGGGTCGAAATTTCGGCGGAATGGACATCCATGTCTTACGTCCCATAATAACAACATTTTCTTTCGATTCGTTGTCTGTCTCTGAAGTTATTTTCTTGAAGAATTCCATGTCTTTCTTCAGTCTCCATGGAATTTTACCATCTATGCCGATTCCCCGGTTCCTGCAAGCAGCAACTACAAGATGAATTCTTGGATTAGACATTTTGAATCTTTGTTTTGATTTTGTTGTTCCTTTTCGCGCTAAATTCGATGTTTCAATGGGTGATCATTTTGTGTACTCCTTCTATTTGAGAGTCACTCAAGGGACGCAACTCGTTCAGTCATCGTTTGTCCATTCAGTAACACAACCATAGAACTGTACTATATTTTAAATTGCGTCACGATGTATTGTCTTTAATTCTGCAGGTTAAAACAAGTTCGCCCATATTTGTTCATGCTAATAATTAAACCCATATTGTTGTAGGGCAGTGAATATTGACCCCTTTTCGGCCAAGTAATTACATATCTGCCGCCCCCCTCCCCCTGTAGCGCAGCTATGCAGGCAAAATTTCTCTCTTAGCACAAGGCCTATGCCAGGCCTTATTAGCACAACAGTAAGACATTAAACTCCATTTATTTCCAAAATAGGGGTGCTGGCTCTCTAGCTGGAGGTTGGTTGTTCGATCCCTGCATTTGCTGAAAAAGTTCATCTTGATTTTCCGGCGTGGGTTCCCCTTGTCAGTGATGCAGATGGAGGGCCTGACAAGGACTGCTGCCTAGTCGTTCAGCTGGGACGAAAAACCAAGGTCCCATGTACACATTGGCATGCGCGTAAAATTTCCCACGTATAGCACACTGTATGGCGTATGCCCGTCTTCAATTAGCCCAGGTTAGGTGCAAAAGCGTAGGACATTAAACCCATTTCATTCATTTTCACAATTTCAAATTACAAGTAAAGAGAGAGGGTAAATGCTTTGACACACTTTAATTTAATAACAGACATAAAATATACATAACAAAGCTTTAATATAGAGTCTATTAGACTTATCGCCATGGTTACAATTCGATCCATCTGCAGTCATCTTAAATTATACATATACTTTATTATTATTATTATACTAGTTTTATTCAGCAGTTAAGATTCATTAACATTGATTTCAAAATATACAAATAAATATATGTCACCGATAATCCTCATTTCTTGTTTATTTATACCCCGTCAGACCGGGTGGCGTCTTAAATGTGATGCTGCTACGGGAAGTTGTGAGAGCGCAATTTTTTAAAACTTTTGGGCACATTTTCTTGCATTGTGTTCACGTTTACCTGTGACCATGTGCATTTTCTGGCCGCCCTATGGTCAAAGCAGTGCAGTAAGGACGCCACTCCTGTATGCCGGGGTGCATTGGTTTAAAGATTAAAAAACTTTATACTTTACTCGATTATCACCAATAATAACAGGGCAGATGATAGAAAACTGTTATAAATTAAAACATAATAATGTTATCCAAATTGAAATTCTCATCGATTGTTTTTTTTTTATTAACCGGTACGACTTTCGTTTCAATCACAAGAAAACATGTTTTTAATCAATATATATGTATTCTAATTTTTCATATTTTTTTGAGTAGGACTACATAGAAGATAAAATTCTCCCTGCATAATCAAATAATTTCAATCAATTAATACTTTCGAGAATCAGGATTAAAATTTACATTTTTCTATAAAATACCTTAAAACATTAACAAACAATTACTATCAATAAATAAATATCAAGAAATTTAATTTACCGTAAATAATCGATTCTTTTCATCTGTAACATTTTTTAATTTTATTCAATATTTTTTTTTATTAAGCACAGCTTATAAAATCATTTTTTAACAATAATCTCTCAAAACAAATTCTCTTTGATAAAATTTGGACGGATTCAAGATCAGCAGTTAATATTTCATAAAATTTGGACGGAATTAAAGTCCCACAGTAACTATTTCATAAAATTTCGTAAGATTCAAGCCCAGCTGTAACTATTTAAAAAATTTGGACGGATTAAAGTCTATTTCATAAAATTTGGACGGATTCAAGTCCAGCAGTAAATATTTCATAAAATTTTACATGAATCAGGTCCAGCAGTAACTATTTCATAAAATTTTACATGAATCAAGTTCAGCAGTAAATATTTCATAAAATTTCATAAGATTTAAGTCCAGCAGTCAATATTTCATAAAATTTCATAAGATTAAAGTTAAGCAGTAACTATTTCATAAAATTTGGACGGATTAAAGTCCCGCAGTAACTATTTAATAAAAGGTAACAATAATAAAACGTATATTATAATATATGTAACACAGCAACTTTGATCATCATAATTCATGGCTCTGATTGGACGGAGTGAGTACAGTAACAACATCTACTGCACCTCAGCAGTTTTAAATTGCTGAAAGTTTGTTCACACAAGAAGTGAAGAAGAAGAAGAAGAAGAAAAAAGTTCATTAAATATAAAAAAAAATCATAAATAATTAAATAAATTATAATCGCATTTAAGGGACTGAGCAATGGGATGAAATTCTGCAAATGATATACATCCACAATTTGTTCTAGGGAGAGTCAAGGCATTGAGACATTTTTATGCAAGTTTACAATTAAATAAATTGACTATTTTTGGCCTTTAACTTTCTCCAAAATACCAGGCAATTTGACACTGGGCCTAATTTGGGTCTAAACAATTTGACACTTGGCCTAAACAATTTGAGAAATGTTTTTTTTTAAATGTCCCCTCATGATCACAGACAAGAGGTCATTTATAGGAGTCTTTAGTAGTGGGGAGAAACCTGGAGAACCCAGAGAAAACCCACAGGGGGCTTGAGTACGACTATAAGATACATCAAATAAGTCACAAATTACACAGTTTTCATGGTTAAAATTTTCATGCAATATTCACAGTAGTAAATTATATCTTTTATATACATACACTTGGTCCCTTAAAATATTCACAAACAAGGACAAAACTTTAACAAAATATACATGTAAAATTAAATTAATCTACAAATAAAACCCAACTATAACCAAATCCCTTAACATATTATTTGAGTCATACAAATAAAATTAACTTAAGAAATAAATCAAAAAGACATAAATTCTTAATTTAAATTTTTCAGGAAATAAACATGTTTAATTTTTATTTTCAAAGGTTTAATCCAGCGCACAGGTTATGTCTTCCGCATGATTGAAACTTGACAATTTGTTCATCCAGTGATTTAATTCATTCGCTTCTCGATAAACAAAAATTAATGAAAGAAAATAAAATTTTAAGAGTTTTTTTTTTCTCAGGAAAGACAATTTGTCATAATTATTTATTCTAAAGTTGGTTTTAAATTCTTTAATATGGAACATTTCACAGGGAGCTGTAACAGAGTGTGCCGTAAACATGGTATTTCAGTAACAACTGGGACAAAGTCAGTAATAACTGGATTAAACCATTAGAAAATAACACTATTAAATAACAATCGACAGAGCGTAAGAGCATAGCCTAACAGGTGCGGGGGAAAGGAATTGAGGTATTATGTATGAATACAGATACCTTGTCCTTACCTGTCCCAAAAGCTAGGCTACACAGCACATTCTCTGTGAGAGAGAGAGACAGAGAGAGCATAGCCTAAGAGATGTTGGAACAGGAATTGAGGTATTATGTACAAAAACAAATACCTTGTCCCCACCTGTCTCAAAAGCTAGGCTATCCACACATTCTGTGAGAGAGAAAGATAGAGAATGAGAGAAAGAGAGAGAGAGAGAGATATTTAAAGCCTTTATACCAGACTCTAAAACACATAAATAAAATAACAAATTGTATAATGACATAGTACGATGGAATGGTTGACATCAGCAGTATTGAATAGATAAGACAGTAGGACTCGTATAGGAACTATCATCACACCGGAGATGTGATGTGCTCAACTACATAGTCTCCCTGAAAATAAAATACAATCAAAATAATTAGTTAATAATAATAATAATGTCATTTATATAGCGCTAGTCCACACAGTGTATGTATGCTCATAGCGCTTGTGATTCAGTTCTGTAAAATGAAAAGGAAAGTTTAATATCAAGGCACTTCTAAACATAACCTTTAAATAAATATGTCTTTAAAAAGAATTTGAATGTTAATAAGAATGGACTTTTCTTGAAGTGGTCAGGAAGATTGTTCCGGTATATTGCAGAAGTGTATTTAAAAGATCGCCCACCAAAAGATTTCAAGTTGTAATTAGGAATTGTTAGAAGAAGTTTATCATTCTAGACGAGGAATGGTGGTGCTGTTCCAATCACTGATTGGTATGTCAGACACAGCAATTTTAATTCTATCCACTTATTTATCCGAAGCCAAAGTAAAGAAGTCAATTTTCAATCTGTAAACTGAGAGAACAATAAAGTGGGGGACCCCTCAGGATTACATCTTATCATTAATGCGATCCGGTGCAAATGTTCTTAAAGTATAAATCCATTTGAATTCATTGGCTTTCCTTAGGGCATCGTTTTGACCATTATCTGGGTCAGTCTTAAAAAGCTCTATAATTTTAATCATAACATTTCTACTTGTATGTCCTTTTAAATTGAAGTGTATTGCGACCGGTTTTGGCCTGTGGTGTTCAATGTCTGCATAGTGTACCTTTATTATTTTTGAAAAGGCACGACACCCAGAACAAAACCGATGAGACAAACCTCTGGACAATACAAACTACCCAGACATTGCAAAAAGACCCCAACAAAATAAAGTGAATGGAATTAATGTTGAATGATTTGTATTTTTGGGGAAATATCAAATATCTCACGCCATAATATTTAACTAAGAAATCAAAATCAAAATACCAAAGCTAGATCATCTCCTGGTTTGAATTCAATTAGATTAAAGCCCCAATACCACTCTTGTTGTAACTGAATAATATGCCCTAATCATTATTCTGGTCAACAAATTAAACTATTTTACAATATTCCAATTAATTGATGATACAAGTTTCATCTTAACACACCAAATTTAAAAAATTGGAAAAATTCAACAACATCGTAACAACATGGTTTGAAAAGCTTTACGTAAACACTTTCAAATGCAACTTGGATTTAAACATATTTTTGAACCCTCTGGATAAGTAAAATAGGATGTGATGGATAATTTATACAACAGGTACGACACTTAAACATCTAGTTGTTAAAGTAAGGCTATTTTTTTTCTGGACCTGTCAAGCCAGCAAGAGTGTTATTGTCCCTTTAAGAGAGAAATGGCCTTTAAAAATTATCACATGTTTCCAGTTCAATTACTAAATACCAGTGAATAGCAATAATAGAGAGGTTTCTCAACTTTACATATACATTTAGACAGTTAAACATCATCAATTTTTGTGACGTATGACATGAAGCGAACGTCATAAAGTGTGGCAGATGGATAGCAGCCGCCATAACTGTTAGCTAAACCTTGTTTAATTCCTATGATCCAGTCCATAATTTCTCTCTGAATCATGGTTTTCGTGAACTAAATCCACAGTGAAGACCTTCTCCTTCATGAAGACCAAATACAAGAGGCTGAGACGAAACATGTGCATGCTTTACTAATCTCATCTGTAATAACCTATCCGTGAACGTGTGTGCACCATCTACGAAGTGTAACTGTAATTTAGGAAACGTCATAAGAGAGGTTTCGCAACTTAACAGTTACACTTACACTTACATTTAGATAAGCGAAAGTGTAACTGTACATTATGACGTTTCGCTAAATTCACAGTTACATTTACACCTAGTAAGTGGCACCACAAACTTGGTCCACGTTCTTGAAAGGCCGTCATCACAGATAGGTTGTTGAGGATTTGATTGGTAAAGCACGCACGTGATTTATCTCGGCCTCTTCTTTTTTTTTATCTTCATGAAGGAGAAGGTCTTCTCTGGGGATTTAGTTGGTGAAAACCACACTTTAGGGATAATTATGGACTTTATCATAGAAATTAAACAAGGTTTAGCTAAGTGTTGTGAACGTACAGTTATGGAGGCTACTATCCGTCAGCCACACTTTTATGACGTGCGCTTCACGTCATAAGTCACACAAACTGATGACGTTTAACCGTCTAAATGTAAATGTAAGTGTAAATGTAAACTTGCGAAACCTCTCTATAATGTACAGTTTCCATTTACACTTATGTACATGTAAATGTTTCTGTAACTGTTAAGTTGTGAAACCTCTCATCTATTATTGTCTAACAGGGACAATAAAAATTATTATTTCTGGACCAGAAGATAATCTGAGCGATGCTATACATACGTAACGACCATAAATATAATCATAAAGAAACACATAACAAATTAAAAGATCAGCACAATAACTAAATGAAACCAGAGATCAACATAACAATGGGCGTCCTCGCTAGAGATAAAGGGACATAATTTATAGGTGAGGCGGTCAAACGTGACCTCATTGTTTACCTTATAGCACAGTTTTCCTGTACATTCATTACGAACTCGTGTGTTGACAAACTTTAGTTTTTGTCGTTAATATGGAATTTAATACCAATACGGTTCTCATACCATCCGCAAGGCTACATGGAACTGAGTTTTTACTAGCGACACCTGGTGGGAATTCTTTCAGCGAGGACGCCCATAAAATTAAACTTTAAACAGTGTTTGTTCATATTAACAAAACTGGGTAAGACATGAAAAACAGAAGATGTACGTGAAAAGATTCATTATTTAAAATTTACCATTTAGACATCTGAAGACTGCCAATAAAAGTAAAAAATATTGTTTTCAATAATTGTTATTTTTTATTATAAAGTATAAATGATATTTTCTTTCAAATGGATGAACCCTCTCCCAAAATTTCAAAATTCAGATTTATATATATACAGTAGAATCTGTATTAAGCAGCCACCCAAGGGAATGTTCACGACTGAGCGCTTACCGAGAATGGCCTCTTAATAAAATCTCTGTGTTCTTTTGTTCTGACATCAATATAATTTTTACGAGGGAAATTCATCGTGACCGCTTATAAAGAGATGTCGCTGAATAGGAGTGGCAGCTCATACAGATTCTACTGTACTTGGTTGGACGTATTTGGAGTAAAAGAGGAACATAGGCCTCGTGGCGTATCAGTCTAACTTCCAGTTTTGGAGCTAAACTATTTGCAGTTTCACGAAGCTCGTACGTTGCAGGATTCTAGCACGCCAGGCAACATGCTAGTAGGGCGCTACGGCGGCTCCGTAAGTATGAAGTAGAGCAGGCCCTGGTGCCGCTGTCCTGGCAGAATTTCTCTTATATGACACTGTATGGCATATGCCCATTTTTATATTAGCCCAGTCGGAGCAGAACAGTGGGACGTTAAACCCCCATTTCATTTCGTTTCTGGGATCTTTTGCAATGGGAAGAAACAGGACTTGAGCTACTGAATCCCAGCCCAGGCGAACAATTATATCTTTTGAAATTTAACACACAAATAAAGAGATTAATCAATATCTTACGTTTTGTCCTGAAGCTGGGCGTGATCTTGGTCGTGCTCCGTGACCACTACTTCCACTTCCTGCCCCAGGTGACGCTCCCCGTCCACTACCTGCTGTCATGGATGTTTCTGAATCCCATCTTTCTAATTCCTCTCTAACTAATCTTTCCATCTGTTCTCGTTTCATCTCATCACTCGTCCCATCGGACTAAAATAATAGAAATAGGAGGGTGAGTTTACCTGGGGTACAACAGGTGGGTGGGTAAGTTTACCTGGAGTACACCAGGTGGGTGGGTTTACCTGGAGTACACCAGGTGGGTGGGTTTACCTAGTGTACAACAGTTGGGTGAGTTTACCTGGGGTACAACAGATGGGTGAGTTTACCTGGGGTACAACAGGTGGGTGGGTAAGTTTACCTGGAGTACACCAGGTGGGTGGGTTTACCTAGAGTACAACAGTTGGGTGAGTTTACCTGGGGTACAACAGTTGGGTGAGTTTACCTGGGGTACAACAGATGGGTGAGTTTACCTGGAGTACACCAGGTGGGTGGGTTTACCTAGAGTACAACAGTTGGGTGAGTTTACCTGGGGTACAACAGATGGGTGAGTTTAACCTGGAGTACACCAGTTGGGTGGGTGAGTTTACCTGTAGTACAACAGATGGGTGGGTGAGTTTATGTGGAGTACACCAGGTGGGTGAGTTTACCTGGGGTACAACATTTGGGTGAGTTTACCTGGGGTACAACAGATGGGTGAGTTTACCTGGAGAACAACAGAATGAATGAATGAAATGGGGTTTAACGTCCTACGCTTAAGCACCTAACCTGGGCATTAGCCATACAGTGTGCTATGAGGGAAATTTTTGCCCGGGCAGCGGCGCTACGGCCTACTCTTATATCGAATTCCAACTGCCAAGGGATCTTTTACGTGTACTCCAATGTGTACACGGGACCTCGGTTTTTCGTCCCATCCGAACGACTAGGCAGCTGTCCTTGTCAGGCCCTCCATCTGCATCACTGACAAGGGGAAATCACCCCGGAGAACAACAGATGGGTGAGTTTACCTGGAGAACAACAGGTGGGTGAGTTTACCTGGGGTACAACAGGTGGGTGGGTGAGTTTACCCTGGAGTATAACAGGTGGGTGAGTTTACCTGAAGTATAACAGGTGGTTGGGCGAGTTTACCTGGAGTACAACGGGTGGGCGAGTTTACCTGGAGTACAACAGATGGGTGAGTTTACCTGGAGTAAAACAGATGGGTGAGTTTACCCTGGAGTATAACAGGTGGGTGGGTGAGTTTACCCTGGAGTATAACAGGTGGGTGGGTGAGTTTACCCTGGAGTATAACAGGAGGGTGGGTGAGTTTCTGTGAAGTAAAACAGGTGGTTGGGCGAGTTTACCTGGAGTACATGGGGTGGGCAAGTTTACCTGGAGTACAACAGATGGGTGAGTTTACCTTAAGTAAAACAGTTGGGTGGGTGAATTTACCTGGAGTACAACAGATGGGTGAATTTATACAGCATAATAAATACTTGAATTCAGAGTTCCAAAAGCACTTTCAAAGTTATACATTTTGGTACCATTTCATTGATTGTGTTGTATGAACGCAATATAATCTGACTTCACTCGCTAACACCCAACATATTCACACAAACACAAATATAAAACACACAAAATGAAACGTCAGCAAATTGTCCAGGAAACTAGACAGTTTGCAGTTTTTCTATATTCTTCAGTCACATTCACTTATGTTTCAATCTTGTCCGCAACAGGTCATGCTAGGTTCCAGCTATCACCGATTCGTGCTATTGAAATTGAGGTTTTAATCTCGAAGTAATCGTGATGCTCCCATTGAGGCCAGTGGTAGTAGTTGCTGTATCTGCATGTACCAGATTGGAGACTCTCTAGGGGCAATCCTGTCGTAATCCATCACATGATTGTAGTATAAAAAAAGGTTAAACTGAAGTCCCCCCCCCACCACCGCCAGGACTAAATGTAACTTTATGACCTACCTCTGTAATACTGTCTAATATTTTTCCCATCGTTTCTCTTCTTTTTAATTTAGCTTTTTCCATAGCTTCTAATTTTACTAAAACAGCGTCTATTTTTGATACAATACTACCAATTGAATGTTCCATTCTATCCACCCTTCGCGATAAAACTGTAAATTCTTCGTATGAAACACCGCTGGAAGTTCTGCCCGTTCTCGATGATTTTGTGCCGCTGTCTTCATCATCACTGTCGTCACCACTGTCGTCATTAAAACTGACACGACTGCTGGATCTACGAGCTGTGCCTTGTCGAGTTCCTGTACCTTTGCCTTCGAGATCGTTGAAAGCTTTGTTAAGAGCCATCTAAAATAAAATTAATCGATTGAGAACTGAGATTTCTATTCAAAATAGGCAGCAGGGCAATGGGGGTGGGGGAAAAGAGAAATTTTATATTTTCTATACAGCTTTATATAAGATTTGTATAATGTAGTTGAATCGCCTCCTTTATTTATATCTAAGGGGAGAGAGAAATGGGGTTTAACCTCAACTTGACACAAACTAGGTCATTTTGAGACCAACATATGGTTCAATCGTATTTCAAAAATTCACTTGCACAATGGGGTCTTTTAAGCAGTGGCGGGAAACTGGATGAATCAGAGTAAACCCGAAAAGTTTGACAATGACAGACCTTATGATACTAAGCGCACATGGTAACCATCTGGTCATCCACTGCTTTTATCATGTATATAAATTATATCAGCTGTGAATTGTGGCGCCAGACAGGGTAAGCTTACTCTTCGTGTATTTTGTACACAGTGAAAAGTCCATATGCTGATTACACTATTTTTCCCGATTACACTATTTTGCCTATACCGTTTTTTTTCTAATAGTAAGTGCAGAAGGACTGCACTACACGCAAAACGAAAATATACAAGATAAACCTGCGGACAAGACAGAAAATAGACTTGCAAAAAATAAACAATTATCAAATCAAGTGAATGGATCCGGGGGCCAGCTGTAAGCGTCCACTGCGCTGTACAGTCGTTTGTCTAATGGTTTTGATTGTTCTTACTTTTATTATTATCTCTCGAATTTGGCTAATGGTTTGGTTTGTTCGTACTTGATTTTATTTTATGAGTGATTGAAATATATTTACCTTTTGATCAGCCAGATCAGCCTGCATCTTTTTTTGTTCAGATTCATCAAGTACACGATCGCCATCGATATCATATTTAGCAAACATAGCCTCAATTTCACCATCAGCGTAACCACGACTACAATAACAGATCACAAATATATATATATCCACTCAAGTGAGTCAACATTTTTTCAAATAAAATGGGATTCTCGGACAGCAGCATTACGGCCTACTCTTACATCATATTCCAACTGCCAAGGGACTTTTTACATGTGACATTGGTTTTTTGTCCTATCTGAACGACTATACATTGTCCCTTTCCCAGCCCTCTGAACTTTCTAGACTGCCACCGGGATCAAACATGGGACCTCCAGGTTAGCGAGGCAAAATCTTTACTCCACTAAGCCACAACAGCACCCAGAAATAAAAGAGTCTAGTTTATCAGATGGTATAGAAAATTGGGTATGTAAAGTCAGTTGTAATTTGAAATAAAGAGTACCAAGATCGTAGCACCGTTGTCTGGGCAAAACCTTTCTCTCATAGCACATTGTATGGCTTAAGCCTGACAGTCGATGCAGACAACTAGGACTTTAAACCCAGATTGGATGGGTATCTGGTGAGAAGTGCGACAGGGTAGAAGTGGGACCGGGTGCTCTGTATCTGGTGAGAAGTGGGACAGGGTGTTCTGTATCTGGTGAGAAGTGGGACCGGGTGTTCTGTATCAGGTGAGAAGTGGGACAGGGTGTTCTGTATCTGGTGAGAAGTGGGACCGGGTGTTCTGTATCAGTTGAGAAGTGGGACAGGGTGTTCTGTATCTGGTGAGAAGTGGGACCGGGTGTTCTGTATCAGGTAAGAAGTGGGACAGGGTGTTCTGTATCTGGTGTGAAGTGGGACAGGGTGTTCTGTATCTGGTGAAAAGTGGGACCGGGTGTTCTGTATCTGGTGAGAAGTGGGACAGGGTGTTCTGTATTTGATGTGAAGTGGGACAGGGTGTTCTGTATCTGGTGAGAAATGGGACTGGGTGTTCTGTATCTGGTGAGAAATGGGACTGGGTGTTCTGTATCTGGTGAGAAGTGGGACCGGGTGTTCTGTATCCGGTGTGAAGTGGGACAGGGTGTTCTGTATCCGGTGTGAAGTGGGACCGGGTGTTCTGTATCTGGTGGAAAGGTAGGACTGGGTGTTCTGTATCTGGTGGGAAGTGGGACCAGGTGTTCTGTATCTAGTTAAAGTGGGGATCAGGTGTTCTGTATCTGGTGAGAAATGGGATCGTACGTTCTGTATCAGGTGAGAAGTTGACTGGGTGTTCTGTATCTAGTGAGAAGTGGGACAGGGTGTTCTGTATCTGGTAAGAAGTGGGGACCAGGTGTTCTGTATCTTGTTGGAAGCAGGGCCGGGTGTTCTATATCCAGTGTGAAGTGGGACTGGGTGTTCTGTATTTGAAGAGAAATAGGACCAGGTGTTCTATATCTGGTGAGAAGTGGGACCGGGTGTTCTGTATCTAGTGGGAAGTGGGGCCAGCGGTTTCATTTCATTTCATTTCCATTTCATTTGAATTGGCATCAGATGAGAATGAATGAATGAAATGGGGTTTAACGTCCTACTGTTATGCACTTAACCTGAGCTAATTGAAGACGGGGCATCAGGTGAGAAGTGGACTGGGTGTTCTGTATCTGGTGAGAAGTGGGACCGGGTGTTCTGTATCTGGTGAGAAGTGGGACCGGGTGTTCTGTATCTGGTGAGAAGTGGGACCGGGTGTTCTGTATCTGGTGAGAAATGGGAGCAGGAGTCCTGTATCAGATGATAAGTGGGTCCGGGTGTTCTGTATCTGGTGAGAAGTGGACCGGGTATTCTAAATCTGGTAAGAAATTGGACGGGTGTTCTGTATCTGTGAGAAGTGGGACCGGTTGTTCTGTATCTGATGAGAAGTGGGACTGGGTGTTCTATATCTGCTGTATACGATGAAAAGTGGGACTAGGTGTTCTGTATCTGGTGGGAAGTGGGACCGGATGTTCTAGATAATACCAAAGGTTTACTCACGTTTTAAGATCCTGTCTCCATTCATCAAAGTCGAGTTGTTTATCCTGGTTGATGTCCGCTGATCTCAAGGCCTTCTGGATATCCACGATTTTATCTCTCTTGAAGTTCAATTTGTCCAATACACGCGAGTAGCCCTATATAACAATGAAATAAGTGTCGTTAAATTATAAAAGTTTATTGGTGATTTTTAGGATATAATTATTCAAGTCTAATACTTGGATAGTTACTGTATAATTGGCACATTTACCACTGACCTCACATTACCACATTTTAATTATAAGTTGATCCAGATCAAATTCCAATTGTTTTAATCCATTAGGAACAACAAATATTATACATTCAGTTACAATATTGCGTATTCAAATTCAGGTCTTCAAAAATTTGTGTGAAAACTTCCATGTGCATACCCTACCTTACAGGTGGGGTTTCAAGTGGGTGTCTTTTTTGTATTCACATATTTAGTCTCTCTACCATATTTTAAACATAGGTTGCCAGGCAACGAAACATACGCCCACAGCAGCTAAATCGTCCGGGCAGTCAACAAGAGTTGTCGCATATTTTACTTTTTTCAGTAATGAAACATTTATAATACACTAAAATCATATAACAAGTAACAACTCATTATGTAATTATCAGAAATCATTGGAATTTGTTTGGCTTTGATAAAGTTCTCCTCCATGCTGTTCAAGTTATCTAAATTCATTGAAACTCAATATACTTGTTCGTCTCATGACCTTCAACAATTTATATAAATTTAAAGTCAATCGGATATTAACTTTAGCCTCTAGAGCGTCCACAAAATTTTGAAAGTGATCAAGGGCCATAACTCGGTCAGTAATTATCTGAAATTGCTGAAAATCAATAGGCTTCTTCGTCTCATGACCTTAAACACTGTGTATAAATTTAAAGTCAATCGGTTATTAACTTTAGCCTCTAGAGCGTCCACAAGATTTTTATAAGCGATAAAGGGCCATAACTCTGACAGTAATTATCAGAAATTGCTGAAAATCAATAGGGTTCTTCATTTAATGACCTTAAACACTGTGTATAAATTTAAAGTCAATCGGTTATTAACTTTAGCCTCTGGAGCGTCAACAAGATTCTTTAAAGAGATCAAGGGCTATAACTCTGATTGTAATTATCGGAAATTGCGGAAAATCAATAGTCTTTTTCGTCTCATGACCTTAAACACTGTGTTTAAATTTAAAGTCAATCGGTTATTAACTTTGGCCTGTAGAGCGTCCACAAGATTTTTTTAAGTGATAAAGGGCCATAACTCTGACAGTAATTATCGGAAATCGCTGAAAATCAATATTTTTCTTCGTCTCATGACCTTAAACACTGTGTCTAAAACTAAAGTCAATCGGTTATTAACTTTAGCCTCTAGAGCGTCCACAAGATTTTTTTAAGTGATAAAGGGCCATAACTCTGACAGTAATTATCAGAAATTGCTGAAAATCAATAGGCTTCTTCATTTAATGACCTTAAACACTGTGTATAAATTTAAAGTCAATCGGTTATTAACTTTAGCCTCTGGAGCGTCAACAAGATTTTTTTAAAGAGATCAAGGGATATAACTCTGATTGTAATAATCGGAAATTGCTGAAAATCAATAGGCTTTTTCGTCTCATGACCTTAAACACTGTGTATAAATTTAAAGTCAATCAGATATTACCTTTGGCCTCTAGAGCGTCCATAAGATTTTTTTAAGTGATCAAGGGCCATAACTCTGACAGTAATTATCGGAAATTGCTGAAAATCAATAGGGTTCTTCATTTTATGACCGTCAACACTGTGTATAAATTTAAAGTCAATCTGTTATTAACTTTAGCCTCTAGAGCGTCCACAAGATTTTTTGAAGTGATCAAGGGCCATAACTCTGACAGTTATTATCGGAAATCGCTGAAAATCAATAGGCTTCTTCGTCTCATGACCTTAAACACTATGTATAAATCTAAAGTCAATCGCATATAAACTTTGGCCTCTAGAGCGTCCACAAGATTTTTTTAAGTGATCAAGGGCCATAACTCAAACAGTTATTATCGGAAATCGCTGAAAATCAATAGGCGTCTTCGTCTCATGACCTTAAACACTGTATATAAATTTAAAGTCAATCGAATATTAACTTTGGCCTCTAGAGCGTCCACAAGCAATTGTGGACGCCGGACCGACGGACCGACGGACGGACCGACGGACGGACGGACGGACGGGGGCGACGGCAATATACGACCACATTTCAATGTGGGCGTATAAAAACTACACATGAACAATTAGTCATGGAAGTTGTGTGCTATAAAAAAACCCACATTAATCATACCTTCTTAAAGTAGTCGGCCATTTCAAATTCGTTCTTCATATTGGCCATGTCACCTTTGACCTCTGAGTAGGTATCGTTAATGATGGCCAAGAACATGTTGATCAGAACGAAGAATACAAAGAACACGAAGAGCATAAAGAAGATGGGTCCAAGAATTCGATTAGCTGCCTCGAGTTGCTGGAAGTCAAAGTCTCCCAGAATGATTCGGAACAGGGTGAAGCTGAAATAAAAATAAAAATAAAAATAATAAGGCAACTTATTTAGGTGGCAAAGAAAAACTAAATCTTCCATATAAATCCCTCCTAAGCTATAATGATATATATACATGTAATATCAGGATAACATCATTTGGATAGCATTTTAAAGTGAGAAGTTTGGTAAGTCACTTCTAAACTACAAAGAAAGAGAGAGAAATGGGGTTTAACGTCCACTCGACACAAACTAGGTCATTTTGGGACTAACATACGGTTTTCAATTTTTATTTCAATAATTCACTTGCGCGTAGGGGTCTTTAGCAGTGTGAGGAATTAGCCAATGAAAAAATCTGTTACGATGAGTTCTTGGCAAGCTCTGCACAGAACTGTGGGTAAACCACTAGAATCGCAAACGCTGATCAATTAATCAATGTCTGACATCATAGGGTCGTGCAGCCCTTTTTAAGTTACATGGGAATATTAGAGAACACAAATATTTCTTTGATATGGCCTAAAATTAAAAGTGTAATCCTTACAATGAGTTCTGGAAACTGCTGAAGTCTTTCACTTGCGTACCGAAGAGCAAATAACCCAACTGCGTAAAGGCCAAGAAAATGATGAAGAACATGACAGCGAACCCGGCCAAATCTTTAGCACAACGGCCGAGAGTTGAAGACAGCTGGGTCATAGTCTTGTTGAAGCTGATGTACTTGAAAATCTGAATAAAATAATAATTCTCGTAAATCCCAAGACAGTCAAGGCAAATCACTGGGATATTAAACCTAATTTTATTTCATTTGGAAAAAAAACATCTATTGGGCCATTTTCACTGTGTCTTAGACTTATATCAAATTTATTCTATTTCATAATATTGTTAAAGGAGTTCTCAGACATGAGAGTAGTGAGAAGTGAAATTGGCTGAAAATTTTTAACTGGTCAGAAACCATCAATGCAGCAAGACTTTTTCTGTCAAAGTCGTAATGAGCTCAGCATAGATTACCAAACGGTGTTCTGATTGAAGCGAAAGCTATTCGCTAGGGTTACCTCCGTTTTCATTAGTTTACATATGGCGATAATTTTTATGTGGGTTTTTCATTGGTTTGTAGTCGAATTTATAAAAATTGCTTTAGGTCGATTGGCTGAAATCAGCCAATTGGGTGAAAACTCTCATGTCTAAGTTTTGTAAAAACTCACCTTAATCCAGGCCAAAAAGACGCAGATGGCAATGGCGTTGCTAAACCTCGTCTCCCAGAAACTCAGACGTTCAAAGTCCGAGTACTGTTCCTTGTTCACCAACAAATTTGTCAACTTCTGGTCGACTTCGACTGTCCGATAAACGTCAAACGCCACGCAGACAAGAGAGAGGATAATCACCAGGATATCAAGAATATTCCAGAAACTCTTGAAGTAGTGCAGACGATGTTTCTTAATCTGGAAAAAAAATCAGACATATATATGAGAGAAAGAGAGAGAGAGAGAGAGAGAGAGAGAGAGAGAGAGAGAGAGAGGGAGAGGAAAATGGGGTTTAACGTCCACTCAACACAACTAGGTCATTTTGGGACTAACAAATGGTTTAATTTTATTTCAATAATTCGCTTGCGCGTACAATGTAGGGGTCTTTAGCAGTGGGAGGAAACCAGAGTGCCCGGAGGTAACCCACGAGGTTGAGAAGACGCCCCTATCTCCATACCAAAGCCGCAAGCCAGAGGTGGCTGGCCAGCTAGATGTTGAAGTGCGGCACTCTGGACCACTAGGCCATCCCAACCCCCTGACATATATAGGAGATAAACATTTCTAGTTTCACATTTAGAGGGGTTTCACTGTCCAAAAGACATGTCCGGAGATCAATAGGATATAATACGCGATATTCACCGTATTAAAAGAGAGGGGTGTTATGTTATTGGCCAATTAAAAAACCCTTATAGGGACATTAACACTCTTGCTGGCTTGACAGGTCGAGAAAAAAAAATTAGCCTTATTCTATCTACAAGATGTTTAAGTGTCCTCCTACCTGTTGTGTAAATTATCCAAGTTGCATTTGAAAGTGCTTACGTAAGGCTTTTCAAACCATGTTACGGCATGTAGTTGAATTTTTCCAATTTTTAAAATTAGGTGTGTTAAGATGAAATTTGTATCATTTTTTAATTGAAATATTGTAAAATAGTACAAATTGTTGACCAGAATACGGATTGGAACATATTATTCATTTACAACAAGAGTGGTATTGGGGCTTTAAGCATGTTACAATTAATTATAAACTTCACAACAGAATTTCTTCTTGTTGAAGATGTTTATTATCATTTATCATATATCAATTGTTTGTTGACAGCTGGAAACTGACTTGGGATCTCAGGGGACAAAGATACTTTTAGACAGAAACAAAACCCCCTTGTTCCTGAAGCAACGACTGGACACAGCTAGATTACTTTACAATTCTGGGACTTATAGCTACGTTTTTTTGACATTGAACGAACACGTGCATCTTGATACACTAGGGATCTGGTATCCTTTAACTACGTTGTTTTGCACTTTAATTAATATAATAGCCTTTAATTTCATAACATCCTTTGATAATTGATAATAACCCTTTAAATTTCAAAAATGGTTAATAAGTACTATGGCTTAATTTAATGGTACACCATTTAATTTCTTAGAGAGGGGTTTAGAAATCAATGACCCATTCAATTATCTAAAGCCTTTATTGCCCTTTAATTACTAGCTGAGCAGAAATTAAATGGTGTACCATTAAATTAAGCCATAGTACTAATTAAACCATTTTTTTTTAAATTTAAAGGGTTATTATCAATTATCAAAGGATGTTTTGAAATTAAAGGCTATTATATTAATTAAAGTGCAAAACAACGAAGTTAAAGGATACCAGATCCCTAGTGATAGTCACAAGTAGACATTTTAGCTGGAGAGCCAAGACTTGGTATTCACGATGATCAAGGAATAGGTTAGTCTCACAAGCTGGGTAAAAAAACCCAAATAGGGTTCTTTGGCGGTGGGAGGAAACAGCAGGACCCTGAGAAAACCCATGAGGTTAAACAGGTGACCCAAAGTTTTGTCACGTACAACCAGGAATTAAAAACCCTAAAGGAAGACCCTCAATCGACAGAATAATATATGTTTAACAAAGATATGATTGGACTGAGATCTTACCTCGAGGCATTCCTCAACGATATAATAGAGGATGAACAGACAGAAGATACATTCACAGGCCATGATGAAGAAATCACCGATACTGACATAACGGATCAGTTTTACTGTACGGAACATCCAAGATGGAATGGCACCACCAGTTGCAGGAAATTCAATGAACAATCTAAAAAGGAAATAAAATAGGAAAAACCTTTACTTTAAAGGGGATATCCCGGATTCAAAAAATACTTAAATGTAAAGGGTTTTAATGTTCTACTGTTCTGCTCCGACTGGGCTAGTGAAGACGGTCATATGTCATACAGAGTGCTATGCAGTAAATTTGCCCTGGCAGCAGCACTATTCCCTACTCTTGTTTGAAATTCCTACTGCCAAGGGATCTTTTACGTGCATGTAAATGTATACACGGGACCTTAATTTTTCGTGGCATCTGAACGACTAGACAGCTGTTCTTGTCAGGCCCTTTTTCCTGTACCCCTGAAATCATGTCAGAAAATCACAATAAATGAATTGACTTGTACCAAAAAGGATTAATGAGATATGTTTCCGGTAATCAAGCTGGAAGAATGAATCCTATTTGAATATGAAATTTGGTGGGGGATAAAAACAATGAGCCGAGAGTTGAAATTCTTTACCTAATGACACAGAAGAGATTGATGTTAGCGTTGTAAACGGTAAAGTCGATGGATATCGCTCTAGTTCCTCGGGTAATCCACAAATTATCAAATAGACTATTGATAATCTTCTCCGATTCCGACTTATTTAACGCCAAATCCTGCACATAACCCGCACCACTATAGGTTGTCAGCAAACCCCAATGTGACGAGCCGCCCAGAGCCGATTCCGTTTGATAATTATATCTGAAAAAATAAAAGAAAATTAAAGAAAATAAAAGAAGTTTGAAACTGAATTAATTGAATTGGTAACTAAAATATATTTTTTTTGATTGGCATTTCATATAGTAATTGAACTTCTTAACACAGATACGATTTTATGGATACACACTTACCGAGTTTGATACTAAGCGACGTGGATAAAGACGCAAGTATCCTCGTCTAAACTCAGTAATTGTGTATCCATAAAATTGTACCTTGTGTTAAAATATATTCATAATAAAGGGATAAAGACAATTTATAGCAAATTACCAATTACCAATCGGTCACCAATCAAACTAAGGAACCGAGGCATCATGCATGGAATTCATACACCACCTCTACCGAGTGAAACAAATGGAATTCCTTAGATATACATTCAATATCACCACAAATTTACGTCCTCATATTAGCATTTCAAATTTTCACTATAACACTGCACTCTTAAAACATGTTAAAAATACCTAACCCAAATTATGTACTGAAAATGTTGGCTTATGAAGCCAATATGAGAACAAGTCTGGTTAAAAAACAAAACATTTGTGTTATTAAGGAGCACGCCCCCCCCCCCCCCTCCAAGTCAAGTCTCCTTCCCTGTCCCCACTTCAATGAACAGACTTATTTCGAATTTTAACATATACGATAAAAGTTATACGTACGCCGTGTCATTGTCATTGATGCCATTTTGACCAAACGGCTTCGTATCCTCTATACCCTCCGCATAAGAATCAAAACATTCTTGAATGACTCCCTTGAAATCTTCGTGAACAACGCAGGAATTACTGTGGACCTTGAGCTGCCGTATTCGCGGAACCCCAAGCAGCTTGTTCTCGTAATAAATGTAGCCTTGTTGAGCTTCTGGAACGGTTTCGTTGTTGTACCATGTTTCCCAGTAGAGGCCTTTCAATAGAGGTTCCTTGGCATACTGAAAATACAAAATATTATGTTAGAATACAAGTGTGAATAGTTCCTTGAACATAAAAACATTATAAATGAAATGAAATGGGGTTGAGAGAGAGAGAGAGAGAGAGAGAGAGAGAGAGAGAGAGAGAGAGAGAGAGAGAGAGAGGAGAGAGAGAGAGAGAGAGAGGAGAAGAGAAGAGAAGAGAAGAGAAGAGAGAAATGGGGTTTAATGTCCACTTGACACAAACTAGGTCATTTCGGGACTAACATATGTTTCAATTTTATTTCAATCATACACTTGCGCATAGGAGTTTTTAGCAGTGGGATTGAAATGAGCATACACCATCATACAATGTGCTATGATGAGGAAAAGTTTGCTTAGGCCTAACAAATAACTTCGGCCTGCACCACTAACAAGGGGAAACCACGCAGGAAAACTTCTTGAAACATCTCTAGCCATTGCCACTGTCACATTCAAAATGACTCATTGACAGACTTTATGATACAGCACGCGTATGCTAACCACTCAGCCATCCAACTCCCCATATTCAAAATGAACACAAAGAAGTGAAATTGTGCAACTTACTCTCCAGAAGTCATCAACATTGGTCAGTGTACGGAATGTACCGGCTTTAGAGTTGGGTGTATCTAGGAACAAATCACTCATAACCTTGGTGTAGTAATACATAGTTGTACTGGTCATACCAAAAGTAACTGAAATACAAAAATAATCATAAGATAAATCATAACCTTAATTGTTATAACCTCTTTACAGAAACCAAGTATTACAAAAAAAAAAATTAACGAATCCAAAAAATATGA
Source organism: Patella pellucida (assembly GCA_917208275.1). NCBI lineage: Eukaryota > Metazoa > Mollusca > Gastropoda > Patellidae > Patella > Patella pellucida. Next base: position 88,947,019 of record OU795036.1, on the reverse strand, counting down.
CAACAGCTCGTTATCAACTATGCATCCGTGTACGAATACTGGATAAAGAGAGAGAGAAATGGGTTTTAACGTCCACTCGACACAAACTAGGCCATTTCAGAACTAAAATACTGGATAATCAAAGATTCCTATTAAACAACATGATGAAATAAATGTAGTGCCATGAAATGCGATGTTTATGACAAGTAGTGATCCTTTTAAAAATTAAAATCATTAAAATAAAAAAAACTCCCTTCCTCATCAGATTATCTAAGAAGCAGAATATTGTTTTTGTCTGGCCTTACTAAATTATAATAACACCTATTTTAATCCAGGTATAAATGGCAGTTGCCTCCCTTCTTATGCATGAGTGTGTAAAGATATGGGACACTCGATTGAATGTTGCGGAACTAAATTCTGTCAATTCCAAAAATAATATCAATCGAGCAAAAAGGAGAATTTGAAAAGTACAATGCATGTGCCACCTGCTCGAAAAATATTTCAACCAATCATGGCAGCTGAAACATATTTGTTACGTAAAATACGTCATGATTCTACTCACACCACCTCAGCTGTTGGGACTGACAGAACTGGGACAGGACTGAATTCTGTATCACTCGATTGCAATTATGTCAATTCAGGATGTTCCAGATTGACAATCAAGCACCCCCCCATCCCCATTATATTAAAATTTATTCATCCATTAATATTGATCAGTTATTGAGAAGGAAATAATTTGTTTTGGATTTACATTACTTATTAGTGTACAATTAACACCTATTTCCTTCAGGTATAAAAGACAGTTGTCTCCCTTCTTATACTTTATTGTGTAAAGATTACGTTTAAATCGATTGGTTATTGAGAAGGAGCTATATATTATATATACATTACTTATTCAAAAGCAATATACACCTATTTCCTTCAGGCATAAAAGACAGTTGTCTCCCTTTAAATACTTTATTGCGTAAAGATTACGTTTAAATCGTTTAAATCGATTGGTTATTGACAAGGCGCTAGCTATTTACATTATTTATTAAATCATGATTACCACCTGGTTTATTCCTGGTGTAAATGACAGTTGTCTCCCTTAATTGTTATATAATCAACCTGCAATTAACCTGTAAATTACATTGTTTATCAACCTGTTAGAATAATTAATTAACATCTGTTTACTCAACACCTACTATCCCCCATATGCTGTAAACCTTTACAAACTTACACAATACTTAATTAAATAATTTATCTGGTCCATAGGCATAACAAGGCAAACAAACTTTCACAGACTTTAAAACAAGATGTAATTAATCAGTTCCCCTATCAAGAATAACAGTAGGGAAATTTGGGGTATTTTCTGATTCTTTGAAATTTGTTATCCAAACGTTTAATTCTGTGTCAGACAGAGACAGAAAATATCAGAAATATGTTGCTGACAAAAGGGGAAAGAGAGAAATAGGGTTTAAGGTCTACTCGATACATAATCGGTCATTTTAGGACTAACATATGGTCCAATTTTAATTCAATAATCTGCTTGAGTCTAGGTGTTGGGGGGAAACCAGAGGACCCGAACAAAACACACAAGGTTGGATCAGGCAGCCCTACTCCTTGTCACATTGGGGAATCAACAAAATGACAGACATCAATTTTTCAGGGGGGTTCATTTTCATCTTAACTGGTTCCAGAATATTTATTCATCAAGTACTCTTTGCCCCGGATAAATATCCATGTAAAAGGAAGAATATATAATATATAAGCTTATAATTTTTTATTATAATATATACCCCTGCGTTATTAAACTATTGCCCTGTATACTTACTGACGCAGATGATGATCAAGAAAACGATGTAGATAATCAGTTCTCGCAGAGTTGTCTTCACATACAATTCACGATTCTGTTTTGTCTCTTCTGTATGACGGGTGGCCCATAATGCTGAAAAATATCAAAAAAATCGTCGAATTGATGGCGTTAAAATGCTTTCTTGTTAACTGTAGACCTAGAAAATTCAGACTTATTACTTTATATTAGATTACACAGACAGGCCTGGAAATAACAGTTTTAGATGTACCTGACAAAATGTCAGGCACTAATGAAATAGTACCTGCCATTTTCAACTTAGTGCTGGACATGTATTAATAATGTCATTAAAAAAAGACAAATAAGGGCAGGAAAAAACGTCAGACACCAGAGGTTTGTACCTGACAAAGCCTGAATCTGTGCCTGACATTGTCAGTGACAGGTGCTTTATTTCCAGGCTTGGGTCACAGAGGCAGCCCTAAGCTATACGAGGGCCTAGGGGCCTTTAAAAATATCCTGGAGAATGTGTTTATCCAGATAGGTCGGGATTTATATAAAGAGTGGCCTAGGCCTAACTAGGCTTTTCAACTTAGAGTTAAGAGCCCCCCCCCCCTCTCCCCAAGTTCCCAACCCTCATGACTAGAGGAATATGAAAGTGTATTTTAAACACAATTGAGCAAAACTTGGGCAGTGCGTGGAAGAAAGGCTTCAGAAAATTGTCTCAATGAATTTGGGTAAGGCTGGCTAAACATTAGGATGCATGGATGAAGAGAGGGAGGAGTGGGATTTGCTTTTTACTGGATTTCAAGATTCCTTGCTTTGCATATATGTGACACCAATATTTTCTATCCTTACATTATGGTACCTGGAAGAGCTGAGAATCATTTGTTCTCAAAATTTTTTTTATTACAAAATGGCTCTTAACATCCTTCTGTTCTGCTTCGATTTTGCTTTAAAAAACAACACAGCCTTTAGAAGTGTTTTGATAAAACAAGATCCATATTACTTTCTGTTGTCTTTATCGAGATATAATAACATGAGCTTCAGCTTATAGGAAGTGTCACTTAAAATAGATGTTTATTCCATCACGGTATTTACCGTCATGGCAATAATTGCTATGGGTACCGTCACCGAGCCTTTTAAACCAATCAATATCAAAATTATTGATTTTCGACAGAACATCTCAACGAAGACAAAAGCTGTAGATCAAAAACATTCTTTATTCTTTCTGAGCTGCTTATTGAGTCAATATATTATTGATTGATTTCTCCGACTTGTTGTGTTTGTCTTCAGCCATTTAAAACCACGGCTATTGTCATTTCTATCGATTTAGCCAATCGATTCACCTGTTACATCAATAGTTGTCATGACACCAAGGTCTAAACATTAGCAGGAACTTGTCGGACTGGTTTTAAATCGCGTTGCTTGTCAGTGCTTAGGGTTCTCTTCAATCAAATATTTATACACAATCAATAAATGTCTTATTTTTGTCGACTTATTTTGGGGTCTTAAGCAAAAATATCTTTATATTGCTGTTTTCACCTTTCCTTAAGCACTTTACTAATTGCCTAATCATGGTGTACAAAAATTAAATTGACTGTGTAATAACTTTTCTTTTTGCAATAAATAAATGGGAACCCACAAAATTATTTTTTCATCTCTTAATATAAACAACCCCCCAAATAGGGTTGAGTGTCAATATCAAGTCAAAAACTTTATTCCTAGTTCCTACCGCCACCATCAGTTGCCCTAGCCCCTACCAAGTCATTTTTAATTAGGCCTATCTAGGCCCTAATTATAGCTCAACACTCAGTCAATTTAGATCTTAAAGTTCTTATTAATATCATAGCAATAGCAGAGACGTATCTAGAAACATTTTGTACTTTTGTATTGTATAGGCCTAGTTCTAGTTCGTGCAATTATTTTTTAAAAAAAAAGAGAAATTTATACTTACATCTTATGCCACCGCAAATCCTGGAAAAGCATCCTTTTGATTTAGGTTTAGAAGCTCGGCTGCTAAGGGCCCTGGTGTCACTTTGACTTCCATTCCAGTTTTTGTTTTCCATTGGTGAATCCTGAAGTCCCGGCTCAGATCCGTAGTTGTCAATGCCGTCTCCCCAAGCAGTTCTGGATTGGGCACTCAGTGGTCGGCGATTTGTACCCGACATAATGAAGTTAACCTCGACTTCACACGGAATTAATCGGATTAATAAATTAAAATCTGGCCACCAAACTTAATTAAAAGTTTTCTTTAAACTGGCCGCTAACGTCTAACTTTCAACAAGACTATCGCTAATGTGAAGTTATTAGCAGGGAAAGCTAGAGCCCCGTGAAAAAAGTTCGATCGATTTTTTCTTAACCAGTCTTAGATCAATCATGGCTGAAAGTCTGCTATGACGTCACGCGATAAACAAGAAATGGTCGGCTTTGTTCTGTTATCCGTTTTCCCTTGATTTTATCGATTGGGGTGTTGAAACAGATTGCAAGCTAATTAGTTATGTAGGTATATGCATAAATTATTAACAATTAACGTCATTGTCGCTTAGAGATGTACATATAATTTATAGACATAGATATTAGATCTATAAAAGTTGCCTGATAACAACCACCAGATGGCGCTTCCAAACAGCACGGTGCCAAACTAAAAGAAGTTTATTTTAAACCGGTTGTAGTTATAAAAGTGCAATATCTGAGCAAGGTGCGCTGCAATAAACGCAATTTCTGGAATAAACTAATAGGACCCAGACACTTAATACAATTATGAACGTAAACCAAAGAACCCCCCCCCCCCCCCAAAAAAAAAAAAAAAAAATTTTAAAAAAATTATAAATCAAAAAAAGAAAAAAAAATAAAGAAAAAAAACCCCTAAAAACTTTAATTAATGAATTTTCAACATTATTCATTGCAAACTTTTTTGTAGGGATTATTTATTTATTTATAAAACTTATTTACTTATTTATCTAAGGCCTAAAGGCCATACGAATTATTTTTATAGTAATGCAATCAGAAATATTAGATCTTTTATTTTCACATGTTTATTTGGGAATTATTCTCTCTCTTGTAAGGGATCACGATGGCTAAGTGGATAAGGCGCTGGTTCGCTAGCCTGGAGGTCGAGTGTTCGATCCCTGCATTGGCCGAGAAAGTTCATCTCGATTTTCCGACGTGATTTCCCCTTGTAAGTGATGCAGAAGGAGGGACTGACAAGGGCTAGCCTGGAGGTCGGGTGTTCGATCCCTGCATTGGCCGAGAACGTTAGTCTCGATTTTCCGGCGTGGTTTCCCCTTGTCAGGGATGCAGAAGCAGGACTGACAAGGGCAGATGACTAGTCGTTCGGATAGGACCAAAAACCGAGGTCCCGTGTACACATTGGAGTGCATGTAAAAGATCCCTTGGCAGTTGGAATTCGATATAAGAGTAGGTCGTAGCGCCGCTGCCCAGGCAAAATTTCCCTCATAGCACACTTATGGCGTATGTCCGTCTTCAATTAGCTCAGGTTAAGTGCATAACAGTAGGACGTTAAACCCCATTTCATTCATTCATCTCTTGTAAGCTATATATAGTATGTAAGGCCAAAACAAAGTCATCGTAAACAATCCGTGTGGCCATTTTTGCGGTTCTTCCAGAATCATATTGTTATAAGAAGGTGAACGGATCACATTGACGTCAGATAAAAATCAGGATTAAACCAAATGTTTTATCTTTAGATCAGATCATTTTCTGTAAGTACAGTCAAAAAACGCAAACCGATAAATGATATTATTTTTCTTATTCTGTGCAATATTCGGATAAACGTTATATAATTCAAACATGTCGATTATTACCGGAATTGTTGTTACAACCGGGAAATTGGCCTTTAAGGCCCCTAATTCCGGGCCAATGAAGACGGGCTCACATCCTTCTAAAAATATGCCCAATAGACCCGTAATTCGACTTGCGACTTTCAGCCAACTGTCTTTTGTCCCACTCGAAGGACTAGAAGCTTTTTCTTGACAGGGGGTTGGGATGGGCTAGGGGTCTAGAGCGACGCGCTTCGACCTTTAGCCGACCGGCCACCGGTGACTTGCGGCTGTGGTTTCGAGCCCTGGTGTGAGTGTATGTGGCATGGAGATAGGGACGCCTTCTCAACCTCGTGGGTTTCCTCCTACTGCTAAAGAACCCTACGCTCAAGCGAATTATAAAATAAAATTAAACCATACGTTAGTCCCGAAATGACCTAGTTGTGTGGAGTGCACGTTTAACCCCATTTCTCCCTCTCTCTCTCTACTCTATCTCTCTCTCTCTCTCACTCTTTTCTAGACAGGCCCACCATCCTGCACTGCAGACAATCCTAGGCGTACACGGGCTGAGTTTCCTGGAATGTGGAGGTTATCATTTTTGCCCGAAAAATACATCGACAGCATGTAAATTAACTTACATAATATTACCACAAAGTAAACGTAGTAATATGAATGTATGTAAAGGGATTTATATTCAATTTTTGAAGAAATAAATATTGTAATTTTTAATCAATTATATGTTCGGTGAAATGAAATGAAATGGGGTTTAACGTCCTATTGTTCTTGTCCTAAACTTGGGATAATGAAGACGGGCATACGCCATACAGTGTGCTATGAGGGAAATTTTGCCCGGGCAGCGGCGCTACGGCCTACTCCTATATCGAATTCCAACTGCCAAGGGATCTTTTATGTGCACGCCAATGTGTACACGGACCTCGATTTTCCGTCTCATCTTAACGACTAGACAACTGTCCTTGTCAGGCCCTCCTTCCTGCATCACTGACAAGGGGAGAATAGTTAAAACTGAACGACAGTCGCTTACGCCTGCCATATAGTTCATTCTACATGTTTTTAAAATTATAATTTTGTTGTTTGTGAATGTTGTTGGATGTGTTTTAATTTGTTCATTATCAAATATCATCCGAAAACTTAGGTGACACGACTCGTTTACTGATTATAAATTGTATCTTAAATATTGGATATTAGGATCCTATATAGTTTTACGGCAAGATAACAATATCAATATTCATGGAAATGGATTAATTATGGCAATTATTGAGTTAGAGACTTAGCTCTTGCAAGTTTTCAGTTTCCATGGTAGGCTAACAGCTCGTCGCCTTGTTGAAGTATATTTTTTGAGTGGGGACAATAATGGTATCGATGTTGAATTCTACTTATTTCCCGCATCGATATATTTTTATAAACAATATTTTATTCAAATTATCTGATGGAGAGACAATAGCGTCAAGTTCTATTCTTCTTCTTCAGCCAGAACGGATGTTGTCCATTGAACCACAGATAGATTGGAATATTTCTGTTAATGTAAACATTATCCATGTAAACAGTTGTTCAAAAGATATACTCAGTGTCGATATCGATCGAATTCTTCTTTTGAAAAGATGTAGAACACAGATATATATTTATAGATTACAGAATGGTCTTTTGTTGTGTGCCGAGTGGACGTCACCCCCCCCTCTCTTCCTCTCTCTTGTGACAAGAAGTAGCGTCGCCTGTCCAACCTCGTGGGTTTTCTCCCGGTCCCCCGATTTCCTCTCACTGCTGAAGACACCTACGCACAAAGTAAAATATTGAAATAAGATTGAATCAGGTGTTAGTCTCAAAATGATCTAGTTTGTGTGGAGTCTCTCTTTGTCTTTTGGGCCAAAAACTGAACAGTACATATGGTCCAACTACAACTGTTAATAACTTCGCTCAAAATAAATCAATTTGAATGAAATTTTCAATATACTCATTTTGCATTACCTATTTTTGAAATATGATAGCCAGAACGGCCAGCTTTTTTCTACACAATGGCCCTTGAATAAAACACTGGTTCTGGAGAACGCCCGCCAGAGCATCGTCACGACGTTTCCATTTTCTATAATATTGGTAGGGGCAGAAAAACTAAGAGCCGTTAAATCTTATTTCTTTTCTTCGACAATGAAAACACGAATTATTTATCAATTTAAATCAACATTGATGCTGTGATATTACCGGGAAAAGAGCATCCTACTCGCAGTGTTCCGTTTGATTAGAGCTAATCTGACTACTCCCTGCTGGACTGAGTGGGTATTATTGTCACTAATTATGACTGGCCAGTGGTCCTATTACTGACCAATCACTGAATTCGTTACAAAGGTATTACCTTTAAAACAAGACGTTTAATTAGGACAACTGTGTTTACGACACGTTACGTCATGGCTGCACGTTTTTTTATGCTATATTAACCAGCGCATAGCAGGATATTGCAGCAAAACTAATTGCGTGACAAACGAGGCTATCGGTATTGACGTAAAGTAAACACTACGGTATGGTAACGAACAGACTTTCAACGTTTTTAATAACTTAAATCTTTGTCCAAAATATTAAGGAAGACCCAAGATTAAACGACGGAATGTCATGTTACTGTACGTAAGTAGTAGATTTGATTGAACGAGAAGAATAGACACATTTACTTAAATGTCAAGAATCCGAAACGAATCCAGCAATGGCCAGAGAGGGATTTCTCGGGCCGTTGCTTCAGGAATATGGGAAAAGAGATGCTTCTGATATCCAATATTTAAGACAAAATCGACATTTTATCATTGGTACACGAATCGTGAATCATATTGCGTTAAAGCGCCATTTATAACAAGGGACTCGAGGAACGAGTCTAGACATATTCCTCAACTCATGTCAAACGGTGACGCCATATTCTTATCTGGAGAGCATGCACAGTAGATACTCTCGGTATAGACTTTAATAACCAGACACTAGAGATTACCATTCGATTGAGACTTCTAGCGTATTTCGCCGAACATAACTTTTTTGAAATTAGAGTAAAAACGGAAACGATTGACTGTCCGTCTTCAAAACCCGATTGTTTCAGAAAAGTAAGACGTTAAACTCCATTTTCTTCCGGGCAGAAATGTTTTGAATGGATTCCATGGGTGAAGAAGGATTCTGATTGTGACCATCTCACAATTTTAAACAATCAAACTGAAAGCACTGCTTGGTATGCCCGGAGAAAGCCTACGAGATCATCATAGGAAACCTAACCTAAATTAAAAGTAATGCTACAGGGCCATCGTGACCGACGAGGGGGTTGGGCGGAGGGGGTTCTTCAACTGTAATTTGCCAATATATATTTATTAGTTCAAAAATCCCCCCCCCCCTAATCCAAACTCCCCGAACTCCATTTTGGCTCATTGACAGCCCCCCATTCCCCAAACTCCTTGATAATATCTTTTTCCCCACTGGGCGTGTATTATTTTATTTTCGAGTAATAAGGCATACAGTTTGCCTGTAATAAAGTCATTTCTCAACAGGTAATTTACCTGTCCTGTAATAAGGTGAGTTCTATATATATTTACAGGTTATTGTTGTGTAAGAGAAATAAGAAAGCGTGACAGGTAGAACTTATTATAAATTATTAATAAGAAAGTCTTTGTGTGTCTGATTACCGATTGATTAGATTTACAGGTAGATATAAGATCGATACACGTACCTATACCAAATCAATACGTATACGTTTTGATGTTCACGGAATACACGATATGTCATTGTATTAAAACTCTTTATCTCTTTAAAATCATTCATAGTAATTAAACTCTTTATCTCTTTAAAATCATTCATAGTAATAAAACTCTTTATCTCTTTAAAATCATTCATAGTAATACAACTGTAAAATCTATTTAAATCATTATTGTGTTAAAACGGTTGATCTATATATATTAACGTGTAATTATGTATGTATGGGGTTTAAATAAGTCCTACTGTTATCGCCAAGTCGAAAATTTAATCGCCACTCCTATAATTTTAGTGTGAACCCTGGCTCCGACTGGGCTAATGAAGACGGCATTGGCAATGCAGTATGCTATGAGGAGACAATTTTGCATACTCCAATTCCAACTGCTAAAGGACCTTTTACGTGCTTGCCAATGTATACACGGGACCTCTATTTTTTGTTCCACCCGAACAACTAGACAACTGACTGTCCTTGTCAGGCATAAGTATATACAAATTGTTGATTATATAGTCATTGTATGAAAAATTCACATATATCCACATTTATTCTTGTATTTTGGAGAAAGGTCACGTGGGCTGTTCCTGTTCCTCGAACACTTTCAATTTCTAAAAAAAATAATGCGTTTTTTTTTAAATATAAAAAAAAAATCTATTTAAAATGCAATATCATTGTATCAAAACAGCGTGTGTTTAATTTGACTATGTGATGTTAATTCCCCGCACGTTCTCTACATTTGTGATTAATTCAACTCGGACAGTAAATCAACAGTTTAGTATTCACTTCCTCGCCATGTTTACTTCTACCCCGCCATATTGGTTTAAACTCGGTCGTGTCGGGAGTCGTGTGAAATTTGTCAAAATGGTAAAAATGCACGGGGATGAGGTCATGGTGTGTATCGGACGAGTTATGTATTGACTTTAATAAGTAGTTACACCTGTCCTTATGCGCATGCTCAAGCCAATTTATGACTCCGGCTTAACACCTGTTACTATGCATAGTCGAGACAGTTCATCGGGATTTTCCGACGTGGTTTGCCCATTGTCAATGGTTCAGAAGGGGGGGGGGGGTCTGACAAGGTCAGCTGTTTATTCGTTCGGATAGGACGAAAGACCGGGGTCCCGTGTATAAACCCACATTGGCATGTACGTATTCCATGGGTTGGCATTCCATAATAGGTCATAGTGGCGCTGTCAGGGCAAAATTCCCCTCATAGCACACTGTATGATGACTCCGGAATGGGTGGATTAGACCTTATTTCACCAGCAAAGTCAACATCCGAAAATGCATGACGTCAATCTGATTAAAACACAGATCCTATTTCGTTTCGTTTTATATAGTTTAATAGTCCGTTTTACTTGCGGTTGTACGTGGAGAGGAGTAGGGTAGCCTGTCTAGCCTCCCACTGCTAAAGACCCCTACGCGCGAACGAATTATGTTAGTCCCGAAATGACCTAGTTTGTGTCGGGTGGACGCTTAACCCCATTTCTCTCTCTCTCTCTCTCTCTCTCTCTCTCTCTCTCTCTCTCTCTCTCTGTCTCTCCCGTTTTAATTGTCGTTATTACACTTAGCTATTAGGATCTGGAAGAGTTGTTATATAACCCACGTTCTATAGTTGATGTGGAAGATTCGCCTATGAAACAATCTGATTAAAAAGTATTAAAAACGAAACGAAATATATATATTTAGAGAGAGAGAGAGAGAAAGAGAGATCTGTATTTAAATCACCGCTAGGGGGTCGCGGTGGCTAAGTGGATAAGGCGCTGGTTCGCTAGCCTGGAGGTCGGGTGTTCGATCCCTGCATTGGCCGAGAAAGTTCATCTCGATTTTCCGACGTGATTTCCGCTTGTCAGTGATGCAGAAGGAGGTCCTGACAATGACAGATGCCTAGTCGGGCGGATGGGACGAGAACCGAGGTCCCGTGTACACATTGGAGTGCACGTAAAAGATCCCTTGACAGTTGGAATTCGATATAAGAGTAGGCCGTAGCGCCGCTGCCCGGGCAAAATTTCCCCCATAGCACACTGTATGGCGTATGCCCGTCTTCAATTAGCTCAGGTTAAGTGCATAACAGTAGGACGTTAAACCCCATTTCATTCATTCATTCATTCAATCACCGCTAGTGAGTTTAATATACCCTAGTCGGTCTCCTTATATCTGGACCTCGTTGTCCGATTATAATTATTCACAAGTTCTGTGGTATGGGATCGGGTTTAAACTCATGCCAACACAACACTTCGTTTTTCTATTCACTTTCCTCCTGCTCGGGGTTCGTTTACGTTCCCACCCATGCGTACAAAGATGAACCCCAATTTTATTTACCACCCGAACGACTAGACCCTTCCTTGTCAGTCTCACAGGCGACACACTAGATACATTTGACTGGGAACCGCTTCCTCTTTGTTCAGTAATAAAATTGGACCCGAGACCAGATAGACGAGGGATCATGCCATGGCAGTGCCCCATCGACCCGATCGACTACCGGAGGTCCCGAGGAAAATTTACGAGGATACACAGGCGACTCTATATACCGTATTTCCTCTAATAAAGGTCGGTCAAAGCATTTAACGTCCACTTCCACCTGGGGTGATATCGTAGACAAATGTTTCCTAAGGAAACTTGCCAGAGGCGGTCACATGTGAGGCCAGGTCTGGCATAATCTAAACGAGACATAGTGTCTCTGCAGGGAGCGCCCAAGGTTTCATCCAGAGGAAGCGTCCGGGTATGGTTGGAGAAAAGTGGTGGCGAGCGGGCGTTAGTCTTGCCCGCTTTGCCATAGTGCCAGGATATATGGGTAGATGGCCTATCAGTACGGGGGGCCCGAGGGCCCAGCCCGTGTCGGCCTCATGAAAATAAGAGATGGTTGGGTGGTTAAGAGGCCCAATGGGCTCACCTCCCGACCTATCTCATTGGACTAAGTAATAGGGTAGTTGGAATTTAATCCGATCCAGGTTGTACCAGCAGCAAATAAATCATTCCATCTCCAGCCAAGCGATTAAAACGGTCCCATGGTGCAAGACCTCCCTTCACGTAGGGGGGTCCGTCTCCCGATGTCCCTCGGGATGATCACTTGTGGATCCCGTCCGTTGGGTCTCGAGGATGGGTCTCGAGTCTTCACAGAGTAGAAAACTCTTTTCGTTCTTGTGGGATCACGCTATCATATCTAGGAAACCACTCTCACACATGAAGTCATAGATTAACTCATAGATCTCATGTTTGCTTACTCTTGGATAGAGTAGGTTAGGAACACTCAGGGTCGTGTTAAGGGAACTCAGTTTATCCGTGAGGGGTTTCCTTTCACCTGTGAAGCGAGCACAGTCTACTAATATATGCACTGGTGATACGTCCGTGCCACAGCTGCACCTTATAGGCTTATAGGTACGATCTCTGAGCGTCTCTTTCACCTTCAGCTTGGTTATCAACCGGCAGATTTTTCTGCGGGGATGATTTACGATTAACTTAGCATTTAAGGACTCGTCACTCCGGAATCTGTATGAGTTGAGTTCCACTAGGGAGTTCTCCCATTCAGATCTGACGTGAAGCCCAACCATACTTCGGAACTCATGCATGCTATAATGGAGCTCGACACTAGGATCTTCCAGCTGTGATCCCTGTAGGGCGAGCCTGTCAGCTTCTTCGTTCCCCCTTAAGTTGACATGCGACGGGACCCACGTAAGTACTATCTGGCTACCCTTTGCCAACGCTTCTTCGTAAGCCAGGTATATCTGAGTCAGCAGTTCGGGACGGGCGTCCGACCACTGGTTCCTTATAGACTCCAGGCTACTTAGCGAATCGCTGAAAATGGCATACTTAGATTTCCTTTGGTTGGATATCCACACTACGGCTTCTTTGATCGCGTACATTTCTGAGGTGTACACGGAGCACATGTTTGGCAGTCTATTTGCTACCTGTAACTCCTTCCCCGGGGTATAAATCCCGAAGCCGGGGGGTCAAGGGTAGTTGAGAATATAAGCGCCGGGCCTCCAATAAGCGCCGGGTCTCTAATAGACATTAGATTGCTTTTGATCAAATGCCGTAATTCACAAGATTCTCCGGCCCAATGTCCATGGTAAATGACGGCTTTACCCTAAATTCAATTTGCTATTAAAGAAATAAGCGCCGGGCCTCCAAAGAGCGCCGGGCCTCTAATAAGCGCCTGGGGGTCAAGGGGTGCTGAAAAAATAAGCGCCCGGGCGCTTATTAGAGGAAATACGGTACTCTTTTTCCTGACAGACAGCGAATTGAAACTAGGCCAAATGACAGGGACGGATCCAAAGGGGGTGGGGGGTCAGTCAAATTCCCATAGGAGCCTGGCAAACCCCCTTCGGCAAAGTTCCTTGATCCTATCCTACAGGACGCTATACCAGACCTTCACCCCCCCCCCCCTTTTGCCGTTAGAACAAACATGGACAAGAATCCAACAGAGCTTTAAATTTTATTATACATATCACATTATTTATCTCTACATAAAACACTAAAAATAGATCAATAAAAATCAACATTTATTCTTCATATATGCGAACATTCAGCAGACGTCCACGGAAAAAAATACTCGTATTTACGGTTACTCCTCCATCCCCACCCCTACCCCGGCTCCTCAAAGGAAATGAGTCGTTCGGAATTTCATTTATTATTTTTCCATGGGGTTTGTGGGGTAAGATTTGATAGAAGTAACTTAACTCATACATCAATCATTTAAAAGAGAGAGAGAGAGAGAGAGAGAGAGAGAGAGTGAGAGAGATATAAAACGAGTATCCCACCATTTGCATTGCACTGTTATCAATAAATTTGTACAATACGTGAATATTTCACAATATAATATATAAATCTAATACAAAATCAATTTCAAAAAGTTTAATAAAAAAAAAGGATACATTATGCATGATAAACAGAAAGCAAAAAAGCTAAAAATACAGAATGTCTCTGTATGTAAAATCAAATTATATCCCCTCCCCCAATATCATAGTAATATATATACCCCCCCCCCCCCCTGTCACCACTAAGAACAAACCAAACATAGGCTGTCTACAGTTAACTCCGGACTCCGCTTGAGAAAAGACATTAATCTAGTTCTTCGACATTAGTCATTAGTCTTAAGGCGGCCACAGATCGACCTTACGACTCGAGTCAACTGGTGGCCGACTGGTTTTCCGCCGATCGTCGCATGATTTATGTCGCCGATTCTAGTCGATCTGAGTCTAGCTACGACCGTCGTGCGACAGTTTTTCACGATCGGCGACTGAGTCGCAGGAGTCGAACATGTTCTACTTCTACAACGCGACGGAACCAGTCGCCGACTCGTCATCGTCGATGCGTGCGTTTCTACGATCGGTTGCCGACTGTGCTATAAATTTTAGCCAATCAGAGCGGCGAATGAAAAATCAAAATGGCGACCTCGTGGACGACCGAAAAAGAAGAAAGCCTGAATCCAAATTCGTTTTTTTATTTCGCTTCTCTTCTAAGCCTCGAGAAACGGCTAACGCGACTGCTGTGGCTGTCTGTCTACGACGTTTTTGTAATATGTTGACATAAAGTCTTTGTTGATATCCTAAATCTAAAATTTAGAAATATAGGGGGCCTATAACATATCAAATAGAATCATAAACAAAAATTTGAATCCCTCGAGTTAATTTAAATAACTTTCTCAAAATAGTTTCACTAATTAGATGGAGAGGTTATGGAATAATTAGGCATATTTTGTATTTTTATGGGGGAAATTTGTGTGCGCGTACCTGCATTCTGTGTGGCGCCATTTTGAACGAGTCACATGATCTATTCGTGAGGACACCACAAGTCGGTGTATCGGTGTCGATGTGAGCGCGCTCGCGTTCAATCGTACGACCGAATGCAACTGGTCGGCGATCATTGCTAAATTCGATTTGGGTGCAATCTACGATAGTCGCCGACAGTTGAGTCGCGTCGCAAGGTCGACCTGGGCCCGCCTTAAGAGTGTATAAATAGGAATGAATGAATGAAATGGGGTTTAACGTCCTACGCTTAAGCACCTAACCTGGGCCAATTGAAGACGGGCATACGCCAACAGTGTGCTATGAGGGAAATTTTGCCCGGGCAGCGGCGCTACGGCCTTCTCTTATATCGAATT
This sequence comes from Patella pellucida, assembly GCA_917208275.1. Classification (NCBI taxonomy): domain Eukaryota; kingdom Metazoa; phylum Mollusca; class Gastropoda; family Patellidae; genus Patella; species Patella pellucida. Next base: position 88,931,642 of record OU795036.1, on the reverse strand, counting down.
CCAACTGCCAAGGGATCTTTTACGTGCACTCCAATTTGTACACGGGACCTCGGTTTTTCGTCCCATCCGAACGACTAGGCAGCTGTCCTTGTCAGGCCCTCCTTCTGCATCACTGACAAGGGGAAATCACGCCGGAAAATCGAGATGAACTTTCTCGGCCAATGCAGGGATCGAACACTCAACCTCCAGGCTAGCGAACCAGCGCCTTATCCACTTAGCCATCGTGATCCCCAAGTGTGTATAAAAGATGTGAAACGGAGTAGAACCGCATTACAAAACAGTATACTAATATGGGTAGCACGATTTACCCGAATCCACCAAAAATCTACCCAAATAGGATTGAACGAAAAACTGAGGTCCCGTGTACACATTGGAGTGCACGTAAAAGATCCCTTGGCAGTTGGAATTCGATATAACTGTAGGCCGTAGCGCAGCTGCCCGGGCAAAATTTCCCTCATAGCACACTGCATGGCGTATGCCCGTCTTCATTCATTCGTGCAATACACGAGATATGTCCCTTGTTTACTACTTCCAAACTTGCTTGGAAATCGCATTTTGAGGGGCATTTCGGCACCAAAACGTTACGACTGTAAATTAAATATGACAATTTGGCAAAAAACGGTATAAATTATTGTCTTAAAAGTTGAAATAATGGTGGATTTTGGTGGTTTGGGGATTTTTTGGATATGGCGGCCATTTAGGGCAACCCAATACACGTCATGCTATTTTGGGCATGAGTAGTCAGTCATACAACACGGATCTCGAGTTTTCAATAGTTTCCATTGACGTTTCATACCAGTGTACCTGTATACTTCCAAAGTTTACAAGTTAATTAATGCCAAGGGAATAATATTCGAATCATGAGCTATATTATACTATATAGTGGCTGGTTTCCGTAGGTACAGTTATCATCAATTGGCTTGTCAGTACGCCCATTTGTCTGACGTTAATAAATTCTAACACATCAAGAACCACCCATTCCAACAAACACTTGATTATTCCCCGTTAACATATGTAAAACATGTATAGATAAACAGACGTGTGTAGGACCTTTAATAAGTAATGAATAATCGCCTACTCCAAAAAACATTCTACATATATAGATAAATAATCGCCAACTCCAATAGAGATTCTATAGGAATATGAATGGAGTAAAAAAAAAGTCAGAATGTCTCCATGTTAATTATAAAGTCCAACTTCCGATCGTGCCGAGAAAAGTTTTGTTTTATATTAGATTAATACGTCACATTCTGTGTCGGTCTCTTCTGCTTACTCTTTCGGACACCTGTTACCATTGTTTGTCGTGTATTTTGTACACGGTGAAGAGTCCATGCTGATTTCACTATTTGCCTGATTACACTATTTTGCCTATACCGTTTTTTAAGGACTTCGGATTTTGTCTAATGGTTTGGATTGTTCGTACTTGGTTTAATTTTATTATCTCACACAAAATAACACCCCACGCCCATTGATTTCTCGCAAAATGAATTCTCTATTAGAATTTTAATAAGACGATCACAATAAAAGAGTTTAATGCTTAATTTGTAAGCGCTGAATTGCGTAATTAAAGCTGTGTATAAAATATGCACTTATATTATCCAAGTAAAAACGAATAAAAAAGCGTTTTTAAACATATAAAATGTACCAAATTGGCGAAACTTTGAACAGCGTAAACACTAGTCTCGGTCACCCAGAACCCCCTAGTCTTCAACGTACGGAGGGTCTGGGTCGGTTCTCAATTGTTGACGAAGTTTACTGGATAATCTACCCCATAAAAAACCAAACTCCCGGTCACGCATGGGCAATGGAACCTATTGGTTAAAGTCTCGGTAAGTTATAGATCTTATGAAGCCGGGCCGATTTTGCTATATTCTATTGGCTAAAATCTAGGTTAGTGCTAGATCTTGTGAAGCCGGGCCGATTTTGCTAGATTTTATAAAGCGAGGTTGGAATGTATCCCACAATTCACTGGGCGCATCTATTATTAGAAACAAAATAGATACGTCGGAAGAAGCATGAATTGCGATGAAAAATTATAATTATGAGAAGCCATACGTCAGATTCATGATGAGAGGAAATTACTATTTCAATTAAAACCTTTACAAACAAAATTTTAAAGATTGTCATTGTTGACAAGCGAGTTGTTTTGATAGATTCAGTACGTGGTAACTTAAAAGACTGGATAATCCAGACAATGACCGACTTTCCGTCAAATTCTGAGGACCCATCCAGACTAATATTCGTAGAATATTTGTTTGGATGATAGAGACTACGTAAACACTGTATGAACCGGAAGTACTGGTCATGGAGACTGCGCAAACACTGTAGGAGACCGGAAGTAACAGCCATAGAGACTGCCTGAGTGGGCGCACATCACAAGCGATATTTGACTAGATATTAATGGAAATTTAAGCATTATTTTTAATATTTCCATGGACAAGTTTCAAAAGATAAACATTGTGGCAAGCTTAATAAAGGTTTACAGTTATTAAACAGCATTGTTCATTTTATTGTCCGAAAAGACAAGACGGAAGATTTGGTTGGTGATCGACTGGTGGTATAGGAAGTATCAGAGCGACTGTGACTTAGGGTACTCGCGCGCTCACGTGCTAATCCGATGACTTTATGCGTGCAGACGAACGATACAAAAATAAAAACGCCCTGTGACGTGTTGAGAATTATAAACAGATACCACGTGACCGGGTGATTAATGACTGGCGCCAAAAACCCGAATAAATACGCCAGGCCCATGACGCAAGTCAGGCGGGCGTAGATTCCCAGCAACCCTTTATCTTCCTTTCCCAGGAGACGGGCAGAATTTCTTTGGGCGACATAAATGGTCCTGGCAGCAACGACGAAGAGCACGATGTTGCTAAGTGTCACAAGCAGAGACGGTAACCCAAAGAAGACCATGAGCGCGTTCTTCCGATTGAACCAACAGATGCCTTCACCGTAATGGGGAGCGAACCCTTCGCCGATTTCCGTTTCATCCAAGATGATTGCCAGACTGACGGGTGTGGCAGCCATTATTAATACATACATCATGTAGAACTTAAACCGATTTGTCTCGTGGGCCTGCGTACCAGCCTGGTAGTAGGCCTTAGAGAAGGTGTACCAAACGTCAATCGCCATAGCGTTCATCCAAAAGAAGGCCAACAGGAAGGAGAAATGCATTAGAATGGCAAAAGTTTTGCATCCACCGGAAGAGTTCTCCATTACGGGGCCGATCATCATCGTCAGATAGCCCATGCTCAAAGTTACACACAGTGCTATGACGATTTTCCCGGGGATGTTCCGCAAGGATTTGAAACTCAGATAAACCGCAATTGTTAACAAACAGCCGGTGGTGGATAGAGAGCCGCCGACCACGGTAAGAATTCCTTGTACCTTATCAAAAGAATAGTCCACTTCTGACCAGGTCGCATTCCTTGTAAAATTAGTACAAACGAGGGCACCTGTTCCATTGTCGGTCAGTTCATAATCACCCAAATAAAAAACATAATTTGAATTCAAAACAGTCAACACACCGTTCTCTGATATTTTGAATTCTGATTTATCCAGGGCAATGCGTGGGCAGTTCGTATCACTTCCTGTCACGTTTAACTGTCGTCCACTGATTGCTGCCGCGAAACTACACTCCCCATCGTGGAACACCTCGTTATCGCCGCAATAAGCATCGCGACAAACGTCACTGAAAGGATCAAATACCTGGTGTTTATCGCAGACGACGTTAGTTCCAGAGTTATCGCCCCTTTCCAAATCATTGATATTAAAAAGAATTGTGAATGGATAAAACTCTCCGAATCGCTTTATCCCACTTGGTTTAGGGCACTCGTATTGTGAGATGTCACGTGTTCCACAATATCCGCAATAAATATTCTTCATTCTCGTCTCTCCGATATAATAAACGGGCCGAATACCGTCGGTTTCCTCGCACAGTTTCTTTATCTCGGCATGCTGAGTGAAAGATGGCGGACAACTATCAACAATACTGCGATGTTTCTTGGCAGCGCATCTTCTAATTGTGTACCCATCAGGGGGGATAACTGTGTCTATCGTACAGGTACCTTTCCTGATAAGCTCAGACATTGCGGGTGTCTTATCCGGGTTTTCGCGCGAAATGAACGGTTCCGAACAACCGAAGTGAGGTTTCCAAAATTCGAATTTTTCGCGGTGACATCTGGCGCAGTATTGGTTTTTATATGCCAATCCACTGAACACACCGCTCACGGGAATAGTCTGAAAATCGGCTCCGTCTGTTTTACCGTGTTCACACAGGTCCCGAATTATCTCCCCTGTCCAATCATCAGGGCACGAGGACACCATCAGGGCATCGTAATCGGCGTCTGCTAGCGGGTTGTCTAAGCACCCGAAGTTACTTGTCTTGAAATTTGATGTGGTGAAAATTGATTTGTCTTTTTGTTGGTAACCCTGGCAACAGTCACGTACGCCTACGATTTCACAAAATTCATCACACGAGCAAACATAATCCGTGCTATTAGTCCCACCGGACGGACACTCCCACTCGGCAGAACACGAAAAATTCCCCAAAATCTCCAGGATGTTCTCCGGGATTTCGGGGAGTTTGAAACCAATACTAGCCACACCAAAAACTGTCAGTACCGACGCAAATGCAACCAACGTAACGACGAACTTCATAGCGTAAATCGCAGTTAAATTAACCAATCACTTATCGTTAAATTTGTTACCCTAACAACAAAACGTTAATTTGAATCTATTTGTTTACTGCTTTCCGTATAATAAAATCCACGAATCTTCATCTGTGTTAATCTCGTAAAGACTTTCCTGCTTGATAAACCTGTGGTAAGAAAAAAAATTGTGGGATTTAGATAAATTAGTTGGAAAGTAGGTGATGTAAAATAAATAATTTGAAAATTTCATTCAAATTACTCTATTGCAAGCGAAGATATTGGCCTTGGAAGGGTTGACAGAATGGTGCAATAATTTCCTGGTTGATCGAAGCTAAGTTTCGGTCCGTCTGGACCCGCCATATTTGATTAAATCAAAGTACCGCTGGACCGTTTCAATCTGTTTAATATCTGAGAAATCTGATGCCATCGAGAGTTGATTAAGGCCTGGATCAGTTAATTAATGTCTAGTTAATACTTTAGAAAACATTTCAGGCCTAAAAAGACCTACAATAAGCAGATATAGCTCTTGCATAATGCATGTTTAATTATGAAAGATTAGTTTAAGAGTTGAATGTTCTCGCTAAAAAAAACAGATAATGTAAAACGAATACCCTGAAAATTTCAATCAAATTTCTCTAATCTGAAGCAAAAAATTAGTTTTTGAATTAAATGAGCATTGTGTGAGATTAGATAAAGAGTTGACCGTTCTCGCTATAATAGTTTAAAAAAAAAACATACCATAAATAGAATATTCTGAAAATTTCAGTCAAATTGCTCCAATCTGAACCGGGATATTAGCTTTTGAATTTTAGGCTAGTCTCGATCATCAATACTAATAAAGTCTGTACGATAATAAACAAAGTCTCGGTTATAAAGTTTTGCGTTTAATTATTTTTCAAAAAATATATCAAGATGCGCTAACATTCGTAGGCTAGCAATAAGCGATGGCATCGAGAGTTGATTATGGTCTAGATAAGTTAATTAATTTCTAACTAATAATTAAATAACATTAGACAGATTTAGCTCTCGCATAATGTATGTTTATGGTTAATAAAACAATGAAAATATTAAATTTTAAAATAAAATCGGCTTATCCAACTGCATGCAAGACAACTTAAAATTCCATTTAAAATTTGACACTTTAAAATTCCATTCAAAATTTAACACTTTAAAATTCCATTCAAAATTTAACACTCTAAAATTCCTTTCAAAATTTGACACTTTAAAATTCCATTCAAAATTTGACACTTTAAAATTCCATTTAAAATTTGACACTTTAAAATTCCATTTAAAATTTGACACTTTAAAATTCCATTTAAAATTTGACACTTTAAAATTCCATTTAAAATTTGACACTATAAAATTTCATTTAAAATTTGACACTTTAAAATTCCATTTAAAATTTGACACTTTAAAATTTAACACTATAAAATTCAATTCAAAATTTGACACTATAAAATCCCATTCAAAATTTAACACTATAAAATTCCATTCAAAATTAGACATCGGTATTTCAAATTTTGGATCCTTACTGATAATTATTTTGGTGGAAACTTAAGCAGTCGCTTAATCCAGTTTATATTTAGTCCAATTCGTAATTGCGATATCACTTCTTGCCTTAGGTTCACAAAGCATTCTCGGATTGAAGTTAAGAATACACTCAAAATTGTTTGTCTTTTTTAAAATAAAATATAGCCCCGTATCAAACTTTTTTTGTTTTGATGTATCAAATACATGAATGAAAGTAACTATGTGTTTTGTGTTTTTTGGATCAAAGTTTTTTCTCATATAAACAGTGATTGAAAGTTGATTAAATTCGTAACGTAACTCTTAGAATGCTTTGTGAAACCTGAGACCTGTTTCTCGAAATTTCAACTAAAGATATAGATACTCCAATTTTGATTGCCTAAGTACTTAAATCAATGTAATATTATCCAATCAAATTACTAAAATAGATTATACGTTTCACAATTGTCGCTGTACCGACCGTTGTATGTTTGGTAATCGAGTGTCCATCGTCAGAGATGCTTGGTGGCTTGTCATCAATGCAAACACAATTATAAAATATGAGGGGTAAAGGAAACAGACTATTATTATTATATTTATAGAAGTAAATAGTGTTAATGTATTATGTGTCATGAAATAAATTATCGACACTGTAAAAAGAAATGCAGTGAAATGAGGTTTAACGTCCTAATGAACAGTACTGCTCCGAACTGGGCTAATGAAGACGGGCATACGCCATAGAGTGTGCTATGCGGGAAACCTTACCCAGACAGCGGCGATACGGCGTACTGTTATATCCAATTCCAATCGTCAATGGGATATTTTACGTGCACGCTGATGTGTAGACAGGACCTCGGTCTTTGGTCCTATCCAAACTACTAGACAGCTGTGAGCTGTACTTGTCAGGCCCCACCGTCCTGCATCACTGACGAGGGGGGGGGGACCACGTCAGAAAACCTCCAGGCTAGCGAGCCAGCATCTTACCCACTTAGCCCCCACCCCGGGATCAATCAGACGTGAACACGCCAATTTTTGCCCGAGCAGCAGCACTACAGTTAGCACCTGGACTAACCCTTAGTCACCGAAAAAAACATGGCTCAATTCAATGTTTTATATTTTGCGAACTATTTTCTTTTTACAGTGTTTCCGAGTTTTGGTCACAATTATAACTCTTATCACCAAGCGATGTTAACGAGCAAGCATGGTGCGCTATAAATCAGTAAATAGATACATCGACTGTCCGATGAGATATTTAACATTAAACCCTTCCATTCCGGAAACAGGCGCGACTATATGTTGTTAAAACGTTTGTAGTGTTCGGTTGTTTAGTAAGTAAACATGAACACAAAACGTGGGCGTGTCAAACACGTGGTCGAATCATTTGTTGATTACACGTCAAACCATGCTTTTATCGTTATTGTTTTGTTTATAGATCAACGAAAGTAAATTTGAAACAATGGCCACATGTCAATGAGTGATTTTAATCTCAATATCAGGATATACGATGAACAGTGGCCGGTTGTTAATCAGTAATTATTACAATCTTAAAGTACAAAATGTTTTGTTACAAAATTAATGAAATGGGGTTTAACGTCCTACTATTCTGCTCCTAAAATGGTCTTATCGCCATACAGTGTGCTATGAGGGAAATTTTGCACGGGCAGCGGCGCTACGACCTACTCTTATATCGAACTCCAACTGTCAAGGGATCTTTTACGTGAACGCCAATGTGTACACGGGACCTCGTATTTTCGTCCCAGCAGAACGACTAGATAGATTCCCTTGTCAGACCTTCCTTCTGCATCACAGACAGGAGGGAAACCACGCCGGAAAATCTGGATGCACTTTCTCGGCCAATGCAGGGAAATTTTGTTAGAAATAAAATATCACGGAAAAGATTATGTTTTCATGTACTTTAAGTAACGCCCCCTCCCCTCCATTTTCCTTTGGCATTGATTGAAAGTGTCCCGAATACAATCTGATTAAAACACAGTTCCTATAAAATACGACGAGTTGGGTGTCCGAATAGTTAGCACGTGCGCGTTGCATGATAAGGCCTGTCATTGAGTCAACTGGCGTGGTTTCGATTCCCCGTTTGTACGTGGCAAGGAGTAGTATCGCATGTCCAACCTCGAGAGTTTTCTCCGCCATCTCTCTGTGAGTTCTTAATCAGATTGCAATCCTACTAATTCTCGTCATTGAGTCAACAGGCGTGGTGCCATCTCAACCTCGTGGGTTTCCTCCGGGCACTCCGGTTTCTTCCCACTGTTAAAGACCCCTACGCGCAAACGAATTATTGAAATAAAATTAAACCATATGTTAGTCCCGATATGACCTAGTTGTGTTAAGTGGACGTTAAACCCCATTCCTCTCTCTCCCTACTAATTCTCGAATATTAAAGACAAATTATGTAAGATTCGGGTCAAGAGCTGGCCATTTTCGATATAAAAGTTAAAAACCAGATGATGAAAAGGGAATATCTTGAAATTTTCTGTCAAATAACATGTAGGCCTACTTCATTTTGAGCGAAGTCGTGGCTGTTTGGAGAATAGCGTAGTCTCGATTGCCATTGTAACCGTTTTAACGATATTAAACAAAGTCTCGATTATCCATTTTTTAATTAATTTAATTAATTCATAAACCGCCAATCATTTTAAATCCGTTAAAAATCTCGAGCATCCGAAAATTAATAATTTAGAATGAATGAATGAATGAATGAATGAATGAATGAATGAATGAAATGAATGAATGAATGAAATTGGGTTTAACGTCCTACGCTTAAGCACCGTACCTGGGCTAACTGAAGACGGGCATATGCCATACAGTGTGCTATGAGGGGAAATTTTTGCCCGGGCAGCGGCGCCACGGCCTACTCTTATATCGAATTCTAACTGCCAAGGGATCTTTTACGTGCACTCCAATTTGTACACGGGACCTCGGTTTTTGTAACGAGGGACTCGGAGAACGAGGCTAGACATATTCCACAAGTCATGCCAAACGGCGACTTATATTCATATCTGGAGAGCATGTGCAATAAATACTATCGGTGTAGACAGGAATACCAGTCGCTAGAGATTGCCATTCAATTGCGACTTCTCGGTTTATATAGGCCTACATTCATAGTTACATTATTATATGCGTTGCTACCCATTTTCGTCACTGTCAATTTCTAGGTCCCAAATATTAGCAATTTAGCTCCTTTATATTAATAATAATCTCGTCATTTTACAAGAGTAGCAAATTAAGCCTGAGGCTTTTTTTTAAAATTTGGCCCTTGGCACAGATCGTGCGAATGATTTCGATCATTACTGCAGGCAGAAACCGAAGAACTCGAGGGGAAACCTGCCTGATCGGACGGGAGACCGAATATCCCCCTTACTTACAACGATAAAGTTCTTGCCCTGGAGCTGGGATTGAACCCTCGACGCTACATCTTTCAGTCCGTCTGCTGTCAACGGACAACCACACAATCACTTGACTAACGGTTACCATTAAAACCATTTTGGTTGCTATGATTTTTTCTACTTTCCAAATCAGTCTTAAAAATATATTTCACATTTCCACATTCTAGAACATGTTATATAATTTTGTATCTTTCTGTAATTATTATAGAAGCCGAAACTAAATCTCTAAATAGAACTACTAAGAGAGGTTTAGATCTGTGCTTTTTTTCAGATTTATCAAACGTACAGTTATACAAATTTATATTTAGTTTCTTTAAATAAAGGAAAAAACAAATCATAACATTTTAGCCTGTTACATTTTAACACAATTAATCCTTTTTCTATTGGAAAAGTTGTCTGTGAGATTTCGTATTAGAACAAGTAAAAATACACAAAAAAGAAAAAAAACCTAGAAAAACAATTACACAAAGATAAAAAGAAATAAACATAAATACATCAGAATGAAAATTCAGAGGAATTTAGAAATTTCTATATGTGAAGTTAAAAAGCGTAGGCCTACATTGACTCAAAGATACCCCCCCCCCCAAACTCATCAAAATTCAAAGGAATTTAGAAATTTATATATATGAACTTAAAATGCGCACATTGACTGAAAGATAAAAAAATCCCACAAACTCCAAATACATCAAGATTCAAAGGAATTTAGAAATTTCTCTATGGGGTTAAAAAGCCTACATTGACTTACCTTGTTGGTATACTAGTGTGACTTTTGTCGGGTAACATCCTCTAGACCACAGTTTTACATCCTGCTCATCTTACAGACACTAAAACATTGAACGCGTTGTCACCCGTGTAGACAAAGTTTACAAAGTTACATTCAAATCTCGACAAACAAAGAAATCATCGTTGATCTCTTCCCAACAGAATAACTTTTACTAAATTAGCAAAATTCGCGGAAATAGACTGAAAAAAATAATTTGTAATGTAAATCTTGACATTTCATTCAGCCAATTAAAATGGTGGTTATAGCGCGAGGTGACACCGTGACGACATTCTTTATTTGTTTTTCAACCCACGTGCTCAGCTTCTCGCCGTCTGATCTGAACAAATCGGTATGCAAGTCAATCCTGTACATGTACACATGGCCTTAAACCAGTTTTTTTAAATGTGAATTTTGTTTAAAATGGCTACATGGTTTGTTAGTGTTTTGTAAAGTAAATTATTGAAAGGATTAGGTAATTTAACAGAAAATTAATGTAAACAAACGTCGTATAAGAACGTTGAACGACATGTAGAAAGAAAGGAAATTCCAATCTGGAACACCGCGTTGTGTGTGAAACATTCGGCAAACCTCGACAGATTCCGGTACTCTCCGTAACCTTCATCTAGACTCGGATGTATGATAGTCATTGATATGTACCTACGACCATACATTTGCGATGCGGCTTATCGACTACCGATTTACTCTAACAGGAAAACGTTCCACTTTTACAAAAAAGTCCCAAAATCTGGTTAAGCTGCCCACACCCGTTGGTGGAGTCGTCCACACGACTTAGTATAATTTCTGGACACATCATGTATTTGTAAATAGTATAGTTTTTCTGCGTGGTCACCCTTTCTCTCGGTAAATAAACAACAAAGTAAAAAAATTCTGGATATTGTCATACGTTTTTTGGAGTCGTCCACACGATGTATTTTTAATTAGTATAGTTTTTTTTTCTGCGTGGTCACCCTTTCTCCCGGCAAATAAACAACAAAGTAAATCGTTTTATTCCATAAATAACAAATTCATTAACAAATTCATAAACAAATTCAGTTGTGGACGACATCACTAATAGTTGTTGACGACATCACCAATGCCTTGTGGACGACTCCACCAACGGTTGTGGACGACTTCGCTTGTGGACGACTTGACTGGCACCCATCTCCTGGGGGCAACCATGTTTATCCGGGTCCTTTAAAATAGTTCCAAAATGGCAGACTACATCATACAGCCGAGTCTAGATATAGGGCACCGGAATCTGTCGAGGTTTGCCGAATGGTGTGTGAAATAGCTTTATTTAAACGTCCGCTTCAACCGAAGTGATATCCCAGACAAAACTGTTTTTGCTGATAAACCGCGAATCATCGGCGCTTATCCGGGATTTTATTTTTAATAGTTTAGAATAGTCCAGAGCAACACACAGAATGGGCCCCAATTTAACCAAAATATGGATTGATTGATAATCAGAAAAAATGAATATTAACGTCAAAAACGTTCGGTCAAATCTTGAGAGCCATTAAAGATACATTCCCTATTCCCACGATAGTGGCGTGTCAAGGGGTTGTTCTTTATTTGTTGTTGAGCTAATGGCAACAGTACAATTTGAACACAGAAATTCTTCTACTTCATACTTCGAGAATAGATCTCAGTGCTCCTAAATGATGACCATATCGTAAGGGTCTTTAGCAGTGGGAGAAAATCGAAGGTTCGAAGGTTCCGGAGAAAACAGACGAAGTTGGAATTTATAGACAGAAAGCCTAAGTTTAGTATAGGCCAAGGGGATTCCCCGAAGACACCCTGTGAGCACACACAAAAAAAATGTCTCCTCGGGTAACGTTAGCGAGAGAGAGAGTATGGGGTTTAACGTCCACTTGACACAAACTAGGTCATTTCGGAACTAACATGGTTTAATTTTATTTCAATTATTTCGCTTGTGCGTAGGGTTTTTTTTAACAGTGGGAGGAAACCGGAGGACCCGAAAAAAAACCACGAGGTTGGACAGGCGGCCCTACTCCTTGTCACGTATACAACCGCCCGAGTGACGTATAAGGGGCGCTGCTTATTATATTTTGAACTAATAACTTACGGTTGTAATAACATTTAGATAATTAAACGTCCAGTAGACCCATAGCAATTAAATGGTAGGGAATTTACTTGGCCTTCGATGTTTTATGGTTAATGGACAGCGAGTAACGACAAGGATTCGCGTGATAAACAAAGCTGACAAAAATAGATTCTCTGTGCAGGGGGGTAGTTCTCGTCCGACTCAAATGTTTTGAGTGGGATTTGAAGTAAACTTTTGATGTATAAATTAGTTTGGTTATATTTTTAGTCCCACTATATATCACCAAATCGTCCAGTTCGTACTCGGGAAGTCATCTTTAAAACATATCATCAAATCACAGAGTTCGTACGCGGGAAGGCACCTTTATAATACATCATCAAATCACAGAGTTCGTAAGCTAGGTGGGGCATCTGTAAATTTTAAGTTTTAATTGTGGTTGACATTAAATTATAGTATTGCTTAATATTTAATCCAGAAAATTAGTTGTTACGCAATTTAGGATTAAAAATACAAATTAGTTATTTTAAACTTAGCTGCATGTTTATCCACGCTAATCTTAAATTTACACAAATAAATTAGAGTGTAATGTCCTACTTTTCTGCACCAGTCTGGTTCATGGCGACAGGTATGCGCCATGAAGTGTGCTGGGAGAGAAATGTTTCCTAATAGCGACCAATGAGGTCATTAGTAAGTGCAGGAGGACCGCACTATACGCAAAACAAAAATCTACAAGACCGAAAATAGACATTGCACAAAATAAACAGCCATAAGCATTAAGCGTCCACTGCGCTGTACAGTCCCGGGTCTAATAGTACAGGCTTCACTAAAAATGACAAGAAAAATGATTAACAGAAAAGACGTAACAGAAATAATACGACCAATCTTGACTGTGGTCGTCTCTTCACTTCATCCCAGGGGCGTGGTCAGTTATGATTCTGCATAAAGAACAAGATCTCGCCCCCCCCCCCCAACAATATTTATATGTTTGTCCGAGGGAATGGTAGATGGCAGTCCCTCCCAGTACCAGCGCATAACATTGGCCTATGTTTGATACTGGGTAAGCATTATGATTTTGTTGAAAACCGCATTGAACACGGGGGATTTTTGCCATTTGCGAAGAGGCGCAAAAACTCTTGCCATTTCTTGCTAGTCCCACAGTCTTCAACCATTGACTAGTGGGAAATCCTGCTGGAAAATTCCGAGGAACTTTGTTAGTCGAAATCCTCCATCGGTCTCTAGTTTTGATTCCACTTCAGTGCGTTCTTGTTCTACATTGCCCAAAATTACTCGGCATGGTGTGCAGCCCCCCCCCCCATACACACACCACGCCTCTAAAGATTTAAATGGGCTGTTGTGCCACAACACCCCCCTTCACCCCCCCTTCCCCTCATCCTCGACTCGGGAAAATTAGCCGTTAAATTTCTATTTGATCTGGGGGATTGGGATGGCCTAGTGGTCTAGAGTGCCACGCTTCGACCTCTAGCAGGCCGGCCACCTCTGGCTTGCGGCTGTGGTCTCGACCCTGGTGTAAGGGTAGGTGTCATAGAGATAGGGGCGCCTTATCAACCTCGTGGGTTTCCTCCGGGCACTCCGGTTTCCTTCCCACTGCTAAAGACCCCTACGCGCAAGCGAATGATTGACATAAAATTTAACCATATTATGTTAGTCCCGAAAGACCTAGTTGTGTTGAGTGGACGTTTAACCCCATTTCTCTCTCTCTCCCAATATTATCTGACTATCAGCTTTAAATATATGTGAATAAAATAATTATGTAATAATACATGCCATGCTAGGATTGCCGGGCTATTCTCGTCATAAGTGCTGCAAATTATACCACGACAATTTGTTTATTTAACTGCCAATTCGAGCACATAATGAATGATTCCCGCCAAAAACCCGCCTCAACAACAGAAGTGCTCTCTTGACACTGCAGATGAGGTGAACGTGGACAAACGCGCCATAAAAGTTGCGCCTTTTTGCATGAGTCATTTCAAGCATCCAGATTATAATACGGCTCGTGAACCTACTTCTTGGTGCATTTTGGGACTATACGTGAGCGACTGGAAAGTCAGTAGAACATTAATCTCTATCATCCAGAAAAATGCACCCTTCATCGCATTCCAATTGTGCATGCAGGACTTGAAGCACGTACAATGTCCCCCATATCAAACTGTGTGGCATATACCAGTTGCAGGCCCGTCGGAAGCGGGGGGGGGGGGCTAGGAATGAACTACGGAACATCGCCCCCCCCCCCCCAATATCAATATCGTTCCGACGGGCCTTAGTTGCCAATACCCCAGTCGGTGTAAACAGCAGGACTTTAAACCCCGTTCCTATATTCTTCAATTCCACTTCATTCAATCAGTCCAGTCCTTGAGAAAAGTAAGTCCACGTTTGCTTATTATTCAGATCCGGGTTTCGATCCTGATATTGGCAAAGAAGGGTGCAGTGAGGGCGGTTTTCCAATGCCATGGACGGCTGGCAAGGAGCAGCGTCTAGTCATTCGGATCGCACAGAAAAACGAGGTACAAGGTCGCGTGTATACGCTGGCGTGCGCGTAAAAAAAACCTTTGACAATTACAAGTCATTCGGAAAACCTCGGCAGACTCCAGTACCCTACACTAGACTGCACCAGAACCTTTATATAAGGCTCTGTCCTACATCTTATAACCTCGGTTGTATGACGTAACGGTAAGTGATATGTACCTACGCCTATACAATTAGGGATGCGGCTTCCGGTTTATTAAAAAAACTTGCGACTTTTAAAAAAAGTTCTCAAATGTCAACGTTGTCCTTTATTTATAAGAAATCGGTTAAACTTGAAAGAAAAACAGCTTCAGACATTAAAATTACTTCGAATGGGGGAATTCGTCAAACTTTTTCATTAAATTCCCCAGACTCTGTATAACTCGGATTTGCGTGATTTTCACCAGACAAATTCTAACACCGAGAGCTCGGTTTTATTTCCAAGGACCTTATAACTCGGCAATTAAGCTAGAAACTGAATGATCCAAACTCCCCACAGGGTCGGCGGAAGCAATTATTGATTGGGGGCGGGGGGGTCCGTTATAGGTCGTACAGGCAAGGGTCCAGGGGCCGCAATAACCTGGAGAAAAGAGAACTTGCGGCCAAATTATTGACCCCCCCCCCAGCCCCGCTACTCCGCCGGGTCTGCCCCGAGAAAAAATTAAAAAGATTTTCCATCCGATAGACCCTTTTTTTTTTATCCATAATCACCGGTAATTTTTTGGTTTTTTGGGGGTCTCAGCAAGTTCAATGTAATGGGTAAATTTGGAGACGTGACAAGTAGCAACATTGTTTCGAAAAGCTACGTAACGTGAACATTGTTGAAAAACAAACTAATTCACATCTTCAGAAGCACGCAAGGGCCGGTTGTAGAAATTGCGGGACCCAAAGTTACAGAATATAATGAATACATTGCAGGATATGAGTAATTTAACTAGGCCCATATTCATTCATATTTAAGGCTTAAGGCCTACTAGGCCTAACCAGACCTGGCAGTCCATTCGGCAATAAACCTCGGAAGACTCCAGTATGTACCCTTCTGCTAGATGTTTAAGTAACTTTAAGTTGGTGACCTGCGGGGTCCCTTTCTAGTGCTGGCCAAATTTTGGGAAATTGGTCAAATGTACCTAAAACCGACCCTGCTTAGAAGAGTTGTTACCATGCTGAAAGCGGGGGGGGGGGTGCAACAATTGAACTTGACAGGAGGTGGGATCACCTGGCTAGCCGCCGGTTTTTCTCCCACACGCAATTGGATTGTTGGAATAAAACATTACGATTTTAGTCCCGAAATGACCTAGTTTGTGTTGGGCCCGTTAAACTGTCTGTGGCTGGAGGGTAAGGCGGAAGACACCACTAGTGGAACCATTTCTATGTGTATCGTATACGTGTCTTTACCATAAGTATGTTCAATATTTCTTGTTTTATTTCTCCAATAGCGTTTTTTTCTAGTTGCAACTTGCCTTCCCAGAGTCCAAATCAAAACCAAACCATTTGGCCAAGGAGCAACGCCGGATTAACCATGGTTGGGGCCCTGGGGCCTGGAACATGTGGGGAGGCCCTGATCACTGACCGCGAGCGCCGAAGGCGCGAAGCCCCGCAAGGTGGGTCTGGGGTAGGGCCGTACGTAAGATTGTAAAAGTGGGGGTGTAGCAGAGTGGTGGGACGCCAATATAATGCCCGAGTTACTGAGTGCTGAACGGTGCCCCTCCCCCCGAATATTTTGAAAATTAGACTGTCACAAACGCGTCTTCTACCCACTTGGAGCTGCAATCAACGTCGCTTGTCAATGTCGGCAGAGCTATTTCTCATTTTGATGTTAAGCACACCAAAATGAGAAACTCCTTATCCTCTAAACTAGAACTAGTCTGAAACACCATAAGACGACCAGAACGAAAAATCTCTAATCATGTCATTTGGTGGTGGCGCTCCCAAAGACCAACAAGGACCTGTTAAATGTCAATAAGGGCGACCAAAACGAACCCTTCAATGTCATGTGGTGGTTCAGGCGCCGACCCAGAAAGAGATGATAGGGGAGTCCTCCCTCGGACAATTTTGTAAATAACGATGCAGGAAACACGTTTTTTCGCCATTGGGGTGATATCTGGGCGGCAATTTTGTATCTTGTATGGCGGCAGATTTTTTGGGAGAGGCATTTGCTCCTTGTGTCCGCACCGTGGGTCCGCGCCATTAAAACCAACCGACTCATCAGTGCCTTGTGATCATAATCAAGTGTAGGCCTATTATTTTATAATTGAAAGGTTGTCAATTTTTGGGGAGGGAGCGCCTTATTTTTCTGGAAATTTTCAGGAATTGGTAGCCGGAAACATGATTTCCTGGCATCTCAGGCACTTGCGTGGAGCCATTTAGAATTAGGCCTAACTCCCTCAGGAGAAAAGAAATTCTGCCAGAAAATTAGCGCATTCTGGCGTTATTTCAGTGGACCAATCCATGCGAGTGCTATGAAATGATGGCATTTCTAGAGGTTTCTAGAGGAGGGGGATGGACGCAACTGATTTTTTTTTGGGGGGGGGGGGGGCCTGGGGCTTGTGTGGAGCCATTTATAAGTAGCCCACCTCGATCCCCCAGAAAAAAAAGGAATTCTGCAAAAAAAATTAGCGCATTCTGGCGTTATTTCAGTGGACCAATCCATGCGAGTGCTATGAAATAATGGCATTTTTAGAGGAGAAGGCTGGAGGCAACTGAGATTTTTTGTGGGGGCCCCTAATGTGGGGGGCCCTGGGGCCTGTGCCCAATGGTTGTTCTGGCCCTGGTGATAAATGCGAGTTATATGAAAGTATGGCATTTCAGGTGGGGGCTGCACGCAACTGAGATTTTTTGTGGGGGGCCCTGGGGCCTGTGCCCCATGGTTAATCCGGCCCTGCCGAGGAGGTAGTTTTGTGGGGGTCGGCGTGAGCGGTTGTCCTCTTGTCCCCGCTAATTGGAAAGTTCGTTCACCCAATTTAAAAACAATGTTAATGTTTCATTTTTGATAACCGAGACACAATTATTCCCGCGGCGTGTGTAAAGGGAGATAAGCAGCATCCGGGCTCTTCAAGCAGAACTCTTCATCGCTTTTTGCAATGTCCTGACTATGGTCTTAAGAAAAAAAAGTTATATTTTGAAGATATCAAGTATCCTAAGAGACGAATTCATGTATTTTTAGGTCTAGTATTGTACATTTTATATTTTCTTTCTCGCCCAGTATTTGGTTAGCTGCTAAAGCTTCTCGGTTCTGCTTAAATTTTGAGTTATCCTGTGCACTTGTCTGGATTTTTTTACCCCAACGGCAACTGCCTAACCAAACTGAAAGTGCTGCCAGCTGCTGTACGTCACTCGTCAGAGGTGCTCGCGGGAAAGTTCGTAATGTTAATGAGCACATGGGTTGGTCACCTAATTACCGTATCTTTGAAGTTTTTATATTGTTGAGTCTCTTGAACATTCCGTATTAATGCCATTTAGATCTAGGTAAATTTTACGTGTTTTATTATTTTAATTTTTTTTTCATAAAGTTTCTGGCATTTCTGCTTTCTTTTCTGCCGTAATTTTTTTTAGTTTTCTTATTCTTATTGATTTTTATTCTGCAAGCCCCCAAAGACATGACATATGAGTTATGACATTGTATATGCCAGTAGTGACAAAAGGACTAGCAGACTTGTCAAAACCAGCTCAGGCATCCTTCACGTGACATAGAGTAGAAAGTTGTTATTCTCAGTATTTCAATTTTTTTGAATCCAGACTAGCACCATATTTTGCTTGGCCAAATCTGCCTCTGATTGGAAAAAAAATGGTGTGCATTTCACATGCCACATGTGTACAGACAAAATCGTATTCAAAAATAACACAGGTGTCGAGGAGGTTAACTACTTCATGCTTTTGGAATTGACAGTGGCTCATTAAGAATATATTGAGAGGGGGGGGGATGGTCGAATGATTAGCGCATGTGTGTTGTATCATAAGGTCTGTCATTGAGTTGAATGGACGTTACTTAAACCCCGTTTCTGTCTCGCGGTGATACATTGGTTCACTAACCTTGAGTTCCCATGTTCAAGTCAAGGCAGTTTGTTTGTCAGTATATTGTTTATGACTGAAATCATTCGTTCAAAGTTGTCAAAATCTTTATGGAACCACACTGTTTTTCTAGTTCAAATAGTATTAACGGTATGGTACATGTACTGTTTACCTGGGCGTGTTTTCCGTTACATGTTTTTGTTGGTCTCTTTGTGGTTGTGTGCAAATGTAACTGAACCAGCAACTACATGTAAACACACAGAGCCACACTGGCCAATTGGGTAAGATAGGCCTACTGGCTTGTTAGCCTTGAGGTCGCTTGTTCAATCCCTGCATTGGTCGAGAGAGTTAATGGAGATTTTCAGATGTGGTTTCCACTGGTCAGTGGTGCAGGACAAGAACAACTATCTAATCATTCGGATGATACGAAAAAAACGCGCTCCTATGTATACTTTGGCATGCCTGTAAAAGATCCCTTGACAGTTGGAATTCGATTTAAATGTTTAGCTGTAGTGCTGCTGCGTGGGCAATATTTCCGTCATGGCACACTGTAGGGGATTTGCCTGTCTTCCTTAGCCTAATCTCATTTCAGCAATAAACACATACTGTATCTGGAAAACAGGGGCCTGTTTCACGAAATTTTAACAAAGATAAAATCCAAATTTTAGTAATTTGATTGGATAATATTAGGTTGGTTTTAGTGCTTAGCCAATCAAAATAAATTGATATTTTATCTTAGTTATAATTTCGTGAAACAGGCCCCAGACCCTTCTGTGTAATAATAATTTATCTTAGTTAAAATTTCGTGAAACAGGCCCCAGACCCTTCTGTGTAATAATAATTATTCTGTTAACATGAAGTTAAACTAGCCTACAGTAAAAATGAAAGTACATGTAGCTGTACATTAAACTAGAGTTAATTATATCTGTATCTAATTAAAGTTAAATTATTAATTGTGTTTATATCTGTGTCTAATTCGAGTTAAAATATTAATTGTGTTTTATTTGAACAGAAAGTGGAAGTAGCTTTACATTATTAGTTCGAGTGAATCAAGATGGCGTCCGGTGGAAGGGGAGGAAGGGGAGCAGCTTTATTAAAAGCTTTAAGTCAACAAGCCAGAAAACCTGGACAGATAGAAGAGGAGGTAGGTCTACATTGTAATAGATACTAGAATATAATTATCGTTGATTCGGGAGAGAGAGGGTGAAATGGGGTTTAATGTCAACTCGACACAAACCAAGTCATTTTGGGACTAACATATGGTTTAATTTATTTCAACAATTTGCTTGCGCGTAGGGGTCTTTAGCGGTGGGAGGAAACCAGAGGACCTGGAGAAAACAATAAGTTGGACAGGCGACTGGGGATTCGAAACAACGCCAGTTGACTCAATTACAGGCTTTATAATACCCGCGCACGTGCTAACAATTTCTGCCAACAAATACCCCTAATTATAGAAACAATGTCTAGACGACTTAGTATATTAGAAATTGAGTAAACATAAATCCTGACTGTTAGCATGTGCGTGCTGTGTCATTGAGTTATCTGGCGTGGCTTCGAAACCCCAGTTGCCTGTGACAAGGAGTAAGGTCGCCTGTCTAAACCCATGGTTTTTCTCCGGGTCCTCCAGTTTCCTTCCATTGCTAAAGTCTCCTACGCGCAAGGGAATAGTTTGTGTCAAGTGGATGTTAAACCCCATTTCTCTCTCTGTGTGTTTAAAGCACACTTTCCTTCATAGCTCACTGTGTGGCTTGAAGGTTGACCAAAGTGATACATCCAAATTAAATGGTGATCCTTCTTGCATTTCATTTCCAATAATCTTATTTATTTGTTTTTTGAAAATTTCAGAAAACTTCTGGTCAGCCAGTCGTACAACCAGGTGCAGCAGGTGTACCAGGGGTACCATTCCGTCCCGTGGGTCGAGGGGCGTTCCTTTTACAAAGTTTAAAAGAAACTTTGCCAACTGTAGGACATCCGCCCGTTTTACCATCGCCACAGACAATCTCAGAAACAGCACCACAAGGTTAGTTCTATTATGAATGAATGAAATGGGGTTTAACGTCCTACTGTTATGCACTTAACCTGAGCTTATTGAAGACGGGCATACGCCATACAGTGTGCTATGAGGGAAATTTTGCCCGGGCAGTGGCGCTACGGCCTACTCTTATATCGAATTCCAACTGCCAAGGGATCTTTTACGTGCACTCCAATGTGTACACAGGACCTCATTTTTTCGTCCCATCCGAACGACTAGGCAGCTGTCCTTGTCAGGCCCTCCTGCATCACTGACAAGGGGAAATCACTTCGGAAAATCGAGATGAACTTTCTCGGCCAATGGAGGGATCGAACACTCGACCTCCAGGCTAGCGAACCAGCGCCTTATCCACTTAGCCACCGCGATCCCCAGGTTAGTTCTAACAACTATATAAAAAACTTGATTTCTAACTTTTGAAGAGCATAAGTTAGAACTTTAAACTATATTGAAATAAGATTGAAAATTCTACTGAACTTCTTTCCTAGATATAAATTAAATCAACGTTTTTAAGTGTACAACACATGCAATTACATATAAATCATAAATTAAACATGCATTATTCAAGAGCTAAATCTGCCCAGTGCAGGTCTTTATTTGGGCATGAAATGTTTTCTAAAGTATTAATTAGACATTAATTAACTTTGGATGGCATCAGATTGCTCCGATATTAAACAGATTAAAACGTTTCAGCGATATATCAAATATGGCGCGCCTAGACGCTTCGAGTTGTAGCTTTGATCAACCAAGGACCGTGGTTGAAATTATTGCACAGGTCGGTCAAATCTTTAAATGCCTATATCTTCGCTTGCAATAGAGTAATTTGAATGAAATTTTCAAATTATTCATTTTACATCATCTACTTTCGAACTAGTATAGCAAGAATGGCTAGTTCTTATCTATATCTTGAATAATGTAACTTTAAATAAATATATTTTGTAGGTGTACAAGGTTTGCCATTACCAGAAAGAAGAGGTCGAGGTTTGGCAGACTTTCAATCATTGATCAGAGGGTGAGTAATCTGAAAACCCTTCTCCAACTCCATGGGTTTTCTCCGGGTTTCCTCCCACTGCTAAAGACTCCTACTTGCAAGAGAATTATTGAAATAAAATTAAACTATATGTTAGTCCCGAAATGATCCTAGTTTCTGTTGAGTGGAGGTTAAACACCATTTCTCTCTCTCTCTGAAAACAATCTCTAGATGGAAGGTCGAAATGAATCAGAATTCATGCATAATTTTATTATTATACAAATGCAGAGCCATGGGGCCAGGATTAAAAATATTTTAGTTTGCCCAAACCCGTCTTATGATGATTAGGTATGGGTAGGTAGGTAGGCAAATTCTTTTTTTGGGTGGGGGGGGACCAGACTTTGATGATAAATAACAAGATTTTACGAAATCACGTGTTGAGTTTGGTGTTACTATATATAGACATGACAGATTATTTCGCGTTTGGGTGTCATTGTGAAGAGTAAAAATAATGCAGTTAAAAAAAAATCCTTCAAAAATGGCAATAAAAGAATTTGAGTAGGCATTTTTTTTCGGGGGTAGGTAGCATTTGGGCAAAACAAACAATCTTTTATTTATACAGGTCAAGTGAGTAACAGAGGGGTCATGTAGACTAAGCCTGTTTCTAAAGTCCTTTCAATTTCTGATTAAAACATTGTTAAAATATATTTTAAAAAACTTCAAAATTCCACAAATGGCGATCAGAGACTTTAATTCTATGAAGGAGTACTCAAATGTTTTGAGTGGGGTTGGATCGCCGAATAGTTAGCATGTGCGCGTTTTATCGTACAATCTGTTGAGTCAACAAGCATGGTTTTGATTCCCTGGTTGTACAGAGTAGGGTCGCAAGTCAAACCTTGTGGGTTTTCTTCGTTTTCCCCCCACTGCTCAAGACCCCTGCGCACCAGCGAATTATTGAAATAAAATTAAACCATATGTTTGTCCCAAAATGAACTGGTTAATGTCGAGTGGATGTTAAACACCCATCTCTGTGTCTCTCAAAGTTGTGATATATTTTCTGTGATATTTTTTTTTAGGAGAACTCCTATTCCATTGGGAAGAAGTACCCATTTACCTACATCGTTACAAGGCAGTCTATCACCGCCTAAACCAGGAACTCCTCTATCAGGTTCACAAGGTTCGTTGGTGGAACGTCCAGAATCTCCAGGATCTGGCTCCGGAGATGGATCCCTTCCTAAATCACCTCCGCCTTCCACAGCCCCGAAATCACGCCTTGATGCTGGAGAACGAACAGCTACCGTCCACAAAGCAGGAAATGATGGAAAAGTGTAAGTACTAATATTATTCAATATAGAGATGAGGGAAATTTATTTTCAATTTTCAAGTCACCCTTGTCATTTTGATATTGGATAATTAAGACCCAAGATGGCAGATGATGTAGAAACGTAGGAGCATGTTCCATTTCTTGCGTGCAAAACAGAAAACTTACTGCAATGAATTATATTACGAATGTTTTTATTTGTAAAAAGGTTGATTGCCCTACCAGGAATAGAAGAATGTGCCACTTGGACTGATCTAATGTGAGGCTTCTGTCTTGAGTTGGTCGTCCATGTATTCGGCATTGAACGATTTTAATTACAGCTGCCATATGTCTGCCAAGTATATTCGTGTTATAATGTAATTTCAGATGCCGTATGTCTGCTAACTATGTTCGTGTTATATTCAGATGCCGTATGTCTGCTAACTATATTCGTGTTATATTGTAATTTCAGATGTTTTATGTCTGCTAACTATCTTCGTGTTATAATGTAATTTCAGATGCCGTATGTCTGCTAATTATATTCGTGTTATAATGTAATTTCAGATGTCGTATGTCTGCTAACTATATTCGTGTTATAATGTAATTTCAGATGCCGTATGTCTGCTAACTATATTCGTGTTATAATGTAATTTCAGATGCCGTATGTCTGCTAACTATATTTGTGTTATATTGTAATTTCAGATGCCGTATGTCTGCTAACTATATTCGTGTTATAATGTAATTTCAGATGTCGTATATGTCTGCCAAGTATATTCGTGTTATAATGTAATTTCAGATGCCGTATGTCTGCTAACTATATTCGTGTTATAATGTAATTTCAGATGTCGTATGTCTGCTAACTATATTCGTGTTATAATGTAATTTCAGATGTCGTATATGTCTGCCAAGTATATTCGTGTTATAATGTAATTTCAGATGCCGTATGTCTGCTAACTATATTAGTGTTATAATGTAATTTCAGATGTCGTATGTCTGCTAACTATATTCGTGTTATAATGTAATTTCAGATGTCGTATATGTCTGCCAAGTATATTCGTGTTATAATGTAATTTCAGATGCCGTATGTCTGCTAACTATATTCATGTTATAATGTAATTTCAGATGCCGTATGTCTGCTAACTATATTTGTGTTATAATGTAATTTCAGATGCCGTATGTCTGCTAAGTTTATTCTTGTTGTAATGTAATTTCAGATGCCGTATGTCTGCTAACTATATTCGTGTTAAATGTAAAAATGAAGGAGTGTATCAGTACCATGTATCGTACGATCCCCAAGTCGACAGTAAATTCGTCCGTATTCGTATGGTTTACGAACATAAAGAAGTTTTAGGTGAAACAAAAGCCTTTGATGGAGCCTTACTTTTCTTACCTAAAAAACTACCTCAAGAGGTAAGATAAACAAAACTTTTCACCCACTCGGCAATTAATATCCGTTTTCCTCCTGGAATATACTCTGCGTTGCTTGATGTGTTTATCAAATTGAGTTAAACAATAAACACTTTCATTTCGTATCTACCTTGAGTGTGGGTGGGTGGGTGGTGGTGGTATGGCCTAGTGGTCTTGAGTGCCGTGCTTCGACCTCTAGCTGGCCGGCCATCTCTGACTTGCAGCTGTGGTTTCGAGCCCTGGTGTGAGGTATGTGGCATGGAGATAAGGGCACTCCAGTTTCCTCCCACTGCTAAAGACCCCTGCGCAAAAGCGAATTATTGAAATAAAATTAAACCATATGTTAGTCCCGATATGACCTAGTTGTGTTGAGTGGACGTTAAACCCCATTTCTTTTTCTCTACCTTGAGTGAAAATTAATTCATGTAATTAGACACCATTTGTGAGTAATGTGATGTGTTACGATTGGATTGTCCCTATTGACCCCACGATCTGCTACGTGCAGATACGTTCGAATATGTTTTGATATGATCAACATGATTGCTGCAACTGGCCTCAATAAAACTTAATTGGATCACCAGGATTAAGACCAAGTTTTCAATCGTAGCTTAAATGCTTGGAGTCATTGGAGAAAGTTCATCTCTGGTTTCCCTAAGTGTTGCAGGATGTAGGAACTAGTAAGGAACTGGGTCCATCCCTTTGGTGTGATGAAAAACTGAGGTGATATGTGCACTTTGATACGTAAATGTGGACAGAAACACTGCTGTAGGCACAAAAAATGACCCCTGAATGCCGGTCTTCATTATCTTAGTCAATGCAACATAGTAGCCCATTAGTAGGACATAATGTTATATCGTAACACTTGCAAGGGAAATAACTCCATTTAACATTTGTACCTTGCAACGGAAGGTGGCATGTAAACATGAAGAATAATCGCCACATAATCCCTTTACACTTGGTTGTTAAAAATTAAGTAAATTTAATTTCTGATATTTCAGACAACAATTCTCCATTCCAAGAGAAGAAGTGATGGTGCCGACATAATACTTACAGTTAAACTGGTTAAAGTGGTTCCACCAGAATGTTGTACACAAGTGTATAATATTTTACTCAGAAAGTAAGACTTGTTAGCTATTGAAGCATGGCCCGTAGCCAGGGGGTGGCACGGGGGGGGGGGGGAAATGTCCTCCCAATACTGAGTCTTGCCCCCCCCAATATCACAAGAAAATTGGCCTTTACCGCAAAATTCATGCAGATGCCCATGCTAGTTGGCCCTCCGGAAAACATCTTTGCCCCTCCAAAAACAACTTCCTGGCTACGGGCCTGATTGAAGCATGTCACCTCTCCCACCCTACCTGGTATAAGTTGTTCCCTCCTTACATAGATAGGGAGGTTGGATGGCTGGATGGTTAGTACGTGCATGCTGTATCATAAAGCCCGTCATTGAGTCAACTGGCGTGGTTTTGAATCCCCGGTATGTGACAAGGAGTAAGGGTTGCCTGTCAAACCTCATTGGTATTCATCAGGTTCTTCGGTTACCTCCCACTACTTAAAGACCCCTGCGTGCAAGCGAATTATTGAAATAAAAACAACAACATATGTTAGTCCTGAAATGACCTAGTTTGTGTCAAGTCTATGTTAAAACCCCATTTCTCTCACTTCCTCCTTGTTGAAAATTTTCATGACTTGTAAGGAAAATCTAATTGCTATTGAAACATGCCCCTCCCCCTATGTTTGGACATGACAACATGACAAGAGTTAGCAAGTTGTACGAAAAGATCCTGAATGAAATGATGGTAAAAGACCCTTTAGAATAGGAAAAGATTTGACGGGGGACAACCTCTTTTACCTCCTTTTAAGGTGTCTCAATATTTAGTGATTATATAATTTGTTTTGTTTTTTTAGAATAATGAGTATATTAGAGTTGTGTCAAGTTGGACGATATTACTATAATCCCCACACACCCTCGTCAGTACCACAACACAAGTAAGTATTAATCATTACACACACCCTCGTCAGTTCCACAACACAAGTAAGTACTAGTCAATAGACTACACGCCCTCGTCAGTTCCACAACACAAGTAAGTATTAGTCATTACACACACCCTCATCAGTTCCACAACACAAGTAAGTACTAGTCATTACACATCCGTTTTTCAGACAATACAATATAACATTTTTCGGATAATAGATGATTTTTTAAAATTTAATTAAGAAACCAAATCAAAAAATCAAAGATAGATTGTCTCGAGGCTTGCATTCACTTGTATTTAAAGAAGGCCACTTTGAAATATTATCTCAAAAATTGTACCGAACGTTAAAGGGTGCTGCCCAATTCCGTGTCGTTTTTCAACTGATATATTTGTAAATACTGAATGAAATCAGGACTTTTTGAAGATGAAATGCCTTTTAAAGATTCAGACTGTACAGTATTTTTGAGATTTAAATTCCTTCAAAAAATGTATCAGTGACTTTGGAAGATCTGCATTTATTTATTTTTATATTTTTCCAGGTTAGAAGTATGGCCAGGGTACATAACAGCTATCCAAGAACAAGAAGGGGGTTTAATGTTATTACTGGACGCCTCGCATCGTGTATTAAGAACAGAAACTGTTCTAGATGTCATGTAAGTATTTTAAGTTCGGGGGGGGGGGGTCGGAAAAGCCCAGTGGTCTTGAGTGCCGCGGTTTGACCTCCATCTGGTTGGCCACCTCTGGCTTGTGGCTGTGGTTTCGAGCCCTGGTGTGAGCTTATGTGGCATGGAGATAGGGGCGCTTTAAGTATTTTAAGTCAACTCGCATCTTGTATTTAGATGTTATGTTAAATCATCGTGTATTAAGAATGGAAACTGTTCTAGATGTCATGTAAGTATTTTAAGTTCGGGGGGGGGGGGGGGTATGGATGGCTGAATGGTTAGCGTGTGTGCTGTATCATAAAGCCTGTCATTGAGTCAAATGGTGTGGTTTTGATTCCCCAGTTGTACATGACAAGGAGTAGGGTCACCTGTCAATCCTCTTGGTCTTCTCTGCGTCCTCCTGTTCCACCAACAGCAAAAGCGAATTATTGAACTAAAATTAAACCATGTTAGTCCCGAAATGACCAAGTTTGTGTCGAGTTTTCTCTCTCTCTCACTCAGATTGTTGAAATGAGAATGAACCATATGTTAGTCCCAATAAAATAAAAACCAAGTACGAACAATCCAAACCATAAGACAGAATTTAAAGTCCTAATAAACGTTATAGGCAAAATAGTGTATTCAAGCAAAATAGTGTAATGTGAAATGGACTGCTCCTCGTATACAAAATACACGACAAACGGTGGTAACAGGTGTCCGGAAGAGTAAGCTTAAACTGCCTGGCGCCATAGCTGCATCCAAACTATTAGACGAAATCCCGGTATAATAGCGTGATTGGCCAATGGACTATCAATGACAACCTACACGGATAGAATAGTAGAAGTAAGGCCCCCATTTTCTATCTCTATGATTTGATTTTGTTTTTAGGCAAGCCATTGTAAGAAACAACCAGAGAGGATTTAAAGATGAAATAACGAAATTAGTACTGGGTAACATAGTCTTGACTAGATACAACAACAAGACGTATAAAATTGACGATATTATGTGGGATATGTCACCTCAGAAGACATTCCCGACCAGTAAAACAGGACAAGAAATAACTTTCATCGACTATTACAGGTCAGTTGTCTTTGAATTACTGGGGGGTTGGGATCGCCTAGTGGTCTACAGTGCTGCGCTTCGACCTCTGGCTTGTGGATGTGGTTTCGAGCCCTGGTGTGAGCGTATGTGGCATGGAGAAAGGGGCCCCTTCTCAACCTCAGGGGTTTCCTCCGACCACTCGGTTTCCTCCCACTGCTAAAGACCCCTAGACGCAAGCGAATTATTGAAATAAAATTAAACCATGTTAGTCCCGAAATGACCTAGCTGTGTTGAGTGGACGTTAAACCCCATTTTTCTCACTCTCTCTCTCTCTCTCTCTGGACTCACTGGGGCCTGTTTCACATAATTTTAACTAAGATTAAATCCAAATTTTAGTAATTTCATTGGATAATATTAGATTGATTTTACTGCTTAGCCAATCAAAATTTATAATTTTTCAAACGAATCCATCAATGTTTATTGGATGAATATGTTACTTTACGGGGCCAATTACAACTTGTTGTTGCTAGATAATTGTATTTTAAGATATATTTATTATTTTACAGGACAAATTACAATTTGAATATAGTAGATAATTGTATTTAAGATATAATATTTTACAGGACCAATTACAATTTATATATAGTAGATAATTGTATTTAGGATATTTATTATTTTACAGGACAAATTACAATTTGAATATAGTAGATAATTGTATTTAAGATATATATATATTATTTTACAGGACAAATTACAATTTGAATATAGTAGATAATTGTATTTAAGAAATATATATTATTTTACAGGACCAATTACAATTTGAATATAGTAGATAATTGTATTAAAGATATATAATATTTTACAGGACAAATTACAATTTATATATACAGTGTACTCTGCAACTTCCAGCTTTTGATCAATCCGCCACTCGCCTAGATCCGCCCAAAACCTCTGGTCCCGATTTATTTCCTTCTTGATTGCTTTAAAAATGTTTTGTTCTAACCGCCATTTTGTCACTTCCGCCTTTCGCCATCGACTCGAGGTCCGATGAGTGATTATTCATTGTTATTTAATCCTATAATCCGCCACTGTTAACTCCCCAATCACAAAACACCACAGTTAATAATTAAAGTATAAACAAACAGTACTCGACAAATCTTTTAAGAGTTCATTGATTGTCAACCATTTTCAATAACTAACGTTAACACTATAGCACCTATGTCGAGCAATATTTCGCGCTAAAAATAGACCATGAGTGTCGTACAATAACAATAGTCAATACATTGATTCAGTGAACTCTATTGAGCATTGATAATCGCCGATAGCCTGATGTCCGAGAAAAGATTATACATCTGTGTATTTTGATGGCACATTGTCGGATTTATTATCATATTTTGAATGGGATTTATGTTTTTAAATAAATGAACACGCTAAGAAATGTTGACGTATTATTTCGATTGGAATGACGTAAGTTAATTGTTTTAGATGATAGCACGTGCTATCGTCGAGTGCAATTATTTAGCAGTTGGTGTCACTCGTTCGTTGTATTAGAGCGACGTTAACTAGTAAACCACGGCTTACATGTCATTTTTTTTACTTTCTGTATATAAATCGAAACGCAGTATCAAACGAATGTCGGACATTGCTGAAAAATGTACCGACGTAGCTATATACAAAAAATACGGTCATTTTTGGGGAGTTTGATGTCATGTAATTTTGTACATGTACTGTAGGAATATAATTGACATAAATTTAAATACCGAACGCGTTTTAAACATGAAATATATAACGAGGTACGATCCGACAAATATTCCATTCACATTCACTTCCTGTTATTGGATAAACCGCCACTCGCCGACATCCGTCATTTCTATTTGGTCCTGCTTGGTGCTGGAAGTTACAGAGTACACTGTAGTAGATAATTGTATTTAAGATATATATATTAATTTACAGGACCAATTACAATTTGAATATAGTAGATATAGATCAACCGATGTTATTACACCGACCTAAAGTCAAACGTATGGCAGGGGTAAGATTATAATAATAATAATAGTCTATTTATAATGCACTGTTTCCATGACTAAGCATGCACAAAGCGCAGTAAGATGCATGCTTAGAAATACTAAACTAGAAATTGGCATTGTTCGCTGAATATCACATTTTGTACGGCTTAATGGACACAAATATATACCCAGATTCATTATCATTCGGCTAACCTCGAAAGATTCCGGTACCCTCCGAAACCCTACATCTAGACTTGTATGTATGACAGTAAGTGATATCTACCTACGACCATACATTGCGATGCGGCTAGTCGACTACCGATTTACTTTAACAGGAAAACGTGCGGCTTGTACAAAAAAGTCCCAAAATGGCAGCCATTTTTTAGTTTGTTGATATGATCTCCATGGGTGGCAGCCATTTTTTAACCGGGTCCTTTAAAATGGTTCCGAAATGGCGGAATTCGTCATACATCCGAGTCTAGATGTATGGTACCGGAATCTGTCGAGATCTGCCGAGTGATTCATTATGTCTCATTTAATAAGGAAAAGATAATCAGAATACCATTGTGGTTAAAGGGAAAGACCAACGATTTTCCACAAGGTTTCCATGAATCTTAAATATATATTGATAAATAATCCCCTCCGTAACACAAGCAAAATAGATTTTGTAAGCGAGAAATTAATTTTTATTAAAACCGTAAGTGACATAGTTGGTTCAACACGCTCACTGGGCTCTATAGTAACAGACATGAGAGTTTTCAGCCAATTGGCTGATTTCAGCCAATCAACCTAAATCAATTTTTTTTAAATTAGACTTAAAACCAATAAAAAAGCAACATAAAATTTTTTCACTCAGAACACCCTTCAGTAATCCATGGCTAAGCTCATTACGGACTTTGATGTAAAATTTTTTGCTGCATTGATGGTTTCTGACCAGTTAAATATTTTCAGCCAATTTCACTTCTCACCACTCTCATGTCTACAGTAAGCATACAGATTTGGCATAAGTTTACTGCTGTATTGAATTAATGTTATTGTAATTCTGTAGGAAGCTGAACCTAAACAAGAGTTTATTTGTCTGGTACCTGAACTGTGTTATATGACTGGATTATCAGATGCCATGAGAACAGATTACAGATTAATGAAGGTAGGTTCAAATCAAACACCCATCTAGGTTAGGAGTGGAACAGTAGTGCGTAATATCGGCGATATCATAAATGGTTTTATCATGGAGTTATACCAGTTTCAGATTTCTCCTATATCGTAGGGAGATCACGGTGGCTAAGTGGATAAGGCGCTGGTTCGCTAGCCTGGAATTTGAGTGTTTGATCCCTGCATTGGCCGAGAAAGTTCATCTCGATTTTCCGGCGTGATTTCCCCTTGTCAGTGATGCAGAAGGAGGGCCTGACAAGGACAGCTGCCTAGTCGTTCGGATGGGACGAAAAACCGAGGTCCCGTGTACAAATTGGGAGTGCAC
This sequence comes from Patella pellucida, assembly GCA_917208275.1. Taxonomy (NCBI): domain Eukaryota; kingdom Metazoa; phylum Mollusca; class Gastropoda; family Patellidae; genus Patella; species Patella pellucida. The sequence goes on along the minus strand of OU795036.1, from coordinate 88,899,874 downwards.
GTAAAAGATCCCTTGGCAGTTGGAATTCGATATAAGAGTAGGCTGTAGCGCCGCTGCCCGGGCAAAAATTTCCCTCATAGCACACTGTATGGCGTATGCCCGTCTTCAATTGGCCCAGGTACGGTGCTTAAGCGTAGGACGTTAAACCCCATTTCATTCATTCCTATATCGTATCGTCCGTTTTGACATCCAAACCTTTGTTTTCGGTAATATCGAATTATTGCCCAGCTCTAGTGTTTTCCACGAAGCTTAGAAATTTTCTAAATTCAAAAAATTTTCCTAATCGCTACATGGTACTTGCAACTATTCCTGTGACTTGGTGAGACCAAGAGGATTAAAGACAAGCCACGAGTGGTTAGACAAGCTCAGAACAATCTGTTTTATTGTCTTATTTCTTGAATTTTGTGTCTTCCTGGATTGAGTTTGGACCCAATTGGAAAAAAGTTCAAATATGAAACATCCTACTGTGTACATGTGTAAAAGATCCCCTTCTGTTGTCGGGCAAAATTTCCTTCATAGCACACTGTATGGCGTGTGTCTGTCTTCATTAGCCCAGTTCAAGCAAAATAATAGGATGTTAAACCCATATTATTCAGACATGAGAGTTTCAGTCAATTGGCTGATTCCCTCCAATCGACCTAAGGGCAATTTTTATAAATTAGACTACAAACCAATAGAAAAGCCACATAAAAATTATTACGACCTAAGGGCAATTTTTATAAATTAGACTACAAACCAATAGAAAAGCCACATAAAAATTATTCAAACAAAAATTATCGCCATATGTAAGCTAATGAAAACAGACGTAACTCAAGGAAATAGCTTTCGCTTCAATGGCAACACCCTTTGGTAATCTACGCTAAACTCATTACGACACTGCCGCAAAAATTCTTGCTGCATTGATGGTTTCTGACCAGTAAAAAATTTTCAGCCAATTTCACTTCTCACCAACTCTCGTGTCTGATTATTTCATTTGTTCTATTTCTAGGACGCGCGTTTTATTGAAATGAAATTAAACCATATGTTAGTCCCGAAATGACCTAGTTGTGTTGAGTGGACGTTAAACCCTATTTATCTCTCTCTCTCTCTTTCTAGGATATAGCATCACATACCCGTGTTACACCAGCTCAAAGACAGATGGCTATGAAGAAATTCCTGGATGCTGTTAAAAATAACAAAGATGCCAACGCTCAGTTTGTCAACTGGGGACTGGAACTCGACACAAACACCATCGATGTAAGTGTTTAATATGGACTGGTTCCAGTTTCATGGTGTGGGATGACCTAGTGGTTTTAGAGTGCTGCGCTTCGACTTCTAGCTGGCTGTTCATCTCTGGCTTGCGGCTGTGGTTTCGGGCCCTAGTGTTAGCTTATGTGACATGGAGATAGGAGCGCCTTCTCAACCTTGTGGGTTTCCTCCGGGTACTCTGGTTTCCTCCCACCCACTGCTAAAGACCCCTACGCGCAAGCAAATTATTGAAATAAAAATTGAAAACCATACGTTAGTCCCAAAATGACCTAGTTTGTGTCAAGTGGACGTTACACCCCATTTCTCTCTCTCTCTCATGGAGGGGGGTTGGATGGCTAAATGGTAAGCATGTGTGTGCTGTATTATAAGGTCTGTCATTGAGTCAACTGCTGTGGTTTCGATTCTCCTGTTGTACGTGACGAGGAGTGGGGGCGCCTGTCCAACCTTGTGGAATTTCTCCGGGTCCTCCGAATTGCTCCTGCTGCTAAAGACCACAACGAACAAGCGAATTATTTAAATAAAATTGAACAATGTGCTAGTCTCGAAATGGCCTAGTTTGTGTTAAGTTGGCGTTAAACCCCATATTGCTTATAAAAAAAACAACAACCCATTTCTCTCTCCCTTTCTTTAAACAGCATGTAAACCTTGATATGTGATGTTTGTGGAAAATCATTTTGACCCCGCATCCACGACACAATATATTTTAAAAAATTTCTTGAATGTTTCAGATGGACGGTCGAGTCCTGAATCCTGAAAATATCCTCTTTAAACATGGACCGGCTCAAGGTGTCCGAGATGCAGACTGGAGTCGAGCCTGTACCGATAATAAAGTACTTGTGGCTGTTGATCTCAAGAACTGGGTTGTCATGACAACTGATCGAGACGTAACCAAGGCTGTTGGATTTATAGACTGCATGTCTCAAGTATGTCCGAAGATGGGTATCCGTATCGAGCCACCACAGAAGTGTAAATTAAATGACGATAAGACTGAGACGTTTATCCGGACTTTGAGGGAAGTCATTACACCACAGGTAAGCCATGTTCCTTGAAGCAACGACTGAGTTTTTACAACATCTGGCCGTTGCTGGCTTACTTCACAACTCCCGAAATTAAAGCTTCGTAATCTGCAGACAAGTGAACAATAGCATCCAATCAGAGATTATGAACTTTTATTTATTTTAGACTCAAATGGTTGTAATTATAATTTATGTTATATTTTAGACTCAAATATGGTTGTGATTATAATTTATGATTCATTTTAGACTTAAGAAGGGATGATTCATTTTAGACTTAAGAAGGGATGATCCATTTTAGACTCAAGTGGTTGTAATGATAAGTTATTTTATATTTTAGACCCAGATGGTTGTAATTATTTGCCCTACAAGTAGAGATGATCGATACTCGGCTATTAAAAAACTCTGCTGTGTAGAACAACCAGTCCCTTCTCAGGTATGTTACTTTCCCTTATCTTGAACAACCAGTCCCTTTGCATCACGTTAACTATCTAAAACAATAAAAACCTTCTTGAGTAAATTTGTCTTTCCGTTTCTGTGGATACTTGTTAAAATTAGATTTGTGCTATATTCTTTCTAGCTTTTCGCCTGTCCAACCTCATGGGTTTTCTCGGGTTCTTCTGGTTTCCCCCCACTGCTAAAGATCCGTACATGCAAGTGAATTATTGAAATAAAATTGAACCATTTAGTCCCGAATAGATCTAGTTTGTGTCAAGTGGACGTTAATCCCTATTTCTCGCTCTTTCTGTTTTAATATTCTAATGAAGGGTTCAATTATTTTGTACATTTGTCAATTAGTTGGAAAAGTTAGATTTAAGATTTGTATGGTATTCTTTCTCTCTATATCTTTCTAATGAATTCGGGGTTGCATGGCTGAATAGTTGGCATTTGCACGCTGTATCACAAGGTCTGTCCCTGGGTTAACTATCGTGGTTTCGATTCCCTGGTTATACGTGACAAGGAGAAGGGTCGGATGTCTAACCTTGTGGGATTTCTTCGGTTCTCCAGTTTCCTCCCACTGCTAAAGACCCTATGCGCAACCAAATCCTTAAAAAATTATACCAAATGTTCGACCAAGTTTTCTCTCTTTATATTTCCAATGAATTGTTTAAGATTATTTTGTTTTTTGTTTATTTATAAGGTTATTATTGGCAAGACGATCTCTCAGCCCCAGAAGTTACGCAGTGTAACCGTGAAGATAGCTCTACAGATCAACTGTAAATTGGGAGGTGAATTGTGGGGTGTTGAAATACCCATGGTAAGTTGTTGACTTGCTAAGCGGGAATTCCTGTTGGCCTAGAAAGTTCTTTGGGAGTTTCTGGCTTGGTTCCTCCTTGTCATTGTAGGACGGAGGACCTGGCAAGAGACAACATATAGTCTTTCAGATGGGAAAAGAAACCAATATCATATTAGCTAAGTCAGAGCAAAACAGTACAACGTTAAACCATGGTCCCCAGATTCATTCACTTGATCTAATACAAGTGTTGGTTTGAAATGTCTTTGTTTATATGTGATGTTGTCTACCTAATATTTCGTGATGCCCGTAGGAACTCCCAATGTTTTCATGATGCCCGTAGGAAATCCCAATGTTATGCCACAGGATTATTGCCACAATAATGTAGCTTGAAAGGGATTATAAGTCTGAATTTTTTTATTGTAGAAAAGTTTGATGATCGTTGGTATTGATGTTTATCATGATGCCGCTAAAGGAAAGAGATCGATAGCTGGGTTCGTAGCCAGTATGAACAAGTCCTGTACCAGATATTACAGTCGCTGTTACTTCCAGGGACCGCAACAAGAACTTATAGATGGTTTAAAAACCTGTCTTATCAGTGCCTTACGTAAATATCACGAGGTAAGCTTATGTCACACATATAAACATCTACTTCATACTACGCGAGGGGGGTGGGGGGGTGGCTGAATTGTTAGCACGTGCAGGCTGTATCATAAGGTTTGTCATTGTGTCTACTGGCGTGGTTTCAATACCCTTGTTGCATGTGACAAGGTGAAGGGTTCCCTGTCTTAACCTGTTGGTTTTTCTCCAGGTCCTCCGGTTTCCTCTCACTGCTAAAGACCCCTATGCGCAAGCAACTTATTAAAATAAAATTGAACCATACCATGTTAGTCCTGAAATGACCTAGTTGTGTCGAGTGGACATTAAACCCCATCTCTCTTTCTTTCTATTGATAGCAGGAACAGACAGCTCTTTTATTTAAATCTAACATATCTTCAACTCGCTTTGTGAAGGGGGTTGGATGTTAATAAAACTTATTTCCATTTCATTTTGTAGATAATCTTGTGTATCTAGCACTAATTTCTTTCACATTATTTCAATATCAAATCTTTGTTTAAAAATTGGTAAAAATCCCTTAAAATCACCAAAAAATCGTCAATTCGATAGGATGTTAATAAAACTTATTTCTCTTTCCTTTTGTAGATAAATCATAGTTTACCTGATAAGATTATTGTGTATCGAGACGGTGTTGGTGATGGACAGCTCCGGGCCGTGGCCGATTACGAAGTTAAACAACTCTACACATGCTTTGGTCACTTCAATAATTACGAACCCAAGATGGCCGTCATTATTGTACAGAAGAGAATCAACACTAGAATATTTCTAAACGTAAGATTTTTTGTCCCCCGCCTTTCGAAGAAAGCAGGGGACTATTAAAATGGGTCCGTCCGTCCGTCCGTCCGTCTGTCTGTCCGTCTGTCTGTCTGTCTGTCACACTTTTTGGGACACAATGACTCTCTTTCTAATTGAGCTAGAATATTCAAACTTGGTGTAGGTGTTTATTAGGATATTACCTTGATGGAGTTCGAAGATGAGCATTTTCCGCTTAGGGTAAGCAGAGATAAGCAATTTGATTGGTTGATGCTTTGGGACGCGATAACTTGAGTTGTAATTAAGTTAGAGTGGTGAAACTTGGTATATAGTTTCATTTCATCAATACCTTGACTGAGTTCAATAATGCACATTTTCTGCTCAGGGTAAGCAGAGCGATAAGCAATATGATTGGCTGAGACTTTGGAACATAATAACTCTCCTTCAAATTGAGCTAGGATATTCAAACTTGATGTAGTTGTTTATTAGGTCAATACCTTGATGGAGTTCGAAGATGGGCATTTTCTGCTTAGAGTAAGCAGAGATAAGCAATTTGATTGGTTGATGCTTTGGGACGCAATAACTTTAGTTGTAATTAAGTGAGAGTGATGAAACTTGGTATATAGTTTTATTTCATCGATACCTAGACTAAGTTTAATAATGAACATTTTCTGTTGAGGGTAAGCAGAGCGATAAGCAACTGATAGGTCTAGACTTTGAAACACAAAAATTCTCCTTCTAATTAAGGTAGAATGTTCAAACTAGGTGTAGGCGTACATTAGGTGAATGCCTTGATGGAGTTCAATGATGATGAACAATGTCTGATTCTATCTGGTAGAGAGTGATGAAACTTAGTGTATAGTTTGATTGCTCAATACTTTTGAAAAAAATAAATGTGCGATTAATTAATATGTGTCATCTATTTATTTTGGGATTTCGGCGGGGGACATCAGCCTCACTGTTGGCTTGTTTATTTTGTGCAACGTTTTGAGAGTATGATTTGTGACCAAACGGTTGCAGGTTGAGACCCAAATTGTGCATCGAGTTCTTGTGTCCTTGAATAAGACACTTCATCCCTGTATTCCAGTCTACCCAGCTGTAATGGTGTATGCATACACAAAAAACTGTCACGTTCCTTGATGCAGATGTTTGGGCTCTTTCTAAGAGTTCAGGGGTAAAGGGAGGTAATCAGGCTTTGAGCATAAACTTAGTTAATGGATATAGCGCTATATAAATACTCATTATTATTATCTTCTGTTCAGACCATTGTAAATATAACTAAATATAACTTGAACTATTCTTAGAAAATTGTCAATACTGATGGTTTATTGGCTAAGCACAAAATCGGTATGGGATAGGATTCGTAGGATTAAAGGTAAAAGTAGTGCATTATCAGTTAACCATCTCAATGTTGATAATACCACCTTAACAACATTTCCTTATATTGCTAATTCTCTGGCCAGTACATTTTCATACAATTCATCATCCAATTTCTCCTCTGATGCCTTTCGAGGCATTAAACAACAACAGGAGAAAAGGCGACTTAATTTCAAGTCCCGCAATGATGAATGCTATAATGATACCTTTTCCATTGCAGAGCTTCGGGATTCGCTAAAGCGAGCTCGAGATACTGCAACTGGTCCAGATGAAATACACTACCAAATTCTAAAACATTTACCTTTTTCCACTCTCTTAATTTTATTGGATCTTTTCAACCGGATTTGGGTTGATGGGAATTTCCCTCCTTCGTGGCACGAAGCCACAATAATTCCCATCCCTAAACCGGGAAAAGATCATACGAATCCTACAAATTATCGTCCAATCGCTTTAACTAGCTGTATTTGCAAAACCATGGAGAGATTGATCAATCGAAGGCTTGTTTGGTACCTTGAGTCCAACAACCTCATTACAGACCTCCAATGTGGATTTCGGTCCCAAAGGAGAACTCTTGATCATCTCGTTCGATTTGAAACGTTCGTCAGGGACGCTTTCATCCAGAAGCAACATTTAGTTGCAATATTTTTCGATCTGGAGAAAGCATATGATACCACGTGGAAACATGGTATCATGCGCGACCTCCACAACCTCGGCCTACGAGGTCGCTTACCTATCTTTATAAAAAAATTCCTGGAAGATAGGTCATTTAAGGTACGACTGGGATCAATCTTCTCTGACCCATTTCCCCAGGAAATGGGAGTTCCCCAGGGAAGTATTTTATCTCCAACATTATTTGCCATAAAAATAAACACGATCCCAGCGTGCCTTAAACCAGGTACAAACGGGGCTCTCTATGTTGATGACTTTCAGATGTGCTATGGTTCTACAGACATGCGGATAATCGAACGTAAGTTGCAGCTTTGTTTGAATTCACTTCAACAATGGGCAACCGAAAATGGATTTCGTTTTTCGAAATCCAAGACTGCATGCATTTCTGTCAGAAAAGAGGTTTACATCCTGATCCAGAACTTTTCTTGGATGGCAACCGCCTTCCAGTTGTGGATGAAACCAAATTTCTGGGGCTGATATTTGATAAGAAATTATCATTTATCCCCCATATTAAAAATCTAAAAAAGAAATGTCTGAAAGCCCTCAACATATTGAGAGTCTTATCAAATACTGACTGGGGAGCAGACCGTAAGGTCTTGCTCCGATTATATCGAGCACTAATAAGATCTAAACTCGATTATGGGTGTATTGTGTATGGGTCTGCCCGCGAGTCTTATCTCAAAGAGCTTGACACCATACACAACCAAGGACTTAGAATCAGTTTAGGAGCATTTCGTACATCTCCAGTGGACAGTTTATACGTCGAGGCGCACGAGCCCTCATTGCACAATAGACGTGATAAACTGGCCCTGCAGTATGCTACGAAAATTGCATCACTTCCGAATCATATTTCATTTAACACCATATTTAGACCTTTTCATGAGCATTTGTATCTGGTGAAGACTAACGTTATTCCACCATTCGGTATTCGCATACAACCCCTTTTGTCTGGGGCTGGTATCAGCCTTGACAGTATAGCGAATACCCCTTTCTTTGATACTCCACCTTGGACTATATCTCCCCCAAAGATCGATTTCGATCTTACGCAACATAAAAAGCGAGATACTAGCTCGACGGTGTTTCAATCTCTATTTAGAGAGTTAAGGTCTAAGTATGGTGAATATGCTCCCATTTACACAGATGGTTCTAAAGATGGTGATCGGGTAGCTTCGGCTACCGTGACGCCATCTGAGACCATTTCTATGTGTCTTCCACCTGCTGTTTCAATATTTACAGCTGAACTCAAGGCCATTCTTCAGGCCTTGGAGTTCATCAAATCTTCTACATCTTTAAATCATATCATCTTTACTGATTCTCTGTCGCTTCAAGCAATTAATAATAAACAGCTTGATCACCCATTAGTAGCAGACATTTATGGTCTGCTACTGTCAAACGAGTTCATCAGCAAGGACACAGTCCTTTGCTGGCTCCCCAGTCATATGGATATCAAAGGGAATGATCGAGCAGACTCGGCTGCCAAGTCTGCCTTAGATCTTCCCATATCCGAATTTTTAACTCCATTTACGGATTTTAAATCATCCATAAATAAATTTATATTTGACCGCTGGCAACGGTCTTGGGATCTTGCAGACACAAATAAACTTCATCACATCAAGCCTCTCTTAGGAGACTGGCCAAGCTCCTATAGAACCAACAGGAGGGATGAAGTTGTTTTGTGTCGCTCTTGCATTGGTCATACTTTTTTAACTCATATTTTCATTTTGAAGCGAGAACCTCAACTAGAATGTGAACACTGTCATGTTCCTTTGACAGTGAAGCACATTTTGATTGAGTGCAAGCATCTCAAAGATACAAGATTACGGCATTACCGTTGCCAGTCACTTCAACAGTTGTTTGCCCAACCGGGTCTATATAGTAAAGCGCTTAATTTTTTAAAAGAGACAAATTTTTATCGAAAATTTTAAATTGTATATATCTAATTGTATTTCTCCTGTTTTAAATATATATACATAAAGTTTATATTTAGTTTTATTTGATATTTTCTGTGATATTTGTTTTTATTTATGTATATATAGATAATGTGATTATTTATTTCTAGTTTGTCTCGTATTATCATCATATGTTTGGCGCAATATGGCCCGGTTGGAGCTCACGTGCCATAAAACAACATTTCATTCATTCATTTGTATATGACCCAAGTTTGTGACCGAAGATATTCCCTCAGCCAAATATTCATTGTACAACAGATATCGTAAAATAAAAAAAAGTCCAGAGCCTATCTGGTTGAAAAAAAACCTGCTCGTTCAACAAAGACACATAGTCGAAGGATGACGGGGCCTACCCGTCCAGTTAATACAAGGGACAATCTCACCTATGTTCACAAAAATATATTAAACCCTTTGGGAGCCATGTTGAATTAGACAGTATTTAACGTTCTGAAACCTAACTACTCTATGGAATCAACGACAAATCTAAACTTGGGCACTGAAACCATTTTCTTTTCTTTCTTTTTTCACATTATATTGAAATGAATTGAAGCAAATCTCCTATTTATTATACTGAAATGTTCTCGTGTATTAAATGAGATTTGTTTGTATTTTATAGCGAGGTAATTCGATGGATAATCCTCCACCAGGATCTGTTATAGATCATGATATCACCAGAAGAGATTGGTAAGTTGGTGTATATATACATATCTATTTCCTTTATTACCTAGTTATTCGGCTTGGTTCAAACACTTTTCTGGCAGAGGGCCTGACAAGTACAGCTGTCTAGTCGATTGGAGGGTGGGAAAACCAAGTCCCGTGTACACATTGCCGTGCATTTAAATGATCCCTTGGCAGTTGGAATTTGATAAAAAAAAAAGAGGCCGCTGCCTGGGCAAATTTCACTCATAGCACACTATATGGCGTATGCCCGTCTTTATCAGCTCAGTTGGAGCAGAACAGTAGGAGGTTAATCCCCATTTCATTTCTGTCTGCTAAATAACTTAAAATAAGCAAAATTAGTTTGTTGATAAAAAAGAGAGAAATGGAATTTTACGCCCACTGAACAAAGTCTAGGTCTTTTCGGACTAACTAGTGTATTATATTGTATATGATCTTGTTATTTTAGGTATGATTTTTTCCTGGTAAGTCAGCATGTACGACAGGGTACAGTGAGTCCAACACATTATATTGTAGTCCACGATGTTACAGGATTAACGGTCGATAGGATGCAGAGATTGACCTACAAGATGACTCATCTCTATTATAACTGGCCTGGTACAGTCAGAGTTCCTGCCCCTTGTCAGGTAATGTATAATCGTAATCTTCAGGCAGCACAACTTGTTACAAGTCACGGTGGCTCAGTGAGAAGGGTGTTAGCAATGGCCGAGATAGTTCATCAGGATTTACCTGTGTGTGCCCCTTGTCATTGGTGGAAGGCCTGGCGAGGGCCAAGGTATAGTCATTTGGATAGTAAGGATGTAAACGGTCACTCGGTTGACCGATTACGGTTCAGTTCGGCAAGCTGACCGGTTCGATATTCCCCTGACCGTTACTCGTTCTATATAAAAAAAATGTTTGTGTATATCGACTAGTAGTAAACTAGCATTAGCCCACACTCTTGTTCATATTACAGGTTGATACAAAACTTTCCCGGTAATAAAACGGCCGTATTCACTGATCAAAAACGTAGTACTAAAATTATGCCGTGAACAAAGTATCTTTCGTCCCTCTGGCACATGGCCAAATGGTATAATCTTTTCGTCGTTTCTTATTGCGTTGTATCTTCGTGCTGGATAATCTTGACTACAGGAAACTACAGGTTGACTATTGACTGCTGGTATGAAAATGAAAGTAATGCTGTGCGAGCGAATAAATGGATTACATTATTATAACACTGCATATTGAGGTGGAGGTATGTGGGGCCATAGAATATTCCTGTATTTAATGCCACACAACGGCATGTGATACACCTGCGCGAGTGACGACCACGTGGTAGCATACCATACCGGTATTGTATTACCTCCGGTTGACCGGTCACATTCGGTTTTTTGGCCCATCAGTTAACTGGTTCAATTTTTATTGGATAGGATAAAAAAATTGAGGTCCTGCGTACACATTGGCGTGCACGTTAAAGAATTCTTGACAGTTGGAATTAGAAATAAGAGTAGGCTGTAGCATCTCTGTCAGGGCAAAATTCACTCAGGAGCACATTACATGGCATATGCTCTTCATCATTAGCCAAGTTAGGAGCAGAACAGTAGGACTTTTATATTTTTATATCCCCTCTTCATTTTAGCACTACTTGTTACACTCTCAAATTTTCAGGCTGTCGAACAGTTTAGCGCAGGCTCTAGATCGTAATGTGGCAGTGTGTCGAGGAGTAGGGTCATGGGGTTTTCGCCAAGTTCTCTATCATCCCACTGCTAAAAACCCCTAGGCCCAAGCAAATTTTTGAAATATGATTGAATCATGTGTTCAGTGGAGTGTAACCCCATCTCTCTCTACCCCCTCGTTCTCTTGATATTTTAATTTTGAATTCTTACTTTGTATTTAGTGTCAAATAATCAACTTGTTTATATTTTCAGTACGCTCACAAGTTGGCCTACTTGGTAGGACAGAGTATCCACAAAGAAGTGTCTGAAGCCTTATCCGATCGTTTATTCTTCTTGTAAACATCGAAACAAAGAAACCGATTGAAAATCGTGAAATTCTCAAAGGTGAAGGCAGAATTACTTATAACTACGCAAAACACATCTCTCTGTGCTAATCAGGTTATTGAGGAACAAGTAATGAACGTGTTTGAATTGATATATCGCGTTGTGTGCGTTAAAACATGGAGAAACTAGACATTGAAGTACATAGAATTAATATGTATGTTATTCCTCTCCTTAATTCTGTGGTCTTAAATAAGAAAATACGTCAGACTGAAAGTATTAATTAAAACATCCCAAGTGAGGTTTGTTGGTTCAAATGTCTTCATTTTGCTAAGAAGAAGAAAAAGTTGTGTTTTGTCTGAAGTATATTTATATGCCAGACTATGCACATGTTGTTCAGAAGCACATTTCAAATCCTTGTGAACAATAATTAAAAAGAATATGTGCCGTTGAGCAATAAAATCAATTGTGCCTTATATCTGAAAATCTGCCGAACCATGAACAAAGTATTAACTGATGATTCCAATAAAGGTTTTTGTCAACTCAAATGTACAATTCATTCAATATGCTAAACAGTATGAAGAAAATACGTGCCGTTAAAATGTTTTAAGTTGTCAGAAAGTTTTAGCGAAAAAAATACTCATACATTTCACTTTATGGCGGCATATCAATACCAGTATTTTCTATTCATTTAAAGACATTTGTTAAAGTCACGCAACAGATTAAAAGAGGAAAATTGAGTCATCGACGTAACTATATTGTCATCGGCAACAAGAAGTAGAGATTGTTCTTAGAGTGATATTCATGGAATAAGAACGTGACGGGAAATAATTTGTGAGGTTTTATTCCATTATTGGATATGTTTCACAAGAATCATGTTGCATTAATTTTTTTAATTATCTGGTTGGTTTATGTCTTTTCTCGGAAGAACTTTCCTTTCTTTCGATGAAGTCCCAATGAAATCTTTTTTGAGGACATCTTAATAGATATACTCTTCAACAATTTACGACAACACATTGTTGAAATTTTAGAACTTAAATTGCCAAATATAACCTGTCTTTCTTTCAAACAATTTAATAAGTCGTCTTTTCCTAATAGATTGAATTTTTCCACAATTTACGACCACGCATTGTTGAAACTTTTGATCGTAAATTTCCAAACATAACAGGTCTTTCTTTCAAACCGTTTAAAAGGTCGTCTTTTCAACAAGTGCCATTGTTGATAAAAATTTCAAACCTAGAAAAGTTAAAAAAAAATTTCATTGTGTTGTGATAAAGGGAAATAATTCAATTTAAAGCCAATTGAACACTAAAAAGTGGTGATTAAATCAAGAGTTATCTTTCGACTTCTGCTCTTTATGTAGAAATCTGATAGCGAAAATTGCCCTAGTAATTCACGTTCTTTTTACACTTGAAGAAAGTTCTGACGAGTAAAACGAACGAACCAGGTATTTTATGTTTCGATTCTGAGATTTTTTTAATGTTATTTTGAGAATCTTAGCACAGATTCCTCCTGCCTTTTCATTATTATGTTAAATTATTCTTTTAAAAAATAATATTTTTTTGTTAATATTGTTTTGATGTATTCAATAGCAAGAAAACTAAAAGCTCTTGCCCCACATGTGTTCATTCTTCACCTTGTGCGGTAAGATTGTGTGACCTTTACCTTTATGTATTCCCTGGAGACTGTTTTGTATACCTTTGTTCCTATTCAAGTAGATTCACAAGGTGTGTAGACTTATAATCTTTATAACGACTAGAGTATCATCAATGAATAATTATAAATCAGAAATTGTTATTCCCTAAATAGTTTTCAGTGTGTTCACTGTTCAATTACTAAATACAACTCAAAGAACCGTAACCCAACCTTATAATTTGGAAGTTCTAGTAGCTAGCTGGTGGGTTAACATCGGCATCAACTGAATGATTTTTATCCATGACGTAGATATACATGTATATAAAATATTACACATTTATTGAAACGACTACTTATTGATATTGGATGACGTTTCAAAGAGGTTTTTTTTTTTAAACGATATTTTATTCAGATATTGAAAAGGATTGAGGAACAGGCACAGCCTATATGACCTCTCTCAATATTATCTTGTAGTTTAACAACGGGTGTCCTCCTCGCTAGTAAAAAATGCAGTTCTATGGGATGGTACGAGAACCGTATTTCGATGTTTTTAGATTAATTCCATATTAATGACAAAAACTAACATTTGTCCCCACACCAGTTTGTAATAAATGTACAGGAAAACATTGCTATATTAGGTAATGTGGAACCGCCCCCTTTATGGAGTCACCTATAAATTATGCCCCCTAACTCTAGCGAGGACGCCCATTGCTTCCAAGGTATAATTTCATCTATGACTTTGATATTTATGTGGTAATGTGGGACCGCCCTCTTTATGGAGTCGCCTATAAATTATGCCCCTTTATCTCTAGCGAGGACACCCATTACTTCCAGTTCCAAAGTATAATTACATCTATGACTTTGTGTTATGTTATATACATGTAGTATATATAGGTACATTTGTATGTCACAATTTGATGACGATTGATGTCACGCACTGATTTTTTGTTTGTACGTTTAATTTTCTCGCCATATATGGAAGCAGGGTAGACAACTCTAGTTATGTTGATATGTTCCTCAATTAAGAATATTTAAATTATTTTAGTTTGTTGATTAGAATTTTAGTGATTTGTTGATTTTTGAATAATTAGAACCCGAGTCTGATGTCCACCAAGTGTCACTTCATGTACAACTCTAGGTCCTGTTTCTCGAAATCTTAACTAAAAATAAAATCCAAATTTTAGTAGATACTTCAATTTTGATTGGCTAAGAACTAAAATGAATCTAATGTCTAGAGTGCCGCGCTTCGGCCTCTGGCTGGCCAGTCACCCCTGGCTTGTGGCTTTGGTTTCGAGCCCTCCATGAGCGTATATGTGGCATGGAGATAGGGGCGCCTTTCAACCTCTTGGGTTTCCTCTGGGCACTCCGGTTTCCTCCCACTGCTAAGGACCCCTACGCGCAAGCAAATTATTTAAATAAAAATTGAAAACCATACGTTAGTTCTAAAATGTCCTAGTTTGTGTCGAGTGGACGTTAAACCCCATTTCTCTCTCTCTCTTGTGTACTGTCACTGTTAAAAGCATTTTAAACTTGAACAACTTTGTTTTCCATGCCTGCTTGCTATATTTTATAGAATTATGACTACGAAAACCTCAAAGTCTTTAAGCATATAATGGATAATTGGTACGGATTGTTGCTTATGAACTTGGTGGACATCGGCAAGTAGTAATATGTATATTTTAGTTATGGTAGCCCTATTAGAAAATGAAGTAATTAAATATGAATATTAAATCACTTAATAATGAATAAATTGGAAGAGGTTTTAGTTAATTCATGATTATGTTTGTAGCACATTTTAATATTGGGTTTGTGTAAAATAGATTTGAGAAACGTTCTGGAGCTATGTAGCCCGGTTGGTGCTGACTCACCGTAAAATCGCATTTCATTTCATTTTTATTTAATATCCGTTTCAACGGACTTGAAACCCAAGTCCAGGGTTATAAACTGGAAACGGGTTCCATACGCTTCATAATCTTGATGATGTTGAGAAGAAAAGCTTATGGCTCGACCAACTTATGTAAACTCCACGCAAAACCTAACCGTGGTACAACATCACAATTCCAACATGGCTACGACTCGATACAAGAAAAGCATAAGGTTCTACCAATTTAAGTACGCTCAACATGAAACATGGCACGTTTCATTCTCCGTATCTTCAGCTATCAGCAGAAAATTTGATAAGTTGTCTCCCCCAGTAGTGGAGTAGTAGGGATTTTGATAAGATGTCTCCCCCAGTAGTGGAGTAGTAGGGATTTTGATAAGATGTCTCCCCCAGTAGTGGAGTAGTAGGGATTTTGATTAGATGTCTCCCCCAGGGTTTTGTGGAGCTGTACGGAACGAGACCACTGCCGATACCCAGGATGGACATGTTTGTTCTTTGGCCAATAACGATTCACAATTCTTAATATACATATCGTACAAAAGTTCGCCTAAATCTAATGCAAGTATAAAAATTGAATGCTTCGTTAAGGAAAGTTTTAGACATTGGTTTTTATCAAATTCATGAAATGTTTTCCTTTGATTACATAAAATCAAAATCTTCCATTTATTTTTAAGTTTTTTTTTCTTGCACATTTATTTAGCACTATCACTATTCATTAATTTTTTGAACCTATGACTCATTGATCATAGCTGTACGAAAAAGGTTAGATATGAAAGAGTTCAGATTTGTTTTCTATTAAAAATGTTTTTTAAATTTTTCTACAAAAAATAATTGTTTTAAAAAATGATGTGAATTTAATGATTTCCCAGCTCTGTCTTGGTGTCTGTTTTATGGTATATGATATGGTCGTATTTCAAACAGTCTACATGTAAAAAGATCAATTTTCAACACACTTCATGACCCTTACTGTTGAAGGTTTGAATTGTTAGTTGCTATTGGCAATTTAGTGAGCTTAAAATCCACCCTTTGTTACCATTGGTAACCACAGTGAGCTGCCAATATTAAAATTAGTTCTAAATTACTCTAGTGATCTGATATTAATCAGTTACCATCGGTAACCACAGTGAGGGACCATCAATAAAGTTAGAGCTTTGTTACCATTGGCAACTACCCTTGGTTGTTATTGGTAACCATATTAAGCTGCCACCAGTACTTGGTCACCATGTCTGTATTCTCACTTTTGTGGAAGCGGATGTAAAATACCGGACCAGGCATGGTTACCTGTAAAGCTGCCATGGTGCTGTTAGATGTTTACCTGTTGCCATTGGTAACCATGTTCAGCTGCCGTTTCTACACATTAACCTCTGTTTTAGAGGCATGTATTCTGTACTATCTCTAGGGATGAGTGTCGGTGGTAATCCAGAATTTATAAGGTTTACAAATCCGATTAGCATCCTGTATTCTGTTGAAAATTGATCACCGATTATTTCATAGTTTTGTTATGTATCAAGGGCAGGTTGTTCCTTTTAGTCATGTAAATAATTTTTATAAAAAAATAAATGTTTTGTTATTGTGCTTTCCCCTCTGTGCTGTCTCCCTTACTTCTTTAGAGTCTCCCTTACCAATTTTGATTCCCCCATATCTAGTACGAGGCCTCTCATTATAGTAATGCTTGCTAATTTTGTCCGGTTGACGGCGAAATTGACCGGCAGGAATATTTACCCGTCGGTCAGATTACATGTAGAAATTGTTTAGTCTAACTATTAAGGCATTTGGTTAAAACAATCTTTTTAGTCCTTTTAAATCCCCATAGAATTTAACTTGAAATTACAATTGGTTTACTTTTTATCGTAACTTTTAAAACAAGAAATGAAACCAAATTAAAAAAAAACAAGGTTATTCATAATTATGGTCAAACCTGACTTAAAAGTGTTTGGACCTTTAACAATAATCTGGCCTGCCCTCTGTTTGCCCCCCCCCCTCCTCCTCCAATAATTTTAGAAAAAAAAAAAAAAAGTATTTGTGATATGTTTCAGTAATCATTACCTTCTACGGTGATTAAATCCCACATCCCTACTCAGTCATAGAGTGATTTCCTATAAGCCCACCCTGCTGTAAACCTACTATAAACAATAACATGTGAATCACTTGGAAAGTTTTTTCTTACGATCCTCAAAAGTTTTTTGGGTATAGGTTCAACGCGGTTCGTTTGATACCCCCTCTCTGTTCGGATTAGCTTGTGATTTGGCGACGAACAGTATCTTTTCAGCTCTATTTATCTCGACGACCAGTATCTGAAATGCTGCCAGACTGCATTTTCCGGTAGTCTATTTCATAAAATATTGTGGCGAAAATATTCATTCAGTTTGATTCACTCACCCAGTCCGTTTGTCCCTCTCCTCTCTGGTCTGATAAACTAGAGATTTTGCGACAGGCGGTTTTATCTCGACGATCAGTGCCTGGAATACTGCCAGATACTGTATTTCGGGCAGTCTACTTTTCAAATTTTCGGGGGCTTCGTTCCGGTCCGCAAGTCCGTTCATTTGACACTTTCCTCTCGTGGGTTCTGATAGACTAGTGATCCGGCGACAGACGGTATCTGATCAGCTTTATTTATCTCTACAATCGGTGTCTGAATGCTGCCAGACAGCATGTATTTCAGAAATTTCTTGGGGAGAAGGCCCCAAATAACCCCCTACAAGGACTCCCTACTTCGGCGTTCGAGAGTGCGATTCGTCGAGGTTCTCAAGTCAGTTCGTTTGACACTTTATCTCCATGATCAGTGCCTGAAATAACGTCGGGCTGCATATATTTATGGCAGCCTGTTTATTTTTTTAAATGTCGGGGGGGGGGGGTAGGGAGGCCCCCCTACCCCTAGTTAAAACTCGTGCCGTTGCCCCCTTACCCTGTACTTTACCACTGTAGAGAGCAGTACTTTCCGGCAACCATGACGCCAAGGGATTAAAATCTTCATAGTTCTTCTGAATTAGGCATATAATAGGTTATTTTTAAAACGACAGTTAAATTAATCTCGGAAACAGCTAGATAACAATTATCTCCCAACCCTCTGTGTTTCGAGATGACTTTGTCTCCCATTACAAGTAACGTTGCGACCCCCGTTCAGATTCATTACGGGTCGTTTTATACAAAATTGACAGCATTTTTCATCGAAACAAAGATTGATTATTGTTATTTATAATATTTCCGCCACACACCACTACAATTAAAGACCTTATCTTACCTGAAACAGGTACAAATCGTCGTATTTAAAATCGAGGCGTTTAGCCGTTACTAACACCATAGTTTCTATCATCCAGACAAATATTCTACGTACGTTGAAGACTAGGGGCTTCTGGTCGACCGAGACTCATATTTTGACGGCCGCATTTTGCAACGTGAAAATGATAAGGGCCAATCGTAGCTAAAAACAAGTACATCAGTATATCTCACCGTTTTAGCTACGTTCTCGTAGCTAGGAAACCGCACGAAAGTGCTTTACATATTCTACCATGTTCACTGTGTCGGATATACCTACAGGGGTGATAGATATAAATATAAAGTATTAGGGAACCCTTCGGGACTATATCTTATAAAATTGTATGGCCGTCCGTTGCAACGTTCTTAAATCCATTTCGATTAAAATAGATTCAAAGAAAATCCTGCCACGTGACATATCTCACGGTCTATACAAGGGACTACCGGGCATAGTGTTTAATATAGTGGATACTTCCATAAGCCCTTCGCCTGTCCAACGGGTCCAACCTCGTGGGTTTTCTCTGGGTCATTCGGTTTCCTCCCGCTGCTAAAGACCCCTACGCGCAAGCGAATTATTGAAATAAAAATAAAAACCACATGACCTAGTTTCCATAGTCTTAAACATCCAACAACATCACCGACTTTGCTCAATTTTAAAACACACTTCCATATTCCTCTAGTTGTGACGGTGGGGGGGGGGGGGGTGTGTGTGTCGGGAGTGGTCTTACAGGGGGAATATCATAAGGCCTCTTTCTTATTTTGCCTATACCTATTTTTCCAATGGTTTGAATTGTTCGTACTTGGTTTTATTTTATTTCATCTAAATCCATCACTGCTCATTCAATACATATGGTTCTATTTTTGTCAGGGTGACGTATGATTGTTTGATCGATTGAGTTTTTATTCATGTTAAATAATAAAAGAAATTCCAGAAAAAATGAGGAAAAGTGACTTATTTTTTTTTTTAAATGAAGATTTCATTTTGTATTTCTATTTATTTTCAGTTTATTATTATTTTATACTGTAATCGTGTTTCACATCATTTTTATTTCATATATAACTGTATACATGTAAGTTGACATGATAATAATAAAAATAATTATATAATACATAGTTTGTTACTTGTATAAACACGTTTCCTGTCAGGGTGTTTGATATAGCAAATGTCCTTTCAGGGCGTGTGATATAAACATTTCCTGTCAGGGCGTGTAATATAGACATGTCCTTTCAGGGCGTGCGATATGAACACATGTCCTGTCAGGGCGTGTGATATGAACACATGTCCTTTCAGGGCGTGTGATATAAACACATTTCCTGTCAGGGCGTGTGGTATAGACATGTTCTTTTAGGGCGTGTGATATAAACATTTCCTGTCCGGGCGTGTGATATAAACATGTCCTGTCAGGGCGTGTGATATAAACATGTCCTGTCAGGGCGTGTGATATAAACACATTTCCTGTCAGGGCGTGTGATATAAACATGTCCTGTCAGGGCGTGTAATATAGACATTTCCTGTCAGGGCGTGTGATATAGACATGTCCTGTCAGGGCGTGTGATATAGACATGTTCTTTTAGGGCGTGTGATATAGACATGTTCTTTTAGGGCGTGTGATATAAACATGTCCTGTCAGGGCGTGTGATATAAACATGTCCTGTCAGGGCGTGTGATATAGACATGTTCTTTTAGGGCGTGTGATATAAACACATTTCCTGTCAGGGCGTGTGATATAAACATGTTCTTTTAGGGCGTGTGATATAAACACCAGGGCGTGTGGTATAAACAAAATGTCCCGTCGGGGCGTGTGATATAAATATATATGTCCTCAAAGGGCGTGTTATATAAAACGCATATCCTTCCTGGGCGTGTCGTATAAAATACATATCCAGAATATGGGCGTCATAAATAAGTAGTGTCCTGAATGGATGTGTCATATCAACACATGTCCTGAATGAACGTGTCATAAATCATGGGCGTGTCATATATACTCATGTGCCCTGGCAAGGCGTGTCGTATTAAAAAAAATGTCCTGAAATGGCACAAACACCTGTCTTAAAACTTGAAAGGGCGTGTCATTTATATAAACCTGTCCTGATAGAGGGCGTGTGTTTATACAAACATGTCTTATCTTGTCAAAACTTAAAACACTCGTAACTTTGTTCAGAATATATATTCATTTCCCACTAGCTAGTATGAAATTCGTGTAATTTTTAGTGATTTACTATTAGCACGTATTGGAAACACTGGTTTTCTACGGCGGATTTCTGCTTTCGAATCCCAGGTTGTACGTGACAAGGAGTAGGGTGATTTATTTGGTAAGGGGATGGGTCTGTAACCATCGTAGAGCATTTATGAGCATAACTGGGCCAATGAAAACAGGCATACGTCATATAGTGTGCTATGAGGAAAATTTTGCCTGGACAGTGGCGCTACGGCCTACTCTTATACAAATTACAACTGTCAAGGGATCTTTTAGGTGCGCGCCAATGTGTACACGGGACCTTGGTTTTTCGTCCCATTCTTACGACTAGTCAGCTGCCAGGCCGTCCGTACTGCATCAATGACAAGGGGGAACCACGTCGGAAAATCGGGATGAACTTTCTCGGCCAATACAGGGATCGAACACCCGACCCCCAAGCTAACGAGCCAGCGTCTTACTCACTTAGCCTCTGTGATCCCCAGCATAGTAATTAGTTTGGCAAATGAAATATCCAACTGCTGAAAACAATTCCCCACTGGTTAGTAAAAAAATATAGAAGCAGTGGGACAATACCGATACTGTCAAGTGAAAAAAAAGAGAGAGAAATGGGGTTTAAGGTCAACTCGACACAAACTAGATCATTTCGGGACTAACATACATTTTTTAAATTTTTTAATTCGATAATTCGCTTGCGCGTACGGGTCTTTAGCAATGGGAGGAAACCGGGGGACCCGGAGAAAACCCACAAGGTTTGACATGCGACCCTACTCCTTGTTACGAACAGCCGGGGGAATCGAAACCTCGCCAGTTGTCTTAATGCCAGACCATATGTTACAGCGCACACACGCTAAGTGAAAATCAAATGATGTTTGAGAGACTGAACATATGGTTCAATTTTATTTAACTACCTGGCTTGCGCGTAGGGGTCTTTAACAGTAGGAGAAAATCGGAGGACCCGGATAAAAAAAACCCACGAGTTTGGACACACAGGGAGGGGTTAACGTCCACAAGTCACAATCTAGGTCATTTCGTGACTAACACACGGTTCTATTTTATATCAATAATTCGATTGCGCGTAAGAGTCTTCAGCAGTGGGAGAAAATACTAGTGGTTTTTAAAGATAAACCGAGGTCTCTAGAAAATTGACGAAGTGCTCTTCACGCAAACTCTCGTGACCATCTTTATTAAGCCGGTGAGGTGCAGAACGGCCATTTCATTTTCCATTTCCCAAACGGTCAGAAACTGGTGGCTTAATGAAAATATGCATTAAAGGAGCTAAATCGCTAACATCTGGGACCTAGAAATTCACAAAAGTGGGCCGCAACGCATATAATACTGTAATATGAATGTATATAAACTTATTTTACATTCGATGGTTTCCGTTTTTACTCCAATTTCAAATCAGTTATGTTCGACGAAATAAGCCAGGAGTCGCAATCAAGTGCACATTTATAGCGTCTAGTTATTCCAGTCTACATAACTCCGATTGGTTTGGTGCAGTGTGACTAGCCTTGTCCCTCGAGTCTCTCAATACAACTGGGGCTGAAGCGCATTGGATTTTAGAAGCTCATCTTTCCCCGGTAAGTTTACATCATCAATGTTGATTTAAATTGACCAATAATTCGCGATTTCGATGTCGAAGATTTTGGAGGATTTTGAGTTACGGACTTAAGTCCTTTAATCCGGTGTTGTGAAGAACGGCCATTTCATTTTCCATTTCCCAAACGACCACAAACTGGTGTTATAAAAACACCTAGTGGCTTAATAAAAATATGAATTATCTATTTCCCAAACGACCAGAAACTGGTGTAAAAACAACTGTTGGCTTAAGGAAAAAATGCCCTGAGTTGTCATTAATTTCCATGTAAAATGGTAAATTACAGCGACTAAAGGAGATTAAAACTCGCTTTGTTGTCCATTACATATTAAACTAAGTAATAACCGCCTTCTCTAGAGAATATACCAGCATATAATTTTATAAAAACAATTGTTATTCTGCAGACAGGTTGTTTTGTCAAATCAACCCGTTGGCCATTTTATATATTGTAAAGGGAGATGAAATGAAATGGGGTTACCGTATTTCCTCGAATACAACCCCGGCCTCGATTACAACCCGGGCCTCGAATAGAACCAGGGGGTAAAGGGGTGTTGAGATAAATACAACCCGGGTCTCGAATAGAACCCGGGTCTCTAATATAACCCGGGTCTAACGTAAAAACTGAATACTCACTCTCAAAATATAAATTAATTGATGATCCCTGCACGGGAAGTAGAATTGTCTTATGTCACACACAGAGAGTATAGCCTTCGTATTTGCAAGACCGACCCTGTCTGCTTGTTTTACTTGCCCAAAATGTCACTCTAGAAGATTTTGAAGCATTAATTCAGGTCTGAAAAAATACAACCCGGCCTCAATTATAACCCGGGCCTCGAATAGAACCCGGGGGTCGGGGAGTGCTGAACGAAATAGAACTCCGGGGTTGTATTCGAGGAAATACGGTAATAATAATAGTAATAATGGACATTTATAGAGCGCCAACGCATCCGGCTAGATTAGCTGCTTGCTTTTCTGCGCTGTTACAATATTCCTAATGGCGTGGGAAAAAGTTTAAAAATCGCAACGGGGAATCACGAAGGCTTTATTAAAAAAATGAGTTTATAGTTTCTTTTTCAAAATGTTTATGTTATCTTAGAATGGTGGCCAGTCTCCTCCACACACCAAAAATTGGCCGGTCCTCTCCAAAAAAAAACCCGAAAAAAAACCGTAATTCTTAGAGACTGGGCAAATAGAGCTTCATTCTCATCTAGTAGGTCAATCTGCATTATGTAGGTCGTGTGACGTCGTGCACGTGATCACGACATATCTAACAACAACGTGACGCCAACCCTCAGACGGTCTAAGCATGACTGCTTTGCACTCCAGTCGAGACGCATTATTCATGTCACGTGACTCGGGGCTTGCTTGATAACTGTCAATCATTCCAAATAAGGAAGAACGTAAAACATGACAGGAACGCCCATTTTATTGTGAAGCTCGCAAATTGTCCAGTCTCTGGTGCTGGTTACAGATTTACTCAAAAAATTTTTTTATACAAATGGAAACGAAAGTGTTGGTTTACTAAAAATTAATACTTTTATATAAATCGAAATGTAAAATAAAAAGAAGAGACTGGGCTTTGAAAGTTCGGGTTTAACGTCGCACTGCCCTGCTTCTGTCCCGAACTAGGCCAAAAAGAACGGGTATACGCCATGCAGTGTGTTGTGCTGGAGGTCTTGCCCGGGCAGAGGGTCTATGGCCTACTTTTGTATCGAATTCCAACTGTCAAGGCATCCTTTGCGTACATGACAGTGTGTACACGGGACCTCGGGGTTTCTTCCCATTTGATAAGTTGTCCCTTGTCAGACCCTCAGTCCTGCACCACTGACAAGGGGAAACCACACCGGAGAATCACGATGAACTTTCTCGGCCAAACACCTAACCCCAAAGTTAGCGAGCCAGTATCCTACTCACTGGGCCAGCTTGGAAGAGAGAGAGAGAGAGAAATGGGTTTAACGTACACTCAACACAACTAGGTCATTTCGGGACTAACATATGGTTTAATTTTTATTTCAATAATTCGCTTGCGCGTAGGGGTCTTTAGCAGTGAGAGGAAACCGGAGTTCTAAGATTTAGATACCGAGCTGACCCTCCTTGCTATAATAGATCAAAATCAGATAATGCCAAATGAATACAATACAAATTTCGGTCAAATTACTTTATTCTTGGTGAAGTTACGAATGTTTGAAGATTTGATTGGTTGTATCTATAATGACCCTGGGGCCTATTCCTGAAATGTTAACTAAGATAAAAATTCAAATTTTAGTTATTTGATTGGACAATATTAAAATGATTATAGTTCTTAGCCAATCAAAATTGCAATATCTACTAAAATTCGGATTTTATCTTTAGTTAAAATTTCGCGAAACAGGGCCCTGATTGTAGGTCCAATAAATTTAATAACGTATGAATCAAGGGGTTAAAATAACGTGCACTCAATATATGTTTATTTAGTATGGTTACCATTTGAAAATGGCGAAAACACGAGAGAAACTTATGAAGCATGTCCTTGACTAAATTTAGAAATGGATGATACAGTTTAGATATGAAAGCCGTTCGTTTGTAAATGGTAACGATTGTAACCGTATCCAAGGTTAAATAGACATATAAATATTATACATCCAATCCAATCATGCGTCTTGTACGTAGGAATGTATGTCAATAAATTTACAATTTTTTTGCACAGTTACACATCTACAAATATATTTCCCACGAGTTTCCCTAAATAGTGATCACAATTAACCATTTTTAATGGCTTCATGGATATGGTGACACAAAGGCCAGATATTAAGCACTTAGAGATCAATTCTACTAACTATGTCACACTGTAGGTAACTAACGTACGAAAATTAATTGGTGGCAAGTTATAGGTAGCGCGTCACAGATGTTCAGAATGTTGTCACACGATAACTAAAGTCTGTCTAAATTCACGGTGGTATCCGAATGTAGTGTCTGGTGGACACACAGAACAGACAATAAATACATAGTTTATATATAAAAACAAAATTCCCCAGAAATTGAAGGGGTTGAACCTGGTGTATAACAACTGTGGATTCGTTGCCATCTGCCTCATATTTGTGTATGTGTTTGCAATTTTAACTGTGTATATACACTCATTTTGTTCCCTTGATTTAATCATATTCAGACATCCTTAATAAAATACTGTTCATACCCCCCCCCCCCTGTTAATTCATGATTTTTTTAAGGTTATCCAATTGCACTGCTGTGGTTCGATTCACTACACCGCACATAGCTGACAATTGGAATAGAGTGGAACACCACGCAGACCAAACTGAATACACTTCGATCAGGGTTGAACACCATGAAGACCAGACGCTTGGAACAGGATGGAACACCACGCAGACAAGACGCTTGGAACGAGGGGTGGAACACCACGCAGACCAGACGCTTGGAACAGGATGGAACACCACGCAGACCAGACGCTTGGGACGAGGGGTGGAACACCACGCAGACCAGACGCTTGGAACGAGGGGTGGAACACCACGCAGACCAGTCACTTGGAACAGGATGGAACACCACGCAGACCAGACGCTTGGAACGTTGAGTTGAACACCACGCAGACCAGTCGCTTGGAACAGGGTGGAACACCACGCAGACCAGACGCTTGGAACGTTGAGTTGAACACCACGCAGACCAGTCACTTGGAACAGGGGTGGAACACCACGCAGACCAGTCACTTGGAACGTGGGCTGGAACACCACGCAGACCAGTCACTTGGAACGTGGGGTGGAACACCACGCAGACCATACACTTGGAACGTGGGGTGGAACACCACGCAGACCATACACTTGGAACGTGGGCTGGAACACCACGCAGACCAGTCACTTGGAACGTGGGGTGGAACACCACGCAGACCATACACTTGGAACGTGGGGTGGAACACCACGCAGACCATACACTTGGAACGTGGGCTGGAACACCACGCAGACCAGTCACTTTGGAACGAGGGGTGGAACACCACGCAGACCAGTCACTTTGGAACGAGGGGTGGAACACCACGCAGACCAGTCGCTTGGAACGAGGGGTGGAACACCACGCAGACCATACACTTGGAACAGGATGGAACACCACGCAGACCAGACGCTTGGAACCGAGTTGAACTCCACGAAGCATGCCACCAAACCTAGGCTGCCTGTCTACAGTTAGCTCCGCTTGAGAACATACACTAAGCTAGTTGACCGACATTTTAAGTCTTAAATCGATGATTTTAGTCGAAAACACTACGTAAACTTCGAGAATTTTTAGAAGTATTTATCCTGTTTCCATTTAATGGAATTGAATAAGTTAATTAAGTCGTGTGTGTGTCCGGTGTAAACCGTAGTAAATCAGCATTATAAAACAATATGGCGGCCATTCAGGAAAGAGATGTATTCTCGAAGTATGAAGTACATGTAGATGGATCTTTGTGTTCAGAATGCTCCGCGAAGGTCAGACGCTTGGAACAGATTCTAACTCCATGCAGGTCAGACACTTGAAAAAAGGTGTGGAACAAGGCACACACCTCACACTTGGAACAGAATCGAACATCACTCAGACCAGATTGAAGAAGCGGGCCAGACGCTCGGAGCACAGTGATACTGCTGTTTAACACGTACCCGTTTCGGTTTAATGGAATGAGCTTTAACGTCCTACTGTTCGGCTACGACTTGACTAATGAAGACGACCTTCTCCATGACGTGGTATCCGGAACATT
This sequence comes from Patella pellucida, assembly GCA_917208275.1. Lineage (NCBI taxonomy): Eukaryota > Metazoa > Mollusca > Gastropoda > Patellidae > Patella > Patella pellucida. Next base: position 88,873,078 of record OU795036.1, on the reverse strand, counting down.
TTGCCCGGGCAGCGTCGCTACGGTCTACTCTTATATCAAATTCCATCGCGTGATGTAGTATGTATGATCCACTGCAGATCAAGTTGCATTCAACACAGACCATTACTCAGAGGCGGATCCAGGAAATGCAGTTAGAGGGGGCCCGTAAGGGGGTCCCCTGAGAATTTTTTTTTAAAAAATCGGGGTGTCAGTGTTGATTTGTGGCGCATATCTATTTTTTTTTATACTGTTATTTAGGGATTAAGGGGGCCGGGGCACTTACCCCCCCCCCCCCCCCCTGGATCCGCCTCTGCTATTACTGTCCCTGCTTAAAAACTTTTTATGGTCAAGGTAATTATCAGTTAAATAAAATTCGATCGCGTGTCTGCTGTCTCTCGTTGCTTCAGTCAGTTATATAGACGGATAACCCGTATTTGTCGTGTTTGTCGTCACTTCCTGTGTATTCAAGTGTGTGTTACACATCTTCCGTAACAATGATCTCTGTATTAAAATTATATTTGGGATGTATTTAAACAGTTCTATCACATATGTAATAATGACTGACACCAATGTTATCCTTTAAGGCAGCAGGTTCAGATTGTGCAAGGCCTTCTACGTTTAAAAGCGGGTTTAAATGGTAACATCAAATCCAAAAAAGTCCCCCCCCCCCTACCACTAAACAATACTTTTATCTCTTTCAATCTCAATCCACGCTGTCAACCACATCACCAATTAGAAAAATGGCAGATAGGCCAAACACACACACACGCGATTTGACAATTACTCCATCCATCATTGAGCAATTTAACAAATTAGTCCGCCACCATTGAGCATTTTTTTTGTACAATTACTCCGCCATAATTGAACACTTTAACAATTTCCCGCCATGAAAGAAAACATTTTATTGAATATCATAGCACACGAACTGTCACAAATTATTCCGCCATCATGGAGCAATTTTTTGGGTACAATTACTCCGCCATAATTGAACACTTTAACAACTTTTCCGCAATGATAGAAAACTTGTTATTGAACAGTATGGCCTACGAGAACTGTTGCTGAAGAAAAATGGCAAATTAGCGAGAATTTTTCCAAAGTGAAAGTAGCGTCCTTGACCTTAAATCAAGTTATGAACTTGTAGAGCTTGTCGGTCCTTTCTCGTAAATATACAACCACACAGTTTCTTTAAGGCTAATCGGAACCTTTTGTTGATCAAGGCGTAGATGATCGGGTTATAGGCCGTTGAAGATTTCGCGAACAACGCGGGAATTATTCCAAAAAGCGGAGACACCAGGCTTGACGGATAGAAGATGGCGTAAAGATGGACGAAGGCATACGGTGACCACGTGATCATAAACATTATCACAACAACTATAGACATCTGAAAAAAAATTAAAAAAAAGTCATAAAATTTACAAAAGACTGGCATTTTAAAGATACATTATGGGAGATTAGAAAAAGGAGTTGGAAGCGCACGATCTGTGCCAAGGGACAAGCTGAAAACAAGCCTCAGGCTTAATTTGCTACCCTTGTAAAATGACGAGATTATTATTTTTATTATTATTATTATTATTATGTTCTCCGTACAAGATAATGTTAAGGCAAATTGCTTAAAATTTCAGTCAAATTGATCCACTATGAATCGATAATTAATTTAGCGATTGAAAATTCCGCCTAGCCTTGCTCATCATTACTAAAGTCAGTACGATAAAAAAAAGCATAGTCTCGATTATCCATTTATTGATTTAATCGTGAAGGGGAGTTATGCAGTTAATCGGGCCATAATCCACCGAAAATCGCAGACTAGCGATGCCATCGAGAGTTGATTATTGTCTGGCTATGTTAATTATTGTTTTATGTAACATTCCAAGACTGCAATAGGCAAATTTAGCTCTTGCGTAATGCATGTTTAAACTTGGAATTCAGAAGCCGCATGTAAACTTATGACTATCTTATGACAGTATTAAGTTGCACTGACGATATGTGGGAACCACGTGGTTCGGGTTGGCTGGCAAATGCGTATAAACAATCTGTTTCACAAAGATAATCGAAAGCCTTCTTCAAACTCTTCGCATGCACCCGTTTAAACTAAATGGGAATTGCTTTATATCTAGATACACATCAACAGCTTTGTTTTATTTTTAGGGGTGGGGGGTGGATTGTCGAGTGGTTAGCACGTGCGCAGTTAATCGTGAAGTCTGTCATTGAGTCAACCTCGTGGGTTTTCTCTGGATCTTCCGGTCTCCTCACCAGCGAATTATTGATATAAAATTGCACCATGTGTTAGTCCCGAAATGACCTAGTGGTCATCTATAACACACCTTCTCTCTCTCTCGCCCTCTCTCTCGCTCTCTCTCTCTCTCCCTCTCTCTCTCCATCTCGCCCCCATCTCTCTGCCTCCCTCTCCCTCTTACCTTTGTAATTTGTTTAAGGTTCGTCCATTCGATATTTTCCCGAGTTCCGCCAACACCTATACCCCCTCTCCCCCCTCTCTCTCTCCACTCTCTCTCCCCTCCTCTCTCCCCTCCCTCTCTCCCCCATCTCTCTCTCTCTTTCTTACCTTTGTAATTTGTTTATGGTTAGTCCATTCGATATTTTCCTGCGCCCCGCCATCACCTATACCCCCTCTCCCCCCACTCTCTCTTCCCTCCTCTCTCCCCCCTCTCCCCTCCTCCCCCATCTCTCTCTCTCTTTCTTACCTTTGTAATTTGTTTATGGTTAGTCCATTCGATATTTTCCTGCGCCCCGCCATCACCTATACCCCCTCTCCTCCCTCTCCCTCTCCCCTCCCCTCCTCTCCCCTCCCCCATCTCTCTCTCTCTCTCTTTCTTACCTTTGTAATTTGTTTATGGTTAGTCCATTCGATATTTTCCTGCGCCCCGCCATCACCTATACCCCCTCTCCTCCCTCTCCCTCTCCCCTCCCCTCCTCTCCCCTCCCCCATCTCTCTCTCTCTCTCTTTCTTACCTTTGTAATTTGTTTATGGTTAGTCCATTCGATATTTTCCTGCGCCCCGCCATCACCTATACCCCCTCTCCCCCCACTCTCTCTCCCCTCCACTCTCTCCTCTCCCCTCCCTCTTTCCCCCTCCCCCCCACTTTCTTACCTTTGTAATTTGTTTATGGTTCGTCCATTCGATATTTTCCTGCGCCCCGCCATCACCTATACCCCCTCTCCCCCTCTCTCTCTCTCCACTTTCTCCACTCTCTCTCCCCTCCCCGTCTCCCCCTCCCCCATCTCTCTCTCTCTTTCTTACCTTTGTAATTTGTTTAAGGTTCGTCCATTCGATATTTTCCTGCGCCCCGCCATCACCTATACCCCCTCTCTCTCCACTCTCCCCCTCTCTCTCCACTCTCTCTCCCCTCCTCTCTCCCACCTCTCCCCTCCTCCCCCATCTCTCTCTCTTTCTTACCTTTGTAATTTGTTTATGGTTAGCCCATTCGATATTTTCCTGCGCCCCGCCATCACCTATACCCCCTCTCCCCCCTCTCTCTACACTCTCTCTCCCCTCCTCTCTCCCATCTCTCTCTCTTTCTTACCTTTGTAATTTGTTTATGGTTAGTCCATTCGATATTTTCCTGCGCCCCGCCATCACCTATACCCCCTCCCCCCCTCTCTCTCCCCTCCCCATCTCCCCCTCCCCTCCCCCATCTCTCTCTCTTTCTTACCTTTGTAATTTGTTTATGGTTAGTCCATTCGATATTTTCCTGCGCCCCGCCATCACCTATACCCTTTATCTGTTGCCATGTTTTATAGTACGATACGATGATAATTAAAACAGGTATCAGGAAACATGCGATAAAGATACAAATGATATAAGCTATCAGTTCGAGATCGGGGTTAACCAGGTCCAATAGACACGCTATGTTTGACGGGTCCAGCGAATACCTGGAATAAAACGAAAGTAGATATATAAGCTATCAGATCTATGTGCGGATTAACCAGGTCCAATAGACACGCTATGTGTGACGGATCCAGCGAATACCTGGAATAAAACGAAAGTAGATATATAAGCTATCAGATCTATGTGCGGATTAACTGGGTCCAATAAACACGCTTTGTGTGACGGATCCAACGAATACCTGGAATAAAACGAAAGTAGATATATAAGCTATCAGATCTATGTGCGGATTAACTGGGTCCAATAAACACGCTATGTGTGACGGATCCAGCGAATACCTGGAATAAAACGAAAGTAGATATATAAGCTATCAGTTCGAGATCGGGATTAACTAGGTCCAATAGACACGCTATGTGTGACGGATCCAGCGAATACCTGGAATAAAACGAAAGTAGATATATAAGCTATCAGTTCGAGATCGGGGTTAACCAGGTCCAATAAACACGCTATGTGTGACGGGTCCAGCGAGTACCTGGAATAAAACGAAAGTAGATATATAAGCTATGTGCGGATTAACCAGGTCCAATAGACACGCTATGTGTGACGGATCCAGCGAATACCTGGAATAAAACGAAAGTAGATATATAAGCTATGTGCGGATTAACCAGGTCCAATAAACACGCTATGTGTGACGGATCCAGCGAATACCTGGAATAAAACGAAAGTAGATATATAAGCTATCAGTTCGAGATCGGGATTAACCAGGTCCAATAGACACGCTATGTGTGACGGATCCAACGAATACCTGCAATAAAACGAAAGTAGATATATTTTCTTTGATTGGCATTTAGTAATTGAAAATATTAACACAGGAGAGAGAGAGGGAGAGAGAGAGAGGAGAGAGAGAGAGATGGGGTGTTAACGTCCACTCGACACAAACTAGGTCATTTCTGGACTAACATAAGGATTAATAGGGGTCTTTAGCAGTAGGAGGAAATCGGAGAACCAGGAGAAAATCCACGAGGTTGGACAGGCGACCCTAGGCCTACTGCTTTTAACAACACAATACAAGTTACAATTTTATGGATACGCAATTACTAAGTTTGATACTAAGCCACGTTTCGCCGAGGATACTCTTGTCTTGTCTCATTGTGTATGCATAAGATTGTACCTTGTGTTAATATGTTTAATTACTAAATGTCAATCAAAGAAGTTAAAGAGGCTTTAAACTGTATCACATGCTTATGGAAAAACAATTACTGATTTATTTAGGCGACTTATGTTGGGCGAGTCTTTTTGGTAAGGACTGTCGGGTTTCTCCAACTTGCACAATTACCAGGGGCCTGTTTCACGAAATTTTAACTTAAGATAAAATCCAAATTTTAGTACATACTTAAATCTGATTGGCTAAGCGCTAAAATCAATCTAATACTATCCAATCGAATTACTAAAATCGGATTTTATCTTAGTTAAAATTTCGTGAAACAGGCCCCTGGCCTTTTACTGTGTTGTTATATGCCTTTGATCTTGTTGTTGTCATGCATGGTTTCAGAATTGTTGTTATTGCTTGTCTATTATACATGTATATATTTGCCATACTTTGTTGCTGTACTTGCTTGAAAACGTCAAGAGAATACTCTTCGAAACGTCGCCTAAATAAATCAGTAATTGTTTTTCCATAAGTATGTGTAAAAGTTTAATGCTCTATCCAGTTACTAAATGCCCTAAACGATTATTAAGATAAAGAGGAATTATTTTCAGTCAAATTGTTCCATTCTCAATTGAGATATTAGGGTTTCGATGTTAGGTACGATAAAAAGCATAGCCCCAATTATCTGCTTTTGGATTAAATCGTCAATGGGCGTTGAACAGCAAATCGGATTCAAATCCAGTGAAAATCCGACAGATAAGATGTCATCGGGGTTGATTAAGGTCTTTTCATGTTAATAAATGTATTTCCGATGTGCTATCCTCTTTAGTTGCACAGGACGGATTGTCTAACAAGTCGTTCGAGTACGACGACAAACCGAGGACCCGTGTATACATTGACATACACGTAAGAGATCCCTTGACAGTTGGAATTCGATATAAGAGTAGGCTGTGTCACCGCTATCCCGGCCAATGGCCCCATAGCACTCTGTATGGTATATGCTTGTGTTCATAAACCAATCGGGACAGAGCGAGAGAGAGAGAGCGAGAGAGAAAGAAAGAGAGAGAATAAGAGAGAGATATGGTGTTTAAGGTCCACTCAACACAACTAGGTCATTTCGGGACTTACATATGATTTAACTTTATTTCAATAAGTGGTCGAAGTGCGGCACTCTAGACCACTAGGCCATCCTAATCCCCAATCGGGACAGAACGATATGATGTTAAACCCCAGTTCATTTATTGTGCGTAGTTTGGACATGGAATTCAAGAACCTTTACTAGGCGCGATGCAAACGTCAGCTAAGTTATATATATAAAATAATTGATCTTACTTGCTCCAACCAATCAAAGGCATCGATGACCAAAAAAGGGAGCTCAACCAAACAACCAAACAGGATATGACGTAATGTCTCGTTTTTAAATCTAAATCTGAAATATAAAGAAGCCAGTCAGACAGGATATGACGTCTGATAAAACGAAACAACATACAACAGAAAAAAAAACAACATTACAAGAGACATCATCCCTTTTTCATTAAAAAAAAATCAGTCACTCTGATCCGGGGAATACAGCTTTATGACTGAGATCCACAATGTAGTCATAGCAGTACGACAGCACATAGGAATACAGGTACAATAAAAATCAGTCACTTGGATCCGGGGAATACAGCTTTATGACTGAGATCCACAATGTAGTAATAGTAGTCCGACAGCACATAGGAATACAGGTACAATAAAAATCAGTCACTTGGATCCGGGGAATACAGCTTTATGACTGAGATCCACAATGTAGTAATAGCAGTACGACAGCACATAGGAATACAGGTACAATAAAAATCAGTCACTCTAATCCGGGAATACAGCTTTATGACCGAGATCCACTATGTAGTAATAGTAGTCCGACAGCACATAGGAATACAGGTACAATAAAAATCAGTCACTTGGATCCGGGGAATACAGCTTTATGACTGAGATCCACAATGTAGTAATAGCAGTACGACAGCACATAGGAATACAGGTACAATAAAAATCAGTCACTCTAATCCGGGAATACAGCTTTATGACCGAGATCCACTATGTAGTAATAGCAGTCCGACAGCACATAGGAATACAGATACAATAAAAATCAGCCACTCGGATTCGGGGAATACAGCTTTATGACCGAGATTCACGATGTAGTAATAGCAGTCCGACACAGGAATACAGGTACAATAAAAATGGTTCACGATAGTTCGTGGTCAATCGGCAAACCTCGACAGATTCCGGTACTCTCCGTAACCTTCATCTAGACTCGGATGTATGATAGTCATTGATATGTACCTACGACCATACATTTGCGATGCGGCTTGACGACTACCGATTTACTCTAACAGGAAAACGTTCCGCTTTTACAAAAAAGTCCCCAAATCTGGTTAAGCTGCCCACACCCGTTGGTGGAGTCGTCCACACGACTTAGTCTAATGTCTGGACACATAATGTATTTGTCACGGCCTTTCTCTCGGTAAATAAACAACAAAATAAACAATTTCTGGATATTGTAATACGTTTTTTGGAGTCGTCAACACGATGTATTTTTAATTAGTATAGTTTTTTTCTGCGTGGTCACCCTTTCTCCCGGCAAATAAACAACAAAGTAAATCGTTTTATTCAATAAATAACAAATTCATTAACAAATTTAGTTGTGGACGACATCACTAATAGTTGTTGACGACATCACCAATGCCTTGTGGACGACTCCACCAACGGTTGTGGACGACTTCGCTTGTGGACGACTTGACTGGCACCCGTCTCATGGGGGCAACCATGTTTATCCGGGTCCTTTAAAATAGTTCCAAAATGGCGGACTTCGTCATACAGCCGAGTCTAGATATAGGGCACCGGAATCTGTCGAGGTTTGCCGAATGAGTTCGTGGTGTGATTGAATCTCGTTCTGCTTTTAGGAGATAAACACTTCCTGTTTCGCATTTAGAGGGGTGTTATTGTCCAATAGACAGTGTCTAATCGACAATCAAAACGCAAGATTCACCCTTAGGCATGTTACAATTACTTCTTTAAGTGGCATTTAGTAATGGAACAGTAATACAATAACACTATTTATGGATTAACAATTACTGGTTTATTAACAATTAAAGGTGAACTTCTGCGTACAAACTGTGTAATCGGATGATATCATTTTTTTTCGAACAAGATACAAATTTGAACTAATTCTTGCAAGGGCGTGCTTCAAATCTCCCTCAAAATATTATAATGGGAAGGGAGGGGATAAAATTGTAAAATTGAATTTCAAGCAGCCTCGTTTTGTCACGTTACATGATTGAAGGAACGTCCATATCAGAGTAGGGTTGCCTTTCAAACCCCGTGGAAAATCTCCGGGTACTCCGGTTTCCTCCCACTGGTAAAGACCCCTACGCGCAAGCGAGCTATTGAAATAAAAATAAACCAAATGTTAGTCCCGAAATGACCTTGTTTGTGTCGAGTTGGCGTTAAACCCCATTTCCCCACCCCTCTTTCTCTCCATTTCAGACTGTACACGTTGTTACGTGCTGTCTATTTACCATAAATATAAAAGCCTTAGTAAACTCCCTTATAATTCTCTCGCTGGTCTTGCTCTTTCTTATATAAGATGAGAGAGAGAGAGAAAGGGGGTTTAACGTCCGCTCAACACAACTAGGTCCTTTCGGGACTTACATATGGTTTAATTTTATTTCAATAATTCGCTTGCGCGTAGGGGTCTTTAGCAGTGGGAGGAAACCGGAGTGCCCGGAGGAAACCCACGAGGTTGGACAGGCAACCCTACTCTAATATGGACGTTCCTTCAATCATGTAACGTGACAAAACGAGGCTGCTTGAAATTCAATTTTACAATACGCTCACACCAGGGCTCGAAACCACAGCCGCAAGCCAGAGGTGGCTGGCCAGCTAGAGGTTGAAGCGCGGCACTCTAGACCACTAGACCCCCCCCCCCCCCCGCTGCTCTTATAACATCTTACCTGTCCATCAACAAAACCAAAAGGTATTCCGCTATTCGTGATTCAAACAGGAAATATATATATGCAACGCCTAAAAGGAAATGCATTTAAAACAGAAGTTACGGTCCTCTGATCTCCTCCTCTGATAACGCCCCAACTCCCTGCCAGAGGAAGTTCACCGGGTTTCCTTTTGTCAGCGATGCAGGACGAAACTGAAGTTACGGTCTTCTGATTTACGCCCCCTCCCTCCCCCGTCCGCGAAAAGTTCACCTCTTGTCAGCGATGCAGGACGAAGTGTATGACAAGGACAGTTGTGTAGTCCTTAGGATGGGACGAACACCCAGTGTGCATATTGGCGTGCACGTAAAAAACTCTTTGGCACTTTGGAATTTAATATAAAAATAGGCCTTGGAGCCTCTGTTCGGATAAAATTTCCTCACAGCACATACTGTATATAAATCCGGAAGTGTATCTCAGTCATGACAGACTGTCTGTTTATCTAATAAACAGATGACAACAAAATCGTTGCTCTATTCCCGTCAAGTAAATGGATACCGGAAACGAGAAAGATAAAAAGTCGATTTACTTTGACCTTCAGATCTTTATTCCGGCCTAGTTAATGGATACCGGAAACAGGAAGTTAGAGACATTACTTCACGATAGGCATTAGTTTCAATCCACCGGAGCCTGGTGTTTTGACGTCATTTGTGGATTGTGGGTAAGGGTTGTGGCCTGCAGATTTCGTCAGAGTCTCGAGATGTTGACAGGGTTAGCCCTAACCCTAACCCTGGAACAAACCTAACCCTTATCCCAACCCACAATCCCCATATTACCTCATAACACCAGGCTCTGGAGGATGGAAACAAATGCTTACCTCACTTCACTGTCAGAATGAATGAATGAAATGAGGTTTAACGTCCTACTGTTATGCACTTAACCTGAGCTAATTAAAGACGGGCATACGCCATACAGTGTGCTATGAGGGAAATTTTTGCCCGGGCAGCGGCGCTACGGCCTACTCTTATATCGAATTCCAACTGCCAAGTGATCTTTTACGTGCACTCTAATGTGTACACGGGACCTCGGTTTTTCGTCCCATCCGAACGTCTAGGCAGCTGTCGTTGTCAGGCCCTCCTTCTGTATCACTGACAAGGGGAAATCACGTCGGAAAATCGAGATGAACTTACTCGGCCAATGCAGGGATCGAACACTCGACCTCCAGGCTAGCGAACCAGCGCCTTATCCACTTAGCCACCGTGATCCCGACTCGTATATGAAACCATGTCATTAAATCAGGATTTAATCTTTTGACCCGCGGTGGCTCAGTGAGTACGACGTTAGCTCGCTAACCTTGGGAGGGACTTCCTGTTGTCAGTAGGATGGGCAAGGGACGTCGTTTGGTCGTCCGGATGGGGCTATAAAGCACATTGATGTGCACGTAAAAGAACTATTGACAGTTGAAATTTGATATAAGAGTAGGCTGTCGCTGTCCGGGCAAAATGTCCCTTAAAGCTCGTAGCACAATGTATGGCACATTCCTGTCGGACTTCAACAGTAGGGCGCCAATTTTTTAAAGAATTTATTCTGCTTCCATTTAATAAAATTGAAAAAGTTTTTTTTAGCCCAGGTTAGGTGCATAACAGTAGGACGTTAAACCCCTTTTCATTTCATTCATTTATATGTATGACAGATGTGAAACGGCGTAGAACTGCATTACAAAACAGTATACTCATTTTTGGATATGGCGGAGAGAGAGAGAGAGAGAGAGAGAGAGAGAGAGAGAGAAATGGTGTTTAACGTCAACTCGACACAAACTATGTCATTTTGGGACTAACGTATGGTTTTCAATTTTTATTTCAATAATTCGCTTGGGCGTAGGGGTCTTTAGCAGTGGGAGAAAACCGGAGTGCCCAGAGGGAACCCACGAGGTTGAGAAGGCGCCCCTATCACCATGTCACATAAGCTCGCACTAGGGCTGAAAACCACAGCCGCAAGCCAGAGGTGACCGGCCAGCTAGAGGTCGAAGCGCGGCACTCTAGACCACTCGGCCATCCCACCCCCCTAGATATGGCAGCCATACAGGGGAGAGATCTATTCTCGAAGGATGAAGTAGATGAATCTCTGAACAACAAACTCTCTATAAAATCCTGCGGTCTTTTTCTGAAATGTTTTTTGGCTGAGAGTTAAATTGGTTCTATACTAGAATATTCTTGATTAAAATGTCAGAAGTGAGTTCTCGGTGGTGTTAGTTTATAAGCTTTCAACAATGGAGTGCCTCGTCCGTGGGGGACACTATCCTGTGTCGCGGCGACCAAATAGACAATGTGACACTATCATGTGTCGTGGCGACCAAATTGACAATGTATCACTATCATGTGTCGCGGCGACCAAATTGACAATGTAACACTATCATGTGTAGCGGCGACCAAATAGACAATGTATCACTATCATATGTCGCGGCGACCAAATAGACAATGTGACACTATCATGTGTCGTGGCGACCAAATTGGCAATGTATCACTATCATATGTCGCGGCGACCAAATTGACAAAGTGACACTATCCTGTGCCGCGGCGACCAAATTGGCAATGTATCACTATCATGTGTCGTTGCGACCAAATAGACAATGTGACACGCTGGGGTCACGTACTCTGTGTCCGGACGGTCCGCCAGGTCCAGGTGTGTAATCAGAAACTGCCAGACAAAGGACCGTGATACTATGGCCTAGGGGTTTCTTCTAGCACTTCACACTGAGATCAATTAAGACTTCTGATCTGAACACTTTATACGTTAACTAGGTTTTTGTATCTTTATGATATCCATTATACAGGAAACCAGGCAGACATCTATGACATTAAATATAAACTAAATATAAGTTCTCTTTCTCCATCTTGTGTCTACTAGATTACGATTAAAGGTCCAATGACACACTTGCTGTAACTAATCTTGCTAATGTGTTGTTTGTTAACTTTCTGTTAAATTTACTACAGAAAACACTATAGAATACTTTATATTTTCCTTTAGAAATATTAGCATAAATCTATAGGAAAATTTTGCACCACAGAATGCTTGGGGCCTTTATTTCCAGCAACAATTTTTCTCTCCGTTAAAGTTAACGGATTGTTAAAAGATAACGGAGCTTTGAGCAACCGGCCCCTGGTCAACAAATTGCACTATTTTACGATATTCCAATTAATTGATGATACAAATTTTGTCTTTACACACCGAATTAACAAAATTGGAAAAAATTCAACTACATGGTTTTAAAAGCTTTACGTAAACCTTTTCAAATATAACTTAGATTTAAAAATAATTTCGAACCCTCTGAACAAGTACAAAAGGATGTAATGGATAATTTACACAACAGGTAGGACACTTAAACATCTGGTAGTTAGAATAAGGCTATTTTTCTCTGGACCTGTGAAGCCAGCAAGAGTGTAATTGTCCCTTTAACATCATTCTCGTTACCCCATCATTTCGCAGGACAGGTTTACTGACGTACCCCCATACATCACGTGGCTCTCATACGACTTAACGGGTGTCGTTCTATCCGAACTATGTTTGTTGCTCAGCCTCTCAGCCTAGGAGATGTGTAACACTATCTTACATATAACAGACTATCATTAAGTGTATATAAGACCTTTATTGAGTACATGAAAATAAGACATACATCGGAAGGGAGCCCTATTTAAAGTCTGACTTAGTCTCAGTGACCTCCTGCTTATAAAGCCTACAACAATTAGCTGAGATGATAATCATATATGAAATTGTTTATTATTAAATTATGGTGTTTGTAATTACACTGCATATTTCTCCGAATGTCACTGTCGGGTCATGGTATACAGCAACACATTATCTTTGAAGTTATATCTAGTATTCATATGTAGTTTATTAATACCTCAGAAAATAAAGTCATTATTATTATTATTAGTATTATAATAATGAGAAGTTTATCCAAATCGTGTCTTCATAGGAGTTATCAAGAGTTTATACGTCAACATCACTTAACTTCGCTTTGTCATAGTTGGTGATGGTCCCCTGGGAAGCCTCTTAATGTCGTCTACTTCCCAACCTCTCTATGAATATATCTAAAGAGAAATTGAACTGGCTCTTTCTTATATAAAGGTGAGAGAGAGAATAGAGTTTAACGTCCACTCAACACAACTAGGTCATTTCGGGACTAACATGGTTTAATTTTATTTCAATAATTCGCTTTCGCGTAGGGATCTTAAGCAGTAGGAGGAAACCGGAGTGCCAGGAGGAAACCCACGAGGTTGAGAATGCGCCCCTATCTCCATGCCACATACGCTCCCACCAGGGCTTGAAACAACAGCCACAAGCCAGAGGTGACTGGCCAGCTAGAGGTCAAAGCGCGTAACTCTAGACTACTAGGCCATCCCAATCCCCTATATTAAGGTGATACATGCAGGAGTCAGTATTGAGGTACGGGACAGTGACCAGGTGCTCCCATTACCAGATTTGTCAGTTGCAAAGATGCTACCCTAAAATTAATTATATGGGCACCACGATTCCAATACATGGGATTACCATATTTGAATTAATTCCGTAAAACCCCGTGGTGATGTTTTCCGACATCAGCACCATCAATTTTTTTTTTACTAAATTGATATTTGTCATGTGTCGGTTGACACCTTGGGGGGTATTTGTTCTAAAACGGGGGGTTGGATGGCCGAATGGTTAGGGCGTGAGTGTTGTGTCATTTAGTTAACTGGTGTGGTTTCGTTAAACCCCATCTCTCTCTCTCTCCCTCTCTCTCTCTCCCTCCCTCTCTCTCTCTCCCCTCCCTCTCCCTCTCTCTCTCTTTTCTCTCTCTCCCTCTCTCTCCTCCCCTCTCTCTCTCTCTCGCTCTCCCCCTCTCTCTCTCTCCCCCTCTCTCTCCCCTCCCTCTCTTTTCTCTCTCTCCCTCTCTCTCGCCCTCTCTCTCTCTCTCGCTCTCCCCCCCCTCTCTCTCTCTCTCTCGCCACGTTTACTGTAGGCGTACACTTGGTCTTTGTGTACTGGGGTTAAGTTGACATACCAATGTTATGTAGAGCAATACACTTAATCAGAAATTGATACAGTTATAACCGGAAGCTTGTCAAGCTCTTTGGCTTTATCCTACTTTTCTACTTCCACGGGATGTTCGTGTGATCTTGTTAATTGGAATTCTTTTATCAATTCAATCAATCAAGTACCCTGATAACCATTTCCAGGAAGCCTTTCGTCATGATGCCGAGGGAGTTTTTTAAACGTTCATTCAACACAAACTAGGTCGGTATGGTACATTTGTAGTACGTAGGCATTTTGCAAAAAGAAAAACCCCAGCGGTGAACCCGGAGAAAACCGCGGAGGAAACCGGTCGCAGCCCCAGGGCCGGTTGCTTAAAACTAAGTTATTTTAACGATCCGTTAAACTCTAACAAATCGTTATCGCAAATTGTCCAGTCTCTGGTGCTGGTTACAGGTTTACTCAAAGTTTTTTTTTACACAAATGGAAACGAAAGTGTTGGTTTACTAAAAATTAATACTTTTATATAAATCGAAATGTAAAATAAATAGAAGAGACTGAGTCAGTCTAACAAACCCCCAAAATGCTGCAGAATACTACAGAATTTCTTTCTAAATAATTTTTTTTTTTGTACATTTATTTTTATACATTCTATGAAATTGTAACTTTAAACTATATTTCACCCCACGTCATTTTACTAATCGCCGCCGCTCTTCTTCGCTTCCGGATAGTCTATTTGTCACCGGAACTAACGTCTTATGATCGAAATAAACGAAGCTCGAGGGAAACTCGTGGCACGGCGTGGCGTGACGTAGTCGATATTATTATCCTGTTTATGATATGAAAATGATTGGTTTTTATAAATAGTCGAGTTGTTGATCAGTTCGAACTTGATCTTGACACGTTTATAAATATTTTATAACCGTTTCACCCACTCAAGCAACCCGACAAATATATCAACACTAAAATAAATATATCTGGGCTTCACGACTAGAAATAGAAATAAAATGAAATTTAACACCATCCTGTTCAGCAGAACTGTTCAAGATGGAATCCGGAAATAACCCAGACAGTTGAAGTTATAAATATAAAATATAATGTTATATAAACTGAAGTTGTCCAATCAAATATTTCAATACCAAACAACATGACCATAACGCATGAGAGAGAGAATGAGAGAAATGGGTTTAACGTCCACTCAAAACAACTAGGTCATTTCGGGACTAACATATGGTTTAATTTTTTTTCAATAATTCGCATGCGCGTAGGGGGTTTTAGCAGTTGGAGGAAACCGGAATGCCCTGAGGAAACCGACGAGGTTGAGAAGGCGCCCCTATCTCCATGTCACATACGCTCACACTAGACTGCAAGCCAGAGGTGACCGGCGAGCTAGACAACTAGCCCCCCCCCCCCCACCCATAACGCATGGTATACATGTATAATTATACATATGTTGATATCACAATTCATACTTTGTGTCAATGAAATTGAATCACAATCCGATGAATCCAAAATAAAAATTGACGTCAAAAAAGTCAAACGAGGTGTTGGATATTTTAACTGACCCTGTATACAATCGTTAACATGTCCATAATCTTGTTTTGTATTTATGATCGTGGAGGTCGCAATGTCCCAACCTCTGATTTGATGCCACTGTTTACGTGTCTGTAGATAACATAGCTTTAAGTTCGGGAATTACATTGTATTGAAGCAAGGGTTAGATATTGTAAAACTCGCGGCTGTTACTTCAGGAACATGTTAAACATGAGGGAAATAGTGAAAACAAAGTTGTATATACATTTGTTTGTAGAATTAACAAAAGACGCCAAACCCTTCCCACGCCCGTTTTTATTAGATAAAAAAGTGTGACGCTTAACCCCATTTAATTTCACTTTTCCAGTGTATAAAAGTAGGACAATCCCTTTATATAACCTAAGTCTTGTTTGTTTTGCTCTTTATGACAAAATATAAAAGTGAGATATTCCCTTTATGATAATTTATATAACCTAAGGTATGTTTGCTTTCTTTTTATGCCAAAATATAAAAGTGAGATATTCCCTTTATGATAACCTTAAACCGAAGGTCTGATTACTTTCTCTTTGTGATTAATTATAAAAGTGAGACATTCCCTTTATGATTTTTGATATAACTAAAAGTCTGTTTATTTTCTCTTTGAGATTAATTATAAAAGTGAGGTATTCCCTTTAAGATGATTTATATAACTAAAGGTCTGTTTACATTCTCTTTGTGACTAATTATAAAAGTGAGATATTCCCTTTACGATGATTTAAATAACTAAAAGTCTGTTTATTTTCTCTTTGTCATTAATTATAAATAAGAAGAGACGGACCATTTGGTATTGTTGATCTATTTTCAGAAATAAGATGAGATTTTCGTCTCCGAGGAGAATCGAAACGGATCCCCCTTCTATCTTTATCAAGACACGTCATTATAACAAAAGATGGATTATAGAAAAAAGGAGTTAATTACCAAGTCCCAATTTATCATAAAATATAAAAAATATGAATTATACAAGAAGAGTTAATAGCCAAGTCGCCATGTTGCTAATCGCGAAACCCCAGTAGACGCATTAGTATGTGTAATATTAAAAGAAAATAAATGAGATCTACCATTGACGTAGGATTACTGTATGTATTCTTCGTTCTTGGTTCCGGCGACATGACGTTAAGATTGCGGTTAAACTTCTTCTAGTACAAGATAATATTTGTATTAAATTTAAAGTGACCATGTCGATTTGAACGAAACGATATGGGTTTTAACGTCCTACTGTTCTGCTCCTAAACTGGGTTAATGAAGACAGGCATGCGCCATACAGTGTTCTATGAGGGAATTTTTACCCGGGCAGCGGCGCTACGGCCTACTCTTATATCGGACAAGATTTCCCTCATAGCACACTGGCGTTTTAATAGGTTCATTGTTTTAATATAATTGGATATATCAAAGGTTATTTGACAGCGGAAAAAATGTCCGTTTTGTTTGATGGTATAGGATTCACAATAGACGACTCTTTCTCCGGGGTTTAATTATACAACATAACAAGCATAACAATCTTGATGGATTACCGGCTGTAGAGGAAAACGGGGGGTTGGATGGCCGAATGGTTAGGTGCTTAAGCGTAGGACGTTAAACCCCATTTCATTCATTTATTTATCTCCCTCTCCCCACTCCTCCCCTCTCCCCACTCTCTTTCTCTTTCTTTCTCTCTATCTGAGTTCATATTAGAGTCTATATAATTTGATATTTTCCGAGGAAATTCAAATCACGCATTGCGACTTTTATAGTCACATTGGGTGGGTTATCGACATACACATGGAATCGATCAATTGTCTGCGATATTTCCATAAGATCAATACATCCATGTTCGATAATCCATCGGGATTAATTAGCGATAGTAACAATTCACTCTCTTACATCTATCTCCAACACAATAAAATCCAATATCTAATTCCTACGACTGAAGGGGATCATTTATCTCTGGCAATTAAATGCAAGAATAAAATGTTGAATTCATAGATAGAACTCAAATTATGGTATACAGCGTCTTACGCATATTAAAGGACAATATTAACTAGGGATCTGGTATCCTTTAGCTTCCTTGGTTTGCACTTTAATTAATATAAAAGCCTTTAATTTCAAAACATCCTTTGACAATTGATAATAACCCTTTAAATTTCAAAAATGGTTTAATTAGTACTATGGCTTATTTTAATGGTACACCATTTAATTTCGCAGAGAGGGGTTTAGAAATGGATGACCCATTCAATTATCTAAAGCCTGTATTGTCCTTTAATTACTAGTTGAGCAGAAATAAAAAGGTGTACCATTAAATTAAGCCATAGTACTAATTAAACGAATTTTGAAATTTAAAGGGTTATTATCAATTATCAAAGGATGTATTGAAATTAAAGGCTATTATATTAATTAAAGTGCAAAACAACGAAGTTAAAGGATGCCAGATCCCTAGTGATTGGTGCCAGTCATTATCACATATGTGATAGAGCTGGTTAAACACATTCAAAATATACTTTTAACGCAGAGATCATTGCTACAATAGCCGAGTAATACACGTGTCCCGAATCAGCAGTGACGTAGCGAAAACGAAAACAAGAGTGACCGCTCTATATAACTGACTGAAGTGACGATTGATAACAGATACACGGCTAAATTTCTGCTCACTAATAATTCCTTCGAAGACCAACAGTTGTTATGTGGGACTGTAAAAGGATATCTGGCAATCAATAAAGTAATTGAATGTCATTAGATAAGAGAAGACGAGAAGAATAGAAATAGTCCGTACATTCCCTTGTTTATATTCATTCTATAATACCTTATAAAACATGGTAATGCACAAACTTGTTCTGGTTTTCTTTCGTGATAATGACTGGCACCAATATTGTCCTTTAAACAAGACACACGTCGAACAAACTATTGAAAATCAACGAATATCGGTTAATTAAGTTCATTATTTGAAACATGTGGGTAGAATTTTCCATCGGGTATTTCTAACTGACTGTTTTGTTCAAAAAGGCACGTATTTGTAAGGTCAGAAGTGACGAAAGCGCCGATTGCTCGTGACATGTGGGTTGTGTTGGGAGACAATTCGCTTCTACTTCCTCTGGTGACGTTGCTTAGCAGAAGTCTTCTCGGCTTTGATGCGACACAGATAATATTTTCAAGTCGTAGGAAGCTAGATATTGGGTTTTATTGTGTTGAAGGTGTAAGAAGGAGAATTGTTATGGGGTTTAACGTCCACCCGAGGCTAGATGTGGGGTACCGGAATCTGCCGAGGTTTGCCGAGTGATAGAACACATCCGTTTGGAGGGTTGGATGGCCGAATGGTTAGCACGCACACTGTATCATGATCGAGGTCTACCATTGAGTCAACTGGCGTGGTTTCGATTCCCCGGTTGTACGTGACAAGGGGAAGGGTCGCCTGTTTAGCCTTATGGGTTTTGATTGTTAATAATTTGAAGCCTAAAGAAAGAAATAGAGAGAGAGAAATGGGGTTTAACGTCCACTTGACTCAAACTAGGTAATTTTGGGACTAACGTATGGTTTTCAATTTTTATTTCAATGATTCGCTTGCGTGTAGGGGTCTTTAGCAGTGGGAGGAAACCAGAGTGCCCAGAGGAAACCCACGAGGTTGAAAAAGAGACCGGGAATTGGCGAATTTAGGTCTTGAATAGTGTATCTTTAATAGTAAAATACCAGGGGGCCTGTTGCTCAAAACTAGGTTATTTTAAAGCCCCAATACCACTCTTGTTGTAACTGAATAATATGTCCCAATCTTTATTCTGGTCAACAAATTGTACTATTTTACAATATTCCAATTAATAAATGATCCAAATTTCATCTTAACACACCTAATTTTAAAAATTGGAAAAATTCAACCACATGCCGTAACATGGTTTGAAAAGCTTTACGTAAACACTTTCAAATGCAACTTGTATTTAAACATATTTTCGAACCCTCTGGACAAGTAAGATAGGTTGTAATGGATAATTTACACAACAGGTAGGACACTTAAGCATGAAGTAGTTAGAATAAGGCTATTTTTTTTTTCTGGACCTGTCAAGCCAGCAAGAGTGTTATTGTCCCTTTAACGACCCGTTAAATTTATGTTGCTTGAAAGTCTATTTTATTATCCGTTAGCTAACGGATTGATTAAAGCTAATCCAAGCGAAGACTGTTCAATAGTTGAATTTTAAATTTTTAAATTCTATGTACATGTTTAACAATCATATATAATAGCCCCCCCCCCCCATCGCCAGAACCTATAGAATGTTCTACAGAAAATAACACTGGTAATCAATGAGTTGTTCTACAGCCCACAAATGCCATCGTTAAACAGATACCGGAGCCCAACACCTCCGTTAAATATAACGCTAAGTTAACGAAACGTTAATGTTAACTGGGATTCCAGCAACAATCTCAATCTGTTTTACAGAGTTAATGCGAAATCCGTCTTTTATCCCTGTCTAAGATGGCTGACCTTTTAACGGTCACATCATCATGTTTACCAACAAATCAAGATGGCGTTGAAAAACCGGTCGATTAAGTTTTAAAACACAATATGAAGAATCCTTAATCAATTCCAATGGTTCAAAAGCAAAAAAACTGAAAAAATCCCCGTCATATTGATGGTCACGTGCGTTGTTTACATCGAACGTAGTAATATATAAATACTGATACGGGCATAATTATATCTTTTTACCAATTTACGCGTACTATTTTCTGTACCTATTTACACTAAATATAGAATATTTTTTATCCAGATATATATATAAAACAGCTTAATTTAGTTTTCTAATACTTATAAAAAAAATGGTATAGAATTTAATTTGGCGGAACAAAAAGTATATAATTGTGACTCATTAAGTCGCGTCGATATCATCCTTATCAGTGACTGTAGCGGCCAGGCGAATATTTTTGCAACAGTCTTTCTCTCCGTAAAGTTAACGATCCGTTGACTCCATGTTAACGAGTCGTTAAAAGTTAACGAAGCTTTGAGCAACCGTCCCAGATGTTTATGTATCGTTTAATGGTCGAGAGGGGGTGGGGTGGGGGTGGGAGTGGGATGGCCTATTGGTCTAGAGTGCCGCGGTTCGACCTCTAGCTGGCCGGTTACCTCTGGCTTGCGGCTGTGGTTTCGAGCTCTGGTGTAAGCGTATATGGCATGGAGATAGGGGCGCCTTCTCAACCTCGTGGGTTTCCTCCGGACACTCCGGTTTCCTCCCACTGCTCAAAACCCCTACGCGCAAGCGAATTATTGAAATAAATTTTAAAAATACATATGTTAGTCCCGAAATGACCTAGTTGTGTTGAGTGGATGTTAATCCCCATTTCTCTCTCTCTCTTTAATCCGAGTGTTTTTACAATATATTACCCAATGTCCTAAGCTCGAGACCATTAAATAACTTAAAATACAGACACTCCGCACGTGCGTTTACAGTGAAATACGTCATGCCAGTCTAATATTTGACACGATACGATTGGCAAGTTGCCCGTACAATTTTTTTTTTGTTTCAACAATATTTTATTCAAACTAGTGAATAGGATTGGGGAACAGGACAGAGCCTATATCACCCCTCTCCAAATTATTTGAAATAATGACACGCCAATATCAAAGGGTGACGTCACATCTAATGTATTCCATTTACAGGCTATACGATTGACAGCCGCGTAAAAAGTAAAAGATATATTTGATATTCAAGGTGTCAGGGTATAATAGAAAATAAGTGGACTATGAACCATTATTTTATTCTATTTAAATAAAATGTTTTATTCACGATAGATTATATGTAAATGTTGCGAATATTAATTGACAGGTTTGACGTATTTTATGTATTTATGTATATTTATGTATCTTCTGCTGAAGATGGAGAGGTTGGGATGGCCTAGTGGTCTAGAGTGCCGCGCTTCGACCTCTAGCTGGCTGGCCACCTCTGGCTTGCGGCTGTGGTTTCGAGCCCTGGTGTCACCGTATGTGGCATGGAGATGGGGGCGCCTTCTCAACCTCGTGGGTTTCCTTCGGGAACTCTGGTTTCCTCCCACTGCTAAAGACCCCTACGCGCAAGCGAATTATTGTAATAAAATTAAATCATATGTTAGTCCCGAAATGACCTAGTTGTGTTAGGTGGACGTTAAACCCCATTTCTCTCTCTCTCTCTCTGCTGAAGATGGAGAGGTTGGGTGGACAAATGGGTGACGCCTGCGCGTTGCATCATTCGGTCTGTCATTGAGTCACGTGGCGTGGTTAACCGCCAAACTGATCCCGCAGTGAATATTCGCTTGGCTGCTAGTATCACTGATAAAGATGACATCTATGTGTCTTAATTATGCTAAATATTAACTTTTTTCCTCCGACAAAATAAATTCTAAAACATTTTTTGAAGTATAAGAAAAATAAATAAAGGCGTTTGAAGTATATGTAGTTAAAACATTTTTAAATGGGTATTAAAATGAGTAAAAGGCATAATTTTTCCCGAAGCAGTTAGGTGTTATGTAAACAACGCACGAGTCGTTGAGCCAATGACTGACGCCAGGTGAAGTCAATGCACGTGTTCAAGACAGTCATCTGTGACAGAGATAATTCGTAAGTAATTCTCTGTAAAACAGATTGGTTAACCGCGTGTAGCGACCAAAACTATTTTTCCGAGAATAAGATGTCTCACGTTTATTGCCTATAGTGTCTGTGTGAATTGTTGTTGATGGGTTTACCACGTGTATTTTGTTTACGTGTGGCGCGGTCCTTCTGATTATCACTCTTTGTATTGTTCGTGAAGGCCTACCGTTGACAGAATTCTAACTCGGTTATCGCCCTTTGTATTGCTCATGTAGGCCTACTGTTGACCGATTTCTAACCCGGTTATCGTTCTTTGTATTGCTCGTGTAGGCCCCTGTAGACTAAATTCTAACCGGGTTATCGTTCTTTGTATGGCTCGTGAAGGCCCACTGTAGACCGAATTATAACTCGGTTATCGTTCTTTGTATTGCTTGTGCAGGACTATTGTAGACTGAATTCTAACCAGGTTATCGTTCTTTGTATTGCTCGTGTAGGCCCCTGTAGACTAAATTCTAACCGGGTTATCGTTCTTTGTATTGCTTGTGCAGGACTATTGTAGACTGAATTCTAACCCGGTAATCACCCTAGGTTATCGCTCTTATTATTGCTGGTAAAGGCCCGTTCTCACGATGCGACGTTTAGTAACTACTTGTAATAACCACATGTGGTATCTACGTCACACTACGTGTAGATTACAAAATCGTATAATATATAAATGGGTTGATACGACTTGGAATCTCGCGATAATTTCGTCTTGTCTTAGCATAATGGCGTCATCAAGCGACGAAGGGACACTGGCTATTATTGTCAGGCCCGTATTTAGACACCATTAAGCGGGGGGGGGGGGGATTACCTTTCGGTAGGGGGCGAAGTAGTTTAGATAAGTACAAAATATGGTTTATAATGGTTCTGAGCGAGGGGGGGGGGGGGGCGAGCATTTCACGCGAGGAGGGGGGGGGGGCATGTAGATACGGGCCCGCCTGTTGTAGACTGATTTCTAACAGGTAATCGCTCTTATGATTGCTCTTGTACTCTTGTACTCGCTCATATCGTCCTATTGTCTACCGAATCCCCTTGACAATCTTGACATGTCACTTAACGTGAATATTGATTTATCGCGACCTCGCTCACGTCTGCTGGGAGTTATCCACGCACAAACTCATTTATTCCATTTTTTAAAAAAAAATAACCTTAATAATCTGACATCACCATAACAACAAGGCATAAATTGCGCTGTAAAATCTTTTATCTGCTAATCCATAATTCACTATTCACGAATATTCTATTATAAATCATCCGCCATATTTAGATTTTATTGTCTTTTGTTTTCAAAATTAGATTAGCAAGTTAATGGATTAATCGATTACGACAACCAACATCCGTTACTACATCCGGGTAATTATTTTTATCTTTGTATCAAAGATAATAATGGAACCTGACGATTAGATACCCTTTATGAATGGTGAATTAATTAGGCCTAATTAGATTAATTCCGGTGGAGGAAATGAGGTTTAAAGGTTTAAAGGAGCTAGATCGCTAACATTTTGGACCTAGAAATTGACAAAGGTGGGTCGCAACGCATATAATACTGTAATATGAATGTATATAAACTGATTTACATTCAATGGATTCCTTTTTTACTCCAATTTCAAATCAGTTATGCAGTCTCAATCGAGTTCAAATTTCTAGCGTCTGGTTATTCCAGTCTACATGCCGTTTGGCTTGATGCAATGTTTCTAGCCTCGTCCCTCGAGTCTTTTATTACAACTGGGACTGACGCGTATTCCGGTACACGATTCGTGTACCAATGTTAAACAAAATATTTTTATCTTAAATATCGAATACTAGAAGCTCAACTTTCCCGGTAAGTTTACATCGTCAATGTTGATTTAAATTGACCAATAATTCGTGTTTTCGGTGTCGAAGATTTTGGAGGATTTTGAGTTAAGGACCCAGGCCCTTTAAAGGCTCAATACCACTTTTGCTGTAACTGAAAAATATTTCCCAATCTTTATTCTGGTCAACAAATTGTAGGCTAGTATTTTACAATATTTCAATTAACTGATGATAAAATTTTTTATCTTAACACCTAATTTAAAAAAATGGAAAAATTCAACCAAATGATTTAAAAAGCCTAACCTAAAACTTTTCTAATGTGACTTTGATTTAAACATATTTTCGAACCTTCTGAACAAGTAAAATAGGATGTAATGGATAATTTACACAACAGGTAGGTCACTTAAACATCTAGTACTTAGAATAAGGCTATTATTTATTTTCTGAAATTGTCAAGCCAGCAAGGGTGTTATTGTCCCTTTAAGGTCCCTCTTTTCTTCTCAACCCGGATGAACTAGTCAGATCTTCGGAGAAGGGTAGATTGGAGACGGCCCTGTACATTTTAGTAAAAACCACGTCATATATGGATTGTTGGTGCCGCTCTGGGCACGGTACAAGGATGCTATAAATTTCATATCAAGAAATTGACCCGTCTTTGAACGCCGAATGTGGAACTCCTCACAGAAAAGTTGATTTCAGTCCCTATACAAATTACCCTGATGAAAACAATGATGATGGTTGATTTAGTTTGAGTCGCCATTTTGATAGAACTGATGACAGGACTGTCAAAGTTTGCGGGGGGGGGGGTCAAGGTTAGTTTCACGCAGGCGCAGTAATCAGTACTGACACCGTTCTTAGACGTTCTCGGATAGCGCTGACATTTTCAGTCTTAAATAGACGATTTTATTCGAAAACATTAAGTATAGCCTACTTCAAGGATTTTGTTAAAGGGCTAATCCCGATATTTGTTTTGGGAATAAAACTGCTTAATTTTGTGTTAAAATCCCTTAAAATATTCGAGTCAAGGGCCGAACAACTACTTCAGTATTTATGATACGTTTTCAAACGACTTAAATCCATCAGTCTTTATCTGGAATTTGAGACCGGTGCCCCAAGGTGTATTTTGTAGTATCTGGATTAAACCAAACAATTTTTTTATAAAAATAATGTGTAGTTGAAATTTCTCTTTCTCTATTAAGTACTGCACATGGGTTATTCACTGCATAACCCTCTCAAGTAACCGTTATCGGTTATAAGGTCACCCAACGAAATAATTGACCCGAAATATTAAAAGGGTTACATGTCCGAATAAGCAGTTGAGTTGAAATTTTGATACAAGGTAAATACACCATTCCGCTATATTTTGGCGTTTTATTTTCATACATTCTCAGACTTTTATTTTTGAGCCTCTGTTTAATTCGGGATTGTCCCTTTAAGTATTTATTCTGCTTCCATTTGATACAATTGAAAAATTTATTTAGTATTTGTGTGTATGACAGATGTGAAACGGAGCGAAACCGCATTACAGAACAGTCTACTCATTTTTGGATATGGCGGACGTTTCGGAAAGAGATCTATCCTTTAAGTATGAAGTAAATTACTTTCTATGTCACTTTCTGACTTGACATTGAAATCGGGACAGCGCCATGACGTAGGGACAAACCTGACGTCATGAGTCACTGGATATTACGTATATATTATATAGTTGAATACTTACATGTGTGATATCGGCACGTGAGCATGTATCGATCCAAGCTTATAACTGTTAAACAACCAATGCTTGCTAATCCAAAAAACATTCCATTAAATGCATACCATTGACAACCTGCTGTACCAAAAACCCAGCTAAAATACAAAAGAAAACGCAGGCTTGTTATTTTTAGATCATATAATGCGAGAGAAAAGAGAAACGGATCTTAACGTCCACTCGACACAAACTAGGTCATTTCGGGACTAACATATTGCTCAATTTTATTTCAATAATTCGCAGTAGATGAAACCGGAAGACCCAAGCCAGATATTCTCGTCTTTATCATTTGCTTGGTATCAAACTCAGTAATTGTTTATCCATAAAATTGTACCTTGTGAAATAAATATTGTGTTTTTATGCCTCTACGTGACCTTGATACTCATGTCATTGCCCTCCCCACATGAAAACTTCATTATATATTGGAACTGGCGGGAATTGTGGCAGGGTCACGACATAACTGGATTGGTTTATTTTATTTCCCCACGTGTAATACCTCATGCATATTCATCTGTTCATTATTACCTCATGCATATTCATGTATTCATTATTAGACAGACGGTCATTTTACTGTCTGGAGATTTAATCATGGCATTTAGTTACAAACATGTCTGACTAGATCATGTCATTATAGCAGAGAGAAAAAGTGGATTGAGACCTCTGTATATAATTCATTTGAACTTTTGTTATAGTTCATTGGCCTCTGCGAGGTTTTTATAGCGCAGAGCTAAAGTGGATTCAGACCTCTGTATATAATTCATTTGAACTTTCGTTGTAGTTCATTGACCCCTGCAAGGTTTTTATAGCAGAGAGAAAAAGTTGATTCAGACCTCTGTATATAATTCATTAGAACTTTCGTTGTAGTTCATTGACCTCTGCAAGGTTTTTATAGCAGAGAGAAAAAGTGGATTCAGACCTCTGTATATAATTTATAAGACCTTTTCATTGTAGTTCATTGGGGTGTTGGGATGGCCTAGTGGTCTAAAGTGCCGCTCTTCGACCTCTAGCTGGCCAGTCACCTCTGACTTGCGGCTGTGGTTTCGAGCCCTAGTGTGAGCGTATGTGACATGGAGATAGGGGCGCCTCCTCAACCTCATGGGTTTCCCCCAACTGCTTAAGACCCCTATGCGCAAGCGAATGTTTGAAATAAAATTAAATCATGTGTTAGCCCCGAAATGACCTAGTTGTGTTGAGTGGACGTTAAACTCCATTTCTCTCTCTCTCATTCTCTCCCTCTCTCTCTCTCTCTCTCTCTCTCTCTCACATTATGATACATAAACTATTATTGTATCCTGTACGAACTGCATCAACACATCAATGAAATACATTGACACAGCTCACCAAATAACCCAATCTGATTAAAACACTGATCCTATTTCGTTTCGTTTTTATAGTTCAAAATTTCGTTTTACTTTTCTTCCCTTCACTAGGAACTGAAAGAGTTGTTATTATTGACGTGTTCTAACGAATGTGAGGGAATTAGCCAATGAAACGGTCTGTTACGAGCTTATGGCGAATTATTGGCCTTGTGCTTAATTACCGTATATACACACAAAGGATTAAAACATATTTTTAATAATCTTTAAGCGGCATTTAGCGATCGGAAAACACATTAACAGAACACAGTCTTTATGGGGTACAATCACTAGTTTATTCTAACAGCACGACGTTTCGACAAGCTTGATAACGATAAGAGGATACTTGTCGAAACGTCGTGCTGTTAGAATAAACTAGTGATTGTACCCCATAAAAACTGTGTTCTGTTAACATATTTTTAATGTATGAAAACTACTTACAATCTGATTACCGTATGATGAATAATAATACACTTTAAATATCTTATAAATAATGGAAATAAGATATGTATTCATGACAATAAATATACCAAACTTTACATATTATGGTTAATAAATTAGATATACATGGAAATTAGATATACATGACAATTAATATACCAAACTTTACATATTATGGTTAATAAATTAGATATACATGGAAATTAGATATACATGACAATCAATATACCAAACTTTACAATAATTCTTTACATTATGGTTAATAAATTGAGATGAATACTAGAACATGATAATTATTAAGAATGATTATATATGTATACGATTACTTATCGTTGCATTTGCAAACATAAATATTTCGTTAATTCCTGGTCATTCCACCGTTTATTCCGTAAAATAACAGAATTAAGTGTATTATAGAAAGCAATCAGACATTTTATCCCCAAATTACACGTTA
Source organism: Patella pellucida (assembly GCA_917208275.1). Classification (NCBI taxonomy): domain Eukaryota; kingdom Metazoa; phylum Mollusca; class Gastropoda; family Patellidae; genus Patella; species Patella pellucida. Next base: position 88,845,214 of record OU795036.1, on the reverse strand, counting down.
ATTTCCTGTTTAACACTGAATATTCTACAGAAATGCATAAAACACGTAATTTAAAGAAATAATTCACACTTTTAACACAATTTCACCATCGATTAACATAAAAAAAGGTGTTACACTACGCAATTTTGTCTAAAAAGATATTTTTTATAGTCTATCCGCTTAAAAGTTAAAGTAGATTCGCTCATAAAACAGCGTATAGAGTATCTGTAGATTAAAGAAGTCATTTCAGGTCTAATATAATGTAGTTTTATTTTAGTGTTATGTTTGCGCGAAGGGAGCTTCAGTAGTGGGAGGAACCAGAGTACCTGGAGAAAACGTGCAGGTTAAAGGGACAATCCCGAATTAAACAGAGGCTCAACAAAAAAAGTCTGAGAATGTATGAAAATAAAATGCCAAAATATAGGGGAACGGTGTATTTACCTTGTCTCAAAATTTCAAATCAAAATATTGAATCGATTGGACATGAACGCCAAAACTGCTCATCCAGACACGTAACCCTTTTAAGATTTCGGGTCAATTGTTTCGTTGGGGGACCTTATAACCGATTACGGTTACTTGAGAGGGTTATGCAGTGAATAATTGGTAAAGAAAGGCAAATTTCTACTACACATTATTTAAAAAAAAAATGTTTGGTTTTATCCAGATACCACAAAATACACATTGGGGCACTGGTCTCAAATTCCAGATGAATACTGGCGGATTTAAGTCCTTTGAAAACGTATCATAAATACTGAAGTAGTTGCTCGGTCCTTGACTCGAATATTTTAAGGGATTTTAACACAAAATTAAGCAGTTTTATTCCCCCCAAAAATCTATTTAAAAAAAAAATGTTTGGTTTTATCCAGATACCACAAAATACACATTGGGGCACTGGTCTCAAATTCCAGATGAATACTGGTGGATTTAAGTCCTTTGAAAACGTATCATAAATACTGAAGTAGTTGCTCGGTCCTTGACTCGAATATTTTAAGGGATTTTAACACAAAATTAAGCAGTTTTATTCCCCCCAAAAATCGGGATTAGCACTTTAAGTGGATGTGGATGAACCTACTCATTGAAAAGAGAGAGAGCGAGGAAACCGGAGGTTGGACAGGCGATCCTACACCTTGTCACGTACAACCGGGTATTCGAGACCACGCCAGTTGACTCAATGACAGGCTTTATGGTACAGCGCGCACGTGCAAACCATTCGGTCATCCCCCCCCCTCCCGATTAAAGAAGTCATTTCAAGTCTACCATAATGTAATGATGATTTAGTTGTATGTATGCGCGAAGGGAGGAACGAAAGCACCCAGAGAAAAGGCGCAGGTTAGGTGTCTGTCTGTCTGAGCCTACCCCTGGAATAGAAACATCAGAGCTTACACCGATAACAGAACTTAGGATTCAAAGCACACGCGTCTGTCTACGGTATACGCGTCTAATTCACATTAATGTTGTATTAATGGACTAGAGTTGAGTGGTGCCGATAATAACACAGATTTTATTCAACTTGTAACTCGTTCATGTACAAATGCGAGGAGATTATTATTCATCCACGAATCGTCCTGGGGCCGGTTGCTCAAAGCTCCGTTATCTTTTACCAAGATGTAGGTCCGTTAGAGTTTAACGGATCGTTAAAATAGCTTAGTTTTGAACAACCGACCCCAGGGCTTTTAAAAGTTAATTACCACGTTTTTCGGTCTCTTATAAAATCATCTATTTAAAGGGCAATCCCGATAACTTTTTGGGGAATAAAACTGCTTAATTTTGTGTTAAAATCATTTAAAACACATTATCTAAGGCCAATCAACTCAACCGATATTTGTGATACGCTTGTAAATAACTTAAACCTGACAGTCTGCATCTGGAAATGGAGACTTTGTATTATACAGTAACTGGATAAAACCAGACTTTTTTTCTATAAAAATAATATGTAGGTGAAATTTACCTTTTGTTATCAGGTACAGTACATGGGTCATTCACCGTATAGACCTCTCAAGAAACGTAAATCGATTATCAGGTCACCCAATGAAAAAATTGACCCGAAATCTTAAAAGGGTTACGTGTACGGATAAGCAGTTTTGACGTTCACATCCAAACGACTCAATATTTTCAGCTGAAATTTTCAGACAATATAAATACACCATGCTTTTATATTTTGGTCCATAAATTTCACAAATACTCGGACTTTAATTTTTGATACTCTGTTCTTATCGGGATTGTCCCTTTAATAGATTCCTTTCAATCAATCTACGATTCTAACTTTTATAAACATCCCTGGAGGTTTTAAATGTCTACACGGGTCTTTATTTAAACGGTTCTACGATTCCTTCTGATTTCAATCTCCACAGGTCCAAATCTACATTCTATCTAAATCAGTTTATTTGTCTTCCATGGTCTACTGTTATTATATTATTATTGCGAACTATTTATATAGCTTGGTCCTTGTAGCTTTCATGCACGTTACAGAGAGAGAGAGAGAGGGAGAGAGAGAGGGAGAGAGAGAGAGGGGTCACATCCACTTCTAGTTCTAATTCTAACAAGGTTGGGTAGGAGATCCTATTCCTTGTCACGTTTAAGGCTGGCATCGAAACCACACGCACTTAATCACCCGACTACTTTAAAAAAAAAAAAAAAAGTTTGTGAATAACAATTTTATTTTCGTTTTAAGTCGGCATCAACATAGTTTAATAGCATTTTGACATTTTAAAGAGTATTCGCGCTCATCTGGGACCTCTCCAGACATATGAAAATCAATATCCGCATCAGAAAGCTGATATTTTAATTCCCTCGGACATTTCTCGCTTGTATAACCACCACTTCATACATCCTCATAACATCACGCAATGGGGCGCTCGATATCTTCTTTAATTAAAATGATGAAGCGGAAGGCCAAGCAACTGGTCCAAGGACAAATCTAATTAAATAGGATTACATGTAGGATACGACCGGCTGCTCGATTCACCCAATACTACCCAATACCACCCATACCACCCCAATACCACCCAATACTACCCAATACCACCCATACCACCCAATACCACCCCAATACTACCCAATACTACCCAATACCACCCATACCACCCCAATACCACCCAATACTACCCAATACCACCCATACCACCCAATACCACCCCAATACTACCCAATACTACCCAATACCACCCAATACTACCCAATACTACCCAATACCACCCAATACCACCCCAATACTACCCAATACCACCCATACCACCCCAATACCACCCAATACTACCCAATACCACCCAATACTACCCAATACTACCCAATACCACCACAATACTACCCAATACCACCCAATACTACCCAATACCACCACAATACCACCCAATACTACCCAATACTACCCAATACGACCCAATACTACCCAATACCACCCAATACCACCCAATACTACCCAATACTACCCAATACCACCCAATACCACCCAATACTACCCAATACCACCCATACCACCCCAATACTACCCAATACTACCCAATACCACAACAATACCACCCAAATACCACCCAATACTACCCAATACCACCACAATACCACCCAATACCACCCATACCACCACAATACTACCCAATACCACCACAATACTACCCAATACCACCCAATACTACCCAATACCACCACAATACCACCCAATACTACCCAATACTACCCAATACGACCCAATACTACCCAATACCACCCAATACCACCCAATACTACCCAATACTACCCAATACCACCCAATACTACCCAATTCCACCCCAATACCACCCAATATTACCATATACTACCCAATACCACCCCAATACTACCCAATACCACCACAATACAACCTAAATACTACCCAGTACTACCCAATACCACCCAATACTACCCAATACCACCACAATACAACCTAAATACTACCCAATACTACAATAAAGAATGATATTTCCATTTCCATTTTGCATCATTATCTTGTAGTATTTGGTAGTATGTGGTGATATTTGGGTGATATTTGGATAGTATTGTGGTGTGATTGGGTAAATCTTCCCACCTCGCACCACACTAGCAAAAACCTTTGTTCTACTGCTATAGTCTGGTGATATTGTATCTGTTATAGTCAGGTTGTCTGATTTTATCAGGGGGGTTTGGATGGCCTAGTGGTCTAGAGTGCCGCGCTTCGTCCTCTAGCTGGCAGGCCACCTCTGGCTTGCGACTGTGGTTTAAAGCCCTGGTGTGAGCGTATGTTGCACGTAGATAGGGGTGACGTCTTAAAGCCCCAGTACCACTCTTGTTGTAACTGAATAATATGTCCCAATCTTTATTCTAGTCAACAAATTGTACTATTTTACAATATTCAAATTAATAAATGATACAAATTTCATCTTAACCCACCTAATTTTAAAAATTGGAAAAATTCAACTATATGCCGTAACATGGTTTGAAAAGCTTTACGTAAACAATTTTAAATGCAACTTGGATTTAAACATATTTTCGAACCCTCTAGACAAGTAAGATAGGTTGTAATGTTTAATTTACACAACAGGTAGGACACTTAAACATCTAGTAGTTAAAATAAGTCTAATTTACTTTTTCTGGACCTGTCAAGCCAGCAAAAGTGTTATTGTCCCTTTAACCTCGTGGGTTTTCTCCGGGCACTCGGTTTACTCCCATTGCTAAAATTCCCTACGCGCAAGCGAATTATTGAAATAAAATGAAACCATATGTTAGTCCCGAAATGACCTAGTCTGCGTCGAGTGGACGTTAAACCCCATTTCTCTCTCTCTCTCCCTCCCTCTCTCTCTCTCTAATTAGAGAAATGTATAGCGAACCTAATCTCCAATCGCATGCAGACATATCGCAATCAAATTATGTATAAGACAAGATGTAATGTAATCCCACCTGATTGTGACATATCCTAGTCACTCATTAAATCGTGTTATCTCGAGTAATAATGAAACTATCGTATTAAGACCCGAAACCATTTGACATATTATACAGAGAAAAGCCACGTAATTGTCTTTGAAACGCTCCACGGGTTTACTGTTTTGGTACGCGCAATGAGTTTACTGTTATGGTACGCGCAATGAGTTTACTGTTATGGTACGCGCAATGAGTGTACTGTTATGGTACGCGCAATGAGTTTACTGTTATGGTACGCGCAATGAGTGTACTGTTATGGTACGCGCAATGAGTTTACTGTTATGGTACGCGCAATGAGTGTACTGTTATGGTACGCGCAATGAGTGTACTGTTATGGTACGCGCAATGAGTGTACTGTTTTGGTAACGCCCCGTGAATGCGTTGTCCTGGGAACGCTACCTAGACCCCAGGTAACGCTCCATAACGCATTGACTTGGGAACGCTACCTAAACCCCAGGTAACGCTCCATAACGCATTGTCTTGGAAACGCTACCTGGACGTACAGTTCAGTTAATGAGCGTACTGTCATGGTAACGCTCCATGCACGTACTGTCATGGTAGCGCTCCATTAAAATACTGTCGAGGAAACGTGGTGGTTAGCGTGTGTGTGGTGTATCATAAGGTCTGTTATTCAGTCAGCTGGCATAGTTGCCAATTCTTCGTTGTACGTGACAAGGAGTTGGGTCGCCTGTCAAATCTCGGGTGTTTTGTCCGGGCCCTCCGGTTTCCACCTACTGTTAAAGACCCCTACGCACAAGCGCACTATTGAAATAAAATTAAACCATATGTTAGTCCCGAAATGACCTTGTTTGTGTCAATCTAGGCTGGGGGTCGTGTTTTCGATCCCTGCAGTGGCCGAGAAAGTTCATCGGGCTTTTCCGACGGGGTTTCCCCTTGCCAGTGGTTCGGGGCATAAGGCGTCGCAAGGACAGCTGTCTAGTCATTCGGGTGGAACGAGAAACCCGAGGACACGTGTATACATTGGCGTGCACTTACAAGATCCAATGGCAGTTCGAATACGATATAAGTGTAGGCCATAGTGTCGCTGCTCGGACAAAATTTATCTCATGGCACCCTGTACATCGCCCGTCTGCAGAGGCGGATCCAGGAAATCCAGTTAGAGGGGCCCCTGGGAATTTTTTTTTAAAAATCGGGGTGTCAGTGGTGATTTCTGGCGCATATCTATTTTTTTATACTGTTATTTAGGGATTTAGGGGGGGGGGACCTAGGGCCCTCCCCCTGGATCCGCCTCTGCCCGTCTGCATTAGAACAGTAGGGCAGGGGAGAAAACTATCGGTGTAGACTGGAAAAACCAGACCCCGAAGATTTCTATTTAATTTGGACCCTTCGCGTATTTTGCGGAACATAGCATATTCCACAAGTCATGTCAACCAGTGACTTCATATTCTAAATTAGAGAGCCAGCGCAATGAGTAGACTGGAATAACCATACGCTTAACATTGTCATTCAATTGATACTTCTGGCTTATTTCGCCGAACATAACTGATTATAAATCAAAGTAAAACAGAAACGATTGAATGCAAATCAGTTTATATACTTTCATAATATATTAGTAATGTGATGCGACCCATTTGTATTTAATTCTGGGGGTATGGATGGCTGAATGGTTAGCACGTGCACGCTGTATCATAAAGTTGTAAGTGAGAGGGATATTCGGTCTCCCGTCCGATCAGGCAGGTTTCCCACGAGTTCTTCGGTTTCTTCCTGCAGTAAGGATCGAAATCATTCGCACGATCTGTGCCAAGGGCCAAATTGGAAAGAGGCCTCAGGCCTAATTTGCTACTCTTGTAAAATGACGCGATTATTATTATTATTATTATTATTATTAAGCCTGTTAATGAGTCAACCAGCGTGGTTTCGAATCCATGGTTTTACGTGACAAGAAGTAACATCGTGGGTTTCCCCCTCCTCTCATTGCTAAAAACCCTACGCGCAAGGAAATTAATGAAATAAAATTAAACCATATGTTAGTCCTGTAATGACCTAGTCTGTGTCGAGTGGAAGCTAAACCCCATATCTCTCTTTTAATCAAAGAAAATCTCCTTTAAGCTCATTAATAATCCAGATATTCAGTGATCAGGAAGAGTTTTAGAAAAGCTTGAGGGGACATTAATTCCCACTCTCTTACAGACGTGATCATAATAATCCTAGCGACTTAATGAGGCAACAGCGTCTCACTTCCATCATAACAAATAGGTCACGTGTTATTCAAGGGGTTGTTATCCAAGATCGAGAACAGGAAGAAGGTAAACTTCCTGGTAACGGTTGCTCAAAACCTGACAGAGAGAGAGAGAGAGAGAGAGAGAGAGAGACGGGGTTTAATGTCCACTCAACACAACTAGGTCATTTCAGGACTAACACATGGTTTTTAATTTTATTTAAATAATTCGCTTGGGCGTAGGGGTCTTTAGCAGTGGGAGGAAACCGGAGTGCCAGGAGGAAACCCACGAGGATGAGAAGGCGCCCCTATCTCCATGCCACATACGCTTACACCAGGGCTCGAGAGAGAGGTGGGGTTGCTCAAAACCTGACAGATGTAACAGAATTGCTTTCTATCAAGTTCAAATATCAAGAACAGTTTAAGTGTGGTTTAATGGTCGAGAGCGAGACATTCAGTAATATATTGTAACAACAAGAGGACCGGGAGATAGAACTCTGACAGAGAGAGAGAGAGAGAGAGAGAGAGAGAGAGGTGGGGTTGCTCAAAACCTGACAGATGTAACAGATTCGCTTTCTATGTAGTTCAGATATCAAGAATAGTTTATGTGTGGTTTAATGGTCGAGAGCGAGACATTCAGTAATATATTGTAACAACAAGAGGACCGTGGGATAGAACTCAATGGTCATTGAATATCGCTCGGGTTATTAAATGGGCCAAGAGAGTGTATCCATGCGCATGTATTCCACGAGCGATAGCGAGACATTGAGTAACATTGTAACCACAAGAGGATCGTTAGGTCCGAGTGTTTTTACAATATATTACGCAATGTCAAAGCCCGAGACGACTAAATTACTTTTAAAAAAGACACTGCGCATGTGCGTTTACAGTGAAAAACGTCATTTAAGTCTAATATTTTGATAATGTACGCTTTGCAAGTTGCCCGTCATTTTGGGACTAATTATGGTTTTCAATTTTTTTTTAATAATTAGCTTGCGCGTCTTTAGCAGTGGGAGGAGCCCGGAGTGCCCGGAGGAAATCCATGAGGTTGAGAAAGCGCCCTATCTCCATGTCACATACGCTCACACTAGGGATCGAAACCACAGCCGCAAGCTAGAGGTGACCAGCCAGCTAGAGGTCGAAGCGCGGCACTCTAGACCACTAGGCCATCCCAAACCCCACCCCATCTATCAAGTTCAGATGACAAGAATAGTTTAAGTGTGGTTTAATGGTCGAGAGCGAGACATTAAGTAACAACAAGAGGACCGTTCTGTCCTGGCCCCCGTTCTGTCTGACAATGCCGTTTCAGTTCTGGGTTTATAAACCCGTTTCAAAGACAATAGGCACCCGGTTAACGGATCGTTATCTTGCTAACTCGTCGTTTGTTCACAGTCCGTTAAATTTCTGTTTCTGGAAAGTCAATTTCGTGGTCCTTTAGCTGACAGATTAAATAAAGTTTATTCATCGACTGTTTATTCATCGGCTGAATTTTTTAATTTTTAAATTCAATGTACATGTATAACATAGAATGAATGAATGAAATGGGGTTTAACGTCCTACGCTTAAGCACCTAACCTGGGCCAATTGAAAACGGGCATACGCCAACAGTGTGCTATGAGGGAAATTTTGCCCGGGCAGCGGCGCTACGGCCTACTCTTATATCGAATTCCAACTGCCAAGGGATCTTTTACGTGCACTCCAATTTGTACACGGGACCTCGGTTTTTCGTCCCATCCGAACGACTAGGCAGCTGTCCTTGTCAGGCCCTCCTTCTGCATCACTGACAAGGGGAAATCACGCCGGAAAATCGAGATGAACTTTCTCGGCCAATGCAGGGATCGAACACTCAACCTCCAGGCTAGCGAACCAGCGCCTTATCCACTTAGCCACCGTGATCCCCGTATAACATAGAAGTTAGTATTAACACTGCAGACAGTGGGTCAACTGTGGAATCTGTTCACTAAACTTGATTAAAGACAAAAAGATAACTGTTTAATTTACTACAGAACACGCTATACAATACTTTAGTTTCTCCATTAGCAATTTTAGCATACATCTGTAGGAAACATTATGTGATTTGCACTACACAATATTTTGCGCAATTATTTCCTACAGGTTCTCAAACTTCTGTTGAATACTACAGAATTTCATCCTATAGCAAATGGAAAAGTCCCCCCCCCCCTCATCGCCCAGTCCTCTAGAATGTTCTATAGAAAATTACACTGGTAATCTAATGTATGACTTTTGCTACAGCCCACTAATGCCATCGTTAAAGGGACAATAACACTCTTGCTGGCTTGACAGGTCCAGAAATTTTTTTTAGCGTTATTCTAACTACTAGATGTTTAAGTGTCCTACCTGTTGTGTAAATCATCAATTACAACCTATCTTACTTGTCAAGAGGGTTCGAAAAAATGTTTAAATCCAAGTTGCATTTGAAAGTGTTTACGTAAAGCTTTTCAAACCATGTTACGGCATATAGTTGAATTTTGACAATTTTTAAAATAGGTGTGTTAAGATGAAATTTGTATCATTTATTAATTTATTAATTGGAATATTGTTAAATAGTACAATTTGTTGACCAGAATAAAGATTGGGACATATTATTCAGTTACAGCAAGAGTGGTATTGGGGCTTTAAACAGATAACGGAGCCAAACACCTCCGTTAAATATAACGGCTCGTTGATTACATGTTCAAGTTAACAGGGCTTCCAGCAACAACCTGTCTGTCCGTTAGAGTTATCCATCCGTTAACGTGATGTTACCGGATCCTTTAAAGTTGACGGAGCTTTGAACAACCATGGCTCCTCAAGGACAGTTGTCTAGTCGTTCGGATGGTACGAAACACTGGCAGCTAGAGTTTGATATTAGAGTAGGCCGGAGTGCCGCTGCCTTAGCTAATTTTTTTTCTCATAGCAATCTGCACGTCGTATGACCGTCTTCATTAGCCCAGTCGGAGCAGAACAGTAGAACGTTAACCCCCATTTCATTTCATTTCATTTCATCATTAGTGGTGGGGGTTGGGATGGCCTAGTGGTCTAGAGTGCCGCGCTTCAACCTCTAGCTGGCCGGCTACCTCTGGCTTGCGGCTGTGGTTTCGAGCCCTGGTGTGAGCGTATGTGTGTTTCCTCCGGGCTATCCAGTTTCTTCCCACTGCTAAAGACCCCTACGCGCAAGCTAATTATTGAAATAAAATTAAACTATATGTTAGTCCCGAAATGACCTAGTTGTGTTGAATGGACGATAAACCCCATTTCTCGCGCTCTTTATCTCTCTATCATTAGTGGTCTGTGACCAATTGTGTGCCCATGGGGTTGATTGCGTATTTCTAGTTCAATTACGAACTGTCAGAGAAATAAATCAAGTGATGTTAGATAAACTATTCTTGTAGCGACAGCAGACAAAAACAGTCACATTTAATTGTACGTAAATCCCCATGAAAAAGCCACCGTTGCCAAGTTACTCTTTAATTTTACGTAATACCCCATGAAAAGGTCACCGTTGCCAAGTTACTCTTTAATTTTACGTTATTCCCCATGAAAAGGTCAAAGATCATCGTTGTCAAGTTACTCTTGTGTTGTTAAAGACAGTTTTTCGATTAGCAGAAATAAGAATGGATGAATGAATAAAAAAGGGTTTAACGTCCTACGCTTCTGCAACTAATCTGGGCAAATTGAAGACGGGCATACGCAATACAGTGTGCTATGAGGTAAATTTTGCCCGGGCAGCAACTGAATTCCAACTGCCAAGGGATCTTTTACGTGCACGCCAATGTGTACACGGGACCTCGGTTTTTCGTGCCATCCGAACGATAAGGCACCTGTCCTTGTCAGGCCCTCCTTCTGCATCACTGACAAGAGGAAACCACGTCGGAAAATCGAGATAAACTTTCGCGGTTAGCGGACAAGCACCTTACCCACTTAGCCACGTGGGGGCCCCCCCCCCCCCCCTAAACAAGAAAACCCCCCAGCGGTGATAACACTTGTGTAGACACGTAAGATTTTGAAGACCGATGTCAGCAGGGTTTTTTGCACTCTTGTCTTGAAATAACGAATCTCAAGAAATCCCTCGAAGGTTGTACAAACCCGGTAGTAACTTGACAAACAAGACAATGTTTACAGTACATTTGTTTGTCCAGACGTCTGATTTAACCCATTGCGGAGTACTCTCGGTAAAATAGTTCTTTAATTGCCCTTCTTGTCTAGTCCAAAACAAAATTTAATAATTAAGCACCGCGGAGTAATATTAAGTGCTTTTGGATAATCAAAATTGACCAATTTCCCTTAAAGGGACAATAACACTCTTGCTGGCTTGACAGCGCCAGAAAATAAATAATAGCCTCATTCTAAGTACTGGTCTACTTGATGTTTTAGTGTCCTACCTGTTGTGTAAATTATCCATTACATCCTATTTTACTTGTCCAGAATGTTCGAGAATATTTTAAATCTAAGTCACATTAAAAAAGTTTTACGTTAGTTATTTCAAATCATTTGCCCAATTTTTAAAATTAAGTTAAGATGAAATTTGTATCACCAATTAATTGGAATATTGTAAAATAGTACAATTTGTTGACCAGAATAAAGATTGGGACATGTTATTCAGATACAACAAGAGTGGTGTTGACCCCTTGAAACTACGATAATATATATGATTGAATAATTATCGTAAAATACGTACGACAGGTCTAAAGATGTTCCGATATATATAATTATTATAAAATGAAATGAGACAAATTGCCCCACGCCCTACTGTTCTGCTCCAACTGGGCTAATGAAAGCGGCGAAGGTCCGCTTGATAATGTTACGATAGAACATTTTAATTATGGCATTTATAAATTTATAAAATTATTGTGACATTAAAAACTATATTTTTTAATTTTAATTATGGTACACTGTAAAAAAAAAGTGTGTAACATTACTCTTTTTCAAGTGAAATCTTAATCCATATTTGGTGTAACTGGTGCTTTACACTAAGAAAGAGTGGCTTTAGACGATTTGAAGTGAAAACTTACTCCAATGGAGTGTAAACCCTTAGTTACACTATTTTGTGTAACAATATACACGACAAATTGTGTAAGTTTACACTTACAAAAGTGAACCAGCTGTTTGCCCTTGATCGGTCTTAAGTATACTGAAAATAAGTGTAATAAAACATAATTTTGGGTGTATTTTATTTCTGAAGGAGGGTGAGTAACTAGAAACAAATAAAGCAGTAAATAGTGTAGCATGACACTGAACGTGGTGTATTCCTGTACACTTTTTGTAGTGAAACATTACGCTTATAATTTTAGCACGATGAAAGGTGTAACATTTATATATTGTTAACTACATATTTATTGTGTTAATTTACACCAAACGTAGTGTATTCACATTTCCCTTGCTGGGATGTAATATTAGCACGATAAAAAGTGTAAAATTTCACTTAAAATCGTATAGATCATTACACTGAGATCGGTGAATATTTATCCTTCTATTCGTGTATTTTTTAACATTATTTCGAGTGTACCATATACCAAACGAAAGTGTTTAAGATTCATATTTATATTTACAGTGTTAATTTACACCAATGGTAGTGTATTCATATTATTATTATCTCCCTTTACTTAAATAGCTGAATTTGAATATATAGCAGGCAATTATAATTAATATGCATATTCTGCGACGTACTTGACAGAACTAGATTATACTTCTGTATGCCAACTTTATCGTAAATTACAGTGTGTCCATCTGTTAAATAATGTTGCATTTATATCGTTGACAATGTATACTTTGTTTACATAAGGCAAGTGTATTTTATAATATTGCATGACTAGGCAATGAAATCTCCGAATGATTGCCATCTTGTCGAGAAGGCCAGGCGAACGTGTTACCCAGCACTAGTACCCTGGGTCAGTTGTTCCCACTGGACTATCCGTTTCCAAGGTCTAAGATTGGTGTAAATACTAAATTTAGTATTTACACCAATAGTTCTTGGTAAATGCTCCTAGAACGCAGAAAACTTAAACTCATTGCAGTTTAAGCAAAAATACAGCCTTTGGGCTGATTTTACCCGTAACTGTGAGTTTAGCAGTAAGTCTAGTGGTGTATGGGTACCCTTAAAGAAGTAAAAGTTTGCACCGAACTGGGAGCATAACAGTCGCTCCAGTAGTGTAAGGTTATCCTTCATAGTTTACATGTTTACGCTGAACCAAGACTGTAACAGTCGCTCCCGTGGTGTAAGGTTACCCTGTATGTTGAACATGTTTGTACCGGACTGAGAGCTAAGTAGTCGTTATAGTAGCGTACGTGTAGCCCTAATCGTGTACGTTTTCACCACACCGGGAGCTTCGCATCACCTGTACCAGTGAAAAGTTACACCTAATGCTACTGAAGATGCACCCCAAAAGGTGTATACAACCACCACTCGAGTGTAATTGTGTTGGTGTATTTTACAGTGTATTTATAAATTTATAAAATTATTGTGGCATTAAAAACTATAATTTGTAATTTTAATCATGGTATTTATATTTGTATATAATTATTGGGTCATTATAATTCAAGAAGTTTGGGTTTTTGAAATTGGAAATAATACTAAATCCGGTCTACATCTAAATGTCATTTTCATTTTTAAAAACTGTATTCACTGGTAATTACACCGACCTTCATCGTCATTAGGAGGTTTTACGTCACCATTCAAGACTGAATCGATATGTTTTCTTTTTTAATTGTGTTTATTTTGACGTCTGCCCACCACAACACACGACCGTGGCTGTAATTTGGCTATTTCTTTGAGACTAAATCTATGATTTCTTTTTTAATTTTGTTAATTTTGACGTCAGCCCACCAGGATCACGACTTTGGTTGTAATTTGATTTTTTTATTACGTGACTAATTGGTGTAGCGTAGGAGGTTAAGATTCAAATAGACACATCATTGTGAAACAAATTAATACATCTAAATTAAAGCTACAATTTCAAATTTTCAAGTTATATTTTTAAAATGTATTAAGATAAAGCCTTAAAATAGATGGTATCCATAAACAGTCCAACCTTGTTAAAGAATAATCCTATTGATTCTATAATTCACTATTTCCAGCTGTGAAATTGGTAAAAATATAATTTTCAACTTCAAATTCCAACATTTTAAGGAAGCTTATGCATGGACGCAATGGGAAAGCAAGGGATGTAATTGTGTTATTATTTCCCGTGTTAATGGTTTTTGAGGGTTGGAAATAATGCCCATGGCATTTAATAGTGAGTTGATAACCTATTGACCAAAAGACATAGAAATAATTATGTTTTGACTTTCTTAGAAAATATGAAATTCTCGATTTAATCCAAAACCGGTCAACATCATCGACGTATGGGAGTCGATGTGACTCGGTGAGTAGGACCTTGGCTCGATAACTAGGAGATCCTGTGTTCGATCCCTGCCTTGCATTGGCCGAGGAAGTCCATCAGGAGTTTCCGACATGGCTCCTCCTTGTCAGTGGTGCAGGACGGAGGGCCCGGCAAGGACATTGAATAGTCGTTCGGTTGGGACGAAAAACCGAGGTCCCGTGTACACATTGGCCTTCTCGTAAAAGAACCCTTAACAGTTGGGATTCGATATAATAGTTAACCACAGTGTCGCTATCCACCAATCTACATTTGAATGCATTATTAGGACTACGGTTTTTCGCCCCGACTAAGGGAGACGGACATACGTCATACACAGTTGTGCTACGCGGGAAATCTCAAGGATTCTTTTACGTGCACGTCTATGTAGACATGAGACTTCGAGATCTCGTCCCATCCAAACGACTAGATATTGTCCTTGCCAGTTCCTCTGGCCTGCACCACTGACAGAGGAAACCGTGCCGGAAATCACGAGGAAATTCCTTTGTCAGCAAAGGGAGCGAACCCGAGACTGCCTTTACCAGTGTTCCCCTTGTCAGTGATACAGGACGTGATCCCGACAAGGACAGCTGTCTAGTAGTTCGGGTGGGACGAAAAACCGAGGTCCCGTGTACACATTGGCATTCACGTAAAAGAACCCTTAACTGTTGGAATTCGATATAAGAGTATACCATAGCGCCGCTATCAGGGCAACATTTCCCTGGTAGCAAGCACACTGTATAGCGTGTGTCTGTATTCATTAGCCCAGTCGGAGCAGAACAGTAGGACGTTAAACCCCATTTCATTTCATTTCACCAAAATATATGATTGACGTTTGGACGGTTTGTTTGACTTTCTTAATATTTGTGTAGGATCCACGGTGGTCATGGGTTCCAGGTTCTATCCTGATTTACCTTGTCGGTGGTGGAGGACAAAGGATCCGGCACGGAACGATGTCTATTCATTCGGATTGGACTAAAAAAAAAGGATCCTGCATAGGACCACTTCAGTTTATATAACATTGTATTATATTATTCTAATTAAAATACAGATCTATATTTCGTTTCGTTTTTTTATACTTTCGATGGCCTCGACGAGTAATTATAAAACGAAATTTTGAACTATACAAAAAAACGAAACGAAATTGGATCTGTGTTTTAATCAGATTGGTATTGTCTCTTTATAACATAAAATCACTGTCTTCAACAGTCGTGTAGAACAGGATGGTGTTGAATTCCATTTTATTTCTATATCTAGACGTGAAGCCAAGATACATTTATTTTAGTGTTGGTATAGACGTCGGGTTGCTTGAGTGGGTGAAACGGTTATAAAACATTTTTGAACGTGTCAAGATCAAGTTCGAACTGATCAACAGATAGAGAATGAGGTTTTACGTCCACTCGACACAAACTAAGTAATTTCGGGACTAGCATATGGTTTAATTTTATTTCAATTATTCGCTTGTGCGTAGGTTTTTTTTAGCAGTTAAAGAAAATCCCCGAGGTTAGACAGGCGACCCTACTCCTTGTCACGTACAACCGGGGATTCGAAACCACGCCACTTTGACTCAATGACAGGCTTTATGATACAGCACACACGTGCTAACCATTCGACCGTCCAAACCCGTTCTATGTACAAGGGTGACACTTATTTACATACATTTTCATCCATGTTTACTGCAAACAAAGCTAAAAGGATTAATATGTTCGTATATAATTTTATATATAGATATATAAATGCCAAGGCCTGCCGGGTAAATACTACAACAATACACAGCACTTATACAATAAGTAAACTTTAATGTTGCTGATAATTTGAGTCGTCATTATAATACAACATTTTTGTAATTACTGTTATTGCCGTACTGCCATTTGTAAATTCGTGTGACGACAATAGAATAAACTATGATATAATTATCGACCAAGTTGTCGAAGAGTTTTATTGAGAGCGAGAAAAGTAGAGTTATTGTTGGCTTTAATAACAACATGTCGGTCACAAACAGATTGTAAAGATAATTATTAGTATTAAGTATATTGCTCTATTTTTACAAGACAGCTAATGGTGTATTGACCTTTAACTACCTACTTTGACGTCAGATCTCTGTAATAAATGACCGCCATATTAAATATGGTGCTCTGTTTTCACAACACCGCTAATGGGATGTTGACTGTTAACCTGGGACATTTTGCACGCAGAGATCTATATACTTTGATGATAGATATCTGTCATAAATGACCGCCATATTAAATATAGTGCTCTATTTTCACAAGACAGCTAATGGACGCGGAAAATACTACACACAGTGAACTACCTACTTTGACGCCAGATCTCTGTCATAAATGACCGCCATATTAAATATAGTGCTCTATTTTCACAAGACAGCTAATTGGCGCGGAAAATACTACACACGGAGAGCTACCTACGTTGACGTCAGGTCTCTGTCATAAATGACTGCCATATTAAATATGGTGCTCTGTTTTCACAACACCGCTAATGGGATGTTGACTGTTAACCTGGGACATTTTGCACGCAGAGATCTATATACTTTGATGATAGATCTCTGTCATAAATGACCGCCATTAATATTAAAAGATCAGTATACTGATTGGTAACGTTGACTAGTCCGATTTGATATTTCATACACAAAAAAAGACCCAAAAAATATTTTCCATTTTGTTAAATGGAAGCAGAAAAAACACTACTGTCCTCCCATAAAAAAAGCAAAACCTAGTAACTCACTTTTTAAAATATTTTTTCATTTATCAAAATAGAGTTAGGACCAAATTTGTAGTTACTATAGGGTATGTCATGTGCTTCCTGTTGTTATACTAGATATTCCAATCTTTTGTTTTTGTAGGCAGTTATACCCATGACGCAACCTAGCAACTTCCTTCATTTGCCTAGAATAACACAGAAAAACCCAGTAACTCATAAATAGTCAAATCAATAGACAAGCTAGGGTTTAATATTCATTCTTTACGTTTTCCTTTTTTTTCTCAAAATAAGATAAAAGTGAGTTACTGGGTTTTGCCTTTTGTCGGGAGTGTTCTATTGAATATTGAAACGTTTCTCATTTGACTTGAGACTTGTTGTTTTTTTTATACATTTTGTAAAATAGTACAACAGTAGAATAAAGATTGGGATATATTTATTAAGTTACAAAAAGAATGGTATTGGGGCTTTAACGTGCGTATGATTTTTTATTGCGATAATTGAATGTATCTATAGGACATTAGCCTCTAGAGATAATGTTTATTATTGTAAGTATAATTATTAGTGAAAGTGCTACCTAATCTTGTGAATGCGTCCAGTGGCCGGAGGTATTATAAAACAAATAGCATGGTTTAAATGGCATGGTTTCATCCGAGACACCGGGTCTTTGTGGCCCTCGGGGAGTTTTAGACAAGGATATTAATTTTCGGATACTGCTCGTCATTATCTTATAAATAGCTAGCTCAGCCAGGGTCAAACTTATTCTGTGGCGAAGATTAGTTATAAATGACGAAAACAATAAATGAAATGAAATTGGGTTTAACCTCCTACTGTTCTGCAACGAACGGGGCTAATGAAGACGGTTGGTGGCGCGCGCACACACTGTTCTCGAAAATATTAAGAATGTTTTCTACGGAGAACGCTAGATCGAAGCCGGGTCTTAGCATTTTATGACGTCATATGAGGATTGTGGGTTAAGATAAGGGTTAGGGTAAGGGCTAGGACCTGCAGATTTCGTCAGAGTCTTGAGATGTAGACAGGGCTAGCCCCAAGCCTAACCCTGGGCCAAGCCTATAACCCTTACCCTAACCCATAATCCACATAATATGACGTCATAAAATGCTAAGGACCGGCTGCGATCTAGCGTTCTCCGTTTTTTACACAGCAAGACAAATCTGTCCTTAAATCTACCGTGTATTTGTAAATCTATATCCAGAAATACAACTGTAAAGCTGCACTACTTTGTTTCACGGGAGGGGATCACGGTGGCTAAGTGGATAAGGCGCTGGTTCGCTAGCCTGGAGGTTGAGTGTTCGATCCCTGCATTGGCCGAGAAAGTTCATCTCGATTTTCCGGCGTGATTCCCCCTTGTCAGTGATGCAGAAGGAGGGCCTGACAAGGACAGCTGCCTAGTCGTTCGGATGGGACAAAAAACCGAGGTCCCGTGTACAAATTGGAGTGCACGTAAAGGATCCCTTGGCAGTTGGAATTCGATATAAGAGTAGGCCGTAGCGCCGCTGCCCGGGCAAAATTTCCCTCATCGACACTGTGGCGTATGCCCGTCTTCAATTAGCCCAGATACGGTGCTTAAGCGTAGGACGTTAAACCCCATTTCATTCATTCATTCATTTTGTTTCACGGGAAATGATGACAAGATACAAGGTTTGTCGACACAAACAGATTTCAACACTAATTCAAAACCATTTTATAGTACTTTTCGTCCGCCTTGGGACTATTCATAAATAATGCTATTCTTTTATACATGGAAAATCTACGTGTTTATGTAAATTTATTTAATAACTTTTTAAAGTACTTTTCGTCCGCCTTGGGACTATTCATAAATAATGCTATTCTTTTATACATGGAAAATCTACGTGTTTATGTAAATTTATTTATACAACAGTATCCAGATTGATCGTTTACGGAAATAAAAATGGCGAACATGAAACCTACATCTGTACGTCGTAGTCTATTAAAACCAAGCTTTTACCCTGTAGCAGATCATTGTGGTAGCCCTAGAGCACCCCCCCCCCTCCGCCTCCTCAACACTAAACCCTTACTTTTACCCAGTAGCGGATCCTGGCGGGAGGCCTAGAACTTTCACCCAGTAGCGTAACCTAAAGGGAGTCCTAGACCCCCCCTCACTAAATAACACTTAACTTTCTACCCAGTCCTAGATATGCGCCACCGCTCTCACCCCATACCCATAAGCGTGGTGTTGGAGGGTGGGGTGGGCTGTCATCTGTCCTAGCCCCATTGTCATTAACTTTTAGTTTGATGGTTGCTGGGAGTGTTAATTTTGGTTTAGATAGATGGGCCCCGCCCTCATCCCATACCCATGAGCTTCCTGTTGGAGGGATGGGGGGTGATTAACTGCCATAGTCCCATTACCATTAACTTTTAGATATTCGCCCTCGCTCTCTCCCCATACCCATGAGCGTCATGTTGGAGGTGGAGGGGAAGGGGGCAGATATCCCCCCGCGCTCCCCTGACCCGATAGCCAGCGTTCGTCACAGTGTGTACCATCGATTACACTATAATAAAACTAAGCATCACTGTTTACACTCTCATCCATTTCCTCGAACATAAAGTATCCATTATGTTTCCATGTTCAGATAATTAATATGGGAAATGAACTTGTTGTCACGGTCTAAAAATAGAGAATGAATGAATGAAATGGGGTTTAACGTCCTACGCTTAAGCACCGTACCTGGGCTAATTGAAGACGGGCATACGCCACAGTGTGCAATGAGGGAAATATTGCCCGGGCAGCGGCGCTACGGCCTACTCTTATATCGAATTCCAACTGCCAAGGGATCTTTTACGTGCACTCCAATTTGTACACGGGACCTCGGTTTTTCGTCCCATCCGAACGACTAGGCAGCTGTCCTTGTCAGGCCCTCCTTCTGCATCACTGACAAGGGGAAATCACGCCGGAAAATCGAGATGAACTTTCTCGGCCAATGCAGGGATCGAACACTCAACCTCCAGGCTAGCGAACCAGCGCCTTATCCACTTAGCCACCGTGATCCCCTAAAAATAGAGAAGAATAGCATGTTGCCACAGTCTATAAATAGTAACTAACATGCTAGATTAAACAATTTTTATTTTAATGTCTCCAGTTTTCTGTCGAACCAGCAGTTAAGGGGGCATTATATACGATTCAGAGAGAGAGAGAGAGAGAGAGAGAGAGAAATGGGGTTTAACATCCACTCGAAACAAACTAGGTCATATCGGGACTAACATGGTTCAATTTTATTTCAATAATTCGCTTGTGTGTAGGGTTCTTTAGCAGTGTGAGGAAACCGGAGGACCCTACTCCTTGTCAAGTACAATCGGGGAATAGCGACCACGCCAGTTGACTCAATGACAGACCTGGTGATACAGCGCGCACGTGATAACCCCCCCCCCCCTACGATTCAGACTCAGAGCTGGTTATTGGTGCTATAACATTTTAACACAGATGCTATAAAAAGAAATTATTATGAACAAATTTACGAATGCTTGAATTTCTGACAAGAAACGGTATACAACATAATCTCGATTGTCAAGTGCCACTGCTACGATAAAAAACATAGTCCCGTTTGTCCACTTGAACGTTAAATAACTGTCGGCCATCCCTTTTTTTACACACAAGAAATAAGGCCGCCTGTCCAACCTCATGGGTTTTCTCCGGGTCCTCCGGTTTCCTCCCAACATTTGGGGTTTCTGGGATTAATTATGACAAAACAGATAACAGTATAAAAAGGATAAAAACAATGAAAAATTAATTGAAAGTTTTTAATTAATACCTAAATTAAACATTTTTTAAAATTTAGCATCTAACATTCTGTGGTACCGTCATTAATATGAGGCCCTATATTTTTAATGTTAATATCGTTGCCATGGGCAACGAATAACTTCTATATATAATAACATTTGCCACTTATGGATCCACGTAATCATTTTATATACATAATGTGTATTAGTTAAAGCCCCAATACCACTCTTGTTGTAACTGATTAATATGTTCCAATCTTTATTCTGGTCAACAAATTGTGCTATTATACAATATTTCAATTAATAAAGGATACAAATTTCATCCTAACCCACCTAATTTTAAAAATTGGAAAATTCAACTACATGCCGTAACATGGTTTGAAAAGCCTTACGTAAGTGTTTTCAAATGCAACATGGATTTAAACATATTTTCGAACCCTCTGGACAGGTAAGATAGGTTGTAATGGATAATTTACACAACAGGTAGGACACTTAAACATCTAGTAGTTAAAATAAGGCTAATTTTTTTTTCTGGACCTGTCAAGCCAGCAAGAGTGTTTTTGTCCCTTTAAAATTGGTAGTAATCAGGCCGTAGCCGTTAAACATGCATTATGCAAGAGCTAAATCTGATTAATGCAAGTCCTTAATTTAGGCTTCAGATGTTATATAAATTATAAATTATAAATTAGACATTAACTAACTTATTCAGACCATAATCAGCTCTTGATGGCATCAGATTTCTCCGAGATTAAACAGATTAAAATGGTTCAGCGTCACTTTGATTTAATCAATTTGGCGGACCCAGACATACTGGGACTTAGCTTCGATCAACCAGGAGCGTGGTTGAAATTATTGTACACGTCTGTCAATCCTTCAAAGGCCAATATCGTCGCTTGCAATAGAGTAATTTGAATGAAATTTTCAATTTTTTTTTATTTTACACCATCTTCTTTCGAACCATTATAGCAAAAATGGCTAGCCCTTTATCTATATCCGACCTAATGCCCCTTTTAGTGTCACTATTGTCCAGGGGTCGGTTGCTCAAAACTAAGTTATTTTAACGATCCGTTAAACTCTAACGGACCTATATCTTTTTAACGTGTTGTTTGTTAAATTGACTACAGAAAACACTATAGAATACTTTATTTTTTCCTTTAGAACTATTAGCATAAATCTGTAGAAAAAATTTGCACCACCGAATGTTTGGGGCCTTTATTTCCAGCAACAATCTTTCTCTCTGTTAAAGTTAACGGATCGTTACAAGATACCTAAGCTTTGAACAACCGGCCCCAGGTTTGTATGTATATTCAATAGTAATGGCGGTTATAAATAGTCACGACTTCACAATAGTAGGGATATTTTTTTACAGCAAATTCCACGCCGGCTAATTAATAACCACTAAAATCTCTAACGACTTTCCATACATACTAAACACTAGTTTACAATAATACTAATAATAATGTATTTATATAGCGCCTATTATCCAGTAAACTGCTCAATGGCGCCGAGTTGTCTGTCACATGAACAGTGTTATTTTGAATCAAAGAGATGAGTCTTTAGTTTCTTTTTGAATCCTGCAATAGTTCCTTTTTCTTTTACATGTTGGGGTTGCTTTATGTTACTATATGCATCAATATTTTGACACATTAATAAAATATATTCTATCTTTTATATTTTTATTTTATCTTACTAAAAGGGTCTTGTTCATAAAATCAGTTTACCAGGGCTTAGCACGTGCCTATTTGTTTTTAAAGGGTCAATACCACTCTTGTAACTAAATTGTACTATTTTATAATATTCTAATTAATTGGTGATAAAAATTCATCGTAACACACCTAATTTAAAAAATTAGATAAGGATATTATTTAATTTCTTGAGCTGTCAAGCCAGCAAGAGTGTTATTGTCCCTTTATATAACACGGAGTTGTCTATTTCAGGACTCGGCGACCTCTGGCTTGCGGCTGTGGTTTCGAGCCCTGGTGTGAGCGTATGTGGCATGGAGATAGGGGCGCCTTCTCAACCTCGTGGGTTTCCTCCGGGCAACCCGGTTTCCTCCCACTGCTAAAGACCCCTATGCGCAAGCAAATTATTGAAATAAAATTAAAACCATATGTTAGTCCCGAATGACCTAGTTGTGTTGAGTGGACGTTAAACCCCAGCTCTCTCTCCCCCTCTCTCTCTCTCCCTCTCTCCTCTCTCCCTCTCCCTCTCTCTCTCTCTTATCTCTTTCTGTCTCTATTTCAGGACTAAATGTAACACGAAGACATTTAATATTAAATAGCAGTAATCTTTAATCATCTAGCCGCCATTTTAAAACCGATTACGTCTGCGATATCGCGTAATATTGAGAATGGCGGACGGTAAATAAGACGGATCATGCGTAGTCTCGGCCACCCAGAACCCCATAGTCTTGAACATACGGAATATAGAATATTTGTCTGGATGATAGAGACTAGATCATGTGTAATTAAAGCTCGATAACTTGTAATCGGCTCTTGACATAATAAGCCAACCATCTTTCGTCGTCACTCTGTCTCGGTAGCCGCGGTGGTTCAGTTAGTAGACGCTGGTAAACAAATGAAATGGGGTTTAACGTCCGACCTTTCTGCTCCTAAACTGTGCTAATGAAGACGGGCATACGCCATACAGTGTTAGGAGTGAAAGTTTGCCAAGGCAGCGGCGCTACGACATAATCTTATATCGAATTCCAACTGCCAAGGGATCTTTTACGTGCACGCCAATGTGTACACGGGAATTCGGTTTTCCGTTCCATCCGAACGACTAGACAGCTGTCCTTGTAAGGCTATCTGTCCTCCACCACTGACAAGGGGAACACTGGTAGCAAGGCAGTGTAGGGTTTGCTCCCTTTGCTGACCGCGAAATTTCTTCGTGATTTTCGGTACGGTTTCCTCTGTCAGTGCTGCAAGGCGGAGGGACAAATACAACTGTCTAGTCGTTCGGATGGAACGAGATGCCGATGTAGCATGTCTGCGTAAAAGAATCCCCCAGATTCCCAGCATAGCACACTGTATGGAGTATGTCCGACTTCATTAATTGGGGCGAAAAACCGTAGTCATAATAGTGCATTCAAATGTAGATTGGCGTGCAAGTAAGATAACCCTTCACAATCGGTTGTGGTTAAACCCCACTTCATTTAAAGGGCAATATTGGTGCCAGTCATTATCACATATGTGAATGAGCTGGTTAAAACACATTCCGAATATAATTTTAACGCAAGAGATCATTGCTACGATAGCTGAGTTATATACGTTACCCGAATCAGCAGTGACGTAGCGCAATGGAAAACACGGGCGACTGCTCTATATAACCGACTGAAGCGACGATTGATAACAAGATATACGGCTAAATTTCTGCTCACTAATAATTCTTTCAAGGATTAACAGTTGTTATATGGGACTGTAAGAGGATATCTGACAATTCAAAAAAGTAGTTGAATGTCATTAGATAAGAGAACACGAACGAAATACAGAAAAGTCCGTGCATTACCATGTTTTTATAAGGTATAGAATGAATATAAACAAAGGAATGTACGGACTATTTCTATTTTCTCGTGTTCTCTTATCTAATAAAATTCAATAAGGATCTAATGACATTCATATAGGATCTAATGACATTCAAATAGGATCTAATGACATTCAAATAGGATCTAATGACATTCATATAGGATCTAATGACATTCAAATAGGATCTAATGACATTCAAATAGGATCTAATGACATTCAATAAGGATCTAATGACATTGATATAGGATCTAATGACATTCAAATAGGATCTAATGACATTCAAATAGGATCTAATGACATTCATATAGGATCTAATGACATTCAAATAGGATCTAATGACATTCAAATAGGATCTAATGCCATTCAATTAGGATCTAATGACATTCAATAAGGATCTAATGACATTGATATAGGATCTAATGACATTCAATAAGGATCTAATGCCATTCAATTAGGATCTAATGACATTCAATAAGGATCTAATGACATTGATATAGGATCTAATGACATTCAATAAGGATCTAATGCCATTCAATTAGGATCTAATGACATTCAATAAGGATCTAATGACATTCATATAGGATCTCTGTGTTTTAAGCAGACTGTATTCTCTAAGACCGGGGCCCCTCATTAAACCAGGTAAAAGAGACAATCCCGATACGAACAGAGTCTCAAAAATTAAAGTCCGAGTATTTGTGAAATTTATAGACCAAAATATAAAAAGCATGGTGTATTTATGTCGTCTGAAAATTTCAGCTTAAAATATTGAGTCGCTTGGACGTGAACGTCAACGCTGCTTATCTGGACACGTAACCATTTTAAGATTTCGGGTCATTTTTTTCATTGGGTGACCTGATAATCGATTTACGTTTCTTGAGAGGTCTATACAGTGAATGACCCATGTACTGTACTTGATAACAAAAGGTAAATTTCACCTTCATATTATTTTTATAGAAAAAAAGTCTGGTTTTATCCAGATACTGTATAATACAAAGGTCTCCATTTCCAGATGCAGACTGTCAGGTTTAAGTTATTTACAAGCGTATCACAAATATCGGGTTAGTTGATCGGCCTTAGATAATGGCTTTTAAATGATTTTAACACAAAATTAAGCAGTTTTATTCTCAAAAAAGTTATCGGAATTGGCCCTTTAAGGATTCTCAAATCAAGGTCAACGATGTAAATTCGATTGAATTGGTATTGTTGTAAGTGTACCCAACGGCCACTACAGTCGTCCAGGCCCGGAACAGTAGCTCGCCTCCTTAAAATTGTCGTATTCAAGTGGTTCCTAATTCTACCGCGCTAACAAATCACGTACATGTTTTTCCAAGTTTCCTATCTTTTAGCCTGTAGGCCATCAATCTCCTTGACGAAGATTATGACAAGTTCAGTGTCCATAATTAGTCCTCTTGCTTGACATTTAAATCAAGGTTATCCCTGGGCTGTCCTAGATAACTATATTTACAACAAACTCATAATAAATTTGCATCGAATAAGATTAGTTTTCAATGCAAGACCAGAAGCCAACCTTAAGTTAAGAAAATGGGGTTAAACATCCCATTGGAATTATGTCCTGATCGTAGCTCGGTGGTCTATAAACCGGCAACACTATATACCGGAAAACGCCGGAAATCAACCGGAAAACACTGAATACCGGAAAACACCAGAAAAACACTAAATACCGGAAAAGACTCTAAATACCGGAAAACACACTAAATACCGGAAAACATCCTAAATACCGGAAAACACCCTAAATAGGTAACCTGGAGCCTTGTCCTCTGTGTGTAGGAGGTTTAGGGATATGGGTTAGGGTTAGGTTTAGATTTTTCCGGTGTTTTCCAGAGGACCAGCCATGGATTAGGGTAAGGGTTAGGGATAGGGTTAGGTGTTTCCAGCGTTTTCAAGAAGACCGGGTCCAGGATTACCTATTTAGGATTTTTCCCGTATTTAGTGTGTTTTCCGGTATTTAGTATGTTTTCCGGTGTTTTCCGGTATTCGCCATAAAATGGTGTTTTTAGATTGTTATCCGGGGTTTTCTCCGGTGTTTTCCGGTATATAGTATAGCCCTCTATAAACTGTAAACTAATCATTTGATAATAATCTTCAATAGCGCCGTACATACTATACTACAGGGCCAGAAACTGTCGAGGAGTCTTCAGGGCATGCTGGAACTTTTGTACATTTTCAGATTTCTTAGGGCTGAAGAGACGACCACTGTCAAGATTGGTCGCATTATTTTTGTTACGTCTTTTCTTCTTCTTTGAGCGGCATTTAGCAATTTACATAGATAATAAACACTTAATATGGAACACAATTACTATTTTAATTAAAGCGACGTTTCGTTGAGGATTCTCTCAGCGTTTTCAAGCTAATGATAATACAATTAATATACAGAGGGTTTATATACAAAAATCATTTTAGTGAAGCCTGTACTACAACATGCCCGGGACTGTACAGCGCAATGGACGCTTACGGCTGGCCCGCGGATCCATTCACTTGATATGATAATTGTTTATCTTTTTCAATGTCGATTTTCTGTCCGCAGGTTTATCTTTATATTTTTGTTTGCGTGTAGTATGGTCCTCTTGCACTTACTATTAGAAAGTCGTTCGGCACCTCCATCTACCATGTTGCTCCAATGACAAGGCACGACTTGCCAACATTTTTCGCTTCACCAATGGCACTTTAAGTCTCATGTAATGGCTAGAGGATCGCATATTGGGCCTTTTGTGTTCTTCGGTTTTTAAGAGTGTCCTTACATACATGAAGACTCTTCCAAATATACTTTTGTTTCGATTTACAACTCACAGGTGACGTTCCTACTACTAGTATACACGAGACCTCCGCTTTTCGGACAGCTAGACACCCTTTCTTACCGGTCCGGTACCCAAGACACGAGGATATCAGATTGAAAGTCCCGAGCATAATCCGGAACAGTGCCATATCACTGTAGTTACTTGAAGATGACCATTGTACGGAATGAAAACAAAATGGGGTCTATAGGAGGAAGGGCCTGGCAGGGACAGTGCCTAGTTGTTCGGATGGGACTAACAACCGAGGTCCTGATTATACATGCAAATGTACTTTGTTGTGCATGTAAAAGAACCCTAATCAGGTGAGATTCAAATTGTGTCAGGGAAAAATATCCTTTTAAGCACACTGTATGACTTCATTAGCCAGTTTTTTGCAGAAAAGTAGACCGTCAAACCCAATTTTATTTGATTCGGTTTGGAGGAAAAAACCGTAGTCTCGATAATCCATTCAAATGTACCTTGGTGTGCGCGTAGCCTAACTTTCTTTCATAATGTATGTTTAAGCTGAATATTCGTGCCACGTACTAGACAGGATAAACTCTATTGTCTATTACCTACAGACACGTGAACAGTAGCATCCAATCAGAGATTGTGGTATATCGAACCCAACGAGAACCTTGATATTGGGCGAACCTTGAACTCGATTATCACAGGTAGACATTTTAGGTTGAAAGCGCGAGACTTGACATTCGTGACAACCAAGCAATCTGATAGGCTCACACGCTGGGCTTGTACCCAATCAAACATAGTGCCAAAATATGCAGAGGATTACGTGAAGGGCTTGATAAGATGTACGTAGTTAAAGCGAGATCAAGCCTTCTATTGAACGTGTGAGAGGGATGACGTCGAAGCGCGCCAACATTTACTTTCTTTTTTTCCTCTGTAAATTAAATTCCAAAACAAATTTTAAAATTATTAATAGAACAAGTTAAATAGGTTAAATCGGTATATAGGATAGTACGCGATGAGTAAAAGAGGGGTATTCGGTCTCCCGTCCGATCAGGCAGGTTTCCCCCGAGTTCTTCGGTTTCTTCCTGCAGTAATGATCGAAATCATTCGCACGATCTGTGCAAAGGGCCAAATTGGAAAAAGGCCTCAGGCCTAATTTGCTACCCTTGTAAAATGACGCGATTATTATTATTATTAAGTCACAAATTCTGCCCGGACCAGTTTGTCTCACTACATCCGGTGTAAGCAGTGCACGTGTCATCGACGCGTAGGCCTATACTGCACGTGAATTTCCTATTTTCGACTTTTGTGTTTATAAAAATATGACTAAGTCGAAAGTCGACAAAACGGTATACAAGCCAAAATGCTGTTTGTTATTTCTTAATTTCCAATTTTTGAGTTGATTTTGGCTTGTTTACCGTCTTGGCGCCTAACATTTTTTCCTAATTTCTTATTTTCGACTTTCGACTTTTGTGTTTTGAAGGGGCGAAAAGTAGAAATTATGAATGGTAGTTATAGGCTTCCATAAATAGAGGTGCTGTCAACATGGTTTCTTTCGCAATGCAATTTAAAGTGTTCTTTGTCCATTATCCACATTGTATTTTGCCGCCGTGATCTTTCTTTCGTTTATTTTTTGACTGTGACCCTATAGTACATGTAGATACGTTTCCTTCAATTTTCACGGAAGTACTGCAGAAGTTTTTCAAATCTTCAATACTGATTTTAGTACTTCTAAAGCATTTTTTTTATATTAAACATCAGCAATAGAAAGTGACGATAACGTTTTCTGATTACTCTCTAATATCCTAGTGAATTTAATGTCAGAGGTGCTGTGACCATGGTTTCTCTCGCAATGCATTTTAAAGTTTTCTTTGTTCATTATCTGGGCAAAATTTACAGTTATCTTGTAGCGTAAACGAATCCATTAATCAATAGACGACACTTCGTCAACCAATATACACTAACACAGTACTCAAGAACGGAGAAAGGACACGTGTACGAGTAGTTCTATTCAGATGTCGTACGTGTTTATCATTGACTGAACTGCTTTTTTTCCGCTTTAACATTACTACAAAATATTCGAAACCCGACAGATGGCGCGACGCTTCCAGACAAACTGTGCATTCATTCCCGACAAGACTATAGCCTTCCCCGACAAGGCCATATCCCTACCCCCACCCCATTTTCAAAAAAACTCCTCGGCTAATGACCGATCTCACAATTCTGAGCTCTTTTCAGATTTCTATTTTTTTTAATAAAAATATGGGGGGGGGGGCGCCTCGTACGCCTATGGATACATACAATTCGCACTCTATTAGAGATAAAGGTACCACCTACCTGCCATGTATAGCTGCTACAGTGATGAAGGGGAAGCCAAACACACAAATACCCAGATCAGCAAACGCCAAGTTTAATATCAGTATACTGCTTCTCATTTTCAACGATTTAAAACGACAATATATCGCCCATACTGCTATATTACCAAGAATTCCAAGAAAACCTGAAACATATAAACAGGACATTTATCATACAAACAAATTCGATATTCGTACGTGCTCCTCAAACTTACAACGGGGTTTGCGTTTGTGTGGGGGGTGACAAGGACAGCTGTGCTGATTACACTATTTTGTCTATACCGTTTTTTAGGACTTCGAATTGTGTGTAATTGTTTGGATTGTGCGTACTTAGTTTTTGTTTTATTAGATGGGACGACAAACCG
Organism: Patella pellucida; assembly: GCA_917208275.1. Lineage (NCBI taxonomy): Eukaryota > Metazoa > Mollusca > Gastropoda > Patellidae > Patella > Patella pellucida. The sequence goes on along the minus strand of OU795036.1, from coordinate 88,815,317 downwards.
AGGTTCCGTGTAACATTGGCATGCATATAAAACATCCCCTGGCATTTGGAATTCGATACAAGAGTAGGCTGTATTGCCGCTCACCGCGCAATATTTCCCTCATAGTAAACTCTATGGTGTAGACCCAATCTTCATTAGCCCAGTCGGAGCAGAAAAGTAAGACGTTAAACATCATTTCATTTCATTAAGTATTCCCCAAATAAGAAGTAATATGCACACCTTGCCTCATGCCAAGCACCTGCTACTAAATGGGGCGGTGATTTAAAATGAAATGAAATAAGGTTTCACCTTCTCCTTGTCACCACCAACGGGGAGGACGAAACCCTACACACGCCAAACATTTTACAATGTGAGAATTCTTTTACCGGGTATAACACTATAGGTCATATATACTGTAGAAGTTCTATAAGGGGCTCTGTTTAATATATTGAAGTTGATAGGTAATGACTCAGGCACATAACCTCTTTATAAGAACGTGCGCGTTTGAAATTCCTTCATATATTCATTGAGACTGGGAAGTAGATACCACGGAGAGGCTTCCCAGGGGAACACCGCAGCCTTCTCGTTTGAGAAGCGAGGCAACACCCCGCAAAACACAAGCTGGGGAACGAGAACTTATATGTAGCTAATATGTAATGTAATATGGATGTTATAAATTTATGAAAACTTAGTAAACGTAAAAAGTGTTCCAGAGTCAGTTAAAGTGGAAGAATGAAATTATTCATAACAATGTCAAGTCCTAGAAGCATGCCCTAGACGAAAGTGTCACACACGGATAGTGTCACACGGGCACTGGCGTTTTGACTTACATACACCCTAATCCCTTTCCCCTTAGGATTTGATGCTTTTATGTACCAGGTCCACCATTTCGCACTGCTCGCGTGGAAATATGCAATGCGAAAAATTCCGAGGAAATATTCCGACAAAAAGTGGAGGTTTTAATTCAGTTTGCGATCCATGATCACACAGATTTCTTGAAGACATCGATATTTGGGTATTGGATATATGATTACATTGTGATATTTGGGTATTGGATATATGATTACATTGAGATATTTGGGTATTGTATATATGATTACGTTGTGATATTTAGGTATATGATATTTGATAACACTGTGATATTTGGATATATGATATATATTTACATTGTGAAATTTGGGTATTTGATATCATGATTACACTGTGATATTTAGGTATTGGATATATGATTACATTGAGATATTTGGATATAGGAATGGATATATGATTACACGGTGATATTTAGGTATTGGATATATGATTACACGGTGATATTTTGGTATTGGATATATGATTACATTGAGGTATTTTGGTATTTGAAATGATTACACTGTGATATTTTGGTATTTGAAATGATTACACTTGGATAATTAAGTATTGGATACATGTATATAATTACACTGTGATATTTGGGTATTAGATATAATACCCAATTGGTATTAATATACGATTACAATTCAATGTAGGGTTACACATATTTTCTGAAGACTGAGCAAATGCACCTAAATATATCGCTGTTTGTGTCGACACAGCAATCTCTAAGTGGTGATGGACTCAAAATTATTACACAACAATCTTAGATTCCCAAAGGCGGAGGTGTCAGTGAAATGAATTACAGTTTCTAATGATTCTGTTATTTATACTCGCCCGCAGCTGCAAGCTCATAAATAATGTTGTTTATGTTTTTCTACTAAAAAAAGAAATATATTGAAAGGGCAATAATATATCAAAGAAATGAGATTAATATTAAAACAAACAATGCAAATTATCAAAGTGATTCTTTGAGGTTTTTTTTGAAAAAATAATTAATGGGAATCAGATTGTTACCTGAATAGTTTACCTGTGCAAGGTAACTTTTACCTTTGTGGGGGCTTGGGATGGCCTAGTGGTCTAGAGTGTGGTGCTTCGACCTCTAGCTGGCCGGCCACCTCTGGCTTGCGGCTGTGGTTTCGAGCCCTGGTGTGAGCGTATGTGGCATGGAGATAGGGGCGCCTTCTCAACCTCGTGGGTTTCCTCCGGGCACTCCGGTTTCCTCCCACTGCTAAAGACCCCTACGTGTGTTACTTTGTAAGTTACATGTGCAAGTTAACTATGTAGTTTACCGGTGCAGGGTAACTATTACCTGTGTCTTGCAGTGTAAGCTACCTGAGTAGTTTACCTATGTAATTTACTAATGTAATTAACTTGTGTATATATTACTTGTGTGTTACCTGTGCATATAGCCTGTGCATATAGCCTGTGTATGCCTTATGTGCGTGGTACCTTTGTATGTTACTTGCAGGTAAGTTCCATGGTCTCGTTATCTGTGTACGTTACCTGTTGGTGTATGTTACCTGTTTGTGTATGTTACCAGTGTGTGTATATTACCTGTGTGTGTATGTTACCTTTGTGTGTAGTTTACCTGTTTGTGTAGTTTACCTGTTTGTGTAGGTTACCTGTGTGTGTATGTTACCTGTGTGTGTATGTTACCTATATGTGTATGTTACCTATCTGTGTATGTTCCCTGTGTGTGTATGTTACCTGTGTGTGTAGTTTACCTGTTTGTGTAGGTTACCTGTATGTGTATATTACCTGTGTGTGTATGTTACCTGTGTTTGTATGTTACCTGTTCGTTTTATTAGTGTATATTTCACGTTAAGTTACCAATGCATGTTATCTGTTATGTATGTAGTTCACCTGTGCTCATTTTACCTTGCTCTCCTTTATTTAAATTAGATATATCAACAAGCCCGTTGGATGTTTAATAAATAACTGAACAGACAGAAGAAATCAGTGACAATTTATATAAAAAAGTCATGCTAATCCACCATCAGTATTGAACAAATTACCTTCACTATACCTAGCGATATATACGCGGATTTATTAGGTTCCGTGTACTACGTAAGCTTATATATTTTAAGATGTTATTGATAACAAAAAAAAAATGGGGTTTAACGTCCTAAACTGGGGTAATGGAGACGGGCATACGCCATACAGTGTGCTATGAGGGAATGAGGGAAATTTTTCCAGGGCAGCGGTGCTGTGGCCTACGCCTATATCAATACAAACTGCCAAGGGATCTTTTACGTGCACGCCAATGTGTACACGGGACCTCGGTTTTTCGTCCAATGCGAACGACTAGACAACTGTCCTTGTCCAGCATCAATGACAAGGGGAAACCACGCCGGAAAATCTGGATGAACATTCTCGGCCAATGCAGGGATCGAACACCCGACCTCCAGGCTAGCGAGCCAGCGTCTTACCCACTTAGCCATCGTGATCCCCCTATTGATACCAAGAATTTACTTCTAATGGTACATTATGGGCGATTAGAAAAGAGTGGGCATGTGTCACTATAATAGTTAAAAAAACTAGATAATGTAAAGGAAATATGCTGAAATTTTCAGTCCAATTGATCCACTATGAACCGAGATTTTAGAGATTGAGTTTTCGGCCTAGCCCCGATTATCATTACTAGTAAGTCGGTATGGTAAAAACATAATCTCGATTAACCATTTCGTGATTAAATCAAGAATGAAAGTGGAGTAGCAAACCGGATCCTAATCCAGTAAACATCGCAGACTAGAGCCATGACATCAAAAGTTGATTATGGTCTGGATAAGTTACATGTAATTACTAGTAATGTCTAATTAAGATAACATTCCAGACACAAAGAAAGACCGACAATAGATAGATTTAGCTTTTGTATAATGTATGTTTACGTTATAAACTAAAACAATGATTTCAACTAGACTCAATTATTGTCTTGTCCTATTAATTCATTTAAGTCCTTGAGAAAGACCGACATTAGATTGATTCAGCTGTTGTATAATGCATGTTTAACTTATTACGGACACGCAAATCATTACTCTATAGAATGGCATCTTAATTAAACTTTTGCCCATCACTGGTTCGTAATTATAATTCTTTTTTAAGCGTTTCATCTTTGACGTGTTTAAACAGATTAGAATTGATTGTGTTTGTGGTTTCAATTTACTTTATACTTAAAGGGACAATAACACTCTGGCTGGCTTGACAGCACCAGAAAATAAATAATAGCCTTATTCTAAGTACTAGATGTTTAAGTGTCCTGCTTGTTATGTGATTTATCTATTACATCCTATTTTATTTGTTCAGAGAGTTCGAAAATACGTTTAAATCTAAGTTACATTTGAAAAGGGTTACGTTAGTCTTTTAGAATCATTTAGTTGAATTGCCCAATTTTTAAAATAAGGGTAAGATGAAATTTGTATCACCATGTAGTTTAATTATTCAATTTTTTTAAATTTTGGTGAGTTAAGATGAAATTTTTATCATCAATGAATGGAATATTGTAAAATAGTACAATTTGTTGAGCAGAATAAAGATCGGGACATATTATTCAGTTACAACAAGAGTGGTATTGACCCTTTAAATGTTTATTCTAAGTAAGAGTCAGGTGCGTGGGTGGTTAGCGCGTGCGAGTTGCATCGACGTAACGTCTGTCATTGAGTCAACTGGTGCCGTTTCGATTACCACCTGTCCAACCTCGTGGGTTTTCATGGGGTCAAGTGGTTTCCTCCCGCTACTACGATTGAAATAAAATAGAACCAAATACCAAATATTAGTCCCGAAGTCTAATGCCCACTCTCTCTAGGGATAAGTCTTACTACGTACACCTGGTTCCACATGAAAATATCCTAGGACAACTTAGTCGGTGTTGGCCGAGAAAGGTAATCTGGATTTTCTGACATGCCCCACCCCCTTGTCAGTGGTGCATGTGCAAGACAGAGAGCCTATTAGAGTACAATGTATAGTTGTTCAAATGGGACGAAAAAACGAGGTCACGTGTACATATTGGCGTGCACGTAAAAGATCCAATGGGAGTTGGAATTCGATATAAGCGTAGGCCCGTGGTGTCAGATATTACATCACACTATTATGCCCGTCTTCAATAGTCGAGTTTGAGTACGACAGTAGGACGTTAAACCCCATTTCAATACAATTTTTTCATAGACTATCAAAGGCTTGGCTCCTGGAAATCACCAGATCTGGGAGCTTAAGTTCATGTTCGGTTTCTCAAGGACCCCATTATTCATCAAGAAGGGGGGTTAGATGGCCGAATGGTTAGTTGGTGCGTGTTGTAGCATAAAACCTATCATTGAGTCAACTGGAGTGGTTTCGAATCCCCGGTTGTACTTGACAAGAAGTAGGGTCATCTGTCCAACCTCGTGCGTTTCTTCCAGTTTTCTCTCACTGCTAAAGAACCCTACGCGCAAGCGAATTATTGAAATGAAAATTAAACCACATGTTAGTCCCAAAATGACCTCACATAGTTTGTGTCGTGTATCTCTCTATTCACCAGTAACCATTGTCGATAATTGACTGTCAAGGACTTAGCTCCGGGAAATCACAAAAACAGGGGCCTGTATAACGAAATTTTAATTAAGATAATATCCAAATTTTAGTAGATACTTCAATTTGGATTGGCTAAATACTAAATCCAATCTAATATTATCCAATCAAATTACTAAAATTTGGATTTTCATCTTAGTTAACATTTCGTGAAACAGGGCCCTGGACACTAACTTGTGGTTCTTGCTCTGTTTCTCAAGGACCCCATTATTCATAAATAACCATTGTAGATAATTGCCTTTGATTAGCCACTTGTTGAACTACCCTTCTTGAATTTGACCTTTCAGCAGTTTTGTTCGGAGAATTAAAAAACGATGTTGATCAACTAATAAGCAAGTGGTGCAACGAAAGTACCATTAAAGGAAATAATGGAATGATCAATGTCTTGTTGAACGATCCTTCCAGAACTTGACCTTTCAGCAGTATTGTCTGAAGAATTAGATAACGGTGCCGAGGAATTGATAAACAAGTGGTACCAATAAAGTACCAATAAATGTAATACTGACCGCTCCCTATTAAATATTAAATATAAGCGCCAAAATATAGAGGAATGGTGTATTTACTCGGTCTCAAAATGTCAGCTAAAAGAATTGAGTCGCTTGGACGTGAACGTTAAAGCTGTTTATCCAAACACGTAACCCTTTTAAGATTTCAGGTCAGTTCTTTCGTTGGGTGACCTGAAAATCGATTCCCGTTCTTTCAGAGGTCTATACAGTGAATGAACCATGTGCTGTACTTGATAACGAACGATAAATTTCCCCTACACGGTATTTTTATAAGATAAAAGTCTGTTTTTTTACAGACACCGCATAATACAGCTTGTGACACCGGTCTCCAATTCCGGATGAAGACTTGACAGGTTTAAAATATTTTAAAACGTATCACATATATTGACACATGTGTTAGTTGCTCGGCCCTAAGGTAAGGGATTTTAAGCTATTTAACACAAAATAGCTATCCAATACTTTATAATACTACAACTTGCATACTCAGCAACATTGCCAGTACCGGGGCGGGAAATGTTACGGTTTTTAAAGGGACAATAACACTCTTGCTGGCTTGACAGGTCCAGAAAAAAAATTAGCCTTAGTCTAACTACAAGATGTTTAAGTGTCCTACCTGTTGTGTAAATTATCCATTACAACCTATCTTACTTGTCCAGAGGGTTCGAAAGTATGTTTAAATCCAAGTTGCATTTGAAAGTGCTTACGTAAGGCTTTTCAAGCCATGTTACGGCATGTAGTTGAATTTTTCCAATTTTTTAAATTAGGTGTATTAAGATGAAATTTGTATCATTTTTTAATTGGAATATTTTAAAATAGTACAATTTGTTGATCAGAATAATGATTGGAACATATTATTCAGTTACAACAAGAGTGGTATTGGGGCTTGAAATAGATATTCAAAAATGAGAAGAAAATAGAAATTAGGTTTTACGTCCGACAAGGCTAATGAAGATTGTTATACGCCCACACAGTGTGCTATAAAAGAAAATGTTCTTGGAAGAGTGGCACTACTCTCATTTCGAATCCCAAATTTTATTTGAAAAGCTAATATTGAGAGTTTTAACACTGCGAGGGTTGACACCGGAAATTAACTCGCCCCGGTATCTACCCCCACAGTGTTAGCAGCGCCAAGAGAATATTTAATGATAATCTTTAAATATAGGCAAATTCCTTTTTTTTTAAAAAAAGAGTAGGGAACCTCGCCATTGAAGTTATAAATTCGATATCTAGTTTATAATTATCTCGGGTTTTTATATCAAATATATAAAATAAGTAGATATTGCAGCTGTCTCTGTTTTTTCTAAAACTAATAATTTTTTTTTGGGATCGATTTAAACTTTTTCTTCTGGGAATGAATGAAATGGGGTTTAACGTCCTACGCTTAAGCACCGTACCTGGGCTAATTGAAGACGGGCATACGCCACAGTGTGCAATGAGGGAAATTTTGCCCGGGCAGCGGCGCTACGGCCTACTCTTATATCGAACTCCAACTGCCAAAGGATCTTTTACGTGCACTCCAATTTGTACACGGGACCTCGGTTTTTCGTCCCATCCGAACGACTAGGCAGCTGTCCTTGTCAGGCCCTCCTTCTGCATCACTGACAAGGGGAAATCACGCCGGAAAATTTTTCTTCTGGCCAATTATACATTGTATACAGATATAGATAGTACGCATTGTAATTTATATAAACATAGTTCCTCCGGGCACTCCGGTTTCCTCCCACTGCTAAAGACCCCTACGCGCAAGCGAATTATTCGATTAAAAATTGAAAACCATACGTTAGTCCCGAATTGACCTAGTTGTGTTGAGTTGACGTTAAACCCCGGGGCGGCATCTTGAACAGCGGGGTTACGGTGGCTAAGTGGGTAAGAGCTGGCCCGTTAGTCTGGAGATCCTGTGTTCGATCCTTGCATTGGCAGAGAAAGTTCATCCAGATTTTCAGGCGTGGTTTCCCCTTGTCAGTAATGCAAGGGAGGGCCTGACAAGGACAGCTGTCTAGTCGTTCGGATTGGACAATAACCGAGGTCCCATGTTAATACTGACGTGCATATAGTTGGAAATTGATATAAGAGTATAAGATATAAGAGAACGCCGCTGCAACATTTTCCTCAAAGCACACTGTATGGCGTGTGTCCGTCTTCATTAGCCCCGGTTAGGAGCAGAACAGGCGTTCAACCCCATTTCATTCATTTCTCTGTCTCTCCCTCCCCATCTCTCTCTCTGTCTCTCCCTCCCCATATCTCTCTGTCTCTCCCTCCCCATCTCTCTCTGTCTCTCCCTCCCCATCTCTCTCTGTCTCCCCCTCCTCATCTCTCTCTGCCTCTCCCTCCCCATCTTTCTCTGTCTCTCCCTCCCCATCTCTCTCTGTCTCTCTTTCTACCGTTCGGTGAAAACTAGTTGAACTATTAACACCATTTCATCTACCCCCTCCCCCCCTCCCTCCATCCCCCCCTTTCTCTCTCCCTCTCCCTCTCTCTTTCTACCGTTCGGTGAAAACCAGTTGAACTATTAACACCATTTCACCTCCCCCCTCCCCCCTCCCTCCACCCCCCCCCTCTCTCTCTCTCTCCCTCTCTCTTTCTACCGTTCGGTGAAAACTAGTTGAACTATTTTAATAGTTAAAACACCATTTCACCTACCCCTCTCCTTCTCTCCCTCCATCCCCCTCCCCCGCTCTCTCTCTCTCCCTCCCTCTCTCTTTCTACCGTTCGTTGAAAACCAGTTGAACGATTAACACCAAATCATCTACCCCTCTCCCCCCTCCCTCCACCCCCCTCTCTCTCTCTCTCTCTCTCTCTGTCTCTCTTTCTACCGTTCGTTGAAAACCAGTTGAACTATTAACACAATTTCATCTACCCCTCTCCCCCCTCCCTCCACCCCCCTTTCTCTCTCTCTCTCTCTCTCTTTCTACCGTTCGTTGAAAACCAGTTGAACTATTAACACCATTTCATCTACCCCCTCTCCCCCCTCTCTCCCCCCCCCCCTCTCCCCCCCCCCTCTCTTTCTACCGTTCGTTGAAAACCAGTTGAACGATTAACACCAAATTATCTAACACCCCTCTCTCTTTCTCTCTCTCTCTCGGTGAAAACCAGTTGAACGATTAACACAAATTCATCTAACACCCCTCTCCCCCCCTCTCTCTCTCTCTCTCACTCGGTGAAAACGAGTTGAACGATTAACACCATTTCATTTCGTTACGTATTTACGATTCTGATATGAGCAACATAAAACAACCCCGAATTGGTCTTAAAAACCCATAAACTGCAATTTAATCTCCGTGTTTACTTTCAGTGGTCGTTTAGAAGTGTAATTTTAAAACGTCAAAGGTATTCAGGTTTGTTTATTAACATCGTGTGTTTAATAAAGAAGATTGCAAATATCATTCCCTTGGGATATATTTGTTTTATTTGTTATCATCTGGTTGAATAATTTAGAGTTAAAAAAGCTAATAGAGAGATCATGTTTACTAAACTTCTTGAGAAATGCAATTTTCTTGTCTCTCTTAAAGCACCGTATTAGTAATGTCTAAAGCCGAGTGATGGAATCCATCCGATTAAAACACAGATCCTATTTCGTTTCGTTTTTTAATGTTCAAAATGTCGTTTTACTTGTCTTTACTACACTAGGAGCTGAGGGAGTAACCAGTGAAACGGTTTGTTACGGCGAGTTTTGGCGCAAGTTTCACGGAACTGTGTGTAACCCACTAAAATCATCAACAATGATTGGTTAATCAAATGTCTGACGTCATAGGGTCAAAAGCCGCTCGTATGACCCTTGACGCGCCCCCCAGGTTTGAACTTCGGAGAACCACTCGATCGAAGACGGTCCTGCACATTTTAGCCCATATATGACGTCATATGTGGAGTGTTGGTTAGGGTAAGGGCTTAGTCAAAGTCTCGAGATGTAAACAGGGCTAACCCTAGCCCTAACCCTTGGCCAAACCTAACAATTACCCACAATCCCATATGAAGTCATAAAATGTGCAGGACTGTCTCCGATCTAGCGTTCTCCTAGAACTTCATGTACGTGTAGGCTATCAAAAGTATAAAAAAAAAACCAAACGAAATATAGATGTGTATTTTAATCAGGTAGGTAGGAAGGTAGCTGTGATTAAAATAAAAAAAATACAGTTGTATTCCATAGATCACTTGTGTTTAATTTAACATTTTTGATATTTCTCGGAGGACATTTAATAAAACCAAACAGAGTTAATCTTTGAAACATAATTAAAAGTAAATACAGAACGCAGATATGCTGTAGGACTTTTAGAAATACAATTCAGTTAATCTTTAATACAGAGAACGCAGATAGAGAATTAATTTGAACGTCTTTTTTAAGTTTCGTGTTTTCATTTTTTCGGGCAAAATATTTTCTTGTTAAGTTGGATATTGAATACTTCCGAAAAAAACCCATCTTAAATGATTTGTCATGTTTTGACAATTTAAATTCTTATTTCTTGTCTCGAAAAAAAGGATCAGGTCTTGCGAATTGCTAAAGCACTCTCGGCGGATATCACAATAAGTCAGCTGCAGGGCCGGAGGCCTCTGGGGCCATATACCGTCCATTTTATCCAAATCTGTTCAGACCTAAGCCCCGCCCATTCTGACCTCTGATTGGTCAATCTTTTTTGGGTCGATTCTCGAACACTAGAGGTCGGATCGTCGTTTCGTTTATTGTAAAATGATTTTTGAGTCAAAGTCAACTCGCTGACATAACGAAATTGGATCCTAAATGTACAGATTCAAGTTGTTGTAAAGATCTATTTTTCTACGCTTGGATATATTTTTAAGTGATTCGGTCATCCAGACACGTAAAATAAATACATGTCACGTGACAGTCGTGTTATTCGTCCCTTCCGGGAAAATGGCTACCTAGTGTCACTATAGAAATTTCTTTCTCCAAATTTTTTCTGGTTTCAAGATTGGTCCCCCCCCCCGGTTCTTCTGCTTGCCAAGCAACCATTACTTTTGGGGTTAATCAGGCCATTATCGATCGGGCGGGGGTCATCGTTTTGACGTTACTAAGGGTGGAAGTACGTCATAGCCATAGCAACATTACCAAGTGTTTATGATCCGGTTAGTTTGTCGACCTGACGTTGAGCTTTATTTTAATATTAAAATACTATTATCAGCCTGAACTATTACTTAGTCATCGTGTAATGCGATTTACTATAAAGAACACACCCTTAAGCCAGACTGACACTTGTACGACCTTTGGCCACGATTTTGTCATGCCAATCAGTGTCCACATGACCACATTGACACGAACTGACACGACGAGTTTACGCATAGTTTGCGCATAGTTTGCGCATTGTTTACGCACTTCCCACATTGACACGACGAGTTTGCGCAAATCGGACGGTATCGTGCCGACTCGAGTCGTGCGGTAAGCATTTGTTTCCATCCACCGGAGCCTGGTGTTATGACGTCATGTGTGGATTTTGGATTAGCATAAGGGTTAGGGTAAGGGTTGTGGCATGCAGATTTCGCCAGAGTCTCGAGATATAGACAGGGCTAGCCCTAACCCTAACCCTGGGCCAAGCTTAACCCTTATCCTAACCCGCAAAACATATATGACGTCATAACAACAGGCTCCGGTGGATGGAAACAAATGCTAACCGAGTCGTGCCAATGCATGCCACGGAATCGTGCAAGTGCCAGCCTGGCTTTAGTATACCTATCTAGGCCACCTTGAAGCGTGGCATAATATCGTTGGTATTTTTGTTCTGTCGGAAAGTAATGAAATATTATTTTAACATCATCATCCGATTGTTGACTATCTGAATCTTTCGAACGAGACTTTCAAGGGGAGCGTATCGCTAACCCTAACCAGTGCCGGACTGGTCTGCCGAAGACCCACTTGCCATACCTGTGATAAGGCCCACGAGCAAATGGCGGGCGAAGCCCGCCTACGAGCGCAGCTGGCGCGAGGGCCGAATCCGCGAGGGCCGAATCCGCGAGCGCTTGAGGGGGGTTTTGGTGGGGGGGGGGTGTTCTCCCCCCAGAAAATTTTGAAAAATTGACAGCCGCAAACCCATTTTCCAAGCACCTCAGGCCAGAGCAGCGGATGGAGATATATGGTGACCTGCGAGCTCTTTAATCACACATCCTCGAATACGAATAGAGAAATCAAATTTTTCCTAGTCAAGAATTCACAGAATTTGTCATATTCAACAGTACAGATAGTATGATAGATATTCACTGTTCAGAAAATTAGTATGATAGATATTCACTGTTTAAGGGTAAAGAATCCTTATCCTATCCTTCAATTAAATATTGCTCGATACTAACCAATAATATGGCAACGAAATCTATCTTTCTGCTTTTCTTTCCTTTCCTTTCCCTGTTTCCGCTCCTTCCCTCTTTTACTACCTTTTCTTTTTCTTTTTTTTACTTTTTTCTTTTTTTCTTTGAGGCTTAGCTCCATATTTTTTTTTCGGCTTAGGCCCACTTGCCATTGGCAAGTGGGCAAGTGGGCCCAGTCCGGCACTGACCCTAACCCAACCCTCACGGCGGCATAACGGGTCGGCGGCATAACGGGTACCTCCCCTTTCAAACTTTGGGTTTAAATTGCTAACAGTGGGACGTTAAACCATATTTCATCTCGGCGTGGTGGGGGGGGGGAGGTGGATGGCTGAATGGTTAGCTGTATTATAAAGTATGACATTGAGTCAACTGGCGTGGTTTCGAATTTTTGGTTGTACGTCACAAGGAGAAGGGTCGCCTATCAAATCGCGTACGGGTCCCCGAGGCTGACGACATACTATACAATATATAGCATTATCGATCGTCTCGAATCCCTGGTTGTACGTGACAAGGCGTAGGGTCGCCTTTCCAACCTCGCGGATTTTCTCCGGGCACTCCGGTTTCCTCCCACTGCTAAAGACCCCTACGCGCAAGCGAATTATTAAAATAAAGATAGGTTGCCAGGCAACGAAACATACGCCCACAGCAGCAAAATCGTCCGGGCAGTCAACAATAGTTGTCACATGTTTTACTTTTTTTCGGTAATGAAACATTTATAATACACTAAAATCTGATTGAAAGTAACAACTCATTATGCAATTATCAGAAAATCATTCGAATTTGTTTGGCTTTGATAAAGTTCTCCTCCATGCTGTTCAAGTTATCTAAATTCATTGAAACGCAATATAATTGTTCGTGTCATGACCTTCAACACTGTGTATCAATTTAAGGTCAATCGGATATTAACTTTAGCCTCCAGAGTGTGCACAAAAGTTTGAAAGTGATCAAGGGCCATAACTCTGTCAGTAATTATCGAAAACGCTGAAAATCAATAGGCTTCTTCGTCTCATGACTTTAAACACTGTGAATAAATTTAAAGTCAATCGGTTATAAACTTTAGCCTCTAGAGCGCCCACAAGATTTTTTGAAGTGATCAAGGGCCATAACTCTTACAGTAATTATCGGAAATTGCTTAAAATCAATAGGATTCTTCGTCTTATGACCTCAAACACTGTGTATAAATTTAAGTGATCAAGGGATATAACTCTGACAGTAATTATCGGAAATTGCTGAAAATAAATAGGCTTCTTCGTCTCATGACCTTAGATACTGCGCCCACAAGATTTTTTGAAGTGATCAAGGGCCACAACTCTGACGGTAATTATGGGAAATTGCTGAAAATAAATAGGCTTCTTCGTCTCATGACCTTAGATACTGTGTATAAATTTAAAGTCAATTTGATATTAACTTTGGCCTCTAGAGCGTCCACAAGCAATTGTGGACGCCGGACGGACGGACGGACGGACGGACGGACGGACGGAGGCAACGGCAATATACGACCACATTTCAATGTGGGCGTTTAAAAACTGAAAACCATACATTGGTCCCAAAATGACCTAGTTTGTGTCGAGTGGACGTTAAACCCTATTTCTCGCCCTCCTCTCTCTCTCTCTCTCGATCGTTAATTGGCTGGCGGTACTTCACGATCTGAAATGCCAATTCGATGTTAACTTAAGTAGACTTGATCCCAGTAACGTATAAAATTGATTGATCCTTTAATGGTCAGTTAATTTCAGGAAAGGCGGAAATGAAATTCGTGATCTTTTTTATTATCAGAATGTTTCAACATAAAGTAAAATGGATGTTACTTGTCGTCGTGGTTATTCTTACCGATCGTTTAAACTACTACAGTGTTGCTGGATGACGGAGACGGTTTGGATGGCCTCGTAGTCTAGAGTGTCGCGCTTCAAGCTCTAACTGGCCGATCACCTGTGGTCATATTGCACGCAGAGATCTATCTACGTCATACTTTGAGAATGACGTACATTTAAAACGCCAACGTTGTCATTTTGGGGCTGGACTTATCGACTGGCCTACAGCTTTGCACACCCGAAGCACGTGGTCAAGTTAGCAAAATGGCGACTTCTGCTACTCCGGTAAAAGCGATATATAATAATATGTGCTAGTGGAAAGTATTGCAATACAGTTTTTATCATTGTAAACTGTCTTTACAGTTTCAATCTATTATCTTTCAAAAAAGGTTATAAGATACTCCTAAATTTGTCTTCGCAAACAAAACCGCTCCTGTGAAATTATCTTTCATGGGCGCCGCCATATTGAATAATTAGTGGACTATTTCGTGATTCCGCTCTGATCCGTTTGACATCTTTAATACACACAACGGCTAAATAAACATATTTAATTTCATTCAATATGACAAAAGAAGAAAACAAATACTTCTCAAAATTTCTAAAAGCATATTCATCGTTTTCGACTAAAATCTTCGATATAGGAATTAAGATGTGGCCAAATTAGGTTCTGTTCTGTTCCATCTTCAATAGAAGGCTTGATCTCGCCTTAACTACATACAGCTTATCAAGCCCTTCACTCAACACTCTACATTTTTCGGCACTAAATTTGATTGGATACCGGCCCCAACCGTGATCCAATCAGATTCCTTCTTTCAATGAGTTACTAAAAATAAGACTAATTTCAATTTATTTAATTTATCCTTCCTTAAAAAAATCGTCACGATTATCAAGTCTCGCGCTTCTAAATAAAATGTCTATGTGACAATCGAGATGCAAAGGTCAAGGTTCGATTAATGTCAAGGTCCTAAAACTGCTTCAATTGCCTTTTTTTGTTTTCTGTGAGTTTCTCAATTGAAAAAAAAACTATCAACGGCTGTAAACTTGTCTCGTTCTTTTTCTGTGGAGGCTGCCATGTTTGTTTACTACAGTCACGTGCTACATTGTGAGTGTGTTATGTGCCACGACCTCTGATTGGACAATGATTTGAATGCTTATTAGTCACGTGTAAACACAACCAGCGTAAAATGTTAGGAATAGCCAAGTGTTGAAGCAAGGGTTAGATGTTGTTAAAAACGCGGCCGTTGCTTCAGGAAGATGGTTCTGTTCTGGCTGTAGACAGGCAGCCTAAGTTTGGGATGGCCTGTGGCTTGCCGTCGTTGTTTTTTTTATCCCTGCTTGGAGATAGTATAATACTATGGGGTATATTTATTATATAGATGTTACCTAAATTATGTAGAGGTTTTCTGGTAAATGTTTTTGTCGTCGTTAGCTATTACCGCCGACAAGAAAAAGGCCACTAAGAATGAGTCTAGTATAAAAACGGGCAATGACATCATAGTCTGATAATCCATATATGGTAATCCCATGTGTTAGAATCGTGGTGCCCATATAATTCAATTTAGGGTAGCATCTTTGCAACTGACCAATCTGGTAAAGGCTGCACCCGGTCAATTTCCCGGGGCTCGATACACGACCCATGCACGTAACCTCTTTGTAACGAACATGGGCGGTTGGATTTATATTAGATATTCATTGAGACGCTGGGAAGGAAACAACATTTAGAGGCTACCCGGGGGACCATCGCGGCATCCTTGGCTGAGCGACTGGGATACAAACGAGAATGATGTTAGGGCCTAATCGTAATCCAGTTAACAACAGCTAGGAATGAATGAACGAATGGAATGGGGTTTAACGTCCTACTGTTATGCACTTAACCTGAGCTAATTGAAGACGGGGATACGCCATACAGTGTGCTATGAGGGAAATTTTGCCCGGGCAGCGGCGCTACGGCCTACTCTGATACGGCCTACTGCCATTGCACTCCAATATGTACACGGGACCTCGGTTTTTCGTCCCATCCGAACGACTAGGCAGCTGTCCTTGTCAGGCCCTCCTTCTGTATCACTGACAAGGGGAAATCACGTCGGAAAATCGAGATGAACTTTCTCGGCAAATGCAGGGATCGAACACTCGACCTCCAGGCTAGCGAACCAGCGCCTTATCCACTTAGCCACCGTGATCCTGTGTATTGCACAAAATCTTATATGTAGCTTTTATTTAATGCCACAGATGTGTGTCTAGTTTCCTGTATTATGAATGTCATAAAGATATAAAATGAATGAAGGAAATAGGGTTTAACGACCCACGCTTAAGCACCTAACAAAAATATAAAAACATAGTTAACGTAAAAGGTGTTCCGGTCTTAATTGATCACATTGTGAAGTCCTAGAAGAAATCCCTAGACGATAGTATCGCGGTTGAGAGGCGAGGAAATACCCCGCAAACACAAGCGGGGGAAGTGAACTTATATATAGCTTACATTTAATGATAAAGCCGCGTGTGTAGTTTCCTGTATTATGGATGTTATAAAAATAGAAAAACACAGTTAAAGTTAAAGGTGTTCCGGTCTTGATTGGTTGTCACGCTGGACGTGGAATGTATCCCTTGACGACAGTTTCACGGGCCGTTGTCTGGAAGTTCACGATTACTCGTCTCACATCGTAGTCTCTATCATCCGGTAAATATTCTACGAATATGTTGAAGATTACGAGGTTCTGGGTGACCGAGACTATTGACACCGTAGTGTCACAGTCCTTTTTTATTGGGTGCCGCGAAACCGAATACAGAAATGAGTTTTAACGCCCTACTTTTCAGACATGACGGTGCTAATGGAGACGTATAGCCCAAACCCGTACGTAACTAACGTGACAAAAATTGAATGGTAGCTGGCTTTTTTTTTCGCACGTATACAGTGAATGGCAATTTTGCTCAGTAATCCCAGCCATAATTTGGCTATTTTTTTAAAATCGTGTTAAAGATTTAAATTTTTGTTTAGAACTGAAACAAATTAACTATTAGCCAATCCCCACGCTAAAACATTTGCAAAATTGATTGTGTATATGTGAAATAAACCCGTTCGAGGCACAAAATAGTGCCAAAAGGACGGCCCTGCGTTTGTCAAGTGTCCGTTAAAACTTGCTAATTCTGTTAAAACGCATTTTCTTCCTGGGATTTATTATTAAATCTCGAGTTGTGTCTGTGTTATTGCACAGACAACCCCGAGACGACGCAGGTTTTCTGTTCGTCGAAGTCATTTTACTTTCGTTTGTTTGTTTACAAGCCGAGTTCTGTGCGTTGACCTCGCGACCTGTGGCGTTTAGATAACGTCATATGGATATCGTGGCTATTCACTGTTTTAGAGTCAGATTGGCCCCAACCCTTATTAGACTCCAATACACGCGTGCCTTCCCAACCCAAACGAACTCATTTAAGGTTAGAACTCTTTTTTGTGTTTACCTTAAACTATAATCTGTAGGAGGTATTTAGTAAATGCTGGATGAAGCAATAAACTATAACACACAACTTCTGGAAACACTGCTGCTAAATTTTGGGGCGACATTTCGAAGTTCGAAGGGTATTCTACGAAGGCCCATTAGTGCCAAACAAAAAAATGTAATGGCATTAGTTTGTCGTTTGAACGAATGAATTATTTCGTTTGAACGAATGGATTATTTAGTTTCAACGAATGAATTATTTCGTTTCAACGAATTAGTATCTCGTTTGAACGAATTAGAATCTCGTTTGAACGAATTAGTATCTCGTTTGAACGAATTAGAATCTCGTTTGAACGAATGAATTATTTCGTTTGAACGAATGGATTATTTCGTTTCAACGAATTAGTATCTCGTTTGAACGAATTAGTATCTCGTTTGAACGAATTAGAATCTCGTTTGAACGAATTAGTATCTCGTTTGAACGAATGACTTATCTCGTTTGAACGAATTAGTATCCATCTCGTTTAAACGAATTAGTATCTCGTTTGAACGAATGACTTATCTCATTTGAACGAATGACTTATCTCGTATGAACAAGTTAACATCTCGTATGACCAAGTTAACATCTCGTATGACCAAGTTAACATCTCGTATGAACAAGTTGACATGTTGTTTGAACAAGTTAACATGTTGTTTGAACGGAGATACTAATTCGTTCAAACGGATTAATATTTTTTGGTTTGATACTATTGGTTCTTCGTAGTATTCTCTCAAATATCCTTGTTCAAATGAAATACATTCTGTTTGTTTATTGAAGCAAAAAAAGCAGTTCCTGTTTTTGATCAGGTATTGGATGTTTTTTTTTACAGAACTATAATGATGTTCCTCCATTGTTAGCTCGGAATTAAAAACATTCTATTTGTTTATTGAAGCAAAAAGCAGTTTTATTGGGTTTTTTTTTAAAGATCTATAATGTTGTTCCTGCATTGTTAGCTCGGAATTAAAGACATTCTTTATGTTTAATGAAGCAAAAAAGCAGTTCCTGTTTTTGATCAGGTATTGGATGTTTTTTTTACAGAACTATAATGATGTTCCTCCATTGTTAGCTCGGAATAAAAGATGAACCAGATTATATTTGTTTGTTGAAGCAGAGACTGAAGAAGGCAGTTCCTGTAGTTTATAAGTCATTGATTTGATTTTATCTAGTTACAATGTTATTCCTGCTTTGTTGAAATACAGAGATGTCAATCATAGCCGGCTTTATTTAAGTACTGGGGGGTTGGGATGGCCTAGTGGTCTAGAGTGGCGCGCTTCAAACTCTAGCTGGCCTGTCAACTCTCGCTTGTTGCTATGCTTACGAACCCTGGTGTGAGCGTATGTGGCATGGAGATAGAGGTGCCTTCTGAACCTCATGGGTTTCCTCCGGGCACCCCGGTTTCCTCCCACTGCTAATAGATCCCTACGTGCAAGCGAATTATTGAAATACAATTAAATCATATGTTAGTCCCGAAATGACCTAGTTTGTGTTGAGTTGACGTTAAACCCAATTTTATTTTTTTTATTTAAGTACTAAATCACGCTACAAATAGCTGCTCTCGGGCGATTTAACCTAGTACAACTAATATAAAATTAGAATAATCACAACCAGCTTTATTCAAGTTACTCCTCTTAAAAAGATGTTTACACCATGACTTTGCCAAAGAGACTGGATAATAAGACACTTTAAAAACCTAACTCCCGGTTACGCATGAGCAATGGGCTCTGCGTCAAATATTGAGAACAGTGACCGAGACTAGCGATTTACCTAAGTACAACTAATATAAAATGGTAACAAAAAGACATGAACAAAAAACGAAGGACAATATTTAGTACATATGATAAACGTCAGACATAAACAGAGCTAGAACATTATTCAATCTGGGGCCTAGCTGTTTCTTGAAATCTTAACTAAAGATAAAATCCAAATTATAATAGCCCAGATACTTCAAAGACAAACAAAAAACTGAGAACGTTGTTTAGTACACCTGGTTAAAAATCTGACACAAACACAGCTAGAACCTTCTTTAATCTGGGCCCTGTTTCTCGAAATCTTAAAGGAGCCAAATCGCTAATATTTGGGACCTAGGAAATGACACAAATGGGTAGCAACACATACAATAATGTGATATGAATGTATATAAACTGAATTACATTCAATCATTCTCGTTTTTACTCTAATTTCAAATCAGTTATGCTCGGCGACATATGCCAATCGAATGGCAATCTCTAGCGTCTGGTTATTCCAGTCTACATGCTCTTCCGATAAAGACCCAACGCGCAAGCGAATTATTAAATTAAAATTAGACCGGTTGTACGTGACAAGGAGTAGGGTCGCCTGTCTAACCTCGAGGATTTTCTCCGGGTCCTCTGGTTTCCTTCAACTGCTAAAGACCCCTACGCGCAAGCGAATTATAGAAATAAAATTAAACCATATATTAGTCCCTAAATGACCAAGTTTGTGTCGAGTGGACGTTAAACCTCATTTCTCTTTTTTTTTCTCTGTTATCCATGTATATTAATTATTTATCGCTAAAATTAAACCATAGGGAAGCCGAGATTGTTGTTTTATCGCTAATGTTTAATCATGGTGACTGTTATGAAACAGATTGAGGTTTGATGATGTCTGAGTATAAAGGATGTTATTCTGGTTAAACATGCCTCATTTGAAAGCTAAATTTGCCTATTGCAGATCTTCACTTTGTGCTCGAACGTTATATGAATAATTTATGCATCATTTCATGCGTTAGATCGCGTGCACTTTATATCAAAAGTTCTGTCATAACGATGTTATTCTGGTTTAACATGCCTCATATAAAAGCTAAATTTGCCTATTGCAGATCTTCACTTTGATCTCAAACGTTATATAAATAATTTATGCAACATGTATGCATCATTTCATGCGTTAGATCGCGTGCACTTTATATCAAAAGTTCTGTCATAACGATGTTATTCTGGTTTAACATGCCTCATTTGAAAGCTAAATTTGCCTATTGCAGATCTTCACTTTGATCTCAAACGTTATATAAATAATTTATTCAACATTTATGCATCATTTCATGCGTTAGATCGCGTGCACTTTAGATCATAAGTTCTGTCATAACGATGTTATTCTGGTTTAACATGCATTTTTTAATAGATTAATTTGCCTATTGCAGATCTTTCCTTTGATCTCAAACGTTATATACATCCTATTTTACTTGTCCAGAGGGTTCGAAAATATGTGGGGGATTGGGATGGCCTAGTGGTCTAGATTGCCGTTCACCTCTGGCTTGCCGGCTGTGGTTTCGAGCCCTGGTGTAAGCGTATGTGGCATGGAGATAGGGGCGCCTTCTCATCCTCGTGGGTTTCCTCCTGGCACTCCGGTTTCCTCTCACTGCTAAAGACCCCTATGCCAAAGCGAATTATTTAAATAAAATTAAAACCATGTGTTAGTCCCGAAATGACCTAGTTGTGTTGAGTTGATGTTAAACCCCATTTCTCTCTCTCTCTCGAAAATATGTTTAAATCCAAGTCATATTTGAAAAGGTTTACGTTAGGCTTTTCAAATCATTTTATATTTAGTTGATTTTTTCCAATATTTTAAATTAGGTGTGTTAAAAATGAAATTTGTATCATCAATTAATTGGAATATTGTAAAATAGTCTGTAACGTTTCAACTATTATATACAGTCTGTAACTATTCGACTATTTTATATAGTCTGTAATTATTCAATTATATATAGTCTGTAACTATTCAATTATTATACATAGTCTGTAACTATTCAACTATTATATATATAGTCTGTAACTATTCAACTATTATATAGTCTGTAACTTTTCAACTGTTATATATAGTCTGTAACTATTCAACTATTATATATAATGTGTAACTATTCAACTATTATATATAATGTGTAACTATTCAACTATTATATATAGTCTGTAACGTTTCAACTATTATATATACTCTGTAACTGTTCAACTATTATATATATAGTCTGTAACTATTCAACTATTATATACAGTCTGTAACTATTCAACTATTATATATAGTCTGTAACTGTTCAACTATTATATATAGTCTGTAACTATTCAACTATTATATAGAATGTAACTTTTCAACTATTATATATAATGTGTAACTATTCAACTATTATATATAGTCTGTAACTATTCAACTATTATATAAAGTGTTACTATTCGACTATTATATATAGTATGTAACTATTCAATTATATATACTCTGTAACTATTCGACTATTATACATAGTCTGCAACTTTTCAACTATGATTATATAGTCTGTAACTATTCAACTATTAAACATAGTCTGCAACTATTAAACTATGATTATATAGTTTGTTACTATAGACACTTGCTTTCACCTATTATTTTATTAGTATGAAACATCATATTGACATTTATGGATTTCTTTATTTATAACAAATACACTAACCAGCTTTAGACTATAATTTATTACTAATGACCACAATAAACCAATATAGTTATAAATTACTGACATGGGAAGCAAACAGTGAACTTTCAAGGTCATCGGAGAGTTGAGATATAATATTAAATGGATTAGAGTATCTGTTCAATGCAATACTTTAACGTGAAACTGGATGATCGAGACGTTGTTTATTATCGCAGCAGTGGTACTTGCTATTCGAGACTATATTGTCCAAATACTCATAACTTTGCTTAAAATAGATTTGCAATACATTCATTTTAATAGAGAGAGAGATGGAGAGAGAGACAGATAGAGAGTGAGAGAGAGATAGAGAGAGATAGAGAGTGAGATAGAGAGTGAGGGAGAGAGAGATAGAGAGAGATGGGGTTTAACGTCCACTCAACACAACTAGGTCATTTCGGGACTAACATATTGTTTAACTTTGTTTAAATAATTCGCTTGCGCGTAGGGGTCTTTAGCAGTGGGAGGAAACCGGAGTGCCCGGAGGAAACCCACGATTCCGACTTTGGATGGAATTTGCGTGTTTATTACGGGATAATTCGCGTAGGGGGCCAAGATTCAAACAGAGAGAGAGAAAGAGAGAGAGGGAGAGAGAGCGAGAGAGAGATTGGTTTAACGTCCACTCGACACAAACAAGGTCATTTCGGGACTAACATACCGTTTAATTTTATTTCAATAGTTCACCTGCGCGGAGGGGTTTTTAGCAGTCGAAGGAAACCAGGGGACCCGGAGAAATCCCACGTGGTTGGGCAGCTGACTTCACTCCTTGCCACGCACAACCGGGGATTCGAAACCACGTCAGCTGACTCAATGACAGGATTTATGACACACCACGCACGTTCTAACCATTTGACCATCTAACCCTTTTCATTTTAAAGCCCCAATACCATTCTTGTTGTAACTGAATAATATGTCCAAAACTTTATTCTGATCAACAAATTGTACTATTTTACAGTATTTCAATTAATTGATGGTACAAATTTCATCTTAACACACCTAATTGAAAAAAATGGTAAATTCAACTGTATGCTAATGAAAGGCTTTACGTAAACACTATCAAATGCAACTTGGATTTAAACCTATTTTCGAACCCTCTTGACAAGTAAAATAGGATGTAATGGATAATTTACACAACAGATAGGACACTTAATCATCTAATACCTAGAATAAGGCTATTTCTGGGCCTGTCAAGCCAGCCAAAGTGTTATTGTCCCTTTAATAAGGCTATTATATCAATTAACGGGAACATCTCACTGTGCCCCCTGCTATTGTTCTCATGGGGGGATTAGTCAAGCTAGGGGATTATCGAATACAATGGTGTTAAAGGTATAGTCTATTTTTAAAAACTACTAGCATTAAACTAATTAACAACTTTATTCACAAGTCGTTTAGCAAAATCGCTAATGGGTGCTATTGGGTTTCGTGTTTTTTACTCTGTACTTTATGCCCCAAATTAACTAAATTTTGACCACCTTGAGAATTAGGATAAAACCGTACGTGAACTTGGGCCATTTTAAAAGATATAATGTTATTGGGGTGACACCTATCCTTATATAATGATAGTGAGTTTCTAATCAAAAATTTGATTGATTTATGATTACTATCTGAATAGAAGGTAGGTGAATAATATTTAAGATACTCGTTAATCGATGACACGTGAACTTTACTTATATATTGTATTCATCAAAATAATTAAATCTTAACTAGATGAACAGTACTTATAAGGATACATACTGCACACAGCGTTCCACCTACGTCATATACCAGAAGCTAGCAGTAGATAGGCAGCCTAAGTTTGGGATGATAAGGATACAGTCTATAATCCTTTGTTTACTTAAGTTTTCACACCACTAGCCCATATTAACGGTTGATTAGGGGGCACAGTGAGATTAAACCCAATAAACGGTGACTTCTTTATCTAACTCTTACAAAACGCATCATTAATTATCTTCGAGCGATCATATCTTAAAGAAGGGACGAAACGCCTGGTGGCCTTTTGAAAATTGATAAACGTTTTTACATTGAACAAAAGGGCGATAAGAACGTAATCAACACAAATTACATGCTGCGTGAAGAATTGTATGTTGAACATAATTATCTATTGAGGTGGCCATTAATCGCGGTAATTACAGTAAATTAGTAATCACAGTTTGTCATTCGGAAACACCGAGTTTAGATAAATGAGCTAATTTGAAAGGCCAAATTATGCGAGGTTCTACAGATCGTTAACAACAACGGGTTGCTTTGGTATGATTAGTTTTACACCGAAAGGCAAAACGGGAGTACGAATGCGCGTGAATGATGTAATCGGTCATTTCGTGGCATTCGACAAACCTAGACAGATTCCGGTACACTCCGTAACCCTACATCTACACTCGGGGGTATGACAGTAAATGATATGTACCTACGACCATACATTTGCGATGCGGCTAGTCGACTACCGATTTACTTTAACATGAAAACGTGCCGCTTTACAAAAAAGTCCCAAAATGGCAGCCATTTTTTAGTTTGTTGATATAATCTCTATGGGGGCCGCCATATGTTATTCGGGTCCTTTAAAATAGTTCCAAAATGGCAGAATTCGTCATACATTGGAGTCTAGATGTAGGGTACCGGAATCTGTCGAAATTGGCCGAGTGATTCCGTGGGTGATTTGACTCACGGACGATTATGAAGGTGATAATTTGACATACAATGAAATGAAATAGGATTTAACATCCCATTGTTCTGCTCCGACAGAGCTAATGAAGATATACAATGTTTACAAGAATATATTTAACGTTCTAATAATATGTGATGTGATGGTAGATATCCACGCACGAAAGAGAGAGATTTAGATAGAGAGAGAGAGGGAGGGAGAGAGAGAGAGATTTAACGTCCACTCGAAACAAACTAGGTCGTTTCGGGACTTACGCATGGATCAATGTAATTTCAGTAATTCGCTTGCATGTAGGGAGTCTATAGCAGTGGGAGGAAACCAAAGGATCTGGAGAAATCCCGCTACCCCTTGTCACGTACAACTCTGGGAGTCAAAACCACGCCAGCTGACCCAATGAAAGACCTTATTATACAATGCACACACGCTTACCACCTCCCTAAAGCCAAACCTTTCATTTAACTATGTGTGACTGAATGCCATTGAAACAGTTTGTGACTGAAGCAGTAGAACGTCCTACTGTTCTGCTCCTAACCTGTATTAATGAAGACGGGTATAAGCCATATAGTGTGCTAGACAGTTGTCCTTGTTAGGCCCTCCATCCTGCATTACTGCCAAGAGGAAACCACGCCGGAAAATCTGGATGAATTTTTTCGGCCAATGCGGGGATCGAACACCCGATCTCCAGGCTAGCGAACCCTCATTTGTGTTTGACTGACCTTTAATTTCATGTCCATATAAGTCTTACGCAGCGATGACACGTGCATTGCTTACATCGGATGTAGTAAGACAAACTGATCCGGGCGTGAGAGAGAGAGAGGGAGAGAGAGAGATAAATGGCATTTAACGTCAACTCGACACAAACTAGGTCATTTCGGGACTAAAAAAAGTTGGGTTTTTTAAATTTTATTTCAATAATTCGCTTGCGCGTAGGGGTATGTAGCAGTTGGATGAAACCTGAGGAAACGGAGAAAACCCACAAGGTTGGACAGGCGACCCTACCATTTGTCAAATACAACCGGAGATTCGAAAGACAAGAAACAGAGACAGATCCCAGTAATAAAGCGTTCCAGTGAAAGTAAGGACTTCTGACAGTAATACCCTTTGTACGTGACTACAAACTAGTTAAATTATCCAGACGTCTTGACTCTAAACGAATTAAGGTTCCATGGAAGGATTGGGCAACATGTCAGACTTGTTAATGTAAATCTAATTATTGCCTGACAACCATACTCGTCTGCATGAGACGCCATTATGTTATGTGGTCTGTATCCTTGACTCTAAACTGACAGATGGTAGACGGTCGTCAAAAATACAGTAATAAACTGGATAATAAAATCTATAGACATTTTCAACCTGTCATTTGCTCCGTCAAAGAGAGCGCGAGAGAGAGGGAGGAAAGGGAGAGAGAGAGAGGGAGAGAGATAGAGAGAGAGAGAGAGAGGGAGAGAGGGGGAGTGGGGTGGGAGGAAGAGAGAGAGAGAGAGAGAGAGAGGGGAGAGGGTAAGAGAGAGAGTGGGGAGAGAGAGAGAGGGAGGAAGAGAGGGGGAAACGGGGTGAGAGAGAGGGAGAGTGGGGTGGGAGGGGGGTGATAGAGAGAGGGGGGAGAGAGAGGGGGTAGGGAGAGAGAGGGGGTAGGGAGAGAGAGGGGGTAGGGAGAGAGAGGGACGAGAGAGAGAGAGAGACAGAGAGAGACAGGCAGAGGGAGATGGGGCGAGAAAGAGCAACGAAGGTGATAATGCGATATGCTTGCGCGTAGGTGTCTTTAGCAGTTTGTGTGTGTGTGGGGGGGGGGCGGAGGATCCGAAGAAAACCCACGAGATCGGACAGGCGCCCGTACTCATTGACACATACAACTAGGGATTCGAAACCACGCCAGTTGACTCAATGACAGGCTTTATGACACAGCACGCACTGCCAGGTAACCGACACCACGCCAGATACCTCAATGACAGATCTTATAAACTTGTATTTATAAACAAAAAAAACCCCAGAAATAAAATGAAATGAAATGCCATACAGTGTGCCAGGAGGGGAATTTTCCCCGTGCAGCGGCATAAACAGTTGTCCTTGTCAGACTCTCCTTGTCAGGGCAAAGCAGGTCGGAAAATCACGATGAACTTTCTCCGCCAATGCAGGGATCGAGCACGCGACCTCCAGACTAGCAGGCCAACGACCCCCCCCCCCCAAAAAAAAAACAGCAAAAAAAATCAACAAAACATCTTTTTATAAAGAGTTCTTTATCATCTATAGCCCACGCCACTATCATTACATTTTAGCTCCTTTAATTGTAACGCCTTTGTCTGGTGTATTTCCTGTGTAGTTCATTAGAAGTATAATACTCTTAATTAACATACACAGACAGAACATATAGACAAATAAATGCGACCATGTCGCAGGCCCGTAGCCAGGAAGTTGTTTTTTTTTTTTGGGGGGGGGGGGGTCAAAGATGTTTTCGGGAGGGCCAACTAGCATGTGCATCTTCATGAATTTTGCGGTAAAGGCCAATTTTCTTGTGATATTGGGGGGGGGGGGGGGGGGCAAGACTCAGTATTGGGAGGGCAGTTGCACCCCCCCCGTGCCACCCCCTGGCTACGGACCTGCCAAGTCGATCTGAATAAAACACATATTCTATTTCGTTTCGTTTTTTATAGTTTAAAATTTCTTTTAACTTGTCTTTACTAATCTAGCATCTGGAAGAATTGTTATCATTGACGTGTTCCGAATGATATGAGGTATTAGCCAATAAAACGGTCTGTTACGGCGAGTTTTTGGCGTGAGGTGCACGGAACTATGGGTAATCCATTAGAAACAGCAACGCTGTTTGGTTATTCAAATGCTTGACGTCATACGGTCAAAAGTCGCTCCTATGACATCTGATGCGATCTTCCGCTACATCCGAACTGATCTTCATGTAATAGAGGCCATCGAAGGTATAAAAAACGAAACGAAATATATATCTGTATTTTAATCAGATTGCTACCATGTTGTCTTGATAAGAAAAGATAAGATTTTATTGTATCATTGCATCCACCAAGGACAGCATACACATTTTAAACAAAAGTTGATCATACAATTATAACATAAGCTGGTCATACAATTATAACATAACATCTGGGTCGATCCTTTATGGATGTACAATCTGATATAATAAGTCTATAAGCATCGAAACATGGTCGGTATATTGATAATCAGTATAGGGCTAAAACTAAAATTATCTAAACTAGTCTGGAAAGCGAACAAACTATTTCTACTGTAAGTATTAGTATAATAACATATTATATTAAACAGGGGTGTTAGTTAACAGGTAACTCTGATGCGCTTTCTTGGAGACAGTTGTATATATATGAAGCAACCTGACTAGCAATTTCGTTTGGGGGATTTAAAACACCAGCAAAGTATTTATCGGGTTGTCATTTCCAATAAAAGTATGGCAAATGTGGTATATATGGAAAGTATAGACACCCAATTTTACTACAAAAATACTGGATTACGCGAAAAACGCCCATGTGACAAGCACTGGGCAATATTGTCAGGGAATCCCTAACTGTCAACCCGACAGGTTTTGCTAGCTTATTGTCTGTTGGCTAAGGTCAGGGAGCAGTTGTTATTTCTTGCTCAAATGGTTAGGCGGTTTCGGGAACATTGAGGGTTGTCAACGTACAAACGACTCTGCAACTAAACGGCAGAAAAAGAAAATAAAGAATTTACTTAGGCCTCAATAAGTATGGTAAGTGTACAGTAAATAATGATAGATACATTCTGAAATGTTGGCAAACATTGTGTCTAACAACAGCTTACTTATAGCCACGGTGAAAACAAAGTTTTGAAGGGAATTGAAGCAAATTTTTGATTAATTGGTTACTTTGAATATGGTTTTAGTACAAATATATCATATAATCACAAAGTTTGTACCCGGGAATGCATCTTTAATCATATTGCACGAGAGGTGTTGATTGCTTTTGAAAATTGGCTTAAATTTTGAATTTCTAAGATCGTTATATCTATTACAGTCAAATATGAAATGGTAGTCATCTTCTATTTGATTATCATTACATTGTTTACGTAAACGTGCAGGTGGCGGAATATTTTTATAACGACCACGCTCTATCTCGAGATGGTGTGTGCTAAGCCTAATTGAAGTCAACGCAATTTTATGGGCCTTCGATTTGACGGAGTGCAGATAGAACGGTATCTCATAAAAATCTGGCTTATTTTTCTATACGTCCGAAGTTTATGAATTGATTGCGAATTTTCTTGTTGATCAGTAACTATTAGGAACAGATCGACAAATTTCTTTTCGGCGGCAGATTTAATGTCATAATTCTTTAAGTCATTTTGTTCAAGTTCAAAATGTCTGGTTAAAATCCCTATGCTATGACTAAATGATTTTTAGGACTTCGAAGTTTGTCTAATGGTTTGGATTGTTCGTACTTGGTTTTATTTTATTTCTTGAACCAGCAGTTTTGCAAGAAAGTTCATAATCCGCTACAAATGACGTGTCAAGGAGTTTGTTTTTGTTATCCGATAAGAATCTCTTGAAGTAAAGAAGCATACGTTGATATATGTCCAGACAGAGTGGGTGGATACCACATTCAGCCAGACATCCCATGTTACTGGCACGCTTAGGCATATTCAGAATGGATTTAAAAATGTTGATCGTACTTTTATTTTCTTCAAATTTATCCCATCTGTCAATCTTAATTATGTTTTTGTTTTTGATAACGTATGAACCCCAAATCTCTGCCCCATAGAGTGCTATCTCCCCTTAACAATAGAATGAATGAAATGGGGTTTAACGTCCTACGCTTAAGCACCTTACCTGGGCTAATTGAAGACGGGCATACGCCATACAGTGTGCTATGAGGGAATTTTTGCCCGGGCAGCGGCGCTACGGCCTACTCTTATATCGAATTCCAACTGCCAAGGGATCTTTTACTGCACTCCAATGTGTACACGGGACCTCGGTTTTCCGTCCCATCCGAACGACTAGGCAGCTGTCCTTGTCAGGCCCTCCATCTGCCTCACTGACAAGGGGAAATCACGCCGGAAAATCGAGATGAACTTTCTCGGCCTATGCAGGGATCGAACACTCGACCTCCAGGCTAGCGAACCAGCGCCTTATCCACTTAGCCACCGCGATCCCCCTTAACAATAGAATGATAAAGTTTTATCATTACTGCGGACGGCAAGGATTCAGTACAGCATACCATGCGTGTCGGGCTTTTTTCATTTGATCAAAAAACGCTGTTTTAGGGCTAGAATTATTAGTAATCGTTAATACAAGATAATTGTACGTTTCGGTATTTTGGAGTTCAAATTCTTCAAAATAAAATTTAAAATGTACGTTTCGGTATTTTGGAGTTCAAATTCTTCAAAATAAAATTTAAATTGTACGTTTCGGTATTTTGGAGTTCAAATTCTTCAAAATAAAATTTAAATACACACTTTTCATGATCTGTCGACGTCACGTCCTGTAGTGCCCCCTCCCCTTTAAAGGGCCAATCCCGATAACTTTTTGGGGAATAAAACTGCTTAATTTTGTGTTAAAATCATTTAAAACCCATTATCTAAGGCCGATCAACTAACCTGATTTTTGTGATACGCTTGTAAATAACTTAAACCTGACAGTCTGCATCTGGAAATGGAGACCTTTGTATCATACAGTATCTGGATAAAACCAGACTTTTTTCTATAAAATAATATGTAGGTAAAATTTACCTTTTGTTATCAAGTACAGTACATGGTTCATTCACTGTATAGACCTCTCAAGAAACGTAAATCGATTATAAGGTCACCAAAAGAAAAAAATGACCATCAATCTTAAAGGGTTACGTGTCCGGATAAGCAATTTTGGCGTTCACGTCCAAATGACTCAATATTTTGAGTCGAAATTTTGAGACAAGGTATATACACCATTCCCCTATATTTTGGCGTTTTATTTTCATACATTCTCAGACTTTTATTTTTGAGCCTCTGTATAATACGGGATTGTCCCTTTAAATAGCCCATTACAAAACCCCAAATGGTGAAATAGGGTAAAAACGTGATATAGATTGTTTAAAATTTTACGATCTTACCTATACATATGACATAAGCTGCTATAAGACGTCGGGCTAAAGGTGACATCAGTTCATTATTAGCGCCGTCTAGTGTGGAATTTGTTTCTACAATTGTATATCCACTCCCTTCCATCTTCCAGATTTTTTTTATAAACCTATGATAAAAAAAATAATACATAAATTTATAACAATATATAAACTCGTAAAATAACAATACATAAAAAAAAACAATACATAATTTGTTTCTACTATTGTATATCCACTCCCTTCCATCTTCCAGATTTTTTTTATAAACCTATGATAAAAAAAATAATACATAAATTTATAACAATATATAAACTCGTAAAATAACAATACATAAAAAAAACCAATACATAATTATTTTATAACCAGGTATAAAAAACAATATATAATATAACAACCTATATCAGAAGCCTACCTTTTGAAGGTATGGTCACTCACAACATCAATGTTGATTTGAATTCATGTTTTCAATGTCGAATACTTTGGATGATAGTGAGTTAGAGACCTAGCTACTTTAACTTATGATCAATGTTGATTTGAATTGATAAATAATTCGTGTTTCCAACGTTTAAGATTTTGGATGATAGTGAGTTAGAGACTTAGCTACTTTAAGCTTCCATTTTCCATTTAACCCGCTTAAAGCGAACATTGAAAACGGGCTTTAGATTAGAGCGATGTCAAGTAGGAGTCCGTGACAACGTCTATTGATTGCCCCGAGGCATCTCTGCAAACAATTCGTAATTATTCCGGAAACTAGAACACTGAAGTAGTATTATCAATAACATTACGGGGAAGTCGTAACATTATTAAAACTATTACGAGGGGGTTGGGATGGCCTAGTGGTCTAGAATGCCGCGCTTCGACCTCTAGCTGGCCGGCCACCTCTGGCTTGTGGCTGTGGTTTCGAGCCCTGGTGTTAGCGTATGTGGCATGGAGATAGGGGCGCCTTCTCAACCTCGGGGGTCTCCTCCGGGCACTCCGGTTACCTCCCACTGCTAAATACCCCTACGCGCAAGCGAATTATTATAATAAATTTTAAAAACCCATATGTTAGTCCCGAAATAAACTAGTTGTGTTGAGTGGGCGTTAAACCCCATTTCTCTCTCTCTATTAGAAATATTACAAATAAATGAATGAATGAAATGGGGTTTAACGTCCTACGCTTAAGCACCTAGCCTGGGCTAATTGAAGACGGGCATACGCCATACAGTGTGCTAGGGAAATTTTGCCCGGGCAGCAACTGAATTCCAACTGCCAAGGGTTCTAGTACGTGCACGCCAATGTGTACACGGGACCTCGGTTTGTCGTCCCATCCGAACGACTAGGCAGCTGTCCTTGTCAGGCCCTCCTTCTGCATCACTGACAAGGGGAAATCACGCCGGAAAATCGAGATGAACTTCGTCGGCCAATGCAGGGATCGAACACCCGACCTCCAGGCTAGCGAGCCAGCACTTCATCTACTTAGCCACGTGATCTCTTTGCAGCGATAGCAATCAAATCAAAATAAAAGTAGTATTTCCTAATTCCCACTTGAAACACGGACGCTGGATTGTTAATCGAATCACTGACGTATAGGATTAAAATCCGCTCGCGTGACCCTAGATGCGACCCTCCGGGTAAGCCAGTGGTTCTCAACCTTTTGTTGCCAACGCCAACGGCACACCTTGGAACACGTGAAAAAATAGCGGCACACCTGGCTAAATATATATAAAAAAATATCTGAATTGTGCAAAATAAAAACATAGCAAATCATAGACGACATACAGCCATAGACACGGACTATTCATAGACACTTATTTTAAAAATATTATTGTATATTTTCAGAATTGTATCAATTAATAACACAATATGAATAGTTTTAGACTATATACATGTATAAGTAATTGTAATTATATTGTTTTGTTTAAGAAAGGGGTGATATAGGCCTAGCCTGTTCCCCAATCCTATTCTTATTGAATAATAATATTATATCGTTTAACAAAAAAACAAAAACAGTAGACACCAAATCACTTAGACGTTATAATAATAATAATAATAATAATCACGTCATTTTACAAGGGTAGCAAATTAGGCCTGAGGCCTTTTTCAAATTTGGCCCTTGGCATAGATCGTGCGAATGATTTCGATCATTACTGCAGGAAGAAACCGAAGAACTCGGGGGAAACCTGCCTGATCGAACGGGAGACCGAATATCCCTCTCACTTACAACGATAAAGTTCATGCCCTGAGCTGGGATTGAACCCTCGTTGCATTGGTGAGAAGCCGCCTCTCTATCGCCACGGCTATCCTTTGAAATCATCCCTAGTGTTACAAATGTACATCCAACAGTTTGGAGTCTTGGACATAGCAGATCATTTGGCGCCAATTAAATATACACATCGTATAAACTAATAGGGGCAATGCACCACACATAATTTACGCAAAAACAAATATACGGGAATGAAACAATACGCATAAATCAAAAACAAATTAGGTACATATACATAATAACTACCTACCCCAAAAACAAAATGATTCGTTATCCTATTGCACTGATGCGGTTTCTAACAGTATTTACATGGTTCCTATACACATGTTATAAACTAGACTGTCTCAGAGTCTTCTATATATAAGTGCTTGATAACGATAAGAGGATACTTATCGAAACGTCGTGTTTGTGTATAATAAACCAGTGATGGTTTTCCCATATAATTGTGTTAGTTCTGATATGTCTCCAATCGCTAAATGCCACTAAAAGATTATATGTATAAGGCTCTGGACTGTCTCCCGTCGTAAACTACACCATAACAACTTGTATTGAACGGTCACCTGTTATAAACACCCCGTATATCACACAAGTCTAACCTCCTTTAAACAACGTGTATTTTACACTAGTATAACGGGCAGTTGTTATAAACAACGTGTATATCAAAGTATAACGGGTACTTGTTATAAACAGCCTGGATATTACACAAGACTACCCTCCTTTAAACAACGTGTATTTTACACTAGTATAACGGGCAGTTGTTATAAACAACGTGTATATCACAAAAGTATAACGGGCACCTGTTATAAACAGCCTGTTTATTACACTAGACTAACCTACACTATAAACAACGTGTATATCACACAAGTTTAACGGGCACCTGTTATAAACAGCCTGTATATTACACAAGACTAACGGACAGTTGTTATAAACAACGTGTATATCACACAAGTATAACGGGCACCTGTTATAAACAGCCTGTTTATTACACAAGACTAACCTACACTATAAACAACGTGTATATCACACAAGTATAACGAGCACTTGTTATAAACAGCCTGGATATTACACTAGAATAACCTCCTTTAAACAACGTGTATTTTACACATGTATAACGGGCACCTGTTAACTACACATTTCTATTATATCATCAATATGTTTGATATGGCGGGTATTGATCAGCCGTTTGCTTCATCAACTTAATACGGTTCAACGTCCTTTCTCCTTTGCTTCGAGTAGACTAATACCAACACGCGATCTCGGTTTTTCGTCCCATACGAACGACTATACACTGTCCCTGAGGGGGGGGGGTCATGCAGCCCACACCACTGATAAGGTCAAACCACACAATGTGCCAATCGGAACAATGCCTACCTACTATTTTACTAATTTGCAACTGCTGAGTTTTCTTATGTGGACCTGCAGAGATTATCACATATAACATCATAAAATGTACAGGACTGCCTCCGATCTAGCGTTCTCGTATAATGTTTACATTTCGTGACCTTTGAGCAAATCTTTAGGTGTGCTTGTTAAATAGATCTAGCCGAACATATAATGTTCTATGGTCACGCAAAGCTCAACATCCGAAAAAAAAGTAATTCATGTTCTTTATCACCAATCAATAAGATATTATCTCTCATTTATCAAATTTAACACAGTTCCGTAAAAAATACTTCCCTAGTTGTCTTCCATAATACTGCACCCAGCGATCCACCTAGACGTCATACGAGAATGAGATCACAACCCTAGTTGTCTTCCATTATACTGCACCCAGCGATCTAACTACGTCATTCGAGAATGAGATCACCACCCTAGTTGTCCTCCATAATACTGCACCCAGCGATTTATCTACGTCATTCGAGAATGAGATCACTACCCTAGTTGTCCTCCATAATACTGCACTCCGCGATCTATCTACGTCATACGAGAATGAGATCACTTCCCTAGTTGTCCTTCATTATACTGCACTCCGCGATCTATCTACGTCATACGAGAATGAGATCACTTCCCTAGTTGTCCTTCATAATACTGCACCCAGCGATTTATCTACGTCATACGAGAATGAGATCACTTCCCTAGTTGTCCTCCATAATACTGCACCCAGCGATTTATCTACGTCATTCGAGATTGAGATCACTACCCTAGTTGTCTTCCATAATACTGCACTCCACGATCCACCTACGTCATACGAGAATGAGATCACTTCCCTAGTTGTCCTTCATAATACTGCAGCCAGCGATCCACCTAGACGTCATACGAGATTGAGATCACTACCCTAGTTGCCCTCCATAATACTGCACCCAGCGATTTATCTACGTCATTCGAGATTGAGATCACTACCCTAGTTGTCTTCCATAATACTGCACTCCACGATCTAACTACGTCATACGAGAATGAGATCACAACCCTAGTTGTCTTCCATTATACTGCACTCCGCGATCTAACTACGTCATACGAGATTGAGATCACTTCTCTAGTTGTCCTTCATTATACTGCACCCAGCGATTTATCTACTAGTAAATGCAGGAGGACTGCACTACACGCAAAACAAAAAATAGACACTGCAAAAACTAAACAATTATCAAATCAAGTGAATCTACGTCATTCGAGATTGAGATCACTACCCTAGTTGTCTTCCATAATACTGCACTCCGCGATCTATCTACGTCATACGAGAATGAGATCACTTCCCTAGATGTCCTCCATTATACTGCACTCCGCGATCTATCTACGTCATACGAGAATGAGATCACTTCCCTAGTTGTCCTTCATTATACTGCACTCCGCGATCTAACTACGTCATACGAGAATGAGATCACCACCCTAGTTGTCCTCCATAATACTGCACCCAGCGATCTATCTACGTCATACGAGATTGAGATCACTTCCCTAGTTGTCCTTCATTATACTGCACCCAGCGATCTAACTACGTCATTCGAGAATGAGATCACCACCCTAGTTGTCCGCCATAATACTGCACCCAGCGATTTATCTACGTCTTTCGAGATTGAGATCACTACCCTAGTTGTCTTCCATAATACTGCACTCCGCGATCTAACTACGTCATACGAGAATGAGATCCCTTCCCTAGTTGTCTTCCATAATACTACCCTCCGCGATCTATCTACGTCATACGAGAATGAGATCACTTCCCTAGTTGTCCTTCATTATACTGCACTCCGCGATCTAACTACGTCATACGAGATTGAGATCACTACCCTAGTTGTCTTCCATAATACTGCACTCCGCGATCTAACTACGTCATTCGAGAATGAGATCACTGCCCTAGTTGTCCCCCAGTTAAGACGAGTCATGTCAAATAGTGACGTGATATTCTTATCTGCAGAGCATGCGCAATAAATGCTATCGATGTAAACTGGCATAACAAGGCGCTAGAGATTGCCATTCGACTGAGACTTTTGGTAAATTTCGCCGAACATAATTGAATAAAAATTTGAGTATAAACGAAAACGATTGAATGTTAATCAGTTTACATACTTTCATATTACATTATTATATCATATGAGTTTCGACCCATTCGTGTCATCGATTTCTGGATTCCTAGCATTAGCGATTGATTTATCCCCTTTAAAGCGAAAATTACATTTATTCTAAGAAAATTAAAACATGATTATTTGAATGTCTTTTACTAAATAGGTTGTCAACTCACTATTATACGATCATAGGCATCATTCTAACACTTAAAAACCATTCATATAAAAAAAATGAAATATTTTCTACACGGCCTGACCTGCTTGGTAATAATATCATTTCATTTCACTGGAAAACAACGTCTCAACAAGGAAGTAGGTTAACACTATTTTGTAGCCAAAGCAAAGTGACAGGCGTCATACTAGCCACTAGCCCAGAATGATTGACAGCCTTTTGGTGTTTAAATGGATGCAATATAGCATCAACCCACTAATAGGATGCTAATAATAGCTTATTTAACATTGGAAATAATAACACAATTACTTCCCTTGTGACACTCTTGCCTAATAGAAATCACAGTGATCGTTTTTAAAACCGAGTTCTTCTCAACGTTTAGATTCGAAATTGAAAATTATATTTTTGCCAATTTCTCAACTGGCAATAGTGAATTATAGGATTATTCTTTAACAAGGTAGGACTGTTTATAGATACCATACATTTTAGGGCTTTATTTTAATACATTTTAAAAATATAACTTGAATATTAGTTAGGGGAACTTTAAATGTTATATATATTACACTTAAATATAGACCTACATGCCATCGAATCCTTGAGATTTTAAGTAGAATAGAACGGGTTGGCCATTTAATAACTTAATTTAAAGTGGAGAAGCGAGGCTAAGTCTCAAATATACCTTGGTACCCGTACAATTAATCAATACACACATCTTGCCAAGACTGTAAAAACAGTGACAACTTGGCAAAGAATAAAGTAATTTGTATAACATTTTCAATATATTAATATTGTTCTACAATCTTGTGGATTTTCATTACCTAAGCAAATTTGTGACTTTTTTTCCTGTGACTTTTTTACTGTGACTTTTTTTCCTGTGACTTTTTTACCTAGGCAAATTTGTGACTTTTTACTGTGACTTTTTTTCCGCGCACCGCTTTCATTAGCCAAGTCGAAGAAAAACAATAGGTCGTTAAACACCATTTCATTGATTGAAGTGTATAATTCAGCTTGAAGTCTCTCAATCTGATTTAAACACAGATCTTATTTCGTTTCGTTTTTGAAAAGTTCAAAATTTCGTTTTACTTGCCTTTACTACACTAGGATCTAGTGTTATATTACCAGTGTTCCTACTGATGTGATGGATTAGCCAATGAAACGGTATGTAACCCCCCACTGCAACTAGTCAGATGTTTATGCGGTAAAGGCCATCGAAAGTATCAAAAACTAAACGAAATATAGATCTGTATTTTAATCATATCAAAAGTCTCTAAATTAGAGGGGGGGGGGTGGTGGTTAGCACGTGCGTGCTGTATCATTCGGTCTGTCATTGAGTCTACTGGCGTTGTTTCGATTTCGTACGTGGCAAGCAGTAGGGTCGCCTCTGCTTAAAGACATCTACGCGCAAGCGAATTATTGAAATAAAATTGAGCCATGTGTTAGTCCCGAAATGACATAGTTTAAACCCCATCTCACTTTCTTTCTCTCTCTCTCTCTCTCTCTCTCTCTCTCTCTCTCTCACTCTCTATCCCTCTATCCGATGACTTTAAAACATATAGTATATTTACCACTATTCAATGGACTATTATTACGTGGGTTTTTATGATGTTATGACGTCAAACTTCTTGGTCACATAAGTGTTAAGTATATACTGTGGCCCGAAATGGACATTTGTTTGGATTCAAAGCGGTCGACAGTCGAGTCTAATTAGTAGTCTATAACGGTACTGCAAATAACATAACATACAATTCTATTATTATATATATTAATTAGTGGTAATATTAAAGGTCTGACGAGCAACGTAATAGGCGGAGGACTGGGAAGTTCTAATTAGCTTAGTTTTCAAAAGTCGTTGCAAGTCATCTCTCTCTCTCTCTTCTCTCTCTCTCCCTCTCTCTCTCTCTCGCTGCTAGGGTGCTTTATTATCTTGCCTGTCCAGCCTCGTGTGTTTTCTCCGGGTCCTCCGGTTTCCCCCACTGCTAAAGACCCCTACGCGCGAGCGAATTGAAATGAACTTAAACTATATGTTAGTCCCGAGGTGCCCTTTGTGTCGAGTGGACGTTAAATCCCATCTCTCCCTCTCTCTCTCTCTCCCTCTCTCTCTCTATTATCTTTCACCTTGTCAGGACCTCTGTCCCGTATAAATGGAAAGGGAGGACAACGTAGGAATATCCGGATAAACATTCTCGGTCATAACCGCGACCGAACCCACGACTCCTAGGATAGCGAGCTAACGTCTTACCGGAGAGGTATGGTGGTTAAGATAAGACGCTTCCTCGCTATGATTGAACCATATGTTACGTCCCGAAATGTATGACAAAGTGATGTCGACGTGTAACCGATGATAAGTAATGTCGACGTATAACCTCTCGATAACTTCTGTGCAGACACGATTTTGATAAACTTCTAATTATTCTATTATTATTAACAGGGGCGGATTGGGCCCCCGAAGAGGGCCCTGTGCAGGGTAACTGAAGGGGCCCTTTAAAGACAAACACCGCGAACAACCGCGGAGGGCGAAGCCCGTTGTCCCGAGCGCCGAAGGCGCGATTTTTTGAGGAGGGCTCTCCTCCCAGAATTTTTTTTGAAATTCGCCAGCCGGAAACCCGTTTTCCAAGCATCTGGGGATCTATTTTGGAAAAAGTAAAACTCCATTTTGGCGAGGAATTTTTCTGGGATAGTATCGTTTTCCAAGCATATGGGGATCAATTCTGGAAAAAGTAAATCTGCCGAATTTCAAAAGCAAATACTTAAATAAAATTACTTAATAAATTAATAAAATTACTTAAAAGTAATACTGTCGGCCAGTGATTATAAACAAGACTTCGACATATATATCAACCTATGGTGAATTTATATTATGGATAACAGACTACTGTATTTATATTAAACTGGTAAACGTACAAATTACTAAATAAGTAGTTTAAACTTACAAGTATTACATGGGGATGCAGCTATATAAAGAAGGCTCTAGGAAGCGTAGGGCCGTATAGTCACAGTACGACAGTGGTCATAGAAACTTTACTTTTACCACTTGTCAATAAAATTGTCAAATTTGGTAAAGGTAACAAAATAATGATCCCGGGCCGGCCATGACATGATGACCACAAATCATGACAGGTGCATGTGGGCCCTCTGACTACACTGGGCACTATACTTGGACCCAGAGCCTTATATAAGGCTCCGCTTGGACCCCTTCAGCTGAACTTCAACATTCTTGTCTTGACCTACTAATTAATTTATTAGACTTCCCTGTATTTTTGGGTACTTTTGCCACCTGGCAAGTAGGGGCCCCTTCGACCCAGTCCAGGCCTGCATATACATATATGGTAGGGGCCTTTTCCTTCATAATAGAGGGCAGGCCCGAATAGAGGCCAAATTACCGATGCCAAGTGGGCCCCTACTCTTGACTGTGGGCCCCCAATTTTGACAAAAATAAATCACTATTTTTACTGAATTTTGATGAATTTTTGAGTTTTTAAGCCAAAATTGGGCCCCTCTGGAGGAAAACGGGGCCACTTGGCCACATGTAGACTACTGAAATGTAGAATAGGGCACAGCTTATGTCAAATATGGGACCCAAGTGGAGGGAAATTGTAGGACAAAGCTAGCTGACATGGGGATGGGGGCCCCCAATTTAGGCAACTGGGGCCCTAAAGCCTTGTCACAGAAATCATAGGGGTTGCACCCCCCCCCCCTCTTGACACTCTTTTAAACCCTTTATGTTCACTTTTTCATTAATATATTTTTTCATCTTGTTTTATTTTTTTTTGGAAGTGGGGGCCCGCCTGTGCATGCACAGGCGCACAGGCGGGCCAGTCCGCCCCTGATTATTAATAAGCTACATATGGACACTAGCTGTAACTTCAAAGAGAATGTGTTGATCTGTACCTTGACCCAGCAACGACTCTTAGAGAAATATACAGTGTAATTACAAACACAATAATTTAATAATAAACAATATCATATATGATTATCATCTCAGCTAATTGTGGAAGACTTTATAAGCAGGAGTTCACTGAAACTAAATCAGTCTTGGAATAGAGCTTTGCCCGATATGTATGTCTAATTCCATGTATTCAATAAAGGTATTCTATACACTATGCCTTCTTGCTGCCTTTATCTGTAAGATAGTTTTACAAATGACCTACAAGTCTATAGAAGCTTACGTACTTATACCCTCTCTGGTCCACATCAAATTTATTATTTGGCAAGTAGAAATAACAATTCTGTTGTTATTTTGTATTGTAGCCGCAACATGCCAGAATAAAGCATAACTATCGACTTAATGGTCATACACGATCAAAAGGACATCAATAAGCATCTTGGTCCGATAATTGTTCCTATAGTCCCTCTCTTTATTAGTCTGTAAACCATATGTTAGTCACGAATGACCTAGTTTGAGTTGAGTAGAAGTGACCTCCCTCCCCCCTCTTCCTCGCTCTCTCTCTCTCTCTCTCTCCCTTGCTCTCTCTCTTGCTCTCTCTCTCTTATCGTTGGCTTGTAACCCCATTTTAGTAGAACACGATTGAATACTAGTTATTGGGCTGAGACTTTAAATCGATACAGAATTTTTAAAATGTCTTTCACTTTGAGGGATCACGGTGGCTAAGTGGATAAGGCGCTGGTTCGCTAGCCTGGAGGTCGGGTGTTCTATCCCTGCAATGGCCGAGAAAGTTCATCTCGATTTTCCGGCGTGATTTCCCCTCGTCAGTGATGCAGAAGGAAGGTCTGACAGGACAGCTGCCTAGTCGTTCCGATTGGACGAAAAACCGAGGTCCCGTGTACACATTGGAGTGCACGTAAAAGATCCTTTGGCAGTTCGAATTTGATATAAAATTTCCCCTCACAGCACACTGTATGCCATATGCCCGTCTTCAGTTAGCCAAGGTACGGTAGGACGTTAACCCCCATTTCATTCATTCATTCTTTCACTTTGAGAATTATTAAATACTTGATTAGTTTGATATAATTCCCAGGGGCAATGACAATGAACATTAGTAACCCATCAAACATTGCAATTATAAATTGGTGATGGCTTTCAATGGGTCGTTAGGTTCGCTAACAGATCAATTGGACTAGTTGATGTGTCCCCTGATAGCTTTATCTTGCAATAAATGAATGTGAGAAAGAAAGAGAGAGAGAGAGAGAGAGGGAGATGGGATTTAAAGCCCACTCGACACAAATTAGGTCATGGTTTTAATTCCAATACTTCGCTTGCGCATAGGGGTCTTTAGCAGTGGGAGGAAACCATAGAACCCGGAGAAATTCTACGAGGTTGGACAGGCGACCCTATTCCTTGTCACGTACGACCGGGGATTCGAAACCAAGCCAGTTGACTCAATGACAGGCTTTATAATACAGCGCGCACGTGCTAACCATTCGCCCCCCCCCCCACATGAATGAATGAGAGAAATGTCTTTAGCGGTCGGATGACCCGGAAAAAAACCCACGACACTGGACGAACGACCTTACTCCTTGTCATGTATTAGCGGGAAATCGGAACCACGCCACTTGACTCAATGCCAGACCTTCCGGTCCAACATGCACGTGTTAACCATCCGGCCACCCATCCGTCCAGTTTGTCTTGTACTTCCAGTGTAAAATATACATAATATAATTTACTAACAGGTCACAAACCAGCAATTTACTAATACAGATCTATATTTCGTTTCGTATTTTATACATTCGATGGCCAACATAAAGATCTGACTGGTCAGTACTGGAAGTTCATGTCAGGGGTCAAACGTGACACTTTTGATGTTTCTATTGGGGTAACCACAGTTCCATGCATCAAACGCCACAAAGTCGCCGTAACAGACCGTTTCATTGGCTAAATGGCTAATCCCTCAAGTCATATTTAATTAAGGTTATATAGCAACTCTTCCAGATCTTAGTGCAGTAAAGACAAGTAAAACGAAATTTTAAACTATAAAAAAACGAAACAAAACAGGATCTGTGTTTTTATCAAATTGACAAACGAGGTGACCCATGTAAACCGGATGACTGTAAAATTGTTATCGCACCGCGGGGACTCGGTGAGTGTGAAACTAGCTTAT
The DNA here is from genome assembly GCA_917208275.1 of Patella pellucida. Lineage (NCBI taxonomy): Eukaryota > Metazoa > Mollusca > Gastropoda > Patellidae > Patella > Patella pellucida. The sequence continues at coordinate 88,772,670 of OU795036.1, read as the reverse complement.
AAGAAGGAGAATGGACTGTAGCCCACTTTCTCATTTCGTTTGATCTATCTTTACAAATTAATCTTCCATTATATACGGGAACACGTATATATGTGTCTTGCCTTTTAGGCAAACAATTTCAAACCAAATATTTTCTTTTAAATCATCTAATGTAAATAAAAAGTCTTATGATGTCACGTTTCTGATCAATAATTTTTTTTAAATTGGTCTATCATAAGCCATTAAAACTTTAAATTACATGTTACTTTAATATTGTTTTCTTACCCATTTCTATAGATGTGCATGTTCTTAGCTTTTATGTTTAAGATTTCTAGCCGCCAGGCTATAGTTCAACGACACTTTAATTCCTAAATCAACTTTGTTATTCGAAAACACTTAGACCCTGCTTGATTTATCCATACCGGCGCACACCGACTGACCGCAGTTCGGCAGTTTGACCGGCTGACCACAGTTCGGCAGTTTGACCGGCTGACCACAGTTCGGCAGTTTTACCGGCGATTCTACTTGATTTAATCGGAAGTCGATAAAAGTTCGGCTGCGGCGAAGCCGAATGCAACGCTTTGTCGGCAGCGTCGATCACTGGAGCAATATGGTGAACATGTCAACGAGATACAATTGACGTTATTTAGGAATGACATTAAATACGAATATTAAAGCGTTAAAATTAAATTAAACCAAATGCCTTGAAGTTGAATTGTGATTCGTAAAACCTAATGATCATATATGTCATTTTTTTTTTTTCGGTAATAATAATTTTCTGCTTATTTTGCGGTCACTTACATAAAGTCATACTTTCATGACTACTGTTTTTTTTTATTAAAACATGTCATGTAATCAATTTAATATTATAATATTATCCGAAGCCAAATTTGTTATCAGCCGGGTCACTTGATTTGATCTCATTCGGCAAACCTCGACAGATTCCGGTGCCCTACATCTAGACTCGGATCGACAGGTGTTTGTTTGAAATTAATTGACAAAATTGGTGTCATTTCATTATCACATATGCGATAGAACTAATTAAACACGTTCCAAATATAATTTGTCTACGACGTAATGGTATTACCCATAATCACTTCTTCTCTGTAAAATTTCATGCACCGATATTCGCCTCTTTCTCTTCCTTCGTTGTTTTATGAACAAATACAGTGCCAATATCTCGTCTATGTCTGAATCAACCTGCGCCATGATAGCAAATGACAAAATTTATCTCTCAGCTAGAAAAAGACAAGCCATCCCGAAGGCCGCCGACGGTTCTCCGCGTTCAGGTTCGCGCCCTATTTGAACGGTGAAATTGCTCCAAAGTCGATGGACGCGTTCGGGTTCGCACTCTGTATAAACAGGGCTTTAGTGTTTTCTGAGTAAAATCGTTGATTTAGTAATAAAAATGTCGGTGAACTATATAGCCTAAAGGTTAGAAATTTTAAACATAAAACATAGAACTTAAAGGCTAGATATTATCTACATGTACATGTATACAAAGACTAAATACAAATTCTGATTTTTTTTTGTAATTGGCAGTACTTAATCTCCTCACAGTTCCCGATGCTTGATTTATCCGGCGATAGGTGAGCGGGTTTGCAAACGGCGTACGCCTGACGGACTACCGTATCAGATCAAATCCATTCGGCAAACCTCGACAGATTCCGGTACTCTCCGTAACCTCCATCTAGACTCGGATGTATGACTACCGTTTTACTCTAACAGGAAAACGTTCCGCTTTTACAAAAAATTCCCAATATCTGGTTAAGCTGTCCACACCCGTTGGTGAAGTAGTCCACACGACTTAGTATATTTTCTGGACACATAATGTATTTGTAAATAGTATAGTTTTTCTGCGTGGTCACCCTTTCTATCGGTAAATAAACAACAAAGTAAATAATTTTTGGAAATTGTAATGCGTTTTTTGGAGTCGTCCACACGATGTATTTTTAATTAGTATAGTTTTTTTCTGCGTGGTCACCCTTTCTCCCGGCAAATAAATCACAAAGTAAATCATTTTATTCCATAAATAACAAATTCATTAACAAATTCATAAACAAATTTAGTTGTGGACGAAATCACTAAGAGTTGACGACATCAGCAATGCCTTGTGGACGACTCCACCAACGGCTGTGGACGACTTCGCTTGTGGACGACTTGACTGGCACCCATCTCCTGGGGGCAACCATGTTTATCCGGGTCCTTTAAAATAGTTCCAAAATGGCGGACTTCATCATACAGCCGAGTCTAGATGTAGGGCACCGGAATCTGTCGAGGTTTGCCGAATGAGTTCTATCGATGAGTATCGACCCGTAACCGGTCCAATCACTGAAGAGTAGCAGTTTGTGATACCTTGCTCTTTATTATAATATTTCCTACTCTTATATTAGCGGAAAGAGGGTTAGGTATAAAGATGGTCTTCGATATCACTTCGGTGGAAGCGGACGTTAAAAAAAGCTATTTCACGTGCGCGTATGAAGTCAATGGTCAATTCAATGACATTTTTATCACTTTCACTAACTACCAGAATTTATTTTCTGTATTTGAAAATAGAATTAATGTAAATTACATGAAACCAAATACGGATAAAAAATTTTCTTGGTAATTTTTGTTTCTTGAATGGTTCGTGTTTCCCGTGTAGTTTCTAAAAATTATAGACACGTCAGTTTACTGGGGGAAGGGATATCCTAGTGGTCTAGCTGGCCGGTCACCTATGGCTTGCAGCTGTGGTTTCGAGCCCTGGTGTGAGAGATAGGGGCGCCTTTTCAACCTCGTAGATTTCCGCTGGGCACTCCGGTTTCCTCCCACTGCTCAAGACCCCAACGCGCAAGCGAATTATTGAAATTAAACCATGTGTTAGTCCCGAAATGACCTAGTTGTATTGAGTGGACGTTAAACCCCACTTCTCTCTCTCTCTAGACACGTCAGTTTGCTGAAATCTTTTTCCACGGGTCACATTTAAGCCGCATGTTTGACGCCCCTGTGCCCTGTTTCTCGAGCTCGAATTGAAAATTTTAAAGTTATATTTTTAAAATAACATAAAGCCCTAAAACAGATCCCGTCTTCAATTAGCTCAGGTTAAGTGCATAACAGTAGGACGTTAAACCCCATTACATTCATTCATTCCTAAAATAGATGGTATCCATAAACAACCCTACCTTGTCAAAGAATAATCCTATTAATCCTATAATTCACTATTACCAGTTGGGAAATTGGCAAAAATATCATTTTCAACTTCAAATTCAAACATTTGAACATAGTTTGAACATGGAGGGAATACGAAAACAAGGGAGGTAATTTTGTTATTATTTCCTGTGTCAATGATTTTTTAGGATGGGGAATAATGCCCATGGTCGTGAGTTAATAACCTATTGAGCAAAAGACAAAAATAATTATGTTTTAACTTTCTTATAAAATATGAAATTCTCGCTTTATAATAATCTCGTCATTTTACAAGGGTAGCAAATTAAGCCTGAGGCTTGTTTTCAATCTGGACCTCGGCATAGATCGTGCGAATGATATCATTACTGCAGGAAGAAAGCGAAGAACTCGGGGGAAACCTGCCTGATCGGACGGGAGACCGAATATCACTCTCACTTACAACGATAAAGTTCTTGCCCCGAGCTGGGATTGAACCCTCGATGCTTTGGTGAGAAGCCGCCTCTCTATCGCCACGGCTATCTGACCAGTAGTCTGTAGATATTATTCGGTCTGTTTCTAAAGCCACTTATCTACTTATCCATGGCAACTGATTAAATGAAGACCGACTCTGATCTCATTACCTTCATAAATCAACCCATAAAATGGAAGCCTTGTCAATCAAAATCATCAAGTCTCGAGTTTCAAGGTTTTATCACAGACAAATTGCTATCTTCATATACAAATTCAAACCATAAAAATTCAAATAAATATACATCGTGTAAAATTTAGATAAAGAGTTGGCCATTCTTGCTATAATATTGAAAATAGATAATGTAAAAGGAAAAATTTGAAAATTTCATTCAAATTACTCTATTGTGAGCGAAGTATTAGCCTGTACTGTAAAGGTAATGGAGATAGGGGCGCCTTCTCAACCTCGTGGGTTTCCCCCGGGCACCCCGCTTCCTCCCACTGCTAAAGACCCCTACGCGAAAGCCAAAATGACCTAGTTTGTGTCGAGTGGACGTTTAACCTCATTTCTCTCATTCTATAAAGGTTTGACAAGACGTGTGCAACCCCCTACTGGTTGTTCGAAGCTAAATCTCGCTCCTTCATTTTTAAATTAAAATCAAAATATGGCTGAACCGTTCTAATCTATTTAATATCGGATAAATACGATGCTATCGAGAGTTGATTATGGTCTGGATAAGTTACTTAATGTCTAAATTAATACGTTCAGGCCTAAAGAAAGACCTACAATAGGAAGATTTAGCTCTTGCATAATGGATGTTTAGATTTACATTTTTCTTTTTATTCCAAACAAAGAATGATATATTCACGACATTTTTAACACATCAAAAGAACGTTATTGATTAGTTGTCGTTTTTTTTTCAATTAAGAATTCGATTTCACTCTTAATCCTATTTGGCTCGGTTTCTTGCGTGCGGGACGCGAGAAAACGAATGACACATCAATGTCATTCCCTATTTTCATGGGAACCAGTAACAAAAACTAACACGAGATCTGATTTACCATGGCGTTTTACTTAATATTTTTACATTTTTATGTAACAATGTGTTTAACTGTTTATTATCACGCGACGGTGGAAATCATTCTTCTGTTGTTCTGGCCATAATTCCATAACCGCTACTCATCTTGTTCTTCTTGGGGTGACACTCTTCGAAAAAACCGAAGGCTCCGTCATTTCAAGTCCAATGCAAAATTGTGTTGCTTCTTCGTTGAACAATATCAGCGTCGATTTGGTGAATTAGTTTCTTGAATTTCATTCAACAACATGGTTAGTTCCTGGTCCATAGTATGATCAATTTGATTAAAATACAAATCTATATTTCGTTTCGTTTTTTTTATACGTTCGATGGCCTTTACTACACGAAGATCTGACAAGTTATAGTGGGAGTTCACGTCAGGGATCAAAAGAGCGACTTGTGTCCCTATGACGTCATACATTAATTAACCAATCAGCGTTGACGTTTCCAGTGGTTTACCCACACTTCCGTGCATCAGAAGGCCAAGAACTCGCCGTAACAGACCGTTTCATTGGCTAACCCCCACATCATGCAGAACACGTCAATGATAACAACTCCTCCAGATCCTATTGTAGTAAAGACAACTAAAACAAAATTTTGAACTATAAAAACGAAACGAAACGAAATGAATGAATGAATGAATGAAATGGGGTTTAACGTCCTTCGCTTAAGTACCTAACCTGGGCTAATTGAAGACGGGCATACGCCATACAGTGTGCTATGAGGGAAATTTTGCCCAGGCAACAACTGAATTCCAACTGCCAAGGGTTCTTTTACGTGCACGCCAATGTGTACACAGGACCTCGGTTTTTCGTCCCATCCGCACGACTAGGCAGCTGTCCTTGTCAGGCCCTCCTGCATCACTAACAAGGGGAAATCACGCCGGAAAATCGAGATGAACTTCTCGGCCAATGCAGGGATCGAACACTCGACCTCCAGGCTAGCGAACCGGCGCCTTATCCACTTAGCCACCGTGATCCCCAAAACGAAATGAAATAGGGTCAGATTGATAGCACGATCGTACTTGTACTGTATGTCTCGTCTACTTGCAATGCTGTATTAACTAGATAACGTGAGCGGATTTCGGCGAAACGGCGCCTAGTCAGTGGTGCAGGACTGAGGGTCTCACAACTGTCTAGTCGTTCGGAAGGGACAAAATAAACGAGGTCACGTGTAAACATTCACGTGCGCGTAAAAGATCCATTGGCAAGGTAGGCCGTAGCGCAGTTGTCCGGGCAACATTTCAATCATACATGTATATAGCACACTGTCCGATGCGTGTCCGTCTTTATCTCGTCACGCAGAGCACAATCTATTTTGAGAACAGATCTAAGCCCTATAAATGGCCGCAATATTCAAAATTAATATATTATTTGGCGATGCGGCTGATCCATTTTAATCTTTCGGCTACACGAATCTCTCCAATTCTATCAAATGGAAGCAGAATAAATCCTTCTGGAAATATTTCAAATACACTAACCCTAGCCTTTTCGACTAAAATCATCGATTTAGGACTTAAAGGGCCAATCCCGATAACTTTTTGGGGAATAAAACTGCTTAATTTTGTGTTAAAATCATTTAAAACCCATTATCTAAGGCCGATCAACTAACCCGATTTTTGTGATACGCTTGTAAATAACTTAAACCTGACAGTCTGCCTCTGGAAATGGAGACCTTTGTATCATACAGTATCTGGATAAAACCAGACTTTTTTCTATAAAAATAATATGTAGGTAAAATTTACCTCTTGTTATCAAGTACAGTACATGGGTCATTCACTGTATAGACCTCTCAAGAAACGTAAATCGATTATCAGGTCACCAAATGAAAAAAATTACCCGAAATCTTAAGAGGGTTACGTGTACGGATAAGCAGTTTTGGCGTTCACGTCCAAATGACTCAATATTTTGAGTTGAAATTTTGAGACAAGGTATCTACACCATTACCCTATATTTTGGCGTTTTATTTTCATACATTCTCAGACTTTTATTTTTGAGCCTCTGTATAATTAGGGACTGTCCCTTTAACTATTTGTTGGTCGGTCAACGAACTTCGCCGTCAGCCCTCAAGCCGAGCAGGATGTCGACAGACAGCCTAATAGTAGGCCTACATCTTACAAACAAGATTTTAACATGTCCAGTTCTACAACTAGTCTAGCCGCAGATACTTCGAGTAAAATAAAAGTAGGATTTCGATCTATATAGATTCGATTGTTAACTCCACGATTCAAGTGACATCAAATTGAATAATTTATGGTTTTAATTTAGAGGGTCTCTTCTGGTTGGTTTAATCAGCTCGTGTAACACATGTAAGTTCATCCAGATTTTCCGGCGAGGTTTCCTCTTGTCAGTGGTGCAGGACAGAGGGCCTGACAAGGACAGCTATCTAGTCGTTTTGGTGCTCGTAAAAAATCCCTTGGCATTTGGTAATCAATATAAGAGCAGGCCGTAGTGCACACAGTATGGCGCAACCCCGTCTGCATTAGCCCAGTTTAGGTGCAGAACAGTAGGACGTTAAACCCCATTTCATTTTATTTCATTTCGTAATACATGTATATATATACATGTACAGAAAACGCTCAATCAGTCGTAATGTCGACTGAAACCCAAATAGGCCCTATAATCAACTGGCGTGGTTTCGGATTTACGGGTTGTACGTGTCAAGGCCTCGTGGGTTTTAATCGGGTGCTTCTGTTGTCACTCACTGCCAAAGACTCCTACGCGCAAGCGAACTATTGAAATAAAATTGAACGATATGTTAGCCCAATCCGTCTCCCTCTGTCTATCTCTCTATTTCTCTCTGTCTCTCTTGTCAAAATATAAAACAAATCCAACACAGCCAGACGAATGTTATTAAGTGTCAATTTGTACTTGCCTAGCTATTAATGGGGTTTGAAGATAAGATAAGTTGTCTAATGGACAGTGCAGTTCTAACCCGGGCAATAACACAACTCAAGTTCACAGACAACTTAACATGTGACACGTCACGCTATGGTTGCTATGGTCATCCCGATAGTTGCTAGGACGTGTAACCAGTTTCATATAAATAAAGTAAATATACCAATTTGTCATAGCATAGCCTACAAGACACACACACAAAAACATGTATTGTTGAAATTTATTGATACTTAAAAAGATGAAGCAAGGATTCACTGACAAGATCATTTAACACGACAAGGATATCTCTTTGTCATAGCATACAAGGGGACCCCCCCCCCCGACTTGATGATACTTGAAATGGTGAAGCAAAGATTGACCGAGAAGATCATTAAACCAGGCCCGTAGCCAGGAAGTTGTTTTTTTTTTGGGGGGGGGGGAGATGTTTTCGGGAGGGCCTACTAGCATGGGCATCTGCATGAATTTTGCGGTAAAGGCCAATTTTCTTGTGATATTGGGGGGGGGGGGGAAGACTCAGTATTGGGAGGGCAGTTGCCCCCCCCCCCCGTGCCACCCCCTGGCTACGGGCCTGCATTAAACATGTCATTAAACACGAAAGCTTGGAACGGTTAAATCCTTGGTATTTAGTGCCTTGGCTTTGTAAGCTAAACATTGCCATGGGGTAGAACCAGAAGCTTGATTGGTGGTTGCTTTTGTCAGATTTGAGTGTATTGTAAATTACCAGACGCTAGAGACTGTCATTCGATTGAGACTTGAAACTTCTGGCGTATTTCGCCAAACATAAATGATTAGAAATTACAAAAACAGAAACGATTGGACGTAAATGAGCATGCGATCAGTTTGCTGCGACCCATCTGTGTCAATTTCAATAATAAAAAAAAAAAAAAAAAGATTGTTCAAATGTAAAAAAAATTGAGACCCATTTGTGTCACAATGTCTAGGTGTCAAATATCATCGACTTTAGCTCCTTTAATTGACAACCTTGATGGAAACCAGAAGATAAAAATGTATAAAAATCACGCAAAGATCAAATTTATCAAGTATATGTTAACTGTGCTTTGAAGACAAAACGCCAATCACTGTTTCAACGTAAGAACTATTTTAAAGGGACAATAACACTCTGGCTGGCTTGGCAGGTCTCGAAAAAAAAAAAATAGCCTTAATTCTAACTACGAGATGTTTAAGTGTCCTACCTGTTGTGTAAATTACCCATCACATCCTATTTTACTTGTCCAGAGGGTTCGAATATAATATGTTTAAATCCAAGTTACATTTGAAAGTGTTTACGTAAGGCCTTTCATTATCATACAGTTGAATTTTTCCAATTTTTTAATTAGGTGTGTTAAGATGAAATTTGTATCATCAATGAATTGAAATATTGTAAAACTGTACAATTTGTTGAGCAGAATAAAGTTTGGGACATATTATTCAGTTACAACAAGAGTGGCACTGGGGCTTTAAATCTAACAAACTTGTTGCGTTGTGATCACTAACGGCTGATTCCGATCACACAAAGATAAATTTATCAGGTATAGAGAGAGAGAGAGGGGGAGACAGAGAAGGATGAACAAATTGATAACGACATTAATAATTATCATGGTGTTCTGTGTAGTATTAAAGGACGTCTTTGTTGTGTTTTCTTCGGGGGTTGGGATGGCCTAGTGGTCTAGAGTGCCGCGCTTCGACCTCTAGCTGGCCGATCACCTCTGGCTTGCGGCTGTGGTTTCGAGCCCTAGTGTGCGCGTATGTGACATGGAGATAGGGGCGCCTTCTCAACCTTGTGGGTTTCCTCCGGGCACTTCGGTTTCCTCTCACTGCTAAAGACTATTACGCGCAAGAGAATTATTGAAATAAAAATTGAAAAAAAAACATACGTTAGTCCCAAAATGACCTAGTTTGTGTCGAGTGGACGTTGAACTCTATTTCTCTCTCGTAGTCGTAACTACAGGTTATAAATTGTTTAGAGAGAGAGAGAGAGATAGTGAGAGAGAGAGAGGGGGGGACTAGCTAGGTCATTTCGCGATCAACATATAATGGTGCAATTTTATTTCAATAATTCGCTGGCGCGTATAGGTCTTTAGCAGGGGAGGTAAACGGAAGACCCGGAGAAAACCCACGAGGTTATGAGCTATATAAACACATTTACATTAAATGTAAACGTGATAGACTTTGATATAGATGGCGTGTATGCAAAATTCCCCTCGCCTTTGGAATTCGATATTAGCGTAGGCCGTAGTGCCGCTGTCCAGGAAAAAATTTCTCTCATTAAACACTGTATGGCTCAACGGCGTACTCTTATATCGAATTCCAACTGCCAAAGGATCATTTACGTGCACACCAATGTGTACACGGGAACTCGTTAATGGGTAGAACGTAGTAATTTGACCATATTTAGTTATCCATTCGTTGGGTTCCGAGCTTCACCCCGTCTTCATTAGCTCAGTTGGACGTTAAACCCCATTTCATCTCATCTGACTCTATTAAACGATCCCGTCTTCAATTAGCCCAGGTTAGGTGCAAAAGCGTAGGACTATAAACCCCATTTTATTCATCCTTTCTATTGAACGTATTTGTATTTACTGTGATAGAGGAGAAGTTGAGGACGAAGAACACTTTATTTTTAACTGTGATAAATACTCACCAATTAGAAACGACCTTTGTGCCAAAGCCTGTCATTATAACCCTGATTTTAATTATGTATCAAACCAACATAAGCTTTTATTTTTAATGACAAATGAACAGATTTTACCCTTTTTTGCCTCTTGTATTTTTAAGATGTTTGAATTGAGAAAGAGTTTGTTAGTGATGTGATATTTTAATCTTTTTAATTTGGTATTATTCGTGTTGTTTTATTCTTATTTATAATTTAATGATTATATTAATGTGACAATTCCAAACCGTGTCTCATAAGTCGTCATCGGCTGGCATCTACTTTTTACTCAATGTTATTATATGTATCCATATTTTAAACCTTTGTATACATGTAGATGGTGACACGTTAATAAAATATATTTTATCTTTTTTTTTATCTTTTTTTGTTATCTATCATTACCCGGTTAGGAGCAGAACATTAGGACGCTAAACCCCATTTCATTCTCATTTCTCGGCGTCTGATTTGTAGCAGTCGTGAACGCTCCTTTTATGGCAAACGTAACTAATGTGACGAAATTTATGACGTAGCTGGCTTTTTTTTTCAGGTAGCGTGTCTCAGATGTTCAGACTGCTTTTATGGCTAGACAGACACGTGACACGTGACACAAGACGCATAGTATAAGATTGTATACTATAATTAAATGTCACTTTGATCACTCACCTTGGGTGGTCCAATTAGTTAACACGTCATGCAATATAGCTATAGATCACGGCATCTGTCATCGAGTCAAATGACATGGGTTAGATTCTTCGGTTGTATGCGAAAAGGAATGGAATCGCCTGAAAAACCCTTTCTGTTTTCTCTATAACTTCAAGTTTCTTCCCGGGGATCACTTAGCTAAGAGGGTGAGACGCTGGAGGCAGGGTGTTTGATCCATGCATTCACCGAGAAAGTGCATCCAGATTTTCCCCATGTCAGTGATGCAGGACGGGGGGCCTGACAATGACAGCGTGCACGTAAAAGATCCCTTGGAAGTTGGAATTCTAAATAATGAATGAATGAAATGGAGTTTAACATCCTACTATTATGCACCTAACCTGGGCTAATGGAAGACGGGCATACGCCATACAGTGTGCTATGAGGGAAATTTTGCTTGGGCAGCGGCGCTACGGCCTATCTCTATCTCTAATTTCACGAAATGGCCTAGTTTGTGTCGAGTCTCTCTTTCTCTTTCTCCCCTCTGTATCTCCCGTATTTTTGCAATTTGTTTGACATGTCATTAGCCAAATCGCTCATGAAATGTAAGACGCTTAGCCCCATTGGATTTGTTGTCTTTTCATATTATTTTAGATCTATGCAATCCCTTCGAGATATTACAAAACTCGTTTATAACTGGCGCTAGACTAGAACATATCATATAAACAGGTCTATTCAATTGAAGACTCCGGGGAAAAACTGGTGATATTTTCTGACTTTTTAGAAAATGGAAATTTCCAGTTTTAACACCCATTTTTTCAGTTTGGATTGTTTTTTTACATAGTGCAAATTTCTATAAATAACCATGTATTTAATGAGAACTGTAATTGAGCCGATTCACACTCAGATAAAGTGGGCATTTGATTTGACTGACCATGGTTAGGACATCACCAGTTTTTCCCTTTTATGCCTTTCAAAAACCCTCTGTAGAGAGTGACATGTCCAGTTGTTCCCACTCGGCAAATCTCGACAGATTCCGGTACCCTACATCTAGACTCGGCTGTATGATGAATTCCACCATTTTGGAACTATTTTAAAGGTCCGGATAAAACAATGGCTCTCCCATGGAGAATATGTCAACAAACTAAAAAATGGCTGCCCCCATAGCAATTATATCTAGAAAAGACGCCATTTTGGGACTTTTTTTTGTAAAAGCGGCACGTTTTCCTGTTAAAGTAATTCGGCAGTTGACTAGCCTCATCGCAAATGTATGGTCGTAGGGAAATATCACTTACTATCATACATCCGAGTCTAGATGTAGGTTACGGAGGGTACCGGAGTCTATCGAGGTTTTCCGAATGCAGTTGTTCCATACAATCTTTATGGAGATGAAAAAAGGGACCAAGGGGTAACATCAGGGGAAGTAATCAAACAAAGGCATAAATCTGTTCATCTACGGTTGTTCTCCTGTGGTCTTCAATTCCTTTGGGATATAAACCGGTGATGTCCACATTTATAAAGAACAGAGAAGGGACTAAGGGGTAAAATCAGGGGAAGAAATTGAACAAAAGCATAAATATGGACATCACCGGTTTTTCCCCTGTGGTCTTCAATTCCTTAGGGGGATAAATAACAAATTATATAACCCCTAGTTTATGTGACAAAGTAATCTATATCTGAAGTTGACGTTTAAACTCTCTATAACGGGGGGGGGGGGGTGGCCTAGTGGTCTAGGGTGCCGCGCTTCGACCTCTAGCTGGCCGGTCATTTTTAAGAAATGAAAACCAATACGTTAGTCCCAAAATGACCTAGTTTGTGTCGAGTGGACGTTAAACCCCATCTCTCTCTCTCTCTCTCTCTCTCTCTCTCTCTCTCAAGGCACGATCTTCTTAAATATCTTTACAAGCTACACATAATCCTAGTGTAACACTAGACAGAGAGAGAGAGAAATGAGGTTTAACGTCCATCAACACAACTAGGTCATTTCGGGACTAACACATGGTTTTAATTTCATTTCAATAATTCGCTTGCGCGTCGGGATCTTTAGCAGTTGGAGGAAACCGGAGTGCCCGGAGGAAACCCACGAGGTTGAGAAGACGCCTCTATCTCCATGCCACATACGCTCACACCAGGGCTCGAAACCACAGCTGCAAGCCAGAGGTGTCCGGCCAGCTAGAGGTCGAAGCGCGGCACTCTAGGCCACTAGGCCACCCCAACCCAAACACTAGCACTAGACATAACTTCAAAGAGAATGTATAAGTGGTCAGTGCATCATACTTTCACCTGACAATATGCAGTGTAATTACAGTCAAACACCATAATTTGATACTGTTAATAAATATATCGTCTTTAAATGGCATTTAGTAATTGAACAGTAACACACTAACACTATTTATGGTTTAAAATGATAACAAATATATGTGTGTAAATAGCCTTTTACTTCCACCGAAGTGATATCGTAGGCAAGAAAACATCAAGTATTTTTTCCAGTTAAAAGAAGCCATAAATATGGACATTATTTATAACAAGCAATGATCAAAGCAATGATGACAAACCCTAAGTAGTTATGGTAAGCCGAAGCCATAATTAAATACAAATCTCAAGAACTCTGAGTCTGGGTAAGCGGTAATTAATAATCAGTATTACCCTAGAATCAATCTCGAAACCAGAAAAATGTAGCTTGCAAGCTGTCAAGCAAACCACGTGATGCATACTAATTAGCCATGTGGCTTGAATTGAGACTGAGCGTGCTGCTATGTGTACTAAACGTTAAAAAAACATAAATTTGTGTTTATAATATCCTAATAAACATTGACATTTGATCAGATTTTCGGCCAAAGGACGACGCGTGAACACAATACAGCAGTAAACTTATGCCAAATCTGTATGATTACTATAGAGCCCAGTGAGCGTATTGAACCAACTATGTCACTTCCGGTTTAAATAAAAATTAATTTCTCACTTACAAAAGCTTTTTTGCTGTGTGTTACAGAGGGGATTATTTATAAATATATATTTAAGATTTATGGAAAACTTGTTGAAAATCGTTGGTCTTCCCCTTTAATGGATTTAAACACAAAATTAATCAGTTTTATTCTTAAAACATTAACATTTTTGTCCGTCTTGTGACTATTCATGAATAATGTCATTGATATATATTTATATTACATGAAAGGTTGATTGGGCGTGAAATAGTTTTCAGACCAACCGATTAGTTAATAAATAAACTATAAAGCTATATCAATACTATTATTGCTGACTGACTGACTATACAACAGGTAATGGGCGACACCACGACATCACGACATGATACCAATCAGCCACCATAGTTAATAATTAAACTAGAACTATATCCATACTATTATTGTTGACTATAATTATTGACTTTACATCAGGTTTGAATAACCTACTTACATCTAAAACACGATCAGTAGGCTATTGAAATGCCATCATTATTTAAAGGCACACTAAGTCCGAGAGAGAGAGAGAGTGGCGGAGCCACGGGGGGGGGGGGTATTTGAAAATCATGGCCATCCCAATTTTGCTAAAAATGACATAAAATTTATGGGGGGGGGGGAGGATATGGTTAAATAACAACATCGCTTTTTTGTGCATTATATTATATTAAAGTGCAACATCACATGTTTGAAAGGGCTTTTCTCGACCTAAAACGGGTGTGTCCATTAGCTGGAGAAGGGCGTTTCCCTAAGCAAAAAGGGCGTGGCTAAAAAAAAAATTCTGGGGGCAAAGCCCCCACACCCTCATAGCTTTTTACCCCCCCCCCCCCACCCAGCACCGACTGGCGCCGCCGCTGGAGATAGAGAGAGAGAGAGAGTGAGAAAGAGGTTCAACGTCCAATCGACACAAACATGATTTAATTTTTATTTCAATAATTCTCTTGTAAGGGTCTCTAGCAGTAGGAGGAAACCGGAGTACCCGGAGAAAACCCACGAGGCTGGACAGGCGAGCTTACTTATTCGCGCAAGCGAATTATTGAAATAAAAATTGAAAACCATACGTTAGTCCCAAAATGACCTAGTTTGTGACCAGTGGACGTTAAACCCATTTCTCTCTCTCTCTCTCTTACCGTAACCGCATCGCCCACAAAACGTTGACTTATATTGCAGATATCCGATGACATCAAGAGTTGATTATGGTCTTGATAAGTTAATCAATGTCTAATTTATAATTTAGATAACATATTAGTCCCTAAAATTAGCTAGTTTGTATAAAGTGGACTTTAAACTCAATTTCTCCTCTCCCAACGTGGGTTCAGTGGTGCCTATAAGGTCTTTGTTTGAAGTTTAACCAAAATGTCGGCAACATATCTTCACCGATAATAAACGGAATATTGTTCTTTAAACGCTCTCATCTTAATACTGACGCTTGTCGGAGTGTTGTTAGAGCATTGGTAACATCGCATTTGGACTATGCAAATTCACTTCTATTAGGAGCACCAGAAACAGCTTTAAACAGACTACAAATAGCGCAAAACAATGATGCACGTCTCATAACTAGAACACGAAAATTTGATCATATATCAGCTAAATTACAGAAACTCCATTGGCTTCCAGTTCGAGCGAGGGTTCAATTTAAAGCTCTTGTGAATGTGTTTAAATCAATTTATTCTGACACTGGACCCAGTTCTTTGGTGCCTATACCCCCCGGCGATCCAACCTTCGTTCTGCAAGTGATCGTAGCATAATGAGGATCCCTAAATATAATAAGCGTTCTGGTGAATATGCTTTCTCCGTCAGAGCAGCTAAAATGTGGAATAATCTTCCAAAAACTCTCCGAGAGTCCTCTTCCATCCAGAGCTTTAAGACTAACTTAAAAACATACTTATTTCAAACATGTTTTTGAACTGTTTTGTTGTGAATGCGCTTAGAAACATTCTTGTGTAATGAAGCGCTATATAAATCGAATAATAATAATAATAATAATAATAATATAGTAACTGGATAGAATAACAACAAAACACATACTTATGGAAAACAGCTACTAGTGTATTTTAAGGCGACGTTTCGTACAGTATTCTCTCTACGTTACCAAGCTAATACAGTAAAACAGGTATGAGGCAAATATATATAGACAAAATACAACAACTAAGCCACGTGCGTGACCCCTACTTCACCTGGTCACTGGTCAGATGGTGCCAGGAAAACTCGTCATCTGGTCAGATCACTTAGTCACTGTGACCTCCAGGTCGATTCTGAGTTGTCTGGTTAATGACGAGTCAGCACCCGTGACGTGATCTGACCAGGTGACGAGTTTCCCTGACACCATCTGACCACTGTGACCAGGTGAAGTAGGGGTCACGTGGCTTAGTGGGTAAGACGCTAAAGGTCGGGTGTCCGATCCCTGTAATGGCCGATAAATTTAATCCAGATTTACCGGCCTGGTCCCTTGTCAGTGAGGTTGCGTGTACAAATTGAATTGCTCGTAAAAGATCCCTAGGGAGAGTAGGACGTAGCGCAGCTGCCTGGGCAAACGGGCAAAATTCCCCTCATAGCACACTGCATAGCCCGAACCCGTCGTCAATTACCCGAGTTTATACTACCGTGAGATCTTATCAACGCGGCTAACATCAGACAGAAGTCACCCATAAAGTATGTTTTTGTTCAAAATATTGCGACACGGTTTACCTTTACAATCAATCTGATTAAAACACAGATCCTATTTCGATTCGTTTTTTTAGTGGAAAATTTCGTTTTACTTGTCTTTACTTCTGTAGTTTAAATCAGATTGCCTTCAATGAGATTAAAGCTACGTTCACACTACATCCGCATTGGATGCGAATTCCGGAGACCGGCCTCCGGAATTCGGATTGGTTTTTCCCGCATTAAAAGTGGTGCGTCACATTACAGTTTTTTCGGATTGAATCCACGTCATTGAGTACACGGAAAATCTGTCTTTCGTCCCATCTGAACGACTACAGCCATCAGCCTCCCCCCCCGCCTTGCAACAGCAACACTGGTATGGGAAACCACGCTAGAAAATCGAATAAACCGTTCAGAATAATTGTTCGGGTTGAATTCGGAAAAATATACGGATTCGTTAATTCAGATTCAGTTCAGTTTTTATCGAATTCAGTGTGGCGCCAAAGTCCGGAATAAGGCTTTATTCTGAATTCAATGCAGGTTAAAGCCCTAGTGTGAACGCAGCTTAAGCTGGTCGGATAGCCGTAATAGATGTAATCAAATTATTCATTAAATGTATCGAATCTCATTTTCAATATATTTTGTTTCATTATAGAGAAAATCACTTTAGAGAACTGTTCGAGACATCTAATGTATTACGTATTGAGAATAATGAAGTCAAATTACACCTTAATCCCTAAAAACAAAAGGCACCGAATGGTCCATTATAACTTATTTAGAAATACATTACTATGTTCTTTATTGTTAAAGGTTATGTATAGATGTACATATAAATATGTTAATAAAACAGAGAGGCGGCTTCTCACCAATGCATCGAGGGTTCAATCCCAGCTCAGGGCAAGAACTTTATCGTTGTAAGTGAGAGGGATATTCGGTCTCCCGTCTGATCAGGCAGGTTTCCCCCGAGTTCTTCGGTTTCTTCCCACAGTAATGGTTTTCGCACGATCTGTGCCAAGGGCCAAATTGAAAACAAGTCTCAGGCTTAATTTGCTACCCTTGTAAAATGACGAGATTATTATAAAACGTGGATAAAAACCCAAACGAATTAGCTCCCTTGTCAACAAGTTTAGGCATCTATAATATTCCATTTAATTAAAGTAATTGAGTAATACAAGTCGAGATAAAATCAATAGATAAAAATTCTCACAACAATTCGTGTTGTTTACTCTAAATATCAGATATTACATCCAATGGCAACATTTTACACACACATATAACCAAATAGCTAAGAGAAACAGAGAAAGGGAGAGATAGAGATAGAGAGGGAGAAAGAGAGATAGGGAGAGAGAAAGAGGGAGAGAGAGAGAGGGAGAAAGAGCAAGAGGGAGAGAAAGAGGGAGATAGATTGATAGAAATAGAGAGAGAGAAAGACGGAGAGAGAGAGTGATAGAGATAGAGAGAGAGAAAGATGGAGAGAGAGTGATATAGATAGGGAGAGAGAAAGAGAGATAGATACGGAGCTACGGTTTAACGTCCACTCGACACAACTAGGTCATTTCGGGACTAACGTTTAGTATTATACACTCATATTAAACCAACTTTTTGAGAGAGAGAGAGAGAGAGAGAGAGAGAGAGAGAGTCGGTGGGAGGTAACGTCCAGTCGACAGAGACTAGGTAATTCCGGGACTAAGATATGACACATAGTTAAATTTTATTTCAGTTATTCGCTTGCATGCAGGGGCCTCTTAACATTGGGAGAAAACATGAGGACTCGGAAAACCCACGAGGTTAGACAGGCGACCCTAATCCTTGTCATGTACAACTTGGGATTCGAAATCACACCAGTTGACTCAATGACAGACTTTACGATACAGACCGCACGCGTTTAAACATGCGGCCACGCCCCCCCCCCCCCGTTCTGCACACAGAGAACTCCCTACCAGAATTTTATTGAAAAATTAGTGATTTTTTATGATCCATTTTTCACCTTTTAAAAAACACAAACACTAAATAAACATTTTCAAATCAATTAAATATGAAAGTGGAGCCAGTATAAATAGTTCTAAAAATTCTCGAAGTACAGTTAATGTTTTCGTATAAAATTGTCGATGTAGGAATTAAAATGGCGGTCAACTAGCTTCGTGTAGAGCTAATTGCAGACAAACAATGCAAGTTTCGTATGGCACTTTATCTATCAAATACGTAAGAGAATGCGTCTTGAACTTTTAGATATAATAAAGCCAACTTGTCAAGCTTTGATAGCCATCAAGATAATGTATCAATGACTTCAGATTTTTTGAGAAAAGCCCCGGGAGTTTGACCTCTGGATGACCTGCAACTACTGTAACACCACCGATGTATTCAAGTCAGGGTTATATAGTTATGATTGTTATTTTAAAAGCAATATTTTTTTCAGAGAGAGAGAGAGAGAGAGAAATGGGGTTTAACGTCTACTCAACACAACTAGGTCATTTCGGGACTAATATTTTATTCAGATTTGTATCTGAATAGGGGGAGAGAGAGAGAAATGGGGTTTAACGTCCACTCAACACAGCTAGGTCATTTCGGGACTAATATCTGAATAGGGACTTGGGAACAGGCTTAGCCTATAATAAACTCATCTAGTTGAAATTATTTCTAAAGCAATGGTGAAATAAAAGGGATTTTTAGTTATTAAACAGGGGCCTGTTTCACGAAATTTTAACTAAGATAAAATCCGATTTTAGTTATTCGATTGGATAGTATTAGATTGATTTTAGCGCTTAGCCAATCAGATTTAAGTATGTACTAAAATTTGGATTTTATCTTAAGTTAAAATTTCGTGAAACAGGCCCCAGGAGTTTAAGAATATCTTAAGAATCCTGGAATTTCATTAGCTAAGTGTTAACCTTAATTTAAAATATTATAGTTTAAAGTTTTCGTGAATTACAAAATGATGCGGTTCAACGTCCTACTGTTCTGTTCTGACTAGGTTGGTTAAGACGGGCGTACGCTATTATAGAAGACCAAACAGCTCTGTATTCATGGTCATTAATTCATATTCCTTCATTTGTTGTCTTATTTCTTCATTTGTTGTCTTATTTCTTCATTTGTGTCATATTCCTTCATTTGTTGTCTTATTTCTTGTCCTATTTCTTCATTTGTTGTCTTATTTCTTCGTTTGTTGTCTTATTTCTTCATTTGTTGTCTTATTTCTTCATTTGTTGTCTTATTTCGACATTTGTTGTCTTATTTCTGCATTCATTTGTTGTCTTATTTCTTCATTTGATGTCTTATTTCTTCATTTGTGTCTTATTTCTTCATTTGATGTCTTATTTCTTCATTTGTTGTCTTATTCTTGTCTTATTTCTTCATTTGTTGTCTTATTTCTTCATTTGATGTCTTATTTCTTCATTTGTTGTCTTATTTCTTCATTTGATGTCTTATTTCTTCATTTGTTGTCTTATTCTTGTCTTATTTCTTCATTTGTGTCTTATTTCTTCATTTGTTGTCTTATTTCTTGTCCTATTTCTTCATTTGTTGTCTTATTTAGACATTTGTACACTTCAATTAACATTTGTATCTTAAAATGTTAATTTTGATGTACAAATGTCGAAATACGACAACAAATGAAGAAATAAGAATGAAGGACTATGAATTAAGAATTAAGGATTAAGACCACTGAATAAAGAGCTGTTTGGTCTTCCATACGCTATACGGTGTACAAGGAGAGAAATTGTGCTCTCCGAGCGGCGCTACGGCCTACCCTTATATCGAATTCAAATTTTTACATGCACCTCGGTTTTTCGTCTTATCCGAATGATTAGACAGTTTTTCTTGGCAAGCCATCTATATTGCACCACTGACAAGGGAAAGCACGCTTGAACCAGCGGTGGAAGCGGGCGTTAAATAAAGCTATTACACCCACCCACACTTTCTCGGCAAACACCAGAGGCGAACCCCGTGCTAGCGAGACGGTCCCAGTGCTGTAATCACTACGGCACACTGATGTGTACCCAACCCCCGCCCGCCAACACACACAGTCTTCTGTGAATAAGGTCCCAGTGCTGTAATCACTACGGCACACTGATGTGTACCCAACCCCCGCCCGCCAACACACACAGTCTTCTGTGAATAAGGTCCCAGTGCTGTAATCACTACGGCACACTGATGTGTACCCAACCCCCGCCCGCCAACACACACAGTCTTCTGTGAATAAGGTCCCAGTGCTGTAATCACTACGGCACACTGATGTGTACCCAATCCCCGCCCGCCAACACACACAGTCTTCTGTGAATAAGGTCCCAGTGCTGTGATCACTACGGCACACTGATGTGTACCCAACCCACGCCAGCCAACACACACAGGAAAAACCCACGAGGTTAGGCATGATATATTTCATACCCGGCATTGATTGACAAAATATATGATTTGGTTGCAACACCTTCGTAATAATAATAATAATAATAATGAGGTTTTATATAGCGTCTTCTCCATGTTGACACATGCTCAAAACGCTTTTAGTAATAGCTCGACCAGTGGTAAAACTGTCGAAACAGGAAAGTCTTTAGTGCGGATTTAAATTGATTAAAAGTTTGTTAATTCTTGATCTGTTGTGGAAGTTCGTTCCACAATCTAGGACCTGCTGAACTAGAACAACTAGTGACTGTTTATTTTGAGAGCGAAGTGATCTAATAGGGTTATAGTCATGTTTTACTGGTATATGATTGTAAAGCGCTTCTGAACACCGTTGGTGGAATTAGCGCTATATAAATGTTTAAATAATAATAATAATAATATAAGAGTTCAGATAAGTAATAGCCGTGATACAATCGTAGAACATTTAATATAAACCGTAAAACATTTGCGAACGACCGTAGAACATTTGCGAATAATTTAAAACATTTGTAATAGACCTTGATGAGGCACAGCAATTCCGTATATCAGGTTTCCGCTATCACCATTCGTGCTGTCATTGAAATCGTGGTTTTAATCCTGGTATGTGATCCTATCGGGTCTTATCATATATTGAGGTCAGTCGTCAGTGCCGGACTGGTTGGCCGATGTCCCACTTGCCATACCTGTGACACGGCCCACGAGCAAATGGCGGACGAAGCCCGCCTACGACCGCCCCTGTGCGAGGCGCGAGCGCTCGAGGGGGTCTGGGGGGTTCTCACCCCAAATTTTTTTGAAAAATAGACAGCCGCAAACCCATTTTCCAAGCACCTCAGACCAGAGCAGCGGATGAAGATATATGGTGACATGCGAGAACTTTAATCACACATCCTCGAATACGAATAGAGAAATCTCCTCCCCTCTTTTACTACCTTTTCTTTTTCTTTTTTTTTACTTTTTTCTTTTTTTTCTTTGAGGCTTAGGCCCATATATTTTTTTCGGCAAGTGGGCAAGTGGGCTCAGTCCGGCACTGTCAGTCGTAGCAATCGTGTTGATCGTATCGAAACGTAACTATCTGCACGCAATCTTTTTTTTACAGAGAATTACTTACGAATTATCTCTGTCACAGATGACTGTCTTGAACACGTGCATTGAATTCTCGTGGCGTCAGTCATTGGCTCAACGGCTCGTGCGTTGTTTACATAACACCGAACTGCTTCGGGCAAAATGATGCCGTTTACTCATTTTAATACCCATTTACACTAAATAGGAAATATTTTTTAACTACAGATACTTCAACCGTCTTTATTTATTTTTCATATACTTCAAAAAAATGTTTTAGAATTTATTTTGTCGGGGGAAAAAAGTTAATATTTTGCCGAATTAAGAAGCATAGATGTCGTCTTTATCAGTGATACTAGCGGCCAAACGAATATTCACTGCGGGTCTAGTTTGATCTGCACGTAGCAGATCGCGGACTCAATAGGGACAATCCAATCGTAATGCATCACACGACGACTGGGACCTAGCATTAGCAAAAGAAAACGGACACATTCATTCTGATACTGGACAAAAATATTCAAAGAATTAGCAAAGAATTGCACAAGCACGTTCTCACGATAACATGTAATTTTACTGTTCGCTAAAAAAAAAAACGAGTTTCATATGGACATAGCCTAAGATGTCTTTTTACCATTGGCTTTCAAACCGCGTTTCAAACGGAATAATATAAAATGTCATTTTACAATTAGCTAGTAACCTCGTTAACTGTTGGCTTTAAAGTTGCAATTTCAAATTTTTAATTTATTAAAATAAAGCCTTAAAATTGATGGTATCCATAAACAGTCCCACCTTGTTAAAGAATAATCCTATTAATCCTATAATTCACTATTTCCAGCTGAGAAATTGGCAAAAATATCAATTTCAACTTCAAATTCCAACGTTGGAAAATGGCCGTCTATGTTGTCTTTCAGAGAACAAGGGGGGTAACTGTGTTATTATTTCGGGTGTCACTGGTTTTTGAGGGTGGGAAATAATGCCCATGGTCGTATAATAGTGAGTTGACAACATATTGAGCAAAAGACATAGAAATATTTATGTTTTTACTTTCTTAGAAAATTTGAAATTCTCGCTTTAAAGCCGCTTTTCGAATACACATAACATAATTATGGCATTTACAAAAATAAAAAAAAAATAATGTGGATAAAAATTCAATCGTCACAAACAGCAAACACGGGAAACACATTAATAGGTATTTTAATTAACAATTGTCAAAATGTGAGACTGGAATCTTAAAGCTTTTTCCCCCATCGACATCTGAAAAAAGTCTTATCCCCAACAGCAAACACATGAAACACATTTTTTTAACAACTGTCATTTTAGAAATAGTACAATGATTGAAACTGGAAGCTTACTGATAGCTTTCTCCCCCATCGACAGCTGAAAGAAGTCCCAAGGCTTTCAAAAAAGATATAATAAGCTTGTTATTTTGGCTTAAATTAAGGTCACTATTTTGCCTGATTACACTATTTTGCGCATTCCGTTTTTTTTAAGACTTCGAATTTTGTCTAATGGTTTGGATTGTTAGATAAAATTAATTGAAATTTAGGGTATTTTTTAGATAAAATTAATTGAAATTTAGGGTATTTAGGGTATTTTTTAGATAAAATTAATTGAAATTTAGGGTATTTATTTGGCACTTTCTGATACATAGACCCGGAATGGTCGCCCGAACCGAGTCACCTCCTCGTGTTGTTACTTTCCCTACGCATACATTAAATAGTACTCTAAAATACGCTATAGCAATACATTCAAAATATCAAAATTCGAATCAAGGATTAAATCAATAAAACAATCAATAAAATGAATAAAATCAATAAAATGAACAAGAAGGCTTTCTTACCTGACAATGATGAATGCTTTGTTAGCTCAAACGTCAACCATAAAATAAATCCCCAAAAATACAAAACAAATCCTCACAATGATACACGTTCACATATTTCTCGGGGAAATGAACAAAAACTCTAACAAACAGTCGTCAGATATCCTATACAACTACTCATAGTTAACAACTGATGATCGTGAACTTGGATTAATTCGATGTCCAATAGCAGTATAATTGGTCCAACTAGTCGCACAACTTTGTAAATGCGTGTTGCTTAAGATAAGTTGATGACATCGTGTAAGTTTGAAAGTAAGAAAAGACACGATCCATGGATCATGTGTTGGTAATAACTGCGGTCTGTTAGTTATTGATTACTGTAGTACTATATATATATATATAGACACACGACAGACTTTTACTCTGGCTTTAAAGGACAATATTGGTGTCAGTCATTATCACATATGTCATAGAGAGAAAGAGAGGGGGAGAGAGGGAGAGAGAGAGAGAGAGAGTACTTTTACTTGGCTTTAAAGGACAATATTGGTGTCAGTCATTATCACAATGTGTCACAGAGAGAAAGAGAGGGGGAGAGAGGGAGAGAGAGAGAGAGAGAGATAGAGAGAGAGTACTTTTACTTGGCTTTAAAGGACAATATTGGTGTCAGTCATTATCACATATTTATGTCACAGAGAGAAAGAGAGGGGGAGAGAGGGAGAGAGGGGACGAGAGAGAGAGAGAGACAAAGAGAGAGGGAGAGCGAAGTGGGGTTTAACGTCCACTCGACACAAACTAGGCCATTTCGGGACTAACATATGTTTTTTTTTAAACTTACATTTCAATAATTCGCTTGCGCGTAGGAGTCTTTAGTAGTGGGAGGAAACCGGAGGACCCAGAGT
This sequence comes from Patella pellucida, assembly GCA_917208275.1. Classification (NCBI taxonomy): domain Eukaryota; kingdom Metazoa; phylum Mollusca; class Gastropoda; family Patellidae; genus Patella; species Patella pellucida. The sequence continues at coordinate 88,748,063 of OU795036.1, read as the reverse complement.
GGAATTTTTGAAATCAAGACACCTCTGAACGAGGACATAGCTGTCTCCGCCAATAATCTTTGGATTTTCGTGATCTTAAATTCATTGTCGTGGTTTTTTATCATATGCCGACACCATCTATGATACAATTGGAGCAATCGAAAGTAGTTTTCGTTGACTTCCGGTTGGAAATACCAATTTCGGGTTTCAAACTCGGATTGGTTTTAGCCGATAATCTTTGGATTTTCGGGATCTGAAGTTCATTCTTGTTTTTTTTTCATTATGCGGACCCCATTCTAGGGTTGTTTTGATGACATGTCATACTACACTATAACGTGATATAGCTGATCTAACACGTTCCAAATATAATTTCAACACAGAGATCTCACAGTCTCATATAACAACATTTGGTCTTCGAAGGAGTTATTAGTGAGCAGAAATTCGCCCGTGGACATGTTATCACTCGTCACTTCAGTCGGGTATATAGAGGGATAACTCTGGCTTTCCTTTTGCGTTCGTCACTTCCGGTTGTTGAAACCTCCATTACGTATCTATCGTAGCAACAATCTCTGTATTAAAATTATACTTGGATAATATCTGGAGGGTGGGGTTGGATGGCCGAATAGTTAGCACGTGCGTGTTGTATCATAAAGTCTGTCATTGAGTTAACTGGCGTGATTTCGAATTCCCGGTTGTACCTGACACGGAGTAGGGTCGCCTTATTGGTTTTCTCTGGTCATAAGGTTTTCTCCCACTGCTAAAGACCCCCTCGCGCAGGCGAATTATCAAATTAAAATTAAGCAATATATTAGTCCCGAAATGACCTAGTTTGTGTTAAGCGGACGTTACACCTCATCTCTCTCTCTCCCCCCCTCTCTGCGTACCTCGTCCTATGAAACGTTAGTACACCCCACCCCACACAAGGTCGACTGGAATGCGTACCTCGATGTACGGGGGCGACAAGAACCGTGACCCACCCACGGAAGCAGCATCGGATCGTTGATCAAACATTAGTACATTTCACTCCACAGAAGGTCGACTGGAAAGGCGTTTCTAGTCGTTCGAAATGGACCAAAACATAGCTTTATATCACTCAAAAGCCAATTTCATTCCACAGAAGTAAGACTAACACAGGGAAGAAGTACATAGTCTTTCGGATGGGACAGAAATCTAGATCCACAAGTCGACACAGCGTCGTGTCTTTTATTACTCAATAGTACATTCACCCCACAACATGCTAACGGGTGTGCCTAGTCTTTCGGATGGGGCCAAAAACGAGGTGAGCACGTGAAGCAAACCATGACGGTTGAAATACTACTACTACTACTACTACTACTACTACTACTTCATATTTGGAGGATCAATAAAGATATATACTGCTACTACTACTACTACCCCCCCACTCCTCATACCCCTACCACTATAGCCGCCCCACCACCGCTACTAATACTAGCTCTACTAATTGTATTGTCATTCTAACACGTCTGGGCACAATCGAATTATTGATATTGTATTAAGCTCGATGAGAACAGAATTCTTGATTATTTGGTCTTAAAATTATGGTCTGGGCGTGAAGCAAAGTTCATATTTTTTTTCGCTTCTATCTAACCTAAATTACTGTGTATAAAAAAAATAGGCTACCACCTCCAGCTCCAATATAAATTAGGCGGGTTGGATGGCCGAGTGGTTAGAACGTGCGTGCTGTATCATAAAGCCTGTCATTATGTTAACTACCAAGTTTCGAATCCCCGGTTGTACGTGGCAAGGGGGTAGGTTCGCCTGTCCAGCCCCGTGGGGTTTCTCCGTGTCCACCGGTTGCCTTCCACTGCTGAAAAACTCTACGCACAAGCGAATTAGTCCCGAAATGACCTAGTTTGTGTCGAGTGGAAGTTAAACCCCATTTCTCCCTCTCTGTCCCTATCTCTCTCCCTCATCTCTCTCTCGCTCTCTGGCTGTCTCTCTGGCTCCCTGTCTCTCTCTCTCTCTCTCTCTGGCTGTCTCTCTGGCTCCCTGTCTCTCTCTCTCTCTCTCTCCCTCTCTCTCTAAGCTAAATTACCGTGTATAGAATAAATACCACCCTAAGTCACTATATTATTAATTATTACAAAAGTAATAGAGTTTATTATAAGCATTATATCGATCTACCCGGTTAATTGATAAAGTTAATTAACTAAGTTAATTAATGTCAATAAATATTTAACCGCACCCTATCGACGAGAAAATATCTATAAACTGTAATACACAATTAAAGAAAACATATGTGATAGAACTGTTTAAATACATTTTAAATATAATTTTAACACAGAGATAATTGCTACGGAAGATGTGTGACAAACGCTTGGATAGACGGGAAGTGACGACAAACATGACAATTTGGAATGTATTTAACCAGTTCTATCAGATATGTAATAATGACTGACACCAACGTTGTCCTTTAAAGCTTCTCGGATGAACCTGTCCAGTGCCGGACTGGTGGGTCGAAGGCCCACTTGCCATACCTGTGACAAGGCCCACGAGCAAATTGCGGGCGAAATCCGCCTATGAGCGCTCGAGGGTGGTTTTGGGGGGGGGGGTCTCCCCCCATAAAATTTTGAAAAATAGACAGCCGCAAACCCATTTTCCAAGCACCTCAGGCCAGAGCAGCGGATGGAGATATATGGTGACCTGCGAGCACTTTAATCACACATCCTCGAATACGAATAGAATTTGTTTCTTCCAACGAAATCTATCTTTCTGCTTTTCTTTCCTTTCCTTTCCCTGTTTCCTCTCCTCCCCTCTTTTACTCCTTTTCTTATTCTTTTTTTTTACTTTTTTCTTTTTTTCTTTGAGGCTTAGGCCCATATTTTTTGTTTTCGGCTTAGGCCCACTTGCCATTGGCAAGTGGGCAAGTGGGCCCAGTCCGGCACTGAACCTGTCTCAAAGGGCATGCGTAACTATGAGGTAGTCAGAGCGTAGCGTGACTCCATAGTGATATAACAACGTAACCGCAACGCATCATGTACGTCAGGTGACTCAAACAAACTCAATAAACTAAAGAAATCAACGCAGTGAAACGCAATAATTTATTTTGGCCATGTTTTGATTACTATTCTCGAAACCAAAATAAACTAGTACCTGTATATTCTTCCATAAGCATCATGTCTCTTTTCACGACGTCGAATTTTAAAACCGTGTTTTAAAGGGACGTTTTTTTTATGTTCTATGCCTCCTTTACGAGTTAATTAAAGTGACTATCCCGAGTCTCAGAAATTAAAGTCCGTGTATGTAGGCCGTTTAAGCGCTAAAATGTAGAGACATGGTGCTTTTATCGGGTCTCAAAATTTCAGCTCAAAATATTGAATCGTTTGGACGTGAACGTTAAAAACCGCTCTCCATTTCCAGATGAAGACCGACGGGTTTAAATTGTTTGAAAACGTATCAGGTATTTTGAGTTAGTTGCTCAATCCTAAGGTAGAGGATTTTAAGGGCTTTTCACACAAATTTAAGCAGTTTTGTTCTCTAAATATAATCGGCCCTTGAAATCAACTTATCATACGTGACGGGTTAATTAAACATACATTATGTAAGCGCTAAATCTGCCTATTAGGCCTACAGGTCTTTCTTCTGAGTAATTACTAATTATAGAATGAAACAGAAGTAGAAACGGACTTAGGCTACACCAAATTTAATCTGTTGTTTGTCGGAGTCTTGATTATAAATAAATACCTAATGGAATCACGTTAAACATCAAATTTGGGACTGGAAGCTTTTGAACAGACAGTAGAACCAATACCAATTTGATTAAACATGCATTATACAAGAGCTAAATCTGCCTATTAATGTTATATAAATATTTATTAACATGACAAGACCGCATGTTGTGAAACTATCATTCTGGTATGGTGATAGCGAATCGAAATGAAACGAAATCAAATGGGATTTAACGTCCTACTGTTCTGCTCCTAAACTGGGCTAATGAAGACAGGCATACGCAATACAGTGTGCCTGGGCAACAACACTATGGCATACTATTATATATCGAATTCTACCTGCCAAGGGATCTTTTACGTGCACGCCAGCTTTCGGGACTGATAGAACTGTGACAGGACTGAATTCCTATTTCGTTTCGTTTTTTTTTATATAATTTGTTTGTCTTCCGTCTATATCTGTCACTGTACATGCCTTAATTTATCACAGGAAATAATCTGTCACTGAAAATAAAGAAATGATACTATGACAGTTAACATGTCTCAGCTAGTCTAAAAACAAATATAATTACGTGTACACGCGCGAGAATCCAAAAACAACATGTTATATAAAACAGAAAATCAGGACAACGTGACGGTTATATACGGGAGAGAAATGGGGTTCAACGCCCACTCGGCACAAACTAGGTCATTTCTAAACTAACATATAATTGAAGACTGAAGTCCTATTTCAATCATTCGCTTGTGCGTAGGGTCTTTAGCAGTGGGGGGGGGGGGCACAGAAAACCCACGAGGTCGGAGAGGGAGCGAGAGAGAGAGATAGAGAGGAATGGTTACTAACATATAGTTCAAGTTTTATTTCAATAATTCGCTTTAGCAGTGGGGAGGGGTGGAGAAAACCCACGAGGTTGGACAGGCGACGTTACTCCTTGTCACGTACAACCCAGTAATCGAAACCACACCAGTTGATTCACAGACATGTGTTTTGACATAACCCGCACGTGCTAACCCGCACGTGATGGTTAAAGTACACGTGTGGAATATATCACGTTTGTCTAAATATAGATCATTACCAGTACAATAATATCCAGACCGGATCGGGAGTCTATAAATCGTCGGGGGTTTTCTCCAAACTAACCAATTTCTGACAATTGTGTTTTTGTTATTTGTGATGACAAGAAGAAAGCCGGGTTGTAATGTAATGAGAAGTTGTCTGGTATCAAGTATCTTAAACTTCTAAAACCCACTAGTTACACGCAATGGTGGATATCGGACTCAAGGCAGGATGTGCGTACTCTGTCTAGAACACCGGAAACAATTCATCAGCTTTACTTAGCTAAATAAAGTTATATAATTTATATTCAACTGACACACTTGTATAAGACATATTATGAAACAGTTATACAAGGCATATTATAAAACAGTTACATAAGATATATTAAAATTAATTAAACAGTTGTATTCATAAACTAATATTAATTAAACAGTTACATAAGATATATTCATAAACTAAAATTAATTAAACAGTTACATATAGTATATTCATAAACTAATATTAATTAAACAGTTGTATAAGGTATATTCATAAACTAAAATTAAACAGTTACATAAGATATATTCATAAACTAATATTAAACAGTTACATAAGATATATTCATAAACTAAAAATAAACAGTTACATAAGGTATATTCATAAACTAATATTAAACGGTTACATAAGATATATTCATAAATTAATATTAAACAGTTACATAAGGTATATTCATAAACTAATATTAAACGGTTACATAAGATATATTCATAAACTAAAATTAAACAGTTACATAAGATATATTCATAAACTAAAATTAAACAGTTACATAAGATATATTCATAAACTAAAAATAAACAGTTACATAAGGTATATTCATAAATTAATATTAAACAGTTACATAAGGTATATTCATAAACTAAAATTAAACAGTTACATAAGGTATATTCATAAACTAATATTAATTAAACAGTTATATTCATAAACTAATATTAATTAAACAGTTGTATTAGGTATATTCATAAACTAATATTAATTAAACAGTTGTATTAGGTATATTCATTTACTAATATTAATTAAACAGTTGTACGGGTTCTATTAATGAACTAGTTATATATAGAGTATATTCAAAAACTAGTAGTAATTAAACTGTTATATGATTTATATTAATTAAACAGTTCTGTATATTCATAAACTAAGGGAATATAATCATGTTTGGCACGATAACATGAAAGAGAGAGAGAGAGAGAGAGAGATTTAACGTCCACACGACACAAACTATGTCATTTCGGAACTAACATATGTTTTTATTTTATTTCAATAATTCACTTGCGTGAAGAGGGTTTGAGCAGTGGGAGGAAACCGGAGGACCCCAAGAAAACCCACGCGGCTAGACAGGCGACCATACTCCTTGCTACGTACAACCACGCCAGTTGACCCAATAACAGGCTTTATAGTACAGCCATCCAACCCTTCTACAAAATTTCTTATCTTCGACCTACAGTCACATCCAAAAAAGATCGCTTTTCAAAAATAAGAATCAGACACAGTGATTTTCCCTTGTCAGCGGTGCAGGATGGGGGGTTGTCTAGTCGTTTGGATGGAACGAAAAACCGTGGTCCCGTGTATACATTGACGTGCACGTAAAATATCCCTTGGCAGTTTAAATTTGATATAACAGTAGGCCATAGTGCCTCTGTCAGGGGAAAAATATCCCTCATAGCACACTGCATGGCGCATGTCCGTCTTCATTAACCAAGTTCGAGCAGAGTAGTAGGACGTTAAACCCCATTTCTTTTAATTTTATTTAATTTAGCTATTAAAAAGAAGAAATGTATTTTAATTTCCTGTGGAGGTGAATTATTCTCTTACATGGTGTTTCTAGTTGTAAGGATGCTGTATGGCGTATGTCAGTCTTCATTAGCTCAGTTCGGAGCAGAACAGTAGGACATTAAACCCCACTTTATTTAGCTATTTAAGAGAGCAAGTGTGTTTTCATTTCCTGTTGAAGTGAATTACTTTCTAATATGGAGTTGCTAGCTCTAAGGTAAAAAAAAAATGATTGTCGGATTATAGGATACTTGTAAAGGATTATGGGGTATTTTTAGAGGATCATGGGGACACCTGTTTTTGACGTGGTCCGATGGCTTAATCAATAAAAGTATGAAAAGACGTTTGGGACAGGATTTACATCGAACAGAGAATAGTATAATTGTTCTAAAAATGAAAGCGTTGTTGTTGGATTGCCTTAGGTTATTTTAATGCCAGTTCTCTTATTTCAGAAGTGGTACAGGTAGTTTAACGAACCGGTTCCAATCTCATTATTGTCACATTTTCGATGGCATCAATTTTATTTGACTACGGAGTTGGTACACTAACCATGGGTTCGATCACAATTTTGACGAAGGAGATGGAGAGAGAGAGAGAAAGAGAGAGAGATAAATGGGGGTTAACACCCACTGAACACAAACTAGATCATTTCGGGACTCTTTTATTCTGTGTTCTTTTCTCTTTTTTATTCCGTGTTATTCTGTCTTCTATTCTCTGGTTTATTCTATGTTCTATTTTCTGGTTTATTATGTGTTCTATTCTCTTGTTTATTCTATGTTCTATTCTCTGGTTTATTATGTGGTCTATTCTCTGTTTTATTCTGTTTTCTTTTCTCTATTTTATCATGTGTTCTATTCTCTGGTTTATTATGTTTTCTATTCTCTGGTTTATTTTGTTTTCTATTCTCTGGTTTATCCTGTGTTCTATTCTCTGTTTTATTCTGGGTTATATTCTGTGTTCTATTCTCTCTGTTATTCGATGTTCTATTCTCTCTGTTATTATGTGTTCTATTCTCTCTTTTATTCTGTGTTCTATTCTCTCTTTTATTATGTGTTCTATTCTCTCCTTTTTCTGTATTCTATTCTTTGTTTTATTCTATTCTCTGGTTTATCCTGTGTTCTATTCTCTGTTTTATTCTGGGTTATATTCTCTGTTTTATTCTCTCTTTTATCATGTGTTCTATTCTCTCTTTTATCATGTGTTCTATTCTCTCTGTTATTATGTGTTCTATTATGTGTTCTATTCTCTCTGTTATTATGTGTTCTATTCTCTCTGTTATTATGTGTTCTATTCTCTCTTTTGTCTTGTTCTGTGTTCTATTCTCTGGTTTATTATGTGTTCTATTCTCTTTTTTTCTGTATTCTATTCTTTGTTTTAGTCTATGTCCTATTCTCTCTTTTATTATGTGTTTTATTCTCTCTTTTATTATGTGTTCTATTCTCTGTTTTATTCTGTGTTCTATTCTCTCTTTTATTATGTGTTCTATTCTCTCTTTTGTCTTGTTCTGTGTTCTATTCTCTGGTTTATTATGTGTTCTATTCTCTTTTTTTCTGTATTCTATTCTTTGTTTTAGTCTATGTCCTATTCTCTCTTTTATTCTGTGTTCTATTATCTCTTTTATTCTGTGTTCTATTCTCTCTTTTATTATGTGTTCTATTCTCTCTTTTATTCTTTTTTCTATTCTCTGGTTTATTTTGTGTTCTATTCTCTCTTTTATTCTGTTTTCTATTCTCTGGTTTATTTTGTGTTCTATTCTCTGTTATTATGTGTTCTATTCTCTCTTTTGTCTTGTTCTGTGTTCTATTCTCTGGTTTATTACGTGTTCTATTCTCTTTTTTTCTGTATTCTATTCTTTGTTTTAGTCTATGTCCTATTCTCTCTTTTATTATGTGTTCTATTCTCTGTTTTATTCTGTGTTCTATTATCTCTTTTATTCTGTGTTCTATTATCTCTTTTATTCTGTGTTCTATTATATCTTTTATTTTGTGTTCTATTATCTCTTTTATTATGTGTTCTATTCTCTCTTTTATTATGTGTTCTATTCTCTGTTTTATTATGTGTTCTATTCTCTGTTTTATTCTGTGTTCTATTCTCTCTTTTATTATATGTTCTATTCTCTGTTTTATTCGGTGTTATATTCCCTGTTTTATTCTGTGTTTTCTGTTCTCTGTTTTATCCCGTCTTCTATTATATCTTTTATTCTGTGTTCTATTCTCTCTTTTATCATGTGTTCTATTGTCTGGTTTATTCTGTGTTCTATTCTCTCTTTTATTATGTGTTCTATTCTCTCTTTTATTATGTGTTCTTTTCTCTCTTTTATTCTGTCTTCCATTCTCTTTTATTTTGTGTTCTATTCCCTGTTTAATTTGTAAATAAACGGAAGCTACATCTTCCAGCATCCATAACTTCACTCATGATTAAAAATGCATTATACAAGAGCTAAATCTGGTCTATTGCAGGTCTTTATTTAGGCCTGGAATGTTATCTAAATTATTAATTAGCCATTACTCAATTGACCAAGACCATATTCAACACTTGATGTCATCGGATAGGCGCAATATAAGTTAAATTGAATACGTTTCGTAGTCGAAAGGGTTACCGTAAAATGGATTATTATCGTAAAAACGGCAGTCATGACAATCGAGGCTAGAATAGTTAATATCTAGCCTCAGAGTGAAGTTTGACTGAAAGTTTTATCATATTCTATTTACATTCTATTATAGCGAGAACTGTCACCTCTTTATGTAATCATAAAAAAGCTAAGTCCGTAATGCAATATCATCCAAAATCTTTGGCATTGAAAACACGATTTATTTTGCAATTCAACAGCAGTTTCAACTGTAAAATGGCCATAGCTGGTTCTCCGTTACTACAGGGTTGGTGAATCTCATATTTCACGGTGGTACATGGGTTACCCAATGAAAAAAAACTGCCGGTATTTTTCAATTTTGCATGATTTTTATCACATTTATCATATTCAAAACACTTATGGATATGGATATATTTACTTCTGAAAGTGTTTTTTATTTGTGAAATCTATTTCTATATGTCTCATTAGGATTATATTTATGGTGATGTATAATAATACGCATCGTCGCGTCGTATAATAAATGAAACATCCGAGGGGATTATGTCATCATGCTCTATAGGGTCATTAATATTATTTATTATTTTTTAATATAGATCACGATACAGTTATCCCAGTTGGGTCAGAACAGGAGATATTCGATCCGGGACTGTACAGCGCAGTGGACGCTTACGGCTAGCCCCCCGGATCCATTCACTCTTTGTTGAATTGTTTATTTGTTTGTTTCGGAGAATGTCTTGTCGTTATGTTTGTCTTTTATGTAAATCATATGTGGCGCAGTACCCCTGCACTTACTATTAAAGCGACATTAGTTATAGGAGCTAAATCGCTAACATTTAGGTCCTGGAATTTGACAAACGTGGGTCGCAATGCATATAATACTGTAATGTGAATGTTTATAAACTGATTTACAATCAATCGTTTCTGTTTTTACTCTAATTTAACAGTGCCTGTTACACAGTTCAGTGTATACATAAATCAGTGCTTTTTCGTTATTTTGGTGAAAATCGTTATTTTTGGTGAAAATCGTTATTTTTGGTGAAAATCGTTATTTTTGGTGAAAATCGTTATTTTGGGGAGACAAATATAGATTATTTACTACTAAACGAGTTGCTTGCCACCCGATTTTTTTCTTGATCTTAATACTACAGATCTTTGCCTTTTTTAGTTAGCATTCCCGACAAATTGGGTGAGATATAGATATAATAAAATGGCATACCTAAATTGAGCTATTTGAGCTATTTCGGTACCTTGCAGCAAAACTAGGTCCCTATACCAATACTGGAAGAAAGCCCACCAAACTGTACATACTCTCTCTCTCCCTCTCTCTCTCTCTCTCTCTGTCACATTAAAAACCAAACCGGGCGATAAGTATAAATCAAAGTTCGCCTACTAAAGGACGAAGCCCTCTCGTATTTTTTTGTGAAGAAATTAATCGACATTTCATGGAACTATTCTAGGCTCGTATATTGTTGAATGATTTAAGTGAAAGTACATGTGTACGTGACGTCACGCTAAGTTTATCCAATCTTAAATGTTAATGGAAAATAATGTTGTACTATTAATCAGAGTTATCCCTTCCGCACGCTACATTTCCCGGATTAAATTCAAACATGGCGGAAATTATGGGAATTTATTGACTCCTATTGCTATTTCTAAATAATCTTTCGCTGGGTTAGTCTTTTCTGATGGACTAACGTTAGTCTTAAAGATGCAGTATGGGGGAGAGATATTTGACTATTGCAGGTCTTTTGGTGGATAGATGACCGACTGTAGCGTGTGCGCGTTGTATCATAAGGTCCGTCTGGTGTGGTTTCTATTCCCTAGTCGCCTGTACAACCACATGTTAGTCCAGGTATGAACTAGTTTATTGGAGGCTTGAATTACTGACCGAAGGACGGGTGTTGGCTTGGTATATTTAATCCGCCGTCCCGCCAGTGGGGGGGGGGGTAGGATCCTTTTTTTGTGCATTATATTATATTAAAGTACTACATCACATGTTGAATTTTCATAAAAGACCACTCCCCCCTCCCAAAATTTTTTTGGCTAGCTACGCTCGCCATACTTTTTATTACAACTACTCAGAAACTCCTGGCTACTTCCCTGGACCAGTGGCAGAGCCACTTTTGAAAATCATGGCCATCCCAATTTTGCTAAAAATGACATAAAATTTATGGGGGGGGGGGGTAGGATCCTTTTTTTGTGCATTATATTATATTAAAGTGCAACATCACATGTTAGAAAGGGCTTTTCTCGACCTAAAAACGGGTGTATCCAATAGCTGGAGAAGGGCGTTTCCCTAAGCAAAAAGGGCGTGGCTAAAAAAAATAATTTGGGGGCACAGCCCCCAGACCCCCATAGCTTTTTACCCCCACCCCCTACTCAGCACCGGTTGGCGCCGCCGCTGCTCCCGCGGTTAGATCTAGACTAGATTACCGTTCCAATTCCCAGTTTCCAATTTGAAGTTCTCCACTACGGTATCCACTAGGTGACGTTAAGAACTGTCATGGCCGCTGACCCAAAATTTGAATGCGAATTCTGTAAAAATACAACGTGCGTCTCTATGAATATAAAATATCTCAGTACACAGATCTTTAATATAAACTATAAATACACTTAAAGGGCCAATCCCGATAATGTTTTTCAGAATAAAACTCTTTAATTTTGTGTTAAAATCCATTAAGATCCCATAAATAAGGGCCGAGCAACTAACTCAATATATGTGATACGTTTTCAAACAACTTAAACCCACAGTCTTCATCTTGAAATGGAGTCCTGTGTCCCAAACTGTATTATGCGGTGATTTGATAAAACCAGAGTTTTACTTTATAAAAATAATGTGTCGGTGAAATTTACCTTTTGTTATCAAGTACAGCACATGGACCATTCACCGTGTAGGCCTCTAAAGGAACGGGAATGGATTATTGGGTCACCCAACGAAAGAATTAACCCGAAATCTCAAAAGGGTAACGTGTCCAGAGAAGCTGTTTTAACGCTCACGTCCAAACGACTCGATAATTTGAGCTGAAATTTTACGGCAGAGTATATACATCAATCTTCTATATTTTGTCGTTTAAATTTCATACGTACTCGGACTTTTATTTTCGAGGCTCTGTTCTATTCGGGACAGTCCCTTTAAATTATTCTTTAAAATGTCAGGAATAAGAGTAAAAATAGAAAACCAGCTACACACTGGATAGGTAAAAAAAACAAGTTCAGACAGAAATTATGAAATAACTTTGAATTTATATGAAGTTGAGATCGATTTACATTCTTGGGAATTAATTAAAGCACGAAAATAGAGGAAATTACAGAAATTAATTCCAGTCCAAAATCAAATGAAATCGAAAAATTGATGACGAATATAGAATGCTGATGCTAATTGAGATCGATTTACATTCTTGGGAATTAATTAAAGCACGAAAATAGAGGAAATTACAGAAATTAATTTCAGTCCAAAATCAAATGAAATCAAAAATTGATGACGAATATAGAATACTGATGCTAATTGGCCAGGTAACGGGTAATTAAAAGCCTTATTATAGCACAGCCCAATCCCGTGCTAATTACGCTACCAAATCCAGAAAATTGAGAAATGATTAATACTTTTGTATGGAATAACAGTAGATAAAATTAAAAGTGAATGAAATGGGGTTTAACGTCCTACTATTGTGCACCTAACCTGGGCTAATCGAAGAAGGGTAAAAGTAAAAGAAGTAATGTTCAAAACAACGTATGGACAAGGTCGTTTCAACCAAACGGAAATAATTAATTTTACCAAAGCGTAAAAACTAACATAGGCTAATCCATAAAGGAGAATCCAAAAAGGATATGGTGTTTATCTTCCTATTGTTTTGCTCCTAAACTGGACTATTGAGGTGGGCATGCTGGCTCAGTTAGTAGGATGTTGGCTTGCTAGCTTGGGGTGAAGTTTTCGATCCCTGCATTGGCCTAAAAAAAAGCTCATCGGGATTTTTCCGATGCGGTGTCTCCTTATGAGTGAAGTAGGGACAGGGTATAGTCGTTCGAATGGTATGAAAAACACGAGGTCTCGGTTACACATTCACAAAAAAAACCCGTTGAAAGTGGGAATTCGATATAAGAGTAGTCCGTAGCGACGCTGTCCAGCAAAGAATCAGTAGGACAGTACAGAGAGGAACATAGGGGTTAACGTCCACTCGACACAAACTAGGTAATTTCGGGACTCACATAATGTTCTATTTTTATTCATTAATGACAGATGTTATGACGCAAAGCCCACGCGTGTAATACTAGAGATAACAGAAAATCATCATAATGATGAGACCTTTATTAAAGCCCCAATACCACTCTTGTCAAACTGAATAATTTGTCCCAATCTTTATTCTGGTCAACAAATTGTACTATTTTATAATATTGTAATTAATAAGTGATGCAAATTTCATCTTAACACATCTTATTTTAAAAATTGAAAAATTCAACCACATGCCGTAACATGGTGTGAAAAGCTTTACGTAAACACTTGCAAATGCAACTTGGATTGAAACATATTTTCGAACCCTCTCGACAAGTAAGATAGGCTGTAATGGATAATTTACACAACAGGTAGGACACTTAAACATCTAGTAGTTAGAAAACGGCTATTTTTTTTCTGGACCTGTCAAGCCAGCAAGAGTGTTATTGTCCCTTTAAGAACATGAAATAGACATAATTCGGGAGGAGCTTAAAATTTATTCCAAGTCTCGCTTAATCTCAGTGAACCCCTGCTTACATAACGTCCAACAATTACGGAACATGGACAAGAGATATCATCATATATAGTATTGTTTGTTTACAAATTATGGTATCTGTAATTGCATTGCAAATTTCCCTGGAAGTCATTATCAGGTTAGTGTATGTTGCAGTACAGTGACCACTTATACATTCTCTTAGAATGAATGAATGAAATGGGGCTTAACGTCCTACGCTTAAGCACCTAACCTGGGCTAATTGAAGACGGGCATATGCCATACAGTGTGCTATGGGGGAAATTTTGCTAATGTTTCCTCCCACGTCAAAGACACCCACCCACGCTGACAATATTATCCTAGCAAAGACTTATAAATATCTATGAATATATTCGAGGATCCAATTCTTGTGTGATTTTGTGGCTTCTTCCTGTAACATAACTAGGCTCCTTTTATTTCACCGTTGAATATGAAATAACACGATATTTTTACTTTGATTTGATATAATCAAGGAAGCTCATTCTATCCCTTGGCTATAATCATTCTTTCTTATGTGTTAATTGGACTTTGAATAAAAATAATGTCCCTTCCTTGTCTGAGTAAATGATCTATACTTCTACAGAGGTTGTATATGTACAAAATAAAAATGAAATGGGGTTAAACGTCCTACTGTTCTGCTCCGAATGGCCTAATGAAGACAGGCATACACTATGCAGTGTGCTATGAGGAGAATTTTGTCTGGAAAGCGGCGCTACGGACTACTCTTATATCGAATTCCAACTGCCGAGGGATCTTTTAATTGGGAGGGGATCGGGTCGGTTTGGGAGGAGATGGGGATTGGTTTGGGATGAAATGGGGTCGGTTTAGGAGGAGATGAGGTCGGTTTGGGAGGAGATGGGGATAGGTTTGGGATGAAATGGGGTCGGTTTGGAAGGAGATGGGGGTCGATTTGGGAGGAGATGAGGTCGGTTTGGGATGAGATGGGGTCGGTTTGGGAGGAATTGATGTCGGTTTGGAAGGCGATGGGGTCGGTTTGGGAGGAGATAAGGTCGGTTTGGGATGAGATTGGGCCGGTTTGGGAGGAAATGAGATCGGTTTTGGGATGAGATGGGGTCGGTTTGGGAGGAGATGGGGTCGGTTTGGGAGGAGATGAGGTCGGTTTGGGAGGAGATGAGGTCGGTTTGGGATGAGATGAGGTCGGTTTGGGATGAGACGAGGTCGGTTTGGGATGAGATGAGGTCGGTTTGGGATGAGATGGGGTCGGTTTGGAAGGAGATGAGGTCGGTTTAGGATGAGATGGGGTCGGTTTGGGGTGAGATGAGGTCGGTTTAGGATGAGATGAGGTCGGTTTGGAAGGAGATGAGGTCGGTTTGGGATGTAATGAGGTCGGTTTAGGATGAGATGAGGTCGTTTTGGAAGGAGATGAGGTCGGTTTGGGATAAAATGTGGTCGGTTTAGGATGAGATAAGGTCGGTTTGGAAGGAGATGAGGTCGGTTTGGGATGAGATGGGGTCTGTTTGGAAGGAGATGAGGTCGGTTTGGGATGAAATGAGGTCGGTTTAGGATGAGATGAGGTCGGTTTGGAAGGAGATGAGGTCGGTTGTCGGTGGTGGGGTTTGGCGGGATGATGAGGTTGAAGAGAACATCGGGGCGGTTTAGGAGAAGATCAAGTCGGTTGGGGAGGAGGGAGGAGGGCTTTGTTTGTGGGAATGTCAGGCTAGTGTGGGAGGTGATCAGGAAAGGTAGACGAAGAACCATGGAGATCTAAGGTTTCAACAAGTCATGAACTAATGAATTAAAGGGTCAATAACACTCTTGCTAGCTTGACAGGTCCAGAAAAAAAATAGGCTTATTCTAACTACTGGATGTTTAAGTGTCCTACCTGTTGTGTAAATTATCCATTACAACCTATCTTACATGTCCAGAGGGTTCGAAAATATGTTTAAATCCAAGTTGCATTTGAAAGCGCTTACGTAAGGCTTTCAAACCATGTTACGGCATGTAGTTGAATTTTTCCAATTTTTAAAATTAGGTGGGTTAGGACGGAATTTGTATCATTTATTAATTGGAATATTGTAAAATAGTACAATTTGTTGACCAGAATAAAGATTGGGACAAATTATTCAGTTACAACAAGAGTGGTATTGGGGCTTTAAGAGCATCGAAATGTAAGCATTGGTTACAACATTAATGAGATTTGAAGCGGATGGGGTGGGTGTGTGTGTGTGGGGGGGGGCTGACCATTATTAGTCGCCGGAACCTCATTTCGGATCTCTAGGCTGACAGATCCCAGAGAGGGAGTGTGAGAGAGAGAGAGAAGGAGAGAGAGAGAAAGGGGTTTAACGTCTACTTGACACAAACTAAGTCATTTCGGAACTAACATATGCTTTAATTCAATTTCAATAATTCTTGTGTGTAGGGGTCTTTAGCAGTGGGAGAAACTGGAGGACCCGGAGAAAACCCACGAGGTTGGACAGGTGACCCTTCTTCTTGTGACGTACATCCGGGGATTGGAAACCACGCCAGTTGACTCAATGACAGCCTTTATGATACAGCAGACAGGGGCATCCCTGCTGGTGTCCCACAGGGCAGTGTACTGGGACCGCTATTTTTTCTATTATATATTAACGGTATTGTGATGATATACATTCAAACATTAGACTTTTTGCTGATGACACCTCTCTGTATATAAAAAAAGAAGATCCAGAGGCATGTGCAGTCACCCTAAACTAAGATCTACAAAACATCAATGAATGGGCGGAAGCGTGGCTAGTGACATTCAACCCCCTAAAGACAGAAACCCTAACCCTCACGATTAAACGCAACATTGTAAAACCACACCTCTTAATGAAATCAATTAGAATAAAGGAAGTAACTGAACACAAACATCTCGGTCTTATTTTTCAAACAAATTGAAAATGGAACAACCACATTGATAGTATAATAAGTAAAGTCTCAAAATTAGTAAACTGTCTACGCTCATTGAAATATCGCTTGAACAGAAAATCGCTAAACACCTTAATTCCTCATTTATTCTGCCACTCTTTGACTATGCCGATGTTATTTGGGACGGGTGCACCGACTACTTATCTAATAATCTCGAATCACTCCAACTAGCCACGCTTCCCTCTACGCGGAAACTGGGTTTATTCCACTCAAAGAACGACGAAGTCGACACAAATTAAAATTACTATACAAAATCATAAATAACCTAACCCCTCCCTATCTTAAGAATCTCATAAATCTGGAAGCAACAGATACATATTCATTTCGAAACCAAGATAAAATTAAAGAATTTCGATGTGGTACTGAAATATTTTCTAAATCATTTATGCCATCCAGTATAAGAGAGTAGAATATACTCCGCCCCCCTGTAAAAAAACTCAAGAACTCTCCCTAAATAGTATAATATATAATGATTAAAGCAAGGGAACAAAATTGGTGTATATACACAGTTAAAATAACAAACACATACACAAATATGAGACAGATGGCATTGACAATATATATTGTACGTTACATAATCAGTTAGAATGGCTAATTGTAAACTAAAACTGCTAGTGAGCAAGGTTAGAATCTTTTTGAGATGTCAATAAACTTGTGGACTTGATAAAAAAAATAGTAGAGTGGTTTGTGGACCCGAACAAGAGACAGTTAATGTTTTTGTGATCGTATAGTAATTTATCTATGGTTTCATTTGGTGCATTTGAATGTAAAGAGCATTGCATGAGATAGTGATCTGGATCTTCAAAAATGTGACCACAGAGGCATGCGTGGCAGTGTCCGACGAAGACAAAACTACAAAAACGGCAAGCCTCCTAGGCAAACTCCGTGCGTATATGGTAAACGCAGACACCCTAATCACCCTCGTCAACTCGATCAACACAGTTAAAAAGAGATATAGAGATGACGACGAGGAAGACGAGAAGAATGATCAAGAGGTAAATCTCGCATTACGTAGGAGGATATCTCATGTCCGCCACTACAGTACTGGAGATATTTTCAGTTGCTCGTCGATGGTAAAACCAAAGGCGAACACTGGCGGTGTTTCTAGTTGCTTGTCGGTCGCAACACCAAAGGCGAACACCAATGAGGTACCTTCTATGGAAATCGAGACACCAGTAGATCAATAGAACTCCAACATTGAGAGGCATCCATCCGGACAGTCATCATGGCGGGCCAGGTTAAAGTTCTACAACTTAATGTTAATGGACTGGCCACCAGATGTGCTGAGCTGAGAAAATACATCACACGCAACCCCAAAGATGTAATATGCCTCCAAGAAACCAAGCTACTACCAACTTTGAAAGACATCTACATACCCAGATACACTTGTGAGAGAAGGGACAGACCAGGAAGTACGACACGTGGCGGCGGCTTTGCCATCTATATCCGTGATAACCTAAATTATATTTCTGTTTCACTGGACGTAGACGGACCTCTAGAAGCAATGGGCATAGCCATCACATTGAGCAATAATACGAATTTGACAATAGTGAATGTCTATGTACCCCCAGATGTCACGAAAAAACAGTTGACTTCCAGTCACTTCTCGATCAACTTCCACAGGGCGAATCAGTGTTTTGCGGAGATTTCAACGCAAAACACGTCCTGTGGGGG
Source organism: Patella pellucida (assembly GCA_917208275.1). Taxonomy (NCBI): domain Eukaryota; kingdom Metazoa; phylum Mollusca; class Gastropoda; family Patellidae; genus Patella; species Patella pellucida. The sequence goes on along the minus strand of OU795036.1, from coordinate 88,729,625 downwards.
TCGCCGAGGAATGACTGCCGGGGGACTAGCCTATGCTCAATAATAGAAGCAAACAACCTATGCATGCTGAACGATGAGAGCCCTACTTTTGTCGGAGGAAATGCCCCACCTTCGCACCTAGATCTTACGTTCTGTACACTTGGTCTGGCAAACCGCTGCGACTGGCAAGTACACGAAGATGAAACACTTGGCAGTGACCATCTCCTGAGACCCAATTGGATTATGAAAGAAGCTGATTGGGTTAAATTCCGTGTAGGCTGCCTTGAGTGGAAGGAAGAAGTTATCATCGATACCAACATCGACGTGTACGCTACCAACATTACGAGCTCTATTATAGGTGCTGCTAACGACTCCATTCCAAAGACTTCTGGTGGAAAACCAAGGACTAGAAAACCATGGTGGTCACCGGAATGTCAGAAGGCGGTCAACGACAGAAGGAAGGCCCTCCGCCTACGGAAACGCCACTACAATAAAGCCAACCACCAGAATTACCTTAAGTTGAAATACGCTGCAAGAGACACCATAAAAAAGGCACAAAGTGGGCACTGGATGACATTCTGTAATGCGTTGAATAAAAACACGCAAACGGGTGCCGTCTGGAAGAAGCTGAACGCCATGAACGGGAAACGCAGATCATTCAACATACCAAACCTTGAAGATGGAGATAAGTACGTTACGAACGGCAAGGAAAAGGTAGACCTACTACCAAAAACTTTTGCTGACGCAAGCAGAAACGAAAACCAATCACCAGAGTTTCTGATGGTGGTCACCGGAATGTCAGAAGGCGGTCAACGACAGAAGGAAGGCCCTCCGCCTACGGAAACGCCACTACAATAAAGCCAACCACCAGAATTACCTTAAGTTGAAATACGCTGCAAGAGACACCATAAAAAAGGCACAAAGTGGGCACTGGATGACATTCTGTAATGCGTTGAATAAAAACACGCAAACGGGTGCCGTCTGGAAGAAGCTGAACGCCATGAACGGGAAACGCAGATCATTCAACATACCAAACCTTGAAGATGGAGATAAGTACGTTACGAACGGCAAGGAAAAGGTAGACCTACTAGCAAAAACTTTTGCTGACGCAAGCAGAGACGAAAACCAATCACCAGAGTTTCTGAACATGAAGGAAATCTTTTACTCGCAGCACCCTTCATTAGTAATTGAATCTTATGAAGTGGCTGAACCAATCAACCTACCCTTCTCTGAGGGAGAGTTAAATAAGGCTCTTTCCCTCAAGAAGTTAGTGCGGCTGGCGAGGACAAAGTAAAGTACTCCATGCTCAAACATCTACCAAGAAACGCCAAAACGATACTACTAAACTTCTTCAACGCATCCTGGCTGTCAGGAGAGGTACCTAAAGAATGGCGAAAAGCACACGTCATACCTCTACTGAAAGCTGGGAAAGAGAAGAACAAGGCAGAGTCATATCGACCAGTAAGTTTGACATCCACACTATGCAAAACCTTGGAAACAATGGTTAATATCCGATTACAGTTCTATCTGGAGAGCAACCGATTGATCGACGAAAATCAAAGTGGGTTCAGGAAAGGACGATCAACAATGGACCACTTGGTTAGACTACAGCAAGTCATGTCGCAGGCACTTCTCTCGGGAAACCTGTTATGTGCCGTGTTCGTAGATCTGACCAAGGCTTTCGATCTAGTTTGGTTAGACGGGCTGCTCTTCAAGTTAGGACGTATCGGTATAACGGGCATAATGTTTCGGTGGATTAAAAGCTTTCTGAGCGATAGAAGGATACAGGTGAATGTTGGCAGATTCCTGAGTGCCGAGCAAACATTAGAAAATGGCACGCCTCAGGGGTCTGTTATCAGTCCCACTCTCTTCAACATCATGATCAATAACATTCACAAATCGTCCTACCTCGATTCCAAAACTGACTTGGCTAAATTTGCCGACGACAGTACCATATGGAGAAATGGGACGAGCTTCTGTGAACTACAAAAGAATATGCAAAAAGCCTTAGACAAATTCATGACATGGGCAAACGACTGGGGATGTAAAGTCTTGGAGAAGAAAACAGTCGGCATGCTTGTGAGCAGGGATAGAGGGATAAACAGAATGACTCTGTGTATGAACGGGAAAACCATCGAGTTCAAAGACCAAACCAAGTTCCTTGGCGTAATCTTTGACCGACGGTTGACCTGGAAACCGCACATCGACTGGACTGTAGATAGATGCTCCAAAATCCTAAACTTAATGAGAAAATTAACGGGCAGTACGTGGGGCGCCAATAGAGTTACACTAATGATGGTATATCGTGCTCTTATACGTTCTGTATTAGACTACGGCTCTTTGGTCTTCATGAACTGTGCGCCAACACTCTTAAGCAGGCTTGACACCATCCAATACAAAGCTCTGTGTATTGCGACTGGCGTAGGGCTCGGGACTAGGCGAGAGGCACTACTACAAGAAGTCGGGGAGTTGCCCCTATCCCTAAGAAGAAAAGAACTGGCGACAAGGTATTGGGTCAAGATATCACAACTAGGTGAAAGATCCCCAACATTTGTCAGTCTACAAAAGACAAAATATGTAAGAGATCCCAAAAAGAAAACCTTCAGACAGGGTATCAGAGAAACGATCAAGGAACTTCGACTGGGGGAGCTCGTGATAAATAAACACGACCCCCCAGTTGTCGCCCCCTGGACGCTCCCTATACCACTGGTCAATCTAGATCTACTACAGAAAACCGACAAGAAAAATAACCCCAGTGCTGCACGTGCTTTCTCTCTAGAACATTTGGAAGACAACTGGCCGTCTGATGACTGGGACCATGTGTACACGGATGGCTCACGCAACCCTGAAAGGGGCACCAGCTCGTTTGGAATATACCTGCCAAACGGGGAACAGGGAATAAGCAGGAAACTGCCCAATAACTGTTCGGTGTACACTGCAGAGCTTGTTGCCATTCGTGACGCTATTTCATGGATCTCCCATCAAAAGACCGGCAAGTTCGTCATTCCAAGCGATTCTCTGAGCAGTCTGATTTCAATCCAAAATGACAACTCGGAATCAAGACCAGAAGTCATTTTGGAAATCAGGCAGCTATATCAGAGGGTTCTAGAGAAGGGAAGCAAATTAGAGCTCGTGTGGATTCCATCACATGTCAACATTAAAGGAAACGAGGAGGCAGATCGACTCGCCAACGAGGGTCTCAAGGACACAGCTACACCCCGCCTCATAGACTACAGCACCAAGGAAATCTACAGTATGGTCAAAAGACAGGTCAATTCAATCTGGGAATTAAATCTCGTTGAACTTGACACATACAGATTCCGACTGGATGACGAGATCTACACCAAGACAGCGACCAATCACCCTAGACGAGATATATGCAGACTCATATCGAAACTAAGGGTGAAAGAGCGGCTGCGAGACTACAAACACCAAGTCATCGTCTGTGAGTGCGGAGAAGAGTGTACCACAAACCATGTCCTGGTAGACTGCGAGGTTTACAAGGAAGAGAGACGGGACTTCGTGAGAATGATGGAGACCAATAACATACCATTCAACACTAAGAACCTACTCTTCCCTAGACCAGATCTGAAGCTACAAATCTTCGAAGAAATCCACACCCTAATGGACACAGTTGGACTATGTAAATTAGTGAAATGAGAAAGGGTCACGGCTAGATAAATTCTCCATACAACATAGGATGGTTGAGTAAAAACGTCCTCACGAAGGAAGCCCAACCATCCTATACATTTATTTTAATTTATTCATTTTACTTTATCTTTACTTTACTTTTACTTAAATTTATTTTATTTTTATTTATTACCTTCAATTTATTTTTTATTTTTTCTACTTATTTTTTATCTTAACTTATTTTATTTTTTTATACGACGTAGGGTGGGGAAGTAAAAACGTCCTCTCGAAGGAAGCCCAACCACTCTACAACTTTATTTTAATTTATTCATTTTACTTTATCTTTACTTTACTTTTACTTTAATTTATTTTATTTTATTTTATTTTATTTTATTTTATTTTATTTTATTTTTATTTATTACCTTTAATTTAATTAACTAATAAAGTTTAATTAATTCATTTTACTTTATCTTTACTTTACTTTTACTTTAATTTACTTTATTTTATTACCTTTAATTTATTTGACTACAACTTTATTATACTCTCTTATTTAGTTCTATATTAGTTTAATTTACTACTAACATCTACTAAACTGGCGGGATAGTGGAGTAAGAGGGAGTCATGATCAGACGGGCTCGGCATCTAAACACTATTCTGCCAAAACAAATACCAGTGGGATAGTGGAGTAAGGGGAGACCACGAGAAGACAGGTCTGGCACCTAAAAACACAAATCCTACAAAGAAGACATCTACCAATCCAGAAACAGAAGAGATCATCTACCAACGATGTGTTTTTATTAAATAAAGGGAAGAACTTCCCACTAAAACCTAATCCATGGCCTAAGGCCAAAATGGAAAGATTGCAAAATCATATTCTAAAAATCAGGAAGCAGCTTCGGCTCTCCTATGTCTTGTCTGTGATATCACTTAATTGGAAGCAGACGTTAAACACCAAAAAGAAGAAGAAGCATGCGGGGCTGTCAGCAACATGTCTGAGGTATGTGTGGCCCTGTGGGTCAGAGCATCGAAGGCTAAGTTTACTATGGATTATCTGGAGTTTCCACTGACCGTTGAAGTAAAAAGATGGAATTTTTATATCTGATCTAGAGAGATGGTCGGAGAGTATTTTAAGAGTTCTTGAGTTTCTTTCAGGGGGGCGGAGTTTATTCCACTCTCTTATACTGGATGGCAAAAATGATTTAGAAAATATTTCAGTACGACATCGAAATTCTTTAATTTTATCTTGGTTTCGAAATGAATATGTATTTGTTAATTAGTTACAGATAAATGAGATTCTCAAGAAAAGGTGGGTTTTCTCCGGGTCCTCCGATTCCATCCCACTGCTAGTCCCGACATGACCTAGTTTGTGTCGAGTGGGCATTAAACCCCATTTCTCTCTATTTCTCTCTCTCTCTCTCGCTCTCTCTCTCATCAATTAAATAATTAAGATATGATGTACAAACTAATTAGTTCTGAGTAATTACTAATTATAGAATGAAACAAAAGTAGAAACGGACTTAGGCTACACCAACTTTAATCTGCTGTTTGTCGGAGTCTTGATTATAAAAAAAATACCTAATGGATTCATGTTAAACATCAAATTTGGGAATGAAAGTTTTTGGTCAGACCGTACAACTTGCGCCTGTGGTTTCGAGCCTTGGTTTGTGGCATGGGGATAGGGGCGCCTTCTCAACCTCGTGGGTTTCCTCCGGGCACTCCGGTTTCCTCCCACTGCTAAAGACCCCTACGCGCAAGCGAATTATTAAAATTTATTAAACCATATGTTAGTCCCTAAATGACCTAGTTATGTTGAGTGGACGTTAAACCCCATTTCTCTCTCTGTGTCTCACTAAATCTGTCCATTGCAGGTATTTCTTTAGGCCTGCAATGTTATCTAAATTATTAATTAGACATTAATTGATCTAGACCATAACAAACTCTCGATGTCTACGCTAGCCTTCAATGTTGGCTGGATTAGAATCCTATATGTCGCTTAACGCTCATTGAAAATTACATCCAAAAATGGATAATCGAAACTATGTTTTTTTTATCGTACTGACTTTAGTGATGAGGATCGAGAATAGGCGGAAATTTCAACCTCTTAATTCTCGGTTCATAGTGGATCAACTTGACTGAAATTGTCAGCACATTCCCTTTACATTATCTAGTTTATAACTATTATAGTGAGAACTGCCAAAGCTGTATCTAATCTCCCATAAAGTATCTTTAATTGTTGTGAGAAAACACCTGGTAAAACGTCCCCTTTGTATATCCTCAACTTGTAACACAAGGAGACACAGTGGTCCCTTGCAGGCCCGTAGCCAGAGGGTGGCACGGGGGGGGGGGGAACTGTCCTCCCAATACTGAGTCTTGCCCCCCCCCCCAATATCACAAGAAAATTGGCCTTTACCGCAAAATTCATGCAGATGCCCATGCTAGTTGGCCCTCCCGAAAACATCTTTGCCCCCCCCCCAAAAAAAAAACAACTTCCTGGCTACGGGCCTGGTCCCTTGTACATATTGTCGTACACGGAAAAGATCTCTTGACTGTTGGAATTCGATATAACAGTAGTCCGGAAATTTTCTCTGGTAGCACACGGCTTGGCGTTTGCCCGTCTTCATTAGCCCAGTCGGAACAGAGCAGTAGAACATTAAACTCCATTTCATTTCTAAGAAAGGATGTCGAGGCCCGGATCCATGATTTTGTGAGGGGAGAGGGGAGGCATACATTGGAGCAAAGGGTAATTATGAGAGTGTCGCATGCATTAATAGTTTAGTGTAGTCCCCAGAGTCATCGTCGCTGCCTTACTCCGAAAGCAATTGTATACGTTACTGGCTGCAGGTGCTGGTCAGACTCGCGCCTGAGTGTCCCGCAATTTGAAGTCTTGACGTGATTGAAGTGGTTGTGTATTTAACCAGTCAACGTAGAGAAGAAAATTAAATTGCTGTAGCCTTTATAGAATCGAAACAGAACTTGAACCTGAATAAAAAATTAATGGAGGCGGACAAACGATAGTGTAGTCTTCACCAAAAAGAACTTAAGTTTTTTTATTTCTAATAATTACTACTATTCTTCAGAAAGGTAAGGGTATTTTAAATTTCTTGATAATTACATCTTGGGCCATAATGAATTTTAATTAATAAATTTTAGCGGTTGAGAGTACAAATCGTAGAATAAATTGAATCTCTTGGTTAAAGAATGGGATGGCTTCTTAAAGCGATGAATTTCATATTTTCTATAAAAGTCAAAACATAATTATTTCTATGTTTTTTTGCTCAATAGGTTGTCAACTCACTATTATACGCTCATAGGTGTCATTCTCACACTTAAAACTAGTTCACTCCGGAAATAATAACACAATTATCTCCTAATTACCTCTCTAGTTTTTCTTTTCTGTTGAATAGCTATCTTCACATGTTTGAATTTGAAGATGAAAATTATATTTTTGCAAATTTCTCAACTTATTGTGTTAACCCATTGAGAATGTTTTTGTGTATGTACTGGTAGAATATTTCCAGTCTGGATATACATGTCAACAACAATGACTGCTGCGTTTGTAAAGAAACAGACAACAGTTCGTTGTATTAGACCACGATTTGTAATAAATTGACGAACCACGGCGTTGTGGGTGCAGAACGGCGGACCTGACAAACGACATTGTTTAGTAGTTCGGATGGGACGAAAAACCGAGGCCCCGTGTACACGTTGGCGTGCACGTCAAAGATCTCCTGGCAGTTGGAATTCAATATAAGTGCAGGCCTTGGCGTCGCTGTCCGGGCTTAATTCCCCTTATAACACACCGTACATGAGCAGAGCAGCATGTCATTTCATTTCGTAATCACCTCTCACCTCTATAGATCCGCCTTCTCAACCTCGTGGGTTTCCTCCGGGCACTCCGGTTTCCTCCCGCTGCTAAAGACCCCTACTCGCAAGCGAATTATTGGAATAAAATTAAACCATGTCTTAGTCCCGAAGTGACCTAGTTGTGTTGAGTGGACGTTACATCCCATTTATCTCTCTCTCTCCTCTCTCTCCTCTCTCTCTCTCTGTCTCTCTCTCTCCCTCTCTCTCTAGTTCATCAGATACCTGACAAAGTAGAGAATGTCTGACATATCTTTCATTTCTAAAATGGAAAATCGAAACTACTGTTTAATATCGTAGCAATGGTGCTTGACACTCAAGATTGTTTATGCTATGATCTTTTCAAAACTACAAACATACATGGCTTCGTTCAGAATAAAACGGGACTGAAATCTCCACTATGTTATTTTGTTATCTATTAATGCAAGATTACCCCAGACATGGGTATATTTGACTAAAATGTTCAATGTATTCGTTTTTACATTTTCTATTTATTTACTATTTTAGCAAGAACTTCTAACTCAAATTTTTAATCTGACATAATGCATCTATAACTTTATTTCAGCTGCCAACGGAGATGCTTATTCTGATGATAGCCGTATGTGCGGTTGTACAATCGGCCCAGATTCCAACCAGAGGTGGAACCATTGGTGGATATACAACCGCGGCAGCACCGTCATCGTATACACCATCATATTCCCATTCCACACCATCACAAAGTGTATCCTTCTCAACATTTGCCCAGTCTTATGCATCCCCCGGACCATCATATTCAGCACCAGTACATTCAGCTTCTCTCCAGTCTTATGTTTCTTCCGTATCATCTTATTCCTATCCGACACCATCACAAACTATATCCTACTCGGCATCTATACAGTCGTATGCGTCATCCACATCCCCCGGACCATCATATTCAGCACCAGTACCAACTGTGTCCTCTTTAGCTTCTGTCCAATCTTATACATCCTCCGGACCATCTTATTCAGCACCAGTACAAACTATATCCCCTTCAGCTTATGTCCACTCGTATACATCCACCGGACCATCATATTCTACACCAGTGCATTCAGCTTCTCCCCAGTCGTATGTTTCTTCCGAATCATCTTATTCCTATCAGACACCATCACAAACCTTATCCTACTCAGCACCCACTATGTCCTACCCACCACTCAGTGCTTCGTATTCCACACCAACTGTCAGCTATTCGAGCTATAGTACAGGGACGTCTTATTCAACGCCTACTTTTTCATATCCAGCAGTACAAGCGACATCGTATGTCGCCGCGGCATCCGCACCACGCACAGTAGCTCCCGCTATTGCTGCTCCCGGTAAGAAACCACACAAGATGCAAGACAAGATGGGGATGCCACCTCCTAAGATGGTGCCTGGATATTTTGGAGGAGGAGCAGAACCTGGATATTTTAGCGGAGTAGATGGACCTGGATATGTTGGAGGTGGGGGTGTTGGATATTATGGAGACGTGGTCCGGTGGCTATTATGGGGAATAAGGAGGGGAGGGGTGGCTACCAAGGTAGCGGAAGAGATGACCACAGCTACAGTTAAATCAAGCCAATGATATTTTCGTGGAAATAAATCTGTTATTGTTTTTTTCACCAATGTGTTGTCTTTGGTCAATCAATACGCATCTAATTAAAATACTGGACTATATTTCGTTTCGTTTTTTATACTTTCAATGGTCTATCTACATGTAAATCTAACAAGTTATAGTGGGAGAGTGGATAAGGTGCTGGTTCGCTAGCCTGGAGGTCGGGTGTTCGATCCCTACATTGGCCTAGAAAGTTCATCTCGATTTTCCGGCGTGATTTCCCCTTGTCAGTGATGCAGAGGGAGACCTAGCAAGGACAGCTTCCTAGTCGTTCGGATGGGACGAAAATCCGAGGTCCCGTGTACACATTGGATGTATGTAAAAGATCCCTTGGCAGTTGGAATTCGATATAAGAGTAGGCCGTAGCGCGTATGCCTGTCTTCCATTAGCCCAGGTTAGGTGCATAATCGTAGGATGTTAAACCCCATTTCATTCATTCGTTATAGTGGGAGTTCACTGACGTCAGGTACCAAGCAAGCGACATTTGATTAACCAAGTTTGGTAAAAACGAAATTTTGAACTGAATTGGATCTGTGCTTATTAAAATCAAATTCACCAATAAAGATCCATACATGAAAGCGAATTATTGAAACAAAAAAGAACCATATGTTGGTCTCGAAATGACCTAGTTTGTGTCGATTGGACGTCTCTGTCGCCATCCCCCCTCTCCCTCCCTCTCTCTCTCACTCTCTCTCTCTTCTCTCTCTCTCTCAACAGCATCAATGCGATTGAAATGGACCAGTATTGATTCCAATTCGTATTTTTAATTTCAAAGTTTAAAAGTTTAGCTCCTTTACCTGCAACTCGGGTGAGGATATACACTGTGGTTTGTAATAATAGGGTAAAACAAATACGACGGTGAAGCAGGGGAGGCTACTCCATCCATCAGACGGATGCAGACCACTATTAAGTACCACATTAATAGTGGGCAAGGTAAAGATAAGATTTTATTGTATCATTGCACCCACCAAGGACAGCATACACATTTTAAACAAAAGTTGGTCATACAATTATAACATAAGCTGGTCATACAATTATAACATAAGCTGGTCATACAATTCTAACATAAAATTGGGGTGATCCTTTATGGATGTACAATCTGATATAATAGGTCTATAAACAACGAAAGATGGACAGTTGAAAATCAGTATAGAGCTAAAATGAAAATTATCTAAACTAGTCTGGAAAGTAAACAAACTATTTCTACTGTAAGTATTAGTATAATAAACATATTATATTAAACAAGGGTGTTGGTTAGCAGGTAGCTCTGACGCTCTTTCTTGGAGACAGTTATATATATATGAAGCAACCTGACTAGCAATTTCGTTTGGGGGATTTAAAACATTAATCAAATTAAACGAGATGTGTGGATTGCTTTTGAAAATTGGCGTAAATTTTGAATTTCTAAGATTGTTATATCTATTACAGTCAAATATGAAATGGTATTCATCTTCTATTTGGTTATCATAACATTGTTTACATAAACGTGAACGTGGCGGAATATTTTTATAACGACCACGCTCTATCTCGAGATGGTGTGTACTAAGCCTAATTGAAGTCAACGCAACTTTATGGGCCTTCGATTTGACGCAGTGCAGATAGAACGGTATCGCATAAAAATCTGGCTTAATTTTCCCATACGTCCGAAGTTTGTGGATTGATTGCGAATTTTCTTGTTGATCAGTCTGTATTAGGAAAAGGTCGACAAATTTCTTTTCGGTGGCAGATTTTATGTCACATTTCTTTAGGTCATTTTGTTCAAGTTCAAAATATCTGGTTAAAATCCCTATGCTATGACAAAATGATTTTCTTGAACCAGCAGTTTTACAAGAAAGTTCATAATCCGCTACAAATGACGTGCCAAGGAGTTTGTTTTTGTTATCCGATAAGAATCGTTTGAAGTAAAGAAGCATACGCTGATATATGTCCAGAGATAGTGGATGAATACCACATTCAGCCAGACATCCCATGTTAATGGCACGCTAAGGCATATTCAGAATAGATTTACAAATGTTGATCGTACTTCTATTTTCTTCAAATTTATCCCATCTGTCAATCTTAATTATGTTTTTGTTTTTGATAACGTATGAACCCCAAATCTCTGCCCCATAGAGTGCTATCTGCTTAACAATAGAATGATAAAGTTTTACCATTACTGCAGACGGCAGGGATTCAGTACAGCAGAGTTTCTGTCTTATCGCATACCATGCGCGTCGGGCTTTTTTCATTTGGTCACAAAATGTTTTTTTAAAGCTAGAATTATTAGTAATCGTTAATCCAAGATAATTGTACGTTTCGGTTTTTTGGAGTTCAAATTCTTCAAAATAAAATTTATATACACACTTTTGCTTTTTACTTATTTTACTTATTTTAGAGTTAAGGAACGTCATTATTTTGGTTTTATTCGGATTAAGTTGCAGTTGCCAATCGGAACAGAACTCGGATAAATTATTTAATTGATTCTGTAAATCAGCCTCATTTGTGGACAATAAGACTAAGTCATCCGCAAACATAAGATGTGATAACGGTTTACCATTAAGCAGCGGGGTGCTAGCTGATGTATTAAGGTAGTTTTGTAGATCGTTAACATATATATTAAACAGGGTTGGGCTCATGTTACAACCCTGCTTGACACCAACCGTCGAGGAAATTACCTCGGATAATTGATCATTAGATTTTATCTTATAAGTTGTTTTTATGATACATTGATTGTATAATATTATATACATTACCGTTTATATTATGTTTAACTAATTTGTAGAGAAGTCCAGCTCGCCATACTGAATCAAATGCTTTTTTGAAATCGACAAAACATAGGTACAAATTTTTCTTTTCGTATAATTTTCGGTTTATAATAGTTTTTAATATAAATAAATTATCTATTGTTCTTTTTCCTGGTCTAAATCCTCCTTGAGATTTATCAAGAATGTTATTGTTTTCCAGGTACTCTGAGAGTCGTTGATTAATAATTGCCAAAAACGTTTTGCCTAAGCAGCTAGCTAACGCAATTCCTCTGTAATTATTAACATTATTAATGTCCCCCTTCTTACAGACAGGTATTAAATATGACTCTCTCCATGTGTCCGGAAAATGTCCAGACGAGAGAATGAGATTAAATAACCCGAGGTAGTGGTCAATAAGAATACTAGAGGAATGTTTAATCATTTCATTAATTATCAAGTCTGGTCCGCTGGATTTGTTGTTCTTTAGATTTTTTACGGTTCTTTTAAATTCAAACGCGGAGATGGGCTTATTTATGTCATGGTTTATTTTCTTAGTTTCTAAGAGGGTTTCGGTTCTTTTTTTGATCTCCCTGTGGAGTGATAAACTAGGGTCTTCAACCGTCGATAATATATGAGAGAAATGCTGTTCCCATTCACTACAGGAAATATTTGCATGTTCACAAGCTTCCAATATTCCCTTGGGTCGTTGCTTTCTAATGCATTAATTTTATCTAAAATTTTATTTTTTACTTCCCGAGGTTTAAATTTGGTTAACTTTTTATAGGCCCTACGTCTGTCCGAATATATTTTCAATAAACTTTTATCATTTGGATATTTTTGAAGTTGCCATCTGGCTTTAATCATATCGGTCTGATGGCGTTTACAATCCTTATGAAACCATTCGTTCTTCTTTTGATTTCTTTTCTTTTTATATTTCCTCAGCTTAAGACCGGTCTTGGCTGCACTTATAAGGATATTACTAAACATTTCTGTAGCATTATTTATCCCATTTAATGAGCTGTCGAAGTTTGAAAGAAGGAAAGCGTTTGAGCGTTTAACCGAGTCTAATTGTTTTAGACAGAATTTAAATGCCTCGTCAGAGCCCGGTGTCCAAACAAAGTTAGCAGCATGCAAATTGTTGTCTTTATTAATTGGCGTTTCAGATATGTTATCGCATGTTGACCTTCTGGGTTTATCTCCTGGTTTGACCTGGAGTAAACTCGCAATAGATAAGACAATGATCTGAAAATTCATTGATCGGAAGTATGTTAAATGAAGTAATTTCTTTAAAAATGGAATGTTGAACTAAAATATAATCGACGGTACTACAACCGTTATAGTGATAGCATGTCGGAGAACCCAAAACATCACCTAAAGTCCGGCCATTTAAAATACACATGTCCGTGTTAGTACACATATTAATTAGATCTTTCCCGAAGGTATTAACAATTGCATCATTGTTGTTTCGTTTGATTGGTATATTATCAATGAATGAATTTTGTGAAGTAAAATAGGGGAATTGTTTGTCTCGGTCTAATGGTTCTTCGGTATGAAATATATCATCCAGTGATCCAGTTCGCGCATTGAAGTCACCGCCTATAATTACATTGCCTATTTTTTGGTGATTCATTATATCAGTTTCAAGGATTGCGTATGGATCGTAATTCTTTCTGTGCCAAATTTTTGAATTTTTAGGTGGTATATAAACAATTCCAATATATACGTCATTCTTAATACCGAGGATGGATTTGTTTATTTTACACCAAACTATGTCACCGTCAAGGTTGCTTTTAAAAGTTATGGAATTTGAAAGTGCTAATAAATGTGATTTGATGTATATTGCAACTCTTGTATATGTATGGTCAGAGGTGCAGCTATTTCTTGCATATAGAAAACCTGTATAATTTGACAAAGAATATTTATAACAATCTAATCTACTTGTTCTTGGGTAACCCAAGTCTCCTCAAAACAAACAACATCTAAATTATTTACAATTTCTTCTATTCTACTTCTACTGGCTACATCGTTAAACTTTGTTGGGAGTCCATTGATGTTCCAAAAACCTATTTTCAAGCTATGCATTATATTTGATATGACTGACGGAGTATAAAGTCGCATACAATACCTATGGATAAAGAACTAAGGAACAATTATTGACTATATTTAAGCAGACGATGTAATTATATTGGACCTTAAACTGCCTAATTAGTGTAATATATATTTAAAAATTAAGTTAAAACAATTCACGTAACACTGAGTGAAATATACACAGGGGAACGACACGACTAGATTGGGTAACACCATATTAATCAAAAGACATTGACGGCGTATTGTCAACGTCTTGCACAAAACAAACATTACTTTTATCATTATCTATTGTATGTGTTTTCACGTGTCGAATGATGCGGGGTGCCATGTGGACTGTTGTCTCTTGCTCCTGTTATTTTCTGTCTTGTCCGCAGGTTTATCTTGTACTTAGATTTTTAGTTTTTGTTTTGCGTGTAGTGCAGTCCTCCTGCAGTTACTATTAGAGTAGAGTTTTAGCCCTTCGTACTGCAGAATGTTCTCGTTGTCGGGCTTTGCTCCTGTTAGCTCACTACAGTACATTTAGTTTTTAGCGTTTTCCGAGTTTCTGTCCGGATTATCGCCCTTATTGTTAAAATATTTGACGTTCTAACACCTGACGTCAATTGGCTGACTATCGCCAATGAAGAGACGACCACTTACAAGATCGGTCGCATTTTTTTTGTTTTTGTTACGCCTTTTATGTGAATCATTTTAGTGAAGCCTGTACCAAGACAGGCCCGGGACTGTACAGCGCAGTGGACGCTTACGGCTGGCCCCCGGATCCATTCACTTGATTTGATAATTGTTTACTTTTTGCAATGTCTATTTTCTGTCTTGTCCGCAGGTTTATCTTGTACTTAGATTTTTAGTTTTTGTTTTGCGTGTAGTGCAGTCCTCCTGCAGTTACTATTAGAGTAGAGTTTTAGCCCTTCGTACTGCAGAATGTTCTCGTTGTCGGGCTTTGCTCCTGTTAGCTCACTACAGTACATTTAGTTTTTAGCGTTTTCCGAGTTTCTGTCCGGATTATCGCCCTTATTGTTAAAATATTTGACGTTCTAACACCTGACGTCAATTGGCTGACTATCGCCAATGAAGAGACGACCACTTACAAGATCGGTCGCATTTTTTTTTTGTTTTTGTTACGCCTTTTATGTGAATCATTTTAGTGAAGCCTGTACCAAGACAGGCCCGGGACTGTACAGCGCAGTGGTCGCTTACGGCTGGCCCCCGGATCCATTCACTTGATTTGATAATTGTTTACTTTTTGCAATGTCTATTTTCTGTCTTGTCCGCAGGTTTATCTTGTACTTAGATTTTTAGTTTTTGTTTTGCGTGTAGTGCAGTCCTCCTGCAGTTACTATTAGATAATTACTTTTCAGTCTGGACTGAAGTGACAAACATTGTCACAACACATGAAATGAAGGGGGGGGGGGGCTCATCTAAAATCCATTCACAAGACCTCTAGTGTATTTGTTTTGGTGTCTAAACGTGCTTGACATGATACTAAACAATAACAAATTGGATGAAATAATGAATTTGTAACTTAGGAAAATGTGAAGCAAATCACAAAGTCTCACAGAGATACCTGAATATAATATACACTTGCAACCACCGAGACTTCAAATTTTGAAAACTATCTTTGTTTTTAGAAAACCACGACCATATCATCAAACTCCATTTTTTGTCAAGTGGCTACTTTCAGACTTTTTGTATGGTGTACCATCGTAAGCATCTTTCGGAGTAAATATTTCGGGTCTGTATGGAAAATTGTAAATACTGCATTACAATTTTCTTAAAAACCGCATTTTGTTTTCATGCATTATTTGTTTCATAATGAACAAACATTATTGTCATTTGTATTATATATTAATTCACCCTTGAAGCTTTGTACTGACAATTAAACATTGGACATTTTTACTAAGTTTTACAGTAAAATATTTCGTTATATATTTTATTCAATATTCATTCACACCTAACACATTGTTGAATCTTATAATAACACTAATAGTCCAATATTAAATGTGGAAAGGTCAAGCTGAATGATTGATTGGAAATATGATGTGTTGCAAATGGCACACCATAGACGTGAATTTGGTCCACTTGACAACGGCAGCCATGATAGCTTAGATCGTGACAGGTCTGGTTTCATCATTTTATACGCGGTCCATATTATGAATAATGTTGATATTAAAAGATGTGACAGTTCTTGCAAATAAAGCGCTATAGTCTATACTATTACGATTTATCACCTGATTTAAGGATAATATTGTGATAGTATAAGTCAAAAAGTATTTACTGCATTTTTATTTACCTTTCTGTGTCGAATGTCCGCTTTAACTGAAGGTTGCTCGATACTCGGCAAATCTCGATAAATTCCGGTACCCTACATCTAGACTCGGATGTATGACAGTAAGTGATATGTACCTACGCCCATACATTTGCGATGCGGCTACCGATTTACTTTAAACAGGAATACGTGCCGCTTTTACAAAATAGTCCCAAAATGGCGTCTTTTCTAGGTATAATCTTTATGGGGGCAGCCATTTTTTTATCCGGGTCCTTTAAAATATTTCAAAAATGGCTGAATTCGTCACAGGGCCGAGTCTAGATGAAGGGTACCAGAATCTGTAGATATTTGCCGAGTGTGAACTGTGCTAAGACCAATGAGTTCATTCATGACTTATTTTTTTAAATATTATCAAATTCCGTAAATGACACCTCATTTGTATTTTGATATAAATAAACCGTATTCCGCGGTTGTTTAAATAAAAAAATTAAAAATTTGTATTTAAAATTAACACTTTGTTCTGTGATATTAGCAAAAGGCATAGGACATACGAGATATTTGGATACGAAATCAGCCAACGAAACATTGTTTAAATTATATGCAACGGCGAAATGTGTTATTACTTAAAGGATCTGAGTCCGTAACTCAAAATCCTCCAAAATCTTTGACATCGAAAACATGAGTATTGGTTAATTTAAATCAACAGTAATGATGTAAAGATGAGTTTCTAATATCCGATATTTAAGATAAAATATTTTTTTTAACGTTGTTACACGAATCGTGTACCATAATGCGCGTCAGCCTCATTTGTATTAAGAGACTCGAGGGACGAGGCTAGACACATTGCACCAAAACAAACGGATATATGTAGACTGGAATAACTAGACGCTAGAAATGTGCACTTGGTTGCGATTGCTGGCTTATTTCGTCGAACATACCTGATTTGAAATTGGAAAAAAACGGAAACCATTGAATGCATATCAGTTTATATACATTCATATTACAGCATTATATGCGTTGCGACCCACTTTTGTGAATTTCCTTTAATGGAATGCGACACAACTATATGTATGGTGATGTAAATGAAACCTTTACATATCGCATCACTCGCCTGAAGGTATGAAGGGTCATTTTCAAGATTGAAAAGGAAAATGGCGGATTCCAACCACGTGGTAGCAAGGACGTGGAAATTTCACGCAAAAGGAAACAGGAAAGCAACTCGAAAATCTAAGCCTCGGCTTCTGTACTACATGGATCAGAGTATAAATAGAGAGATAATCGCTGTCCCCAAGTTTTATCGTTTTGTCTGCAGGCGTAACTGCGATTAGGCAAGAAAGAAGAAAGTGATGAAACTGGAATTTTCGTTTACGTGATAACAGGCGGATGTACGAATTAAAGGGGTATTGACAGTGAAATAGTGTATTGTGAGTAATATACAGTAGAACTTGCTCGGGCAGGCTCTCCTAATCAGCGAACACTTGCTTCAAGGAGCACATAAAACATGTTTGTGGTAGGGGTTGGGGCAAAATTGGATACCTCTAGTCAAAGAGCACCTCCATTAAGCAACCATTTTTAAATTTCCCTTGGGTGCTTGCTTAATACAAGTTCTACTGTAGTTTATTTCGGATGTCTGTATCCAAGGGACACTACTCTATGTTAGGAAATAATATGTTCAGCCTTGTTGGTGTCCAGATTAGTTTGAAACACGATGGTGTCACTTTACCTTGCCCTTAAAGCTGGATACCAGTGATTTTCATGTAATCAAATACATAACATTTATTATCATTTTAAAACCAACATAAACTTAACAATTCGATTCTGTTTACAAAAATACATAAATCGTTAAAATATAAAATTACTAGGGCTGCAACGACACCCAAAGCCACGATGCGATGTGCATCATGATTCATACCCCACGATACGATTAATATCTCGATGCAGGAAATAAATTTAAAAACTGCTGTTAAATTTTAAGTCTTTATTTTTTTATGTTAAAACATAATATTATGACCTTTTTCAAAGGTTTATATAGATTTAAATGTGTTGTGATAAACCCTTTATCACATACTTGCATTACATATCAATAATTATCAACTTTGGCACATAAGTAAACAAGTTATAACAGTTCAGAAACCCACTCTACTTTCAAAGTTCAAATTTTTCACTGTGAACATAAGGAAGGTTTAAGGCTTATTTGTATGATTTACTTTAAATGATTAAATGTACATGTTATTTGTAAGCCTGCAGTATTCTAGATCCCTAACTGTACCAGAATGAATACCATTACTACAGTACATGTATTTCCCCCCCTTAATTCTATCATTCTGTCAAACAATTATTAAACATCTAATACTTTTTGCTTTACACCCTTTTCACCATAAAAAGCACCCAAAACATTTTCAAACAATCATAAGTTAGACAGTCAACACAAAAGGGATAATTTTTCTCATATAATTCTGTGATATTTTTGTCATATTCAGAAATTAAACATCTTCTTTTTTTTATGTAAATTATTGAAGATACAAAACAAAACAATAACTTAACTAGTTAACACGTTTGCTAGTTAATGAAAGTTATGGTAAATTAAAGTTTTTTTTCAAAAAGATGAGGATATCTACATTATCAGGGTATAAACAATTCCTTTGAGCAGATACTATATCTCCCGCGGTTGAAAAAACTCGCTCACTCGGCACTGAGGTACCGGGAATGCCTAAGTATTTCCTAGCTTGTAAGCTAAGTTTAGAAAATTGAGATTCATTAGTGGCCCACCACAGTAAAGGACTAGAGTCCAATGGTGTTTTGATGCCTTCCTGATAGACTTTTATTTCATGCTGCAAATCATCTAATTGACTGGTGCTTGTTTTAGTAGTTTTAGAAAAAGTATCTCCAAGTTACTCTTCGAGAGCGGTTTTCTTTTTTGGCGGTTCTTCACTGTCTAACCCATCAGTCAACAAAGCAATGGTGTCTGTTTCATTATCATCACATACCTGCAAAGAAAAGAAAAAATTCATAAGATCACATGACCTGCTGAAATGCACTTTTCTACTCAAAGCAATTCAATTGATGTCTTAAAAATTATATTTAACCAGTCCAGACAGTATCCCAAACTAGGCCAACTTTTCAACAACACAAGCTTAACTACTTTTAACTAAAGCTATTGTCTGACATCACAAATGAAAATATTTTTAACACTGGTATTTGTTTATTTTTAAAATCCTATTTACCTTTAGAGTACTGCAAAGATTTTGCCATTATTCTTGAGTAAACAGCAAAGTTGATATTTTCATCATATTCTAAAAAAGGCAGAGATCTAAACCGATTATCAAGTGCAGTACTTTCTTCCAGAAATTTAAGCAGTTCTGGCTCTGTGTAACGTGGTTTCAAATCTTCAGATTTAACCTCTCGTAAAATCTTTTGTGTCAGTTTCGTAAGGTTTTACAGATTCAATGATTTTGTGTTTCAATGGAAGGATTATAGAAATTGTAGGTGTTTGTTCTGAACATAACAGTGTGGTAACAGTCTTCAATGGTTTGAGAGTTTCTGCTACAGACTTGACATTATTGAGATCATCATCAGTGAGTGTGACAAGATCTTTCTTCTTTTTTTTGATGTCTAAAGTTGATAACAACACTGCCTCATGCTGTTCATAGTACCGGTCTAGCATTTCATAGGTGGAATTCCACCGTGTGGAAACATCAATTATAAGATGATGAAGAGGTAATTCAAGGATTGCTTGTTTGGATTTTAAAACTTCAGCACCATAGGTAGGATGCCCCGTGCTCTACAAAAAGTTGGTCTCGACACGGCCACGTGCACGCTTGGGTGGCTGTGTCTCGAACTATGATAATAGGTCAGCGCCGGAGTGTATGAGACTATAAATAGCCACGGCACGTGCATTTCTGTACAAATATTTCAGCTATTTGGGCCCTAAAAAATCTGTTGTTGACGATTTCGAACAGCAGTAAAATTAGCTTCTTTGTTATTACAGAAGCTTTAGAAATAACGTTTGTTTTATTTTTTAAATTGCTTTATTATTAACTGTACCGTTAGGAGTGCTATCGTTTGGTTTAGTAGAAATAATATCTCTGAAATGCTTGGTTTAGGCCGGAACATGATACTAGCAGCAGTTTCGATTTACTTTTACAATTTTCTTAAAACAGGTGTTGAGTTGACAGACGTGCTAATTTCTAAATTCAATTTTTTGTTCCAGCTTTATTTAACGTTTCGTAAGAATTATAGTCTTGATTATCCCGACATGTCAATCAAACGTAGAATGATTGGTAGACTGGTTAAGCAAGACTAACGTCAAAACAAGGGCAAGTAACCTGTCTTTTACTCAAAAAGTGCTGGATGTAATGGACAACACTTGGAACCAGTTTTCAGTCTAGTATTTATATGATTAAATGATCATTAGCTTATTAAGTACAGCATGCTCGTTTATTTAGTGACTATAATTGTGTGGAACTGATTTAAGGCTTGGTATATATATAAATATTGTGGAGTAATTGTTGAGATATTTGGAGATATTTATTTATGGTGGGGCACCCTACCATAGGAACTGTGGTGAAAATAGGTGACCACCTTACGAATTTTCCCTAGATAAGGTTGGTGTTTGAAGACTTTTTTGGCAGGCTAAATTAATCCACAGGAATCTGACCTTCTATCCGTATATATATGCATACACCATGTCGTACCAGACAATAATATAATAAAAAAGAACAGGAATGCAATACCTTTTCAAGACTCGACTTTACCTTCTCTCGCTTCAACTCGTTTTTTTCCCACAATTCGTAATGTCAGGCAATCAAACCTCTGCAGATCCACTCAGATATGTTTTTTCTTCAATCCAGTCGTTTTGATTTGCATAAATACTCCCACAAAACGATATCATAGCCAATTGTTTCCAATATTTACATTATTTTCGACAATATCCATTATTTCCGAGAAACCATGACGGTCTGAGGTCAACGGTCACACAAATAGACGCATTCGGCAGACCTCGTTAGTTTTTTGTTTAGGGGTTGCCGAATATGTCAATAGTAGGCCTATGCAGAATTGAAATATTTATACATATTCGGCCTACTATTTAAGAAAAAAACCCAATTATAATAAATAAATAGTCCATTTCATTTTTAAGGGCCGCAACAAAACCATTTGTAGTTTGTTGGATTTACCCAACAGCATTTTTTTTAAAGAAAAATAAAATACCTTTATAAATTATATATAGGCTAGGCCTATATGAAAAAAAAAAACATCCAGCACATTGTACTGTAGTTTGTTGGATTTACCAAACAGAATTTAAAAAAAAAACCTTCATATATAGGCCTATATTAACTATATAAAAAAAATCTTGCACATAAATTTATTGAGTATTGACATTATTCGGCAACCCCTTAACAAAAAACTAACGAGGTCTGCCGGATGCGTCTATTTGTGTGACCGTTGACCATTCGGCA
The DNA here is from genome assembly GCA_917208275.1 of Patella pellucida. Lineage (NCBI taxonomy): Eukaryota > Metazoa > Mollusca > Gastropoda > Patellidae > Patella > Patella pellucida. Next base: position 88,708,016 of record OU795036.1, on the reverse strand, counting down.
AACCTCGACAGATTCCGGTGCCCTACATCTAGACTCGGCTGTATGATGAAGTCCGCCATTTTGGAACTATTTTAAAGGACCCGGATAAACAATGGCTGCCCCCATGGCCATGGAGATTATATCAACAAACTAAAAAATGGCTGCCCCCATAGAGATTATATCTAGAAAAGACGCCATTTTGGGACTATTTTGTGAAAGCTGCATGTTTTCCTGTTGAAGTAAATCGGTAGTTGACTAGCCGCATCGCAGATGTATGGTCGTAGGTACATATCAATCACTATCATACATCCGAGTCTAGATGTAGGTTACGAAGAGTACCGGAATCTGTCGAGGTTTGCCGAATGACCGTTGACCCGAGTGAGTACGTGACGGGATATGATAACGTGGCTCAAGTTGATGTACCATATTCTGAAAACCTCGATTATTGACAACACATAGTGGTCTAAGATCTACCGCAATGCGAAGTGCAATACTCTGTGTAATAGCTAGTGCACGAGCACTATTAGGTGCTAATGGAGATTGTAAATAAGACTGCATACGCAATTGACCAACCACTGGAATTTCACCTGGCGATTCCCTTCCATTTTCATCTGTAGGTACAGAAACAAATGTCATATTAACAGGTTTTTGTTTTGTTGTTACGCCAAGAACAGCATGGTGTCGACTTAAATGTGTTGTCATGTTTGTAGTGTTGCCGGTATATTTGTTTTTTGAAAGCATCGTCTGCAAATGGTGTTTTCTCGGTCAACGGAACGAATTCCGTTGTTGTCATAATTAACGGGAAAGCCAAAAAACTCCCATACTTGTGACTTGTACTTTGCAAGGGGGTTTGCGATTTCTACATCACTTTTGTCGGTCGTACGACTTGAATTTGTTGACGAATCCATCATTTACGTAAGAAGAAATCAGTTGCTGAAACAATATGGCCGTCTCGTATTGCTACAACAATTTCAGCCAGGTGGGTCGTAGATGAGAGAATGGCAGAGAAAATAACACTACGAAATTTTGCATGTCAAAATAGTATTATTCATTGAGAATATATATACGATAATTATGATGATCAATATAAGCACCAATCACCATTCTTGTACAGTAATCTTATCTCAAATTGCATATTACGGGCGTATTTAAAAAAATAGTTGTATGTTATTTCCGCATATTATTTAAGTGTGTAATTTGCAAGTACCCTAATCTCAAGCTCGACTAGCTTATCCAGACTGATATTTTTAAATCTCGAAGAAATAGCTAAAAGCCACGAGTAAACCCATAAACTTATTTTACGCATTCCTCGTTAGGATATTATTTAAACGACAGAATGTCAGAATATTTTTATGAAATCTTTTGGATATAAACGAATCGCGATACGGACATTGATTGCATCGTGAATTTTTACAGAATCGATGCAGCCCTAAAAATTACCGACATCGATTCATCTCAATAACTCCGCATCACTTAGTATATATCACGTGACACCATGGGAATAAGGTCGACGTTAGAGGGATGTTCTGTTTATGTGTGGTTGATTGAGTGAGAGCGAGACATTTCCGAATAATTAAGTAATATATTGATATTGCTTAAAACACAGACACTATCCCGCAGGTGATTTTCAATAAACTACGTCACGCGAGTCCAATATTTCATATAGTATAGATAATGTACGATTGGCAAGTTACCCGTACATTATTGGAAATAATGGTATGCCAACATCAAAGGATGGCGTCACATCTGTATTTTAAACGGGTTTAATAGGCGACAACATGGTACCGTTGTTTTCTAACTGTCTTATTAAATAAAACGAAAGTAGGGTTTAGAAGCTGCCACAGGAAGTTTCATACCAAATGACTGTAGGTCCGAACATCGTGGTTGTGGGATGCAGTGTAAGCTCCTTATCGGACCATGTGCTATGACAAAAAGTTTGCTCGGACACTGGCTGTCGTATTTACACCACAATTTCAATGATGCATCTAATTGCACTGGACAAAAACTATGAGCAGTTTCATCAAATTAAAGATACATTATGAAAGAATAGATAAAAGGCTAGTACAGGATGACACAAAAAACGTTTATCAGTAAAAATCGAATAACTTCTGTAATATAGTTCAGATTAACACAAACATTCAGCTACAATAGGTTGAGTTAATGTAGCAGACATGTCCAAAGTTTCAAGTCTGTACCACAAAAACCTTTTGTTTAACTGACGCTCAAAAAATGTGCTCTGAATGAGCTCCCCGGTTATGCAAGCACATTTGGATCCGGCAGGCAAAGTTATCGATGACACTCCCACATTCTTCCCTTGGGATCGCTTTTATTGCTGTTGTGATTGCTACCTTCAGATCAGGGATAGTCTGGGGGTTGTTGTCATACATAATTAAATAATTATTTCAAAGGCTATTCAAGTTTAGGTGACGAACGTTTTTTGTCACCCGGTAGTTCTCGGAATAATACTTAAAAACCAGATAACGCAAAAGCAATTTTCTGAAAATTTCAGTCAAATTGATCCACTCTGAATTGAGAATTAAGCATAGCCTCAATCATCATTACTAAAGTCGGTACGATAAATACATAGTCTCGATTATCCACTTCATGAATGAAAGTTGAGCAGAAAAATCGGATCCTACCCCAGTAAATGTCACATGTTATAGCGTTTACTTCGAAACTTCATTATGGTCTGGATAAGTTAATTAATGTCTAATTAATAATTTAGATAACATTTCATTTGTATTTATATAAGTCTCGTGGATAGGCAGATGCATCTCTGGCATAATGTATGTTTAAATAATTAAGATATGATAGTGATCCGAGATTGTACATGGACAAACTAATTAGCTCTAAGTAATTACAAGCCATAGAATGAAACAAGAGTAGAAACGGACTTAGGCCACACCAAATTTAATTTGCTGTTCTTCGGAGTTTTGATGAATAAATACCCACTGGAATTACATTAAAAGTTTAAATTTTGGACGGAAAGCTTTTGAACCGACAGTACAACCATATAGACCACGCCAATTGATGAAAATCTCTTTGATCTTTGGGGTATATGATGCGATGCTCGGAATAACTTAGAAACGCCTGTAAAAAGTCCACTTTGTATTCCCTTACCTTGTCACACAATGAATCACGGTGGTCCCTTGTACAGATGGCCGTGCGCGTAAACGACCCCTTGACAGTTGGAATTCGATATTACAGTGCATGTATACGCCGTAAAATTTCTCTTATAGCACACTGTATGTCGTTTTGCCCATCATCTTTAGTCCAGCCGCAGCAAAACAGTAGAACGTTACACCCCTTTTCATTTTCAAAAAAGTTATAGAATCTTGCAAGGATGTCCTGCAAGTTTTGACGTGTTTGAAGGGGTTGTGAATTTAACCAGACCCGCGTAGAGCAGAAAATCAAATTGCTGTAGCCTTAATAGACTCAAAACAAAACTTGACTTGGATAAAAATTGATGGAGGCGGACTGACGATAGTTTAGTTTCTGCCATACACTCTTTAAATGTTTATTTAAATTTCTAATAATTACTGTCAGTCTTCAAAAAGGTAAGGGATTTTTAATTTCTTGGGCAATATTACAAAAAAATAATAATTAATAAATTTTAAGAAGGCAGAAATTTCAACTGTTGAGGGTAAAAATCGTAGAACAAATTGAATCTCTCGGGTAATGAATGGGGTGTCTATTTAAAGTAGTTAAATTGAGGTTCTTGTGAATAGGAACCCTAGGTCTTGTTTCACGAAATTATAACTAAGATTAAATCCAAATTTTAGTAATTAGATTGGGTGATAGGGGAGGCAAAGTGGGACAAATGTACCACCCCCCCCCCCCCCCCGCCACATCAAGTCCCCCCTCCCAACAATTCTGTGCCATAATAATCTTTTATCCCGACAGATTTTCGGGGAGGGGGGGGGGTAAGAGATCGGTTAGGCCCTAAAATTAGGCCTAACTAAATTACATAACTTAGAGGTCCTACCAATCCATATAACCAGTTCCAGGGACTACATCCCGCGATTTGATTGCTGGGGTCCAACCAGTCCCGGGATTTTAAACGTAGGCCCAATCACAGTATAGTAGTTCATCAGGCAACGGAGTTTAATGTTTTGTGTCACCTAAAATAGTTTCACTGAAATAAAGTAAATGAAAGCATCATGAGAGAAAGGTCTGTTTAAAATGCTTAAATTGTCAACGAATTCTAAACGTCAATGAAATCGCTGCCTAAATACTCAGATGCACTGGATTTAACCCTAATTTGAACAAAAAATCCTGGAGAAAGACACCCCAGGCACCCAAGGGGGTGGACTACATGTACATACAAGTACGATCCGCGGTCAGTACGAACAATTTGAACAAACAGCAATTGGGCCCCCGCATAGTTGGTATGCCCCGGGCCCCCACAAGGTTAATCCGCCACTGCTGAAATGTTCAATGTATTCGTTTTCCATTTTTTATTTATGTACTATTTTAGCAGCAACTTCCAGCTCAACTATTTAAATCTGCCATAAAGCATCTATAACTTAATTTCAGCTACCAACAGAGATGCTTATTCTTATGATAGCCGTGTGTGCGGTTGTACAATCGGCCCAGATTCCAACTCGAGCTGGAACCATTGGTGGATATACAACCACAGCAGCACCGACATCGTTAGCACCATCCTCTTCCTATTTCACACCACCCCAAACTGTATCCTACTCAGCTTCTGTCCAGTCTCATGCATCTTCCGGACCATCATATTCAGCACCAGTACCAACTGTATCCTCCTCAGCTTCTGTCCAATCTTATACATCCTCTGGATCATCGTATTCGGCATCAGTACAATCAGCTTCTGCACACTCTTACGTATCATCTTATTCCTATCCGACACCATCCCAAACTGTATCCTTCTCGGCTCCTGTCCAGTCCTATGCGTCATCCACATTATCCCATTTAGCACCTGAAAAGTCTTATGATTCATTCGCACCACCCCATTCCTACTCAGCACCAAATATTTCCTATCCACCAGTCAGTGCTTCGTATTCAGCACCAACTGTCAGCTATTCGAGCTATAATACAGGGGCGTCTTCTTCAACGCCGGCTATTTCCTATCCAGCAACACCAGCAGCGTCGTATGCCGCCGCGGCATCACCAGTACCGTATGCTGCTGCCGTACCACGCACAGTAGCTCCCGCTGTTGCAGCTTCCGCTATGAAACCGCAAATGAAGCAAGACAAGATGGGGATGCAGCCTCCAATGATGCCACCCCCTATGATGATGCCCCCACCACCTGGATATTTTGGAGGAGGAGTAGAACCTGGTTATTTTGATGGAGTAGGAGGACCTGGATATTTTGGAGGGATGGGTGTTGGATATTATGGCGGAGTGGTTGGTGGCTATTATGGAAAATTGGGAGAAGGTGGGGCGGCTACCCAGGTGGCGGAAGAGATGGCAACGATAACGGACACAGCTACAGTTAAATCAAACCAATGACATACCCTTGGAAATAAATCTGTTATTGTTTTTCTTTACCAATATGTTGTCTTCGGTCAATCAATACGTGACCCATCACATCGAAACGGGTAGTAAGTCGCATAGGCCTACATTGTGCTAGTACTCATAATAAAAAAAATTGTGTGTAAATTTAGCTCGACTCTCACAAAAAAAATCCTTCGCGAATACCTTATATCTATATTCCACTAATGGATTTAACGAAAACATCACCGTAAGCACGATTTTTGAACCATACCCTAGGGTTGAGGAATTCTCACCAATTGGCTGTAATATGGAGGCGGGGATGGAACCAAGATGAAGCTTGGATTCCAAGGAATGTGTATAAATCAATATGGCCGAACTGCTATGTTCTACCCATTTACGAGTTCCCGTTTACACATTGGCGTGCACGTAAAAAAATCCCTTGGCCGTTGGAATTCGATATAAGAGTAGGCCATAGCGCCGCTGTCCGGGCAAAATTTACCTCATAGCAGACTGTATGGCGTATGTCCGTCTTCATTAGCCCAGTTTAGGAGCAGAACAGTAGGACGTTAAACACCATTGCGTTTCATTACTACCCATTTCGATGTGATGGATCACATTTATTGTAGAGGAATGCTATGTAGATCATTCAGGGTATTTAGCTGTCATGAGTCTTACGATTATCAACGCGCAAATAATACGATATTCAGTTGTTGACTCGACGTGGCACAGCACAGATAGGGACTTTAACGGGATTAGTATGGTATCGAAATCGGGGGTTGTAGTGCAACGCCACCAGACTGAGATATAGTGACTGACGTTTGTAGGTTTCATCGTCGGTTGGTTGCTGTCTGCTGCATATATATATACGGATGACAGTTACGTGTGTTGTGATGCGGCAGAGAGTGCTTACTACGGGCCCTTAGCCAACAATAATAATTTCCCAGCAGACCGACCATATCCTCCGTCCTTCCAAAACATTATGTAGACCCCCCCCCCCCAATTTTTTTTATAGCTGGCTGCGGGCACAGCTTATGATTATGAACATCTGATACACCCATATTATATTAAACTTTTGTGATGGGCATTACTGCTATCTATAATGCGACGAGCGGGGGTGGGGATGGCTGACCGAGTATTTAGCGCATGTGCGTTTTAACAGAAGGCCTATCATTGAGTCAACTGGCGTAGTGCAACGCTTATAAAAAGTCTATGTCTGAAATAATGGATATTTAGATCCCCCATTTTCACTGTCAGATAACAACATCAATATGATTGAAATGGACAAATATTGAGTTTCGAAGGCTAGCTCCTTTTGTCAACTCAGATAAAATCTAAAATACTTTCGGGTGAAAATATACACTGTGGTTTGTAATGGTGTAAAACAAATAAGACGGTGAATCAGGGGAGGTTACTCCATCCATCAGACGGATGCAGACCACTATTGATTACCACATTAACTTCAATGTTGATGCCAGTGGTGACGATGATGATTTTTGCGACGACGACGATGGAATAATAATCAAATACATTATACATATAATTTATTAAATAACTCTGAAGCGTTTATTAACATTTTTAAAACCACATAAACTTAACAATTCGATTCTGTTTACAAAAATACATAAAATGTTTAAAGATAAAATTACCGACATTAATATCTCGATTCTAAAAAAAATATACAATTACCGAAATAAATATCTCGATTCTATAAAATATACAATTACCGACATAAATAACTCGATTCGTTAAAATATACAATTACCGAAATAAATATCTCGATTCTATAAAATATACAATTACCGAAATAAATATCTCGATTCTATAAAATATATAATTACCGAAATAAATATCTCGATTCTATAAAATATACAATTACCGAAATAAATATCTCGATTCTATAAAATATACAATTACCGAAATAAATATCTCGATTTTATAAAATATACAATTACCGAAATTAATATCTCGATTCTATAAAATATACATTTACCGAAATAAATATCTCGATTCTATAAAATATGCAAGTCGATAAAATATACAACTATCGATTTATGTCAATAATCCCACATTGTATATTAACTTGGTGAAACCATGGGACCAATAGCCGGAGTTAACTAAGATAAAATCCAAATTGATTGGATAGTATTAGATTGATTTTAGTGCTAAGCCAATCAAAATCCAAATTTTAGTAATTTGATTATATAATATTAGAATGAATTTAGTGCTTAGCCAATCAAAATTGGAGTATCTACTAAAATTCGGATTTTATCTTTAGTTCAGATTTCGAGAAACAGGCCAGTGGTTTAGTAGGCGCCAACAAGGTATCGTGTTTTTCTAATTGTCTTATTAAATAAAACGATAGTGTTGCCGTCATTCAGACTTTAAACCTATTTATTTGGTTCAAAAGCCATCCGTGTGCAGCGACTTCCTGGCCTGATACTAAAGCCAAGCTGACACTTGCACGACTTTTGGCCACGATTTTGTCATACCCATCAGTGTCCACGTTGACACGAACTGGCATGACGAGTTTACGTATAGTTTGCGCATAGTTTGCGCATTGTTTACGCACTTCCCGCATTAGCACGATGAGTTTGCGCAAATCGGACGGTGTCGTGCCGACTCGAGTCGTGCCAATGCGTGCCACGGAATCGTGCAAGTGTCAGCCTGGCCTGATACAAATAAAGCAAGTTTCAACAAGGATGTTAACTGGAATCTTGTAAGATTTTAAAAATATAAACAACAATAACCTACATTGTAAGGTCGATATCGTTTACAAAAACAACAAATAACTGTTATAAATGAAAATATACGACACTAGCTGACCAACGACTTCATTTTATATACATAACGTGTATTAATTTGTTAAAATTATTAGTAATCAGGCAGTAGTCATTAGCTAGGTGTTTTGTCACTGATGTGTTAAACTGGGACTATTGAATGATAATGATATAGTGAAAGGTGTTATAAATAGTCACGACTTCACACTAGTGGTGACATCTTTTACAGCTAGTTACATACAGAATCCGGACTTATCAGATTTTGTTTTGGCTGAAGTAATAAGGAAATAAATCGGGACATGAAAATCATGTCGGATGTCACAGAAATCCGGAATGATCAGACATCGGATGTAACAGAGTCCACTGTATATACCTGCTAATTAATGACAACTGTATAATTTCTAAACAGTAGCCATACATACTAAGCACTAAACATTAGTTTTGAATACTGACCACATATATGATTTAAAGCCCCAATACCACTCTTGTTGTAACTGAATAATATGTTCCAATCATTATTCTGGTCAACAATTTGTACTATTTTACAATATTTCAATTATAAAATGATACAAATTTCATCTGAACACACCTAATTTTAAAAATTGGAAAAATTCAACTACATGCCGTAACATGGTTTGAAAAGCCTTACGTAAGCACTTTCAAATGCAACTTGGATTTAAACATATTTTCGAACCCTCTGGACAAGTAAAATAGGATGTAATTAATAATTTACACAACAGGTAGGACACTATTAAACATCTAGTAGATGGAATAAGGCTAAAAAAAATAAATCTGGACCTGTCAAGCCAGCAAGAGTGGTATTGTCCCATTAATGAAGAACATTGTCATTCCTAGAAGACGAAGCTTCATTAGTCACCGGTATCAGCTTAGCAGTGTAACAATCACATAATGAATGAAATATATTTGTTTTACATGATTTAAAGACAAAGGCACTGCAGGAGTTATTTGAATTCAATGATCGGACGTAAATTGAAAAAAACAAACATCGCCTGTTGCAAGGTCTATAGAATTTTAAGAGAGGAGAGAACGTGGTTGGCGACCTTCTCTTCTGCTTGGGTAACATCCTCGGTGACCCCAGTATTATCGTTTCGTTCTACCCCACTAATCCCTGGATGGATTCATGGGGTATTCACGAATTTATATTATCTGCCCTTGGCGATTTCATTGGCCACGTAAATTGTTTCTGCGAACCAGTGAAAGAACAGGCTCCAAGTTCACAAAGCATTCTCAGACTTAAGTTGAGAATTTATTCAACTTTCAATCACTGTTTATGTAAAATATATTTGATCCAGAAACACAAAACTTTGCACATAGTTTATTGATGTATTTCATACCTTAAAATAACAAAAGTTTTATAAAGGGCTATACTTTAGTTAAAATAAGGCAAACAATTTGAGTAAATTCTCAACTTAAGTCTGAGCATGCTTTGTGAACCCGGGGCCTGAATGCCTACCAGGTTAAGCATCATTGTATATGTTCCCCACAACAAAGCAGCTTGTAAGTTCGAATATCATGAGAAAGTTTGCAAGCAATTTGATATAAGAGGAGTGACATGCACACAAAAAGATGTATTTTGACCAAGTTTAAAAAATGATTTAAAGATTTTTGTTTCAACATAATGGTAGTTACTTCCCTTCGTCTACACCTTTATACTTATGGATTTTTGATTGGTCGATAAAAATTGAATACAATTACCGGATGACTTGACTATGTTTCTCCCCCGTGAATGGACCCAAGGGTTAGTGGAGTAGAAAGGAAAATAAATGGGGTTCTACGTCCTACTAAAAAAGGTTCAATCGAACGATTCCGCTGATGACACCGAGGATGTACGGGTAAAAACTGTGGTAAAAAAAAGCCGGGGTTTAATACGGAACGTTTCAACCTTACGATCTTTTATCAAGAATCAGGGGTGTTGGATGATCGAATGTTTAGCACTTGTCAACTGGCGTAATTTCGAATCCCTTGTTGTACGTGACAAGGAGTAGGGTCATCCGGTTTCCTCCTACTGCTAAAGACCCCCACGCTCAAGCGAATTATTGAAATAAAATTGAACCATTTGTTAGTCCCGAAATTACCTAGTTTGTGTCGAGTGGACGTTAAACCCAATCTTTTATCAAGAATTAAAATCCTGTATATTCTATCGAGGTCTGTTGTACTTTTGTTAATCTGGGACGACTGTATCTTCGTAATTAAATAATTAAACGCCCTTTCCTTGATCAAGCACATTATTTACAACAAATTATACTAGAGTGTGCGATTCTGATATCAAACTACAGGCGAAACCTTGGCAGTGCCGACAACTTGCATACCATTAGGCTTAGGCAAATTACCGTTGTCATTGGTAACGGTACGAAGTGTAGAGGTCGCTGCCGCCACGTGCTGTTTCTCAACAGACACTAAATATAAGGCGTACAATTTCGGCAGAAATAAAAAGAAAATGGTGACGATAGAATTAGCCAACATGGCGAGCGAGAGAAACATGGCCCGATAGGTTGTTTTGGTGGTAGTGAAGTAAGTCGGTATGAAGGCTATCCACAGGACAATGGTCGTATAAACACAAAAACTAATGAATTTGGATTCATTAAAATTATCGGGTAGTTTCCTCGTCTTGACGGCGTGGAATGTACACATCAACACCAGCATCAGGTTGTACACTAGAGAGCACAAGAAGCCAACTTCCGGTATCTTGCACGTGATCTCGACGTAAGGCTCCGCGAGACTAGGCATCTGTGTAACGGCTACAGGTGGATGGATGATGGTGGAGACTGTAAGTATGATGATCTGAAATAATAAAATATACGAATGTCACCATTATAATCAATTTTAAAAAAAAATAGTGTACATAAATCGACAAAGAAGCTTGAAAGATCACGAAGTTAAAAATTCGGGTCGTCACCTCAAAATTAGTTCACACTGGCAATTCGCTGTCAACTGTTTCGGGGGTTATTTTTGGTTTTTCTTTATTTCGATCCAATCTGATTAAAACACAGATCCTATTTCGTTTCGTTTTTATAGTTCAAAATTTCATTGACGTGTTCTGGATGATGTGTGGGATTAGCCAATGAAACGGTCTGTTACGGCGAGTTCTTGGCCTATTGATGCCCGCAACTGTGGGTAAACAACTAGAAACGTCAACGCTGATCGATTAATCAATGACTGTCGCCATAGGGTTAAAGGCCGCTCGTTTGGCCCCTGACGTGACCGCTAACTTGTTAGATCATGTAGCGTAGGTCATGGAAAGAATAAAAAACGAAAAGAAATATAGATTTGTATTTAAATCAGATTGGCATCTAAATTGAATATTTTTGCAAAAAGTTGCATACCAATATTTTACCAAATTTGTTAAACTGTTCTGGTAAATAATGACGTGACTTATATAGCTTCGTCGTTTTAAACGGTATTGTTTAGCATTCAGTTCAACAGTCGGTGCAAAAAAAGTAGGACTTTAAACCCCATTTCATTTCATTTCTAAGTAATGCTGTCTTCATTGGCCCAGTCGGGACAGAAAAGGAGGACGTTAAAGTTTAACGGCATTACTTAGACATTAAATTAAATGAAAGAGTTTAACAGACATTAAATTAAATGAAAGAGTTTAACGGTTACACTCTTTCATTTAATTTAATGTCTAAGTAATGCCGTCTTCATTAACAGAGTCGGACAGAAAAGTAGGACTGTAAACCCAATTTCTTTTCTAAGTAATGTTGATATTAAATATCGCAACCCCGTGTTTTCTCTCGCGACGCCTACAGACCAGCGAGCAACTGAAATAAGACTTATTATCATGTCGAAGCAAGCTACTATTATTATTACACGGAAATACAAAACCTGTTTATAACAGTGATTTTAAATTATATCAATAAATTACATTTTACGCCGCATTATCGAACGTTCTTTTGTGAATTACATAAATTAATTACACTTTACACTGTATAACGGAATGTATTTTTCGTAAATTATATGAATTAATTAGAGTTTACGCCGTATTATCGAACGTACTTTTTGTTTTGTTCATGAATTATATAAATTAATTCGCCACTTGGTTTATTAAACATATATTTACCTCTGTTTTTAAACTACAGTATATGATTACAATATTCCCGAGAGTAGAAATTATTATTATTATTACAGCATATTTATAGTGCGTCCTTTTATATAACACGTTCAGGGTCACTTTAGAAAGTGACAATGCAATCATAAATAAACAACAAAATTATGAACATGTTAACGATTGTATACAGAGTCAGTTAAATAAATGTGTTTAAAGTTGTTTTTTTAAAAGAATATAGAAATGTACAACATCTATGGTAGATTATTCCATAACTAACTAAAAGAAATATGATTTTTACATTTTACTCTTCTGAACCAACCATATAAATGAAGATCTACAGACGTCATGCAATGTTTTCCAGATTAAGGGGGTGGCGGCGAATGGTTAACACGTCCTCCGCGGTTTCCTCCTACTGCTAAAGATCCCTATACGAGCTAGCAACTTATTGAAATAAAATTGAGCCATGTGTTAGTCAGGAAATGGTGTAGTTTGCGTCGAGTGGAGGATAACTCCCCACCCCCTCTCTCTCCCCCTCTCTCTCTCTCATTTAACTTAACTTGAGGAAATGGGGTAGTCTGCGTCGAGTGTACGATACCCCCCACTCTCTCTCTCTCTCTCCCCCCTCTCTCATTTAACTTAACTTGAGGAAATGGGGTAGTCTGCGTCGAGTGTACGATACCCCCCACTCTCTCTCTCTCTCTTTCTCCTTCTCTCTCTCATTTAACTTGACATGGAACCTGTAATTGACCTTACACTAAATATAAGGAGTATCGGATATTTGGTTATAAAATACAAGTACTTGTCATAATAAAAATAAAACTGATACCATCTATTGGTCTCTCGATATACCAGACATTACGTGATCACCGTCTCGTTTAACGTCACGACATTCATTAACGATTCCTAATTACATCGTTTATTTTCAGTCTATGATATAACTGTCTGTGATTTAATTGTCTTATAATGTTTTATTTACTTATAGTCATATCGTTCATATTCAGTCTGTGATATAATTGTCTTATAATGTTTTATTTTTATACTGTATGACACATTTGGATGTTTGAAACTGGATCTAAATAAAAAAAAAAGCTTTCGCGCGCTGTATAATAAAGCGTGTCACTGAGTCAACTGGCGTGGTTTCGAATCCCCGGGTACTCTTGTTTCCTCCTCCTAATAATAATAATAATTAATTTTTCATATAGCGATTTACATGAGAAAATCTCAAACTGCTGTACATAACATTAATAAACATGTAAAAACATTTATTGTTCCCTTTACATTATAAGCACATTTTCGAAAATGGTGCGTTTTTAAAGAGCATTTAAAATATATCAGATTCGTAATAGACCTCAAGTGACCAGGCAAGGAATTCCATAGGGTTGGTGCAAAAACACTGAACACGCGATCACCATAAGCTCTTGACGGTTTGGGTGGAAGTGCTAAGGACCCCTACAAAAAAAACCCCAAAACGAAATAGGATCTGTATTTTAATCAGATTATGAAATGACTGAAATGAAATAAAATTGGGTTCAACGTCCTACTGTTCGGCACCTAACTGGCCGAATGAAGACGGGCATACGCCATACAGTGTGCTGTGAGTGAAATGTTGCCCGGAAGCGGCACTACGGCCTACTGTTATATCGAATTCCAACTGTCAAGGGGTATTTTACGTGCACGCCAATTTGTACATAGGACCTCGGATTAGACGGTTGCCCCTACCAGGTCCTCCTTCCTGCATCACTGACGCCAAATGAATGATGATATTGGGAGGGATTAAAGATTTAGGTTGTAAAACAACTCACCTGTATTAAGATGGTGACAACTGCAAAAATAATTTGATATTTTGAATCGATGAATGGTGGTCGTTTTTTGGACTTCTTGCCTGACGTAAATATTCTGTAAATTCTGTTCGTTTTGACCAACAGCGGACCGTAAGAGAAGGTAAAACTCATGTGAAATCCAAAATCCGTTATAGTACAAATGACGTCAGTCGGGCTCACGAGAAAAAACGTCACAATTATACTAGAGATGAAAACGCCACCCAGGATCAGGTACGATAACTCGCGACTACTCGCTTTAATGAGTCTCTCTTTATTGTTAAGGACATACAGCACAGTGGTTACTATAGTAATAAGAATGGTGAATATATCAAAGGCAACAATTAGAACACCGGTAAAATCGTTTACAGACACAATAGTCGGGGGAATCAGTTCACATAGAGTTTTGTTTTTGGCGTCCGGCCACGTGAAGTTGCCCGCTATTGGACAGATTTCACATTTTGCCAGTCCCTCTCTCATCACAGTTCTTTCGTTGTCTCGGCATTTTTGGCAGTACCAGCAACAATGAGGCTGGGTAACCACGGCTTGGTAGCCCATATCGCATGGGTCGCTACAAGTTGATACTGGGCTGATAGAATCTGCGGTGTTCCATCTGATTTCGGTCGGATGGAACTCAGTAAACATTTTCTTGCGGCTGTCCCATTTTCCAACGGATTGTAACGAATAAGTGTTATTCACAAATTGGAAATTTTGTAGCTCGTAAGTCGCTACACCGTCTCCAAAATCATCGAAACCAACTTCTCCGTGCGCACCTGTGAACGTGATATTACGCAAAGTTTTCACCATGATGTCCCCGTCAACGCAATCTCGTGGTGACGTCATAGCTTTGTCACAGCTGGAGAGTATGTTGTGTAAGGCACGTGCGTACGCGTACACGGCATCCATCACCAAGGATACTGTTATTTCCGGTTTATATCCAGGAACAAAATTCATGGAATCGTTACATTTGGCGTATGTCGTTGAATCATTGAAACTACAATTGAAATGTGCGGATATATAATCTTCAATCCATGGGTTTTGAGAGGCGTTGGCTGCCGTCAAATATTTAAAATGGTTGTCAAATCTTTCAACTATCGGGGAATAGAATTTAATCGTCAGCGCGCCAACTGCAGCATTTTCTACGCCATTGTAATCCTGTATATTTCGACCCCAGGCGTCACTTCCGATCCACGTGAAGTTTCCCATAGCGTGATTCCGTTCCGCCGATTTGAGGAGTTCTCTAGCTTGTGATAAGGGAGAGAACACCACCACGACCTTGGCTCGTCGGGTGTGTAAAAGTTCTTTAATGATATTATCGTAGTCCTCGTCCGTAAATGATTGACGCATCTCCCTGGTAACAGCTAAGCACGAGCCACTCTCCTCGATCCTTGTCTTTACGGCTTGAAACCCCATTGTCCCATAACTACCTGCGGCATAGACTACAGAAATATACGTCCATTGAAAATGGCTGAGTATATCCACAATGGCTTTAGCTTGTAGAACATCCGAGGGGACGATACGCGAAAAATACGGGTACATATTTTTGTCGCTTAGGACAGGACTCGTGGAAATGTAACTTAACATGGGTACCTTGAAAATGGACAGCATGTCGGCCATTTGCACGGAATTTCTGCTGCTCTCCGACCCAATAACCCCTGCGACATGATAAGCTGCCAGTTCGTCCATGCCGTACGTTTCGTTGTCGGTTGTCTGTATAAAATGTAAAGACCTGACCAGAGCAGTCGTGTCTTTTGAACAATCGTCCAGTAACTTAAAACCAAGCGTGTGATTGGGAAGGATGGCAGAATCGGAGTTGATTTCATCGATGGCGAACACCATTGCTTCCACGCGCTGAAGAGATCCCAATTCTCTGATCCGGGAACTGCAGATCAGATCCGCGTCGTACTTGTGAACCGGAACTACTATGCCCAGGGTCAGATTGCCGTGACGTTGATAAACAGGCGGCAGACCCGGTAGATACCGGATGTGGGCGTCCACCACGAGGAGAAGTATAAGATACAATAAGTGGAGACAGTTAGCCATATTGGTGACATTAGTTCCTTAGGGTTATCATTGTCTTGAGCTGAAAGTAAAAAGTAGCAATTATTTACTCTAAATGGAGGCGGTGGTGGGGAGGGGAATTTAAGGTCCATATCTAGACTTCCGTAATTATGACACTATTTTAGGGGTCTGTAGCTGGGGTAGGGGTTGAAAGAGTCGAAACCATGCAACTTTAACTCAATATCAGACCTTACGATTTACTCCCCAATATTTCACCGATACTAGGGAAATTGCACGTAGAGTCTGTAACTACAGAAAGATAGATTAGCGATGCAGACTAAGGCCTTGGCACTAGGGCCTAAAGATCCGTCCCCAACAGCCTTGGTGCATCAACGGGGTTTAACGTCGAATCGACACAAACCAAGTCATTTCGGGACTAACATGCAGTTGTTTTTTTTTCAATAATTCGTTTGCGCTTATGCGGTCTTTTACAGTGAGAGTAAACCACGGGACCCGGAGAAAACCCACGAGATTGGACAGGCGATTGTACTACTAATCACGCACAACCGGGTAATCGAAACCACGCCAGTTGACTCAGTTTATTATGGTCGAACGTGCACGCGCTAACTACTCAGGCATCTACCCCTACCCCTGTTTAAAAGACGAATTTTGCGTTGTTTTCTGTGTCTGTGAATAGGGGAGATAATTCCTGTGTTCCATGTAATCTAGCCAGCTGAAAATCATCTTCAATAGAAGGCTAGGTCTTGCTTTAACTACGTACATCTTATCAAGTTCTTCACGTAATACTCTGCATATTTCGTCACTTAGTTTGATTGTGTTCGCTATGTCACAACCTCTGTTGGGACGCTACTGCTCACGTGTCTTCAGATAACGTAGCTGTTAATGAACATGAAATGAAATGGGGGGGGGGGGAGCACGTGCGTGTTGTATCATAAAGCCTGTCATTGAGTCAACTGGCGTGGTTTCGAATCCCCGGTTGTACGTGGCAAGGAGAAGGGTCGCCTGTCCAGACTCGTAGGTTTTCTCCGGGTCTTCCGGTTTCCTCCCACTGTTAAAAACTCCTACACGCAAGCGAATTAAAGCATATGTTAGTCCCGAAATGACCTAGTTTGTGTCGTTAGGACGTTAAACCCCCTTTCTTCCCCCCTCCCCTATATTACTATAAGTATAGTTTGATAATATAAATCTTTGATATTAATATAATTATTTACCTTTTATTGTTTAGGTTCTGATAACGCAAAATTCTTCATCTATCACTCGAAGTTACCTGAAAAACAGAGGAAAAATAAAATTGAGTTTAACGTCCTACTGTTTGTTCTGCTCCGACTGGGCTAATGAAGATGGGCATACCAAAAGAGTATGCTACGAGGACAATTGTGGCCGGAAATCGGAGCTACGTCCCAATATTATATCAAATTCTCACTGTCACGGGTTCTTGTAAGTACACGGCAAAGTGTACGCGTGAACTCGGTTTTTCGGAACACTCAAACGGATATACGCTGACAAGGGGGAACCCCGGAAAATCCCGATGAACTGTCTCGATCAACCCACCGGGATCGAACAAGGATCCTCCATGGCTCATTTAACAAATATGTCGACATGCGGGAAAAAACTAAATACAATAAAATTATTCAGCTGGAAATTTAATACCAGAATAAGGAAAACGATTAAATCTCAAACAAAGAGTTACGTTTAAACAGAAGCGATATTGTTTCTCGCCGTTCTAGGTGTCATTCAAAATCAGTCATATCAATATCAGATTTATTTCCACCAGGAACAAGAATATAAAACAGGACCATAATTAAACAGGAAGATAATCCCACAGGTACGTGAACAGGTGCGTGCACTGTAATGTTGATATTGTTGATTAAGCAACACATAAATGTTATGATCGAGCTGATCGAACGCTTCAAAGAAAGGGGGATAGGGTGAGGGAGAGAGAGAGAGGAAGGGAGGGAGAGGAAGGGAGAGGAGAGAGAGGAAATATACGACACTATCGGATCAAAGAGAGAGAGAGGGGAGAGAGAGAGAGAGAGGGGTAACGTCCAATTGACACAAACTACGTGTATGTCATTTCGAGACTAACATAGGGCTCAATTTTCGAACACGAGACATCCAGACTAGTGAGCCAGCGTCTTACCCACTTAACAACCGTGGTTCCCCCGGATGTCTAACATATGGGAGATAACCCTGTCAACAGTGGCTACGATTAGCTGATAAGAATGAATGAAATGGGGTTTAACGTCCTACGCTTAAGCACCGTACCTGGGCTAATTGAAGACGGGCATACGCCACAGTGTGCAATGAGGGAAATTTTGCCCGGGCAGCGGCGCTACGGCCTACTCTTATATCGAATTCCAACTGCCAAGGGATCTTTTACGTGCACTCCAATTTGTACACGGGACCTCGGTTTTTCGTCCCATCCGAACGACTAGGCAGCTGTCCTTGTCAGGCCCTCCTTCTGCATCACTGACAAGGGGAAATCACGCCGGAAAATCGAGATGAACTTTCTCGGCCAATGCAGGGATCGAACACTCAACCTCCAGGCTAGCGAACCAGTGCCTTATCCACTTAGCCACCGTGATCCCTAGCTGATAAGAGGTTTAACGTCTAATTTATCATAGAACATTAAAAGACACGCAAAAATAATAGAAATGTTCAATTGAACGAATGAATTATTTTAAGAATAAAATACAAACATGTCAAGAGCTCGGTTTTCGTAACACCCAAACGAATATACGCTGACAAGGGGGAACCCCCATCTTCAATAGAAGGCGTGATCTCGCCTTAACTACATACACCTTATCAAGCACTTCACTCAACAGTCAACATTTTTCGGCACTAAATTTGATTGGGTATCGGCCCCAACCGTGATCCAATCAGATTTTGGGTTACTAAAAATAAACTACTTTCAATTTATTTTCTTTATCGAAGGCACGGATTAGCCCATACAGAGCACGTGATCAGCGAATTCCTTATTGCATGCTGAGTAGATTGTCCTTTATTGTGTGGTGAGTGGTCTTATTGCGTGCCAGTTTGATTTGTAAACACAGCAAGCATAAAACTTTAAAAGTTCGAGAATTGCCCAGTGTTAAAGCAAGGGTTAGATGTTGTAAAACTCGCGCCCGTTGCTTCAGGAAGATGGGGAACACCGCGATCGAACACGAAACACTCAGATCAATGCTCACTCTGTGTTTAATTTTTTTTTTTCTGCCAATTTTTCAATTTAATTTAGTAGACATTTATTTTTTTTCGCCTAAAAAAGAACAATAAATATCTATTTGATTTTTTTTTTGTTTTTTTTTTATTTGGTCGAGATTAGCGGGCCAACATCTTACAAAGTGAGCTACCGCGATTCATTTAAAGGTGAATTATGCATGGAATAAATGAATGAATGAAATGGGGTTTAACGTCCTACTGTTCTGTAAATAACCTGAGCTAATTGAAGACGGGCATACGCCATACAGTGTGCTATGAGGGAAATTTTGCTCGGGCAGCTGCGCTACGGCCTACTCTTATATCGAATTCCAACTGCCAAGGGATCTTTTACGTGCACTCCAATGTGTACATGGGACCTCGGGTTTTCGTCCCATCCGAACGACTAAGCAGCTGTCCTTGTCAGGCCCTCCTTCTGCATCACTGACAAGGGGAAATCACGTCGGAAAATCATTATACATGGAGATTTTTATAGAGAGTTGGCCATGCTTGCTATAAAAGTTCAAAAGTAGATGATGAAAGAAGAATATATTGAAAATTTCAGTCAAATTACTTTATTCTGAACATAGTTATCATCGTTGTAATATTTGACTAGAAATGGTAGTCAAGTGTGTCTTCACCTTGGCCGATCGTTTGATTGACAGCGTTAACTCCACCTCCATGATCTCAATAATCAAGTAAAGTTTTCAATGGCATGCGGAATCGCTCATCAGCCGCATCGCTAAGTACACGCTATCATTTAACCTCGATCTAACTGATGACGTAAATCTAAAAGTTAATAATCTCATCAAGGTGCGCCAAATTTGATTTAATCAATCAGTGAAATCCTATTTAAATCCAAACTGTAGCCGAGCTATCCGTGGAACTACAGAGTTGATTTTTGGCTTTTGTTTAAAAAAAGATTTTATTTATAATTTTCTATAACATCTGAAGGCTAAATTAAGACTTGCAATAATCAGATTTAGCTCTTGCATAATGTATGTTTAACAAATATGTCGACATGAAGGAAAAAACTAGATACAATACAATTATTCAGCTGGGAATTTTAATAACAGAATAAGGAAAACGATTAAATTTCCGACAATGTGATAACTATTATACTGTATTTTGTATTATTGAAAAGTTTATTCTGTATTTTTACACCAGGACATTGGTATTGCTGAACAATGAAAATTTCAGATTGTAGAACTAAATTAAGTATTTTGAACTACTGACATTAGCACCGTGAACAATAAAATAATATTGGCAACGTTATCCTTCAATATTAATAGTTTTTTTTTATATGCATACTTCGGATGGGACGAAAAACCGAGGTCCCGTGTACACATTAAAGTGCACGTAAAAGATCCCTTGGCAGTTGGAATTCGATATAAGAGTAGGCCGTAGCGCCGCTGCCCGGGCAAAATTTCCCTCACAGCACACTGTATGGCGTATGCCCGTCTTCAATTAGCCCAGGTTAGGTGCTTAAGCGTAGGACGTTAAACCCCATTTCATTCATTCATATATGCATACCTTACATCTAGACTCGGATGTATGGCAGTAAGTGATATGTACCAACGCCCATACATTTGCGATGCGGCTTCCGATTTACTTTAAACAGGAAAACGTGTCGCTTTTACAAAAAAGTTCCAAATTGCGTCTTTTGTAGAGTGCGTATACCTAAATAAGCAGAGGTATTGTCTCAAGACTGCTGGTTTGATTATTTTCCCTGGTAATCCCACAAACCTAATGCCAAACGCGAGGTTTCTTGATATAATACACTCTCCAAAGAAGTTTCCATGGGAGTAGCCATTTTTTTACATTCGAAACCATTAAAATAGATTAAATATGGCGAAAATGGTCATACAGCCGATATTAAGATGCGTAGAATCTGTCGAGGTTTGCGGAATGTTGGACGTCTATGAATATGTGTCTCCTTTTTGTGGGTCCGGACCTTCTCGTTCTACCTTCACTTGGACATTCCTAGGGATACCCTGAACTCTTTAAAGGGACAATAACACTCTTGCTGGCTTGACAGATCCAGAATTTTTTTTTTTAGCCTTATTCTAACTACAAGATGT
This sequence comes from Patella pellucida, assembly GCA_917208275.1. Classification (NCBI taxonomy): domain Eukaryota; kingdom Metazoa; phylum Mollusca; class Gastropoda; family Patellidae; genus Patella; species Patella pellucida. Next base: position 88,686,616 of record OU795036.1, on the reverse strand, counting down.
TTAAGTGTCCCACCTGTTGTAAATTATCCATTACAACCTATCTTACTTGTCCAGAGGGTTCGAAAATATTTTTAAATCCAAGTTGCATTTGAAAGAGCTTACGTAAGGCTTTTCAAACCATGTTACGGCATGTAGTTGAATTTTTCCAATTTTTAAAATTATGTGTGTTAAGATGAAATTTGTATCATTTTTTAATTGAAATATTGTAAAATAGTACAAATTGTTGACCAGAATAATGATTGGAACATATTATTCAGTTACAACAAGAGTTGTATTGGGGCTTTAATGGGACCCAGAAGTGGGCCGAGAATCATTTTCCAACTAGGCCTTTATGTGTTTACTTGTCAAAGGTGACAAAATCATGTTTGCCCTATCGTTCGGATGGGACGGAAAACCGCTATCCATATTGACGTGTCAGCAAAAGAACCCTTGGCGGTTGGAAATCAAGGAACAGTAGGTCGACATGCGGGAAAAACTAAATACAATAAAAATATTCAGCTGGAAATTTAATACCAGAATAAGGAAAACGATTAAATCTCAAACAAAGAGTTACGTTTAAACAGAAGCGATATTGCCTCTTGCCGTTTTAGGTTTCATTGAATATCAGTAATATCAATATCAAGTTTATTTCCACCAGGAACAAGAATATAAAACAGGACCATAATTAAACAGGAAGATAATCCCACAGGTACGTGAACAGGTGCGTGCACTGTAATGTTGATATTGTTGATTAAGCACCACATAAATGTTATAAATGAAAATATACGACACTAGCTGATCGAACGCTTCAAAGAAAGGGGGATAGGGTGAGGGAGAGAAAGAAAGAAAGAGAGAGAGAAATATACGACACTATCGGATCAAAGAGAGAGAGGGGAGAGAGAGAGAGAGGGGTAACGTTCAATTGACACAAACTACGTGTATGTCATTTCGAGACTAACATAGGGCTCAATTTTCGAACACGAGACATCCAGACTAGTGAGCCAGCGTCTTACCCACTTAATAACCGTGGTTCCCCCGGATGTCTAACATATGGGAGATAACCCTGTCAACAGTGGCTACGATTAGCTGATAAGAGGTTTAACGTCTAATTTATAAGGGGATCACGGTGGCTAAGTGGATAAGGCGCTGGTTCGCTAGCCTGGAGGTTGAGTGTTCGATCCCTGCATTGGCCGAGAAAGTTCATCTCGATTTTCCGGCGTGATTTCCCCTTGTCAGTGATGCAGAAGGAGGGCCTGACAAGGACAGCTGCCTAGTCGTTCGGATGGGACGAAAAACCGAGGTCCCGTGTACAAATTGGAGTGCACGTAAAAGATCCCTTGGCAGTTGGAATTCGATATAAGAGTAGGCCGTAGCGCCGCTGCCCGGGCAAAATTTCCCTCATAGCACACTGTTGGCGTATGCCCGTCTTCAATTGGCCCAGGTTAGGTGCTTAAGCGTAGGACGTTAAACCCCATTTCATTCATTCATTCTAATTTATAATGGAACATTAAAAGAAACACAAGAATAATAGAAATGTTCAATTACATGAATGGATTACTGAAAGAATAAAATACAAACATGTCACGAACTCGGTTTTTCGTAACACCCAAACGAATATACGCTGACAAGGGGGAACCCCCATCTTCAATAGAAGGCGTGATCTCGCCTTAACTACATACACCTTATCAAGCACTTCACTCAACAGTCAACATTTTTCGGCACTAAATTTGATTGGGTATCGGCCCCAACCGTGATCCAATCAGATTTTGGGTTACTAAAAATAGACTACTTTCAATTTATTTTCTTTATCGAAGGCACGGATTAGCCCATACAGAGCACGTGATCAGCGAATTCCTTATTGCATGCTGAGTAGATTGTCCTTTATTGTGTGGTGAGTGCATACTGCACACAGCGTTCCACCTAGGTCATTACCAGAATTAAACACTGTGCTAATAGGAGTCCATTTTAAAATGCTCGCGTCATCAATTTGGGGCGGGGCCATGGAGGTGTGGGCGGGACTTATCGAACTTACGTCACCTGTGTTTACAAAACAGAGTGAAAATAGACCGTCGCACATGGTTTTTGTAAACACAAATTCAAATTTCAAGTTCTGCCACTCGGCTAAAAACGATATATAATATGTGCTATGGGTAATATTGCAATACATTCTTTACCATTGTAAACTGTCTTTAAAGTTTCAATATGTTTTTCTTTCAAAACAAGGCCTAGATACGCCTAAATTTTTCTTCGCAAATAAAACCGCATCTGTGAACTTGTCTTCTATGGGGGCCGCCATGTTGAATAATTAAGGGACTTTTTTGTGGTTCGGCTCTTGATCAGTTTGACATCTTTCATACACACAACGGCTAAATAAACATATTTAATTTTATTCAATATGACAATAGAAGAGAAATAAATACTTCTCAAAACTTCTAAAAGCATACTCGGTGTTATCGACTAAAATCGTCGATGTAGGAATTTAAAATGGGGGGTAATTAGGTTAGGGCCTATTCTCAGCCGAAGCTAGCAGTAGATAGGCAGCCTAAGTTTGGGATGTGGTGAGTGGTCTTATTGCGTGCCAGTTTGATTTGTAAACACAGCAAGCATAAAACTTTAAAAGTTCGAGAATTGCCCAGTGTTAAAGCAAGGGTTAGATGTTGTAAAACTCGCGCCCGTTGCTTCAGGAAGATGGGGAACCCCCGGAAAGTCTCGATCAACACCGCGATCGAACACGAAACATCCAGATCAATTCTCACTCTGCGTTTAATTTTATTTTTTTTCTGCTAATTTTTCATTTTAATTTAGTAGCCATATATTTTTTTTTTGACAAAAAAAGAACAATAAATATCTATTTGATTTTTTTTTTGATTTTTTATATTTAGTCGAGATTAGCGGGCCAACATGTTACACAGTGAGCTACCGCGATTCATTTAAAGATACATTATGCATGGAATGAATGAATGAATGAAATGGGGTTTAACGTCCTACTGTTATGCACATAACCTGAGCTAATTGAAGACGGGCATACGCCATACAGTGTGCTATGAGGGAAATTTTGCCCGGGCAGCTGCGCTACGGCCTACTCTTATATCGAATTCCAACTGCCAAGGGATATTTTACGTGCACTCCAATGTGTACATGGGACCTCAGTTTTTCGTCCCATCCGAACGACTAGGCAGCTGTCCTTGTCAGGCCCTCCTCCTGCATCACTGACAAGGGGGAATCACGTCTGAAAATCATTATACGTGGAGATTTTTATAGAGAGTTGGCCATTCTTGCTATAAAAGTTCAAAAGAAGATGATGAAAGAAGAATATATTGAAAATTTCAGTCAAATTACTTTTGCTGAACATAGTTATCATCGTTGTAATATTTGACTAGAAATGGTAGTTAATTGTGTCTTCACCTTGGCCGATCGTTTGATTGGCAGGCGTTAACTCCACCTCCATAATCTCGATTATCAAGTAAAGTTTTCAATGGCATGCGGAATCGCTCATCAGCCGCATCGCTAAGTACACTCTATCATTTAACCTCGATCTAACTGATGACGTAAATCTAAAAGTTAATAATCTCATCAAGGTGCGCCAAATTTGATTTAATCAATCAGTGAAATCCTATTTAAATCCAAACTGTAGCCGAGCTATCCGTGGAACTACAGAGTTGATTTTTGGCTTTTGTTTAAAAAAAGATTTTATTTATAATTTTCTATAACATCTGAAGGCTAAATTAAGACTTGCAATAATCAGATTTAGCTCTTGCATAATGTATGTTTAACAAATATGTCGACATGAAGGAAAAAACTAGATACAATACAATTATTCAGCTGGGAATTTTAATAACAGAATAAGGAAAACGATTAAATTTCCAACAATGTGTTAACTATTATACTGTATTTTGTATTATTGAAAAGTTTATTCTGTATTTTTACACCGGGACATTGGTATTGCTGAACAATGAAAATTTCAGATTGTAGAACTAAATTAAGTATTTTGAACTACTGACATTTGCACCGTGAACAATGAAATAATATTGGCAACGTTATCCTTCAATATTAATAGTTTTTTTTATATGCATAGACTCGGATGTATGACAGTAAGTGATATGTACATTTGCGATGCGGCTACCGATTTACTTTAAACAGGCATACGTGTCGCTTTTACAAAAAGTCCTAAATTGCGTCTTTTGTAGAGTGTGTAAACCTAAATAAGCCGAGATATTGTCTCAAGGCTGCTGGTCTGATAAAATTCCCTGATAATTCCACAAACCCAATGCCAAACGTGACGTTTGTTGATATAATAAACTCTCCACAGAACGTTCCATGGGGACAGCCATTTTTTGCATTCGAAACCATTAAAACAGATCAAATATGGAGGGGGGAAAAAAGAGAGAGAGAGAGAGAGAGAGAGAGAGAGAGAGGGGGGGAGAGAAATAGGGTTTAACGTCCACTCAACACTACTAGGTCATTTCGTGACCAACATATGGTTTAATTTTTTTATTAGCATTATTTCAATAATTCGCTTGCGCGTAGGGAACTTTAGCAGTGGGGGAAAACAGAATAGGGCCGAAGGAAACCTACGAGGTTGAGAAGGCGCCCTTATCTCCATGCCACATCAAATATGGAGGAAATGGTCATACAGCCGAGATAACGATGCGTAGTCTGTCGAGGTTTTCCGAATGTTGGACGTTATGTCTTCGACACGTTATTAAACTTCAAATTCACCACATGTTCATAGCTCTTAGTGTTTATATTTATAGGTATGGCTCTTTGTCAACCCGACCAAACCCGCTTATAAGTTAATACACTCCTTGCACAGGAATAATTGCACGGGGGGAAACGTGTGGTTTTTAGTCTTATTGGCAATCACATCGTCTTACAGTCTATGAATATGTGTCTCCTTTTTGTGGGTCCGGACCTTCTCGTTCTACCTTCACTTGGACATTCCCAGGGATACCCCGAACTCTTTAATGGGACCCATGACGTGGGTTGAGAATAATTTTCCAACTAGGCCTTTATGTGTTTACTTGTCAAAGGTGACAAAATCATGTTTGCCCTATCGTTTGCCCTAGGGTCTTTAGCAGTGGAAGAAAACCGGATGACACGGGTAAAACCAAGAAGGTTGGTTAGAAAAAGGAGGTCAATCAAAATATTTCGCCCAACCTTAATATGTAGCGCTGACTTCTTTATGTGACCGAATTGTTGTATTCATCATATCTCTGTAAATAATGTGCGGAAATGATCGTGCGCGAGCTCCTTTGAAGTCCGGTAACTCTACTTCGTAGTTATTATTATCTCAATGAAATATAATCAAACTAGGTCAGTATCCGGTTACATCTAATTGTATACGCTCACTCGGCAAATCTCGACAGATTCGGATACCCTACATCTAGACTCGGCTGTATGATGAATTCCGCCATTTTTGAACTATTTTAAAGGACCTGGATAAAAAAAATGGCTGCCCCCATGGAGATTATAACAACAAACTAAAAAATGGTTGCCCCCATAGAGATTATATCTAGAAAAGACGCAATTTTGGGACTTTTTTGTAAAAGCGGTACGTTTTCCTGTCACAGTAAATCGGTAGTCTACTAGGTGCATCGCAAATGTATGGTCGTAGGTACATATCAATTACTGTCATACAGCCGAGTCTAGATGTAGGGTTACGGAGAGTACCGGAATCTGTCGAGGTTTGCCGAATGTGTATACGCTGTACCAGGTTTATTCCAATGCGCAGGTTAACCGGAAGTAGCGATGATGAAGATCGGAAACACCAACCGACAAATGAATCATAAGACTATTGATGTCATATTTTTCATTGAATTTAATTTTGTTTGAAAACATACGCTCGTGCTTGTTTAATTCTATGTCATCCGTCCGTTTGAATAAAATAAAACCAAGTACGAACAATCCAAACCGTAAAAAAACGTTATAGGCAAAGTAGTATATTCAAGCAAAATAGTGTTAACAGCAAATGGACTGCTCCCCGTGAAGAAAATACACGCCAAACAGTGGTAACAGGTGTCCGGATATTACGCACAGAATAGTTAGTTTTGAATGTGAAATGAAATGAGGTTTAACGTCCTACTGTCCTGCTTTTAAATTGGGCTCATGAAAACGGGCTTACATCACACCGTGTGCTATGTGGGTTATTTCGAATGCAAAAGGTTCTTTTACGTGCACGCCAATGTGTACACGGTACCTCTGTTTTCCCCATCCGAACGACTAGACAACTGTCCTTGTCAGGCCCTCCTGTACTGCATCACTGACAAGGGGAAGCCACGCCGGAAAATCTGAATTAACTTTCTCGGCCAATGCAGGGATCGAACACCCGACCTCAAGGCTAGTAGGAAGCCAGCGTCTTACCCACTTAGCCAATAAAACGGTATGTTACGGCAAGGTTTTGGCGTGAGGTGCATGGAACTGTGGGTAAACCACTAGAAACATCAACGCTGATTGGTTAATCAAATATCTACTGTCATAGGGTCAAAAACCGTTCGTATGATCTCTGACGCGAGCTTCGTGTAGTATAGGCCATCAAAAGTATTAAAAAAAACGAAAAGTAATATATATCTATATTTGAATCAGATTGCATAACAACATTCTAGTACAAAATGTTACACCATACTGGAAGGAAGGAGGGCCTGACAAGGACAGCTGTCTAGTCGTTCGTGTGGGACGAAAAAAACTGAGCTCCCGTGTACACATTAGCGTGGACGTAAATGATCCCTTGACAGTTGAAATTCGATATAAGAGTAGACGTTGTGCCGCAACCTACGATGATATCGCATTCAACCATACACGCAAAGTTTCCTTACCTTTTAATTCTAAATTCTAAGTCCAAAATCTTGCAATGCTTGGCGTTTTGATATGGCACACTGGTGGAGATTAACAGTCACACTGAACAAACGCGACAGGATGTGGCTTAATGAATTGTTTGATGTACATATATTATTTATCAGTCTGGCCGTATATTTTTACAATTTAAAACACAATTCACGCCATACTACACACACACGATCAGCATTATATTTTTATTTCATTAATTAAATTAATTCTGTTTTATATTAGCATTATTATTATATTGTTATGGAGGGATAACGTAGCCAATATCATTTCATTGTTCACGGTGCAAACTGCAATTGTCAGTAGTTCAAAATACGTATTTTTTAATTTGCAATTTTCCCTTGTTCAATAGTACCATTGTCACGGTGTCAATAATACAAAATACAGTATAATAGTTATTTAGCACATTACATTTCTGAATTCTGCATTTTACATAATAGACAAATGCATAATAGAAATTTTCATAGTAGAACATTACCTTATATGGAATATACAACTGACCCGATTTGCCTACGGAAAAAAGGTCTGGCTATGACGGAAATTTTTGAAGTTATCACACATATTCCTAGCGCCAATAAAAACCTAGATATAATTGATTATCACCAAACTAAGCGTTACTTGCACCCAATTACTGGAGATCACGGTGGCTAAGTGGGTAAGACGCTGGCTCGCTAGCCTGGAGGTCGTGTGTTCGATCCCTGCATTGGTTTCCCTTGTCAGTGATTCAAGACTGCGAACCTGACAAAGACAGCTGTCTAGTTGTTCGGGTGGTACGAAAAACCGAGGTCCTGTGTACACATTGGCGTTGGAATTCGATAGAAGAGTAAACCGTAGCGCCGCTGCCCGGGCAACATTTCCCTCATAGCACGATATAACCATTTGCCATCGATGGCTTGTTGAACAGGTTATCGCTGTTAGTGACGGAATTATCCGCAACCCTCAGAAATCATCAATACGGCGGATAATACCGTTAAACTGTACCGGAATTGAATGACTGAAATGGGGTTTAACGTCCTACGCTTAAGCACCGTACCTGGGCTAACTGAAGACGGGCATATGCCATACAGTGTGCTATGAGGGGAAATTTTGCCCGGGCAGCGGCACTACGGCCTACTCTTATATCGAATTCCAACTGCCAAGGGATCTTTTACGTGTACTCCAATGTGTACACGGGACCTCGGTTTTTCGTCCCAGCCGAACGACTAGGCAGCTGTCCTTGTCAGGCCCTCCTTCTGCATCACTGACAAGGGGAAATCACGCCGGAAAATCGAGATGAACTTTCTCGGCCATTGCAGGGATCGAACACCCGACCTCCAGGCTAGCGAACCAGCGCCTTATCCACTTAGCCACCGTGATCCCCCAAACTGTACCGGAGTATGACGGGTGTGACATCTATGGACCCCGATCTTTCTCTATCGCTGCATCCACTCTATGGATCGTTTTGCCGCCTAGCATCCGCACAATAGACACTTTAGCATCTTAAAAAATAATTTAACCATGAGGTATTTTTTTTTATAGCTTTTTATTTTTTATTTCTGTTTTCGATATTATGTATTACTTCTGTAAAGTCCGTTGATAAGTGCATGTGACTGAATGTAAACAATAAAAAAAAAATTATTATTAAAGATGGGTTCCCAGCAAAGTATTTATCGGGTGGTCATTTCCAATAAAAGTATGACAAATGTGGTATATATGGAAAGTAGACACCCAATCTTACTAGAAAAAATACTGGATTACGCGAAAAACGACTATGAGGCAAGCACTGGGCAATATTGTCAGGGAATCACTAACTGTCAACCCAACAGGTTATTGTCTGCTGGTTTAGGTCAGGGAGCAGTTGTTATTTCTTGCTCAAATCAAATGTTTAGGCGGTTTTGGGAACATCGAGGGTTGTCAATTATACGGCAGAAAAAGAAAATTAAGAATTTATTTAGGCCTCAATAAGTATGGTAAATGTACAGGAAGTAATGATAGATACATTCCGAAAAATGGACCCTCCCACAAAGAAGCTAAGTTGGCAAACATTGCGTCTAACAACAGCTTACTTATAGCTATAGGTATCCACGGTGAAAACAAAGCACATTTTTGATAAATTGGTTACTTTGAATATGGTTTTAGTACAAGTATATCATCAAATCACAAAGTTTGTACCCGGGAATGTATCTTTAAACTGGACAATTATATTATATTTAAATAAACTATACAAGAACTTATGGAAAACAGCTTGTTATTGTAATTTTGTCTATATATGTTGATTCAAATTTTGTTACATTGTATTAGCTTGAAAACGTTGAGAGAATACATTTTGAAACGTCACCTAAATAAACCAGTAGCTGTTTTTCCATAAGTTTGTGTTAGTTTATTTATCTACCCAGTTTACTAAATGCCATTTAAAGAACAAAGGATATTATTTTTTTTATAAAACGACATTTGTAATTTATCAATAAACTCGCTCTAGTAATATTTCGATAAGAGAATTAATGTATTAATGAAAATAACCGAGTTGTACTTTTGTAAATTTTATAACTTACTTTTTTAAAAAGGCTTTTAATTAGATATATATTATTTTATTATATTGCATCTTTTTGTAGTCTTTTAGTTGTTTTATATATTTTCTGTTTTACTGGTATATGATTGTAAAGCGCTTCTGAACACCGTTGGTGGAATTAGCGCTATATAAATGTTTTAATAATAATAATAATAATATAAGATTAATTTAATAACAATACGATAAATAATACCGTTAAACTGACCCACTAGCGTCAGGGTATCATTCAGAGTTGACGAAAACAGGAAAGAAACTTCGCTTACCACCTAGAATCTAATACTTGTATCCAGTTAATAGATTGCCATCCAGAAAGTGGTAAATGCCATCGTCAAGATTCATCAAAAAATGTCCAGTTTGCTCTACAAAATGTACCAAAATTTCCCTCATAGCACACTGTATGGCGTATGACTGTCTTCAATTAGCCCAGGTTAGATGCAGAAGCGCAGGACGTTAAACCCCATTTCATTCATTCAGTTAGTTTTGACGTCGGTCGTCTATTTTATAAAACTTAATGGTCATAAACTAGACAACCAATATCATTTCATTGTTCACGATGCAAACTGCAATTGACATCCTGTCGTGTTTGTTCAGTGTGACTGTTAATCTCCACCAGTGTGCCATATCAAAACGCCAAGCATTGCAAGATTTTGGACTTAGAATTTAGAATTAAAAGGTAAGAAAACTTTGCGTATATGGTTGTATGCGATATCGTCGTAGGTACAATTTTGCCCGGATAGCGGCACTACGTCTACTCTTATATCAAATTTGAACTCTCAATGGATCTTTTACGCCCACGCTAATGTGTACACGGGAGCTCTGTTTTTTTCGTCCCACACGAACGACTAGACAGCTATCCTTGTCAGGCCCTCCGTCCTTCCAGTACGGTGTAACATGTTGTACTAGAATGTTGTTATGCCATCTGATTAAAATACAGATATATATTTCGTTTCGTTTCGTTTATTTTTTTATACTTTTGATGGCCTCTACTACACGAAGATCTGACCGGTTGTAGTGTAAGGTCGCGTCAGAGGTCATACGAGCGGATTTTGACCCTATGACGGTAGATATTTGATTAACCAATCAGTGTTTATGTTCTAATGGTTTACCCACAGTTCCGTGCACCTCACGCCAAAACCCTGCCGTAACAGACCGTTGTATTGGCTAATCCCCTCACATGAACTAGAACGCCTGTTCCAGATCAACTCTTCCAGATCCTCATAGCACATTGTATCTTGTAAGCCCGTTTTCATGAGCCCAATTTAAAAGCAGAACAGTAGGACGTTAAACCCCATATCATTTCACATTCAATACTAACTATTCTGTGCGTAATATCCGGACACCTGTTACCACTGTGTGTCGTGTATTTTGTACACGGGGAGCAGTCCATTTGCTGATTACACTATTTTGCTTGAATATACTATTTTGCCTATAACGTTTTTTAGGACTTCGAATTCCGTTTTACGGTTTGGATTGTTCGTACTTGGTTTTATTTTATTCAATCGGACGGATGACATAGATTTAAACAAGCACGAGCGTATGTTTTCTGAGTTGACGAAAACAGGAAAGAAACTTCGCTTACCATCTCTAATCTAATACTTGTATCCAGTTAATAGATTGCCACCCAGTAGACGTGGTACAAGGGTTAATCAGTGAACTGGATGTATGAGATGTGTTGTTGACTAGGGGAAATGTATAGGGAGTAAGTGCTGTAAAGCGACAGTTACATGTATTATGAATGGTTAGAGTGGCTGTGGTGTTACGGTGAAATACTATACCGCCACCGTAACACCACAGCTTTATGATTTGTTGGACAGGAGTGATTTAATGGGTGTCAACAACTGGGTCTGCTGGTACCGTCGCAACGTAGCCGTGAAATATATATTGTGGGGTGAAGGGCGGAAACGGAAAAATATACTATGTTGACAGTATGTGCCAGTCATGAGCAGTGAAAACACTATTTTGGCATTGTTTGCGGGGTTAAACCTAAAAATCAAATTAATACACCTATTGCACGATATTGTGATTGGACGTGTGAAAGGTTATTCGTGGCTAACGACGTATTCAATAACTAATGAAGTCGTGTTGTTGAATCAACCGTGTTTTGATTTATAGACGCTTCAATTGGTGTTTTTATCATCTATCCCCGATTAACCTTTGACATGCCATGAAGGAGCAATGAATAGGCCAATACAACGTGTATCTTGTTTAAGTAAGGGGGTGCCGTATTCAGACGTTTTTTAATGACCGTTACATATCGAGGTTTTAGAACACACTTGTGATAAGGCAAAATGCCTGATTTTGAGAAATTTGCAATTTAAACTTTTGAATCACTACCCAAATTTCATTTATTAATATATTTTATCGATATGTTCAGACATTTTGAAATGAGCGATGGTATTGATTTATATACCAATAGAAAAAGAATTACAAATACAAGCGCTTCATTTTAATAGAATATTTTTTTTTTGTTATTTTTGACTTATCACAATGATGTTCTATACCCTTGATATGTTAATATAAAAATTGTACACAACAGTAGTAATTACTGTGATAGTCAGGGGAGTTTTAAAGTTTATTATGGTGGAGGTAACATTATTTGGAGGGCCGTCATTCGCAAAGCGAGGGGGGCAGTTGTAGAGGTTCTTCAGAAATTGTCACAATATGGAAATATTCTTGGTGCTGTTTAACATATTGGGATATGTACAAGTTCTATACAGATAGAATGTTAAATAATCATAATATCTGTTAAAATAAGTAAAAGGGGAGACGAAGTATATACAGGGGGAAAAAATTTCAACAACATTTTTTATATTGGCTATGGTTTTTAGTTTTGTGGTCATAATTCATATATTGATACCTACATTTCCAACAAATGTGAAATAGTCAAATGTAATTTCGACTCCTTCCTTTTACTGGTTAGGGTTACAGGAGACCGAGGAGTCGTATCAAACACGAATGTCAGTATTCTTCAGATATACATGTAGCCTATTAATAAATAACGTAAGTCCGACAATAATAAATAACATATTTCTGATTTTATTGTCGTCTTTTATCACCGCCACTGGCTGTACGCCATTGTGAAAGTAGCTGACGAAGACGGCTAGGGGCGGCGATTGTTAGTTCGCGTACAACTTTAAAAAACGAATGTCAGTATGGCATTTCTCACATAATTGGTTATCGGTGACAACAGAGTAAACTGAAAGCGAGTAATCTCGACACAAAAGTATAGTGTATAACCTGCTGACTGTCTCCACGCGTCCACGCGTCTATTAGTCATAAATGGTAGTTTGTGACCTATTACTCTGCAAAAATAGTTTTCGCCTTTTTATTATTAGTATAATGACTTCGTCATGTGCGGCAGGTTAGTTTGATTCTAGATACTTTCTCTCGGTGTAAGGATATTATCTTTGCTTAGCAACAATTTGAGCATGGATCAACACTGTACTGAAAAATCTGTGCGTTTTAAATATGAACGGTCTTCAAACATTCGGTTTATTATTAGCGATACACAGGTACAGTGGCAAGTGTTATGCTAAACAGACCTAATACCTCAAAAGTACCTACGCGCGAAATCCCAGATTTTGGTACATGTTAAACAATAAAAATAGTGCCCGTGCGCGTGCCAGTAATAGAAAAACTAAGAGTTCGCGCATAAAAAATGCACAAACGTACCAGGCGCGATGTCATCTAGAATCTAATACTTGTATCCAGTTAATAGATTGCCATCCATAAAGTGGTAAATGCCATCGTCAAGATTCATCAAAAAATGTCCAGTTGGCGCTACAAAATGTACCAAAATTTCCCTCATAGCACACTGTATGGCGTATGACTGTCTTCAATTAGCCCAGGTTAGATGCAGAAGCGCAGGACGTTAAACCCCATTTCATTCATTCAGTTAGTTTTGACGTCGGTCGTCTTTTTTATAAAACTGAATGGTCATAAACTAGACAACCAATGTCAAAACTCAACAGTGTTCCTTAAACAACATGGTAGCAGAAACTTTTTATGAATCTTAATGGCATTAAACACTCTCTGGACGGCAATCTATTGGCTACGTGTATTAGATTCTAGATGAAAAGCTCAGTTTCTTTCAATTTTTCATTAAATCTGAATGATACCCGGTCCCTACTGTGGACAATGATATATTTGATAAACGAAAGTTGTAAAACTTACTCAAGTAGTAATTTAAATATGATAAATTTATAAATGAACTTACCCGAGTTTTAACGATGTCGATCTACCGGTGTTTCTATTCGAGAAATAAACAACACTATGACAATAAGGATGTTTCTTAACCCCACAAAACGTAAGTTGTATTCTTCACCCCACTAGCTATTAAGTAAGATAAATAAACAACACTATGACAATAAGGATGTTATTAACTCCAACAATACGCAAGTTGTATAACTTTCCCCAGTAGCTATTAAATATGATAAATTTATAAATGAACTTACCCTTGTATTCACGATGTCGATCTATCGATGTTTCTATTCGAGAATGAATGAAATGGTGTTTAACGTCCTAATATTATGCACCTAACCTGGGCTACTGGAAGACGGGTACTTGTCGAGAAATAAACAACACTATGACAATAAGGATGTTATTAAGCCCCGACAATACGTAAGAGCGGTTGACATAAGGACGTCATCCTGTTGAGACGCAGTAATCCGTGAAATTAATATGAGATTTTCTGTGAATATGATATTCAATCGCAAATAGTATGATCTGGGTTGGCTTACCTTCCTTATTCGTCGGGGGATTGCGATGGCCTAGTGGTCTAGAGTGCCGCGCTTCGACCTCTAGCTGGCCGGTCACCTCTGGCTTGCGGCTGTGGTTTCGAGCCCAGGTGTGAGCGTATGTGGCATGGAGATAGGGGCGCCTTCTCAACCTCGTGGGTTTCCTCTGGGCACTCCGGTTTCCTCCCACTGCTAAAGACCCCTAAGCGCTTGCGAATTATTGAAATAAAATTAAAACCATATTAGTCCCGAAATGACCTAGTTGTGTTGAGTGGACGTTAAACCCCATTTCTCTCTCTCTCTCTCTCTCTCCTTATTCGTCGGGTCACAACCCCCAGATCCGTGACCATTTCTCGGGGAACAAGGCTTGACGATGGTTTCTGATAGAAGGGACCAAAGTGAAGATATTTGTAGTTTGTAGTTTGTAGTTTGCCACCTCTGAAATCTACAGGCCGAAATCCATGATGGTGGCTATAAATGGTCTGAACTTGACCATGGAAAACATTATTGGCGAAATGACCCGTGTAATAGGTTTTGTTTGTCACCCGACTCATTTTGGACAGCTTCCTGTTCATGTCACAAACGGTTGATCCAATATGGCCACCAAAAACCAAAATGGCGACATTAATGAACTCGAAAAGTATTCAGTCTATTTGGCCACAGAAAACACCCTGTGTTTGAAAAATTTCATTATCGCCCTAACCCAACATTAGGCCAGTAGCCGACACCTAATAATATCAACAGAAAAAACATCTTGCTCCAGGGTAAAGAAATGTAAAAGATTTTTTGTAATCTAATAGAGATATATATTCTGATTAAAAATGCGAACAGTTCTAGCTCCCTAACCCTGCAGTATTTTTTATGTAGCGATCAGAAATTGGTGGACGATTTGATGAGAAATGCTACTCTTTTAACCATATATGGACATAGATATTGGTCACGTGTGCTTAATTAGCCAATCGTTAGTATGTAAACAAAAAATAGCACGTGGTTTTGTTTACACTATAGCGAATGCGTACAGATGTGGCGTTTACTGTATGGGAACATTTTAAGATAAATAAAACCCTACAACGCGAGTTCTATCGGTCTGCCGAGTATAATTAGAACTAAGATAGCCACAAATGTAGTTCTTACATTTTAATGCGAAGAAGTATAGTTTAAATCATAAAATAAGGGTGCTACTGGTGTGCTTGATAAATATATTTGACCCAATTTTACAAGATCGTTGCATTGGACGTACAAATGACTATGAGACATTTAGACACTGTTTCTTTTGGTGATTGGGGTGGGGTTCCTGGGCTGGAAGCTTTACCTAATTTCATAGGCATAGGGGGGAATTTTTGACTGGGGGGGGGGTGTTTGGTGCCAAAAAAAAAAGCAGTTTTTACCATATAAAAAAGAATGTATTTGAAGGCCCATGACAGGTTATACAATATCTCTTTTGAGATGAATAAGTTCTTAAGTTCTAAATCATCAATAAAAGAGAACTAAATTTTATTTACTTGTAATTGTAATAATAAATAAAATTTATAACATACACAACTAAAAACAGTTGTTTATGTATTTGTAACTCATGGCGTATGGGTTCGACGACAGTTAGGAGGCAGAACCCGAAATGCCCGAACATTTTTCAGTTTTACAGGCAGCGGCGTCGATTTTTCCTCGATAGGCGAAGAAGCGAAGCTTAGTTTATATGCCCCCCTCCCGCCAAAGACAATTTTGGAATATTTGACGACTCCAAACACGTTTTCCTGCTATTTCAGCCGGTGAACAAAGCAACTTCAAAGTGGTCTAATATAGTGTAATTAAGGTGGCTGACTTGAATTCCAATCAATTGTTAACAGTCCAGGAAATCGGGGACCGTTGGGAGAAAATTTAACTGCCACAAACTCGTTTACCTTCTATTCCAGTCAGTGAATACAGCAACCTCAATTTATTCTAATATAGCCTACCTGGCTGACCCGAATCCCAAACCACCAATCAATAGTCGCGCGGTATGGGGGCCTCACACCCCACCCAAAGAAAATTTAGAAAATTTAATGGCCGCAAATGCGTTTTTGGCTTTTCTAGCCCGTGTAGGCAACTCCAAAATTATCCAATGGTTTTGTAACCAAAATCTCACTCTGAATTCCAACCATCCAATTCACAAATAATATTCAATACCTGAAAAATGTCGCACAAAGTACAGTGGCTCCAGACAAAATAATTTAATCCATAGTCAACTCAGTACAAATTTGTGATATTCAATTACAAAAGAGTAAAATTAGTGTTTCATTAGGGCCTCGATGACAGTTAGGGAAGCAAAACTAGAAATGCCCGAAACATTTCGGGATTATAGACAGCGCCGCCGGTTTTCTTTGAGAGGCGAAGAAGCGGGGCTGATATTGTATTCCCCCTCCCCCCAGAAAATTTTGGATTATTTGACTTTCGGAAACGCGATTTGCTGTAGATGAAATAAAATTTGTTTTTCACTTTACCCGTCTGCTTGAAAGTTTAAATTGGACACATTCAAGAACACAATATTTTTTATACAACTTTTACAAAGTACAATTGTTTGCCCCAATTTTCCCAGGATTTGGTGCCCCCCCCCCCCTATGTTGACTACATTGCAAGAAAATTATCTATGATTTTCCATAGTTGTTTCTCCTTTTGAGTCTTAAGGGTCTAAATATGTTCTGGCTTTTTTGAAAGGGATTTACAGTCATACATGTACATGTAGGTCTCCGGAGTAGAATGTTAATTACATGTACATGTACACCAATTAAATCTATATTTGTAAAAAAAGATAATAAAAATAGGTAGAATTTAATAAGCAAAATAAAGCACAAATTAATTACAATCTAGAATAGAGTTTAAGACATAAAATACAAGCGAATATAAGGCACAAATAAAAACCATTATCGAAAAAGGGTGAAATGTTTATATCACAATATCATCGTCACTATCACTGTTTTCATTAGGATTGTCCTGCTCCCAAAGGTTCTGACAATTTGAGCAGCGACATAATGCATGGTAGCAGACCTCTTTATAGCCACACAGTCTTTTCCTCTAATGTGTAATAAAATATCCTCATCACCTTTCACTTTTGCAGCTTTACTAACTGACCTGAAAAATCGATGAAGAATACTTTCATTGATACATGTTGATGACGAACCACTCGTTTGAACATTAGTGATATTGCCTGTTTTTCCTCTTCATTGCGGCTACTACAGGGTGGTTTCACAGATTTCTTTTCGACTCTCTTTCGAACTAGTTGAAGTCTTGTTTTGTCGATAAATTTCCGATAACACAGCGGGTGGAAACCTATGTTCTTTACAATCTTTAATCTTATTTCTTCGAAGTCATCGGACAACAAGTTTTTCATCTCCGTCTAATGACAGCTATTCTGCGGCGCATGTTCTAAATTTGTCCCATCTGATTTTAGCAAAAGCTTTCGCCCCTTCCACTGGTGTAGATTTGACGTGAATAATACATTCTCTCGTTCTTTTTGCTTGTTTTTCTTCAGCTTTGTCTATGTTTAACTAAACTTTTTCAATTAGTCCGCCATCTTTAGAGTTTAACATAAACAGCGTATAATTGGTCGAATCACGTCACATGACCGGTTTTGTCAACAAATGACCGAGTCACAACTCCCCTTTTGTTTGATTGGGCGGAGATATAGTGCGCGAAATTCGAAAACGGATTTTATCAATACAGCTCGATAATTCTACTAGAAAAAAACACTCGTTAAACTAAAATGTCATAACTTACATATTCTTGCTCTGAAATGTTACATTTCTGTTCGATGGAGCAAAGGTGACACGATATTCGATGTCAGCTACTGGCCTACATTATTTCTTATCGCCCCTGTCTCCAAGCCAATAAGCTCACGCTAGGGATCGAAACCCCAGCCGCAAGCCAGAGTTGACCGGCCAGATAGAGGTTGAGCCGCGGCACTCCAGACCGACAGGCCACCCAAACGCCCCAGAGTGTTCCAGCTTTTTTTAAAACTCGGTATCAAGTCTTAGAGAATAAGATGATTGAGAAAAGGTATCAATACTGATAAGTATTATTTGTTCTGGGTAAATATACAGAGAAGGAGAGCGTGAGGCAGTAGTTGGGATGTTGGGTAGAGAATAAGATGATTGAGAAAAGAAAGATGATAATTATGTATAATTGTATTTAAACAGCAATCAAATCAGTGAATAAAAGTATAAAACAGCCTCGTCGCAAATTGACATGTCACGTTTTCTTTTACCACAAAAAACACATATCACTTGTGACCTAGTGGGTAATGGGTCAATGCAATTAAAATACAGATCTACTTCAAGCTAAACTGATATCATATGGGGATAAAGCCTTCAGTGTCTGTGAATGAATGAATGAATGAAATGGGGTTTAACGTCCTACGCTTAAGCACCGTACCTGGGCTAATTGAAGACGGGCATACGCCACAGTGTGCAATGAGGGAAATTTTGCCCGGGCAGCGGCGCTACGGCCTACTCTTATATCGAATTCCAACTGCCAAGGGATCTTTTACGTGCACTCCAATTTGTACACGGGACCTCGGTTTTTCGTCCCATCCGAACGACTAGGCAGCTGTCCTTGTCAGGCCCTCCTTTCAGTGTCTGTGAACCGCGTTCGACAAAATAATTAACCATTGGTGGTACACAGTTCTCAATCATTAGCTGTCTTCAAATCCAAACTCAAAACTCATTTGTTTGTGACATATTATCAGGATTAGCTATTACCTTTACACTTAGAGCATGCTATATGGATGGAGTAAGCGCAATTACGAATGAACATTATTATTATTATTATTATTACTTCGTTCGTATCTGCAGTTTAACGTCCACTTCCATCTAGTGAGATATCGTGGACAAGTACAGATCTATATTTCGCTTCGTTTTTATACGCCCATGTCACATGTAAGCTTACTCTTCCGGACACCTGTTACCACTGTTTGTCGTGTATTTTGTACACGGTGAACAGTCCATATGCTGATTACACTATTTTGCCATATTACACTATTTTGCCTATACCGTTTTTTAGGACTTCGAATTTTGTCTGATGGTTTGGATTGTTCGTACTTGGTTTTATTTTATTTATGTATAGATCAATAAAATGAATAGTGTCTTTACTCATTCAAGATTAGCTTGTTGAAAGATGATGAAGATAACATGTGGCTTAAAATAGAATAGATTGATCATCAACAACTCGAGTAGCTCATAATCAAAACATTGCTGATCTATATAATTACTACTTAGGTTACTATGGAAAACCATAAGGGTCAATCAGATTTATTTTGTTTTAGACCATTTTGTCGTAATTACGAAATATTAACTCGTGATTACGAAATATTAACTCGTGATTACGGAATATTAACTCGCGATTACGATATATTTATTCTTAATTACGAGATATTAATTTTTAATTACGAAATATTAATTCGGAATTACGAAATAATCATTTTTTCTCTTTTGACCCTAATAGGCTTCCGTAGGTTACTGATACCTTTAAAGTGACCAGGACAGGCGTAATCAATTCCGACTCAAAATCATGTTCGGCGGAAAATGTAAATTCAGCCTGTATTACTTCCTCATCCCCCCTCCTCAAAATCAAGCACATTTAACAAAAACTGACTGAAAATGTAAATTCCAAAGGTCAAGAAAAATTGCCATACACAAAAGGTTCTACCGTGGTTATGAAGATTAAGATAATCGATGCCATTAATGGTATATATGTATAGAAAATATATTATTTCGTCGCTCTAATCGTCGTGTAATATAGAGCAGTCAATTTAGCTCAGTTTAGGACTTCATCCACAGAAAATTTCAAACGAAATGGTTCCACCATCATTTAGTCCGACGTGACATCTTAAATGCTATAACACATTTGGAGTCAACTACGTTAATTTATGTTAATTAGTTGCCAGATACTGGCCAACAATGGGGTTTGTCATGATGTCTTCCAAATAAGTTGGCCAAGCGCTGTCTATTCTATGCAAAAACAGAAACAACGAACAGGTTTTAATCGTAAGTTTGTATTCGGAGAGGATATATTATTCCCTAAATGACATAGTTTGTGTCGAGTGGACGTTAAACCCCAATCTCTCTATCTATCTCTCTCTCTCTCTTTCTCTCTCCCTCTCTCTCTTTCTCTCTGAGCCCCCGACCTTGTTCCCCCCTCTCTCTCTATCTATCCCTCTCTCTCCCCCTCCCTCTCTCCCCCTCCCACTCTCCCCTCCCTCTGTCTCTCTCTCTCTATGAGCCCGCGACTAAGTCCTAAGAACACGGTCGTGTCACATAGCCTGCTAACACATCAACGAGTGAACGACGAAAACGGAAAACGATTTATAATAAGGCCGTTAAAACAAAGCTTATTCAAACGATCCGTTTTGTCCATAATTCTGGTTGCTACCGGTTCAATATCAATCAGAACGATAATCGATTTATGATAGTTACACACATGTTAAAGTAATCTCAGATGTTGATATAAAGGCAGCTGTTGGAACAGAACACTGATACACTGATACTAAGCCATAGTAATGTGACATTGATTTGTACAAATTGTATAAAATTCACCGTTATCGATCATTCAATTCAACATAGTAAATCTTCTTTGCCTGTATAGGGGGGTTGGGATGGCCTAGTGGTCTAGCGTGCCGGGCTTCGACCTCTAGCTGGCCGATCACCTCTGGCTTGCGGCTGTGGTTTCGAGCCCTGGTGTGAGCGTATGTGGCATGGAGATAGTGGCGCCTTCTCAACCTCGTGGGTTTCCTCCGGGCACTCCGGTTTCCTTCCACTGCTAAAGCCCCCCACGCGCAAGCAAATTATTGAAATAAAATTAAAACCATATGTTAGTCTCGAAAGGATCTAGTTGTGTTAAGTGGACGTTAAACCCCATTTTTCTCTCTCTCTCTATACCTGTAACAATCTGAATTAAACACAGATCCTATTTCGTTTCGTTTTTCTTGTCTTTACTACACTTAGATCTGGAAGATTTGTTATTTAACTCGTGTTCTGCTTGAAATGAGGGGTCAGCCAATCAAATGGTCTGTCGAATCGGGTGCTTGACATTTGTTTGCGCGGAACTGTTGGTAGGCATAAGCAGCGATAGAAATCAAAACAAAGCAAAGCATAGCCACTTGCAACATCGATTCTAATTGGTTAATCGAATGATTGGCGTTGAAGGGTCATATGTCGCTTACTTGACACCTGACGTGAGCTCCCACTATAACTTGTTAGATCTACATGTAGTGTAGGCCATCGAAAGTATAAAAAACGAATTTAATTAGATTGAACCTATGTCAAACATCCGGAAAATTAGTTTTTTTCACTACTGTTTGATGAAAACCTCGGACTTTCACAGAACAAAAACCCTTGAGAGTTAAAATTCGAAACCGAGTAAGCGGAAACCCCGATGTCCAGGAAATTCTTCCCCTATAGTATATAAATCGGTTCTTTTAATATGTGGTCGTAGACGTGAGTTGCCCGTATAACTGAGTTGGTCGTTAAGCGGGATTTCACTGTACTGCATGGCGTATCCAAGTTTTAAAAAACCAGGTTTGTGCAGATGAGACTAACATATAAATCAATTTTATTTCAATACTTCACGGGTGCATAGGGGGCTTAAACAGTGGGAGGAAACCAGAGGACCCGGAGAAAACCCACGAGATTGGACAGACAACCTTACTTCTTGTCACGCACAACTAAGTTAGTAAAGTTTAGTATCCATGGGTGAGTTAGTAAAGTTTGGTATCCATGGGTGAGTTAGTCAAGTTAAGAATCATTGGGTGAGTTAGTCAAGTTTAGAATCATTGGGTGAGTTAGTCAAGTTTGGTATCACTGGGCAAGTTAGTCAAGTTTAGTATCACTGGGCGAATTAGTCTAGTTTAGTATTAATGGGTGAGTTAGTCAAGTTTAGTATCTATGGGCGACATGGGGTAGTTAGGTATCAATATGTGAGTTAGTCACGTTGAGTATCAATGGGCGAGTTAGTAAAGTTTAGTATCTATGGGCGACGTAGGAAAGTTCGGTATAAATATGTGAGTTAATAAAGTTCGGTATCCATCGGAGAGTAAATAAAGTTCGGTATCCATCGGAGAGTAAATATTGTTCGGTATCAATATGTGAGTTAATAAAGTTCGGTAATCAATAAAGTAATTGAATGACATTAGATAAGAGAACACGCAAGAAAAAATGAAAAAGTCCGTGTATTACCATGTTTTATAAGGCAATATGCCGTCTATTTCTATTTTTCTCGTGTTCTCTTATCTAATAAAATAAAAACCAAGTACGAACAATCCAAATCATAAGACAGAATTCGAAGTCCTAAAAACGCTATAGGCAAAATAGTGTATTAAAGCAAAATAGTGTAATCAGCAAATGGACTGCTCCTCGTGTACAAAATACACGACAAGCAGTGGTAACAGGTGTCCGGAAGAGTAAGCTTACCCTGCCTGGCGCCTCACCCGCCATAGATACATATAATCTATTAGGCGAAATGTCATTCAATTACTTTATTGAATTGTCAGATATTCTCTTACAGTCCCATATAACAAATGTTGGTCTTCGAAGTAATTATGAGTGAGCATAAATTTAGCCATTTGTCTGTTATCGCTCGCCGCTTCAGTCACTTGTATAAGGCAGAAGCTGGTGTTTTCACTGTTGTTACGTCACTGCTGATTCAGTCAGCGTGTAATACTCAGCTATTGTAGCAAGCAATGATCTCTACGTTAATATTATATTTGGAATGTGTTTAACTAGCTCTATCACATATGTGATAATGACTGGCGCCAATGTTGTCCTTTAACTAAAGATAAAAATCCAAATTTTAGTAAAAGTATATTTGGAATGTGTTTAACTAGCTCTATCACATATGTAATAATGACTGGCGCCAATGTTGTCCTTTAACTAAAGATATAAATCCAAATTTTAGTAGATACATCAATTTTAATTAGCTAAGCACTTACATCAATCTGATATTATCCAATCAATGAGATTTTATCACTAATATGTTTGTGTTGTGCAATAGATGATTGAAATCTTAATAAGTTTATTCCCCAGTGTGGGAATCACAATACAGACTAAATATTTAATAAAGATATAATGCTATTTTATGAGTTTCAGACTTTGTAATCGAAAAGATTTGATTTTGCAATAAATATTCAATTTGTCTGTACACTATTATATAGAGATGTGTTAACTAATGCAGCCGAATTGACACGTATTCCAATTAAGATTGCGTTGATCTATTGTCGCTAAGTACACTGCACAGTTCGTGTATACAAATTGGCATGTTCCTGAAACAACGACTGAGAGTTTTTCAAGCTACGTTATCAGACATGTGAACAGTAGCATCCAATCAGAGATTGTGACATTGCAAACCTCACGGAAACCCTGGCATTGGACGAACCTTATAATAATAATAATAATAATAATCTCGTCATTTTACAAGGGTAGCAAATTAGGCCTTAGGCCTGTTTTCGATATGGCCCTTGGCACAGATCGTGCGAAGGATTTCGATCATTACTGCAGGAAGAAACCGAAGAACTCTGGGGAAACCGCCTCTCTTTCGCCACGGCTGTCCGACCAGCTAAATTTGAACTTTGCTACTCGATTATCACAGGTATACATTTTAGCTTGAAGCAGGACAGTAGGAAGTTAAACCCATTTCATTTCACTTCACGTCATCGCTCAGTAATAGACAGTATACCATGAAATTGTGACCAGGCAGGGTAAGCTTACTCTTCCGGACACCTGTTACCACTGCTTGTCGTGTATTTTTGTACACGAGGAGCAGTCCATTTGCTGATTGCACTATTATGCTTGAATACACAATTTTGCCTATAACGTTTTTTAGGACTTCGAATTCTGTCTTATGATTTGGATTGTTCGTACTTGGTTTTTATTTTATTATAAAGATTAAAGAAGTCTGGCCAAATCGTCACTTAAAAAAAAAAAATATTTGAATCTTGGTTATTTTGTTTGGATTGGGTTGGATGGCTAAATGATTAGCGTGCGTGCGCTGTATCATAAAGCCTGGCATTTAGTCAACTGGCGTGGTTTCGAATCACCGGTTGTGTACGTGGCAAGGAGTAGGGTATCCTGTCCAGCCTGGTAGGTTTTCTTTGGGTCCTCCGGCTCCCTCCCACTGCTAAAGAAATACAATTAAAATTATATGTTAGTCCCGAAGTGACATTTTTTGTGTCGAGTGGACGTCAAACCCCATTTCTCTCTCTAGTATTTTATTGATTGGAGCCCGGATACAACATAATTATTCTTAATGTCTTTCATTATATTGACCCAATCAACTAGAACTCATTACGGATTAATTACAAACAGATTCTAACCTACTCGAATGTCTTTCCTACAACGTAAAATTTAGTTATCCCTAAGGGAATTCTCCATACTGTCCAACCAGTCATGTGGTATTATGCGATATTTGCCTTCACGGTTCACTATTTACATTCACTTACACGGAGGGTCGGTTTAACTCTTGTCACGTGGTTTCCCCCACTGCTAAAGACCCCTATCCACAAGCGAATTTTTGAAATATAATTGAAGCATGTTAGTCTCGAAATGACGCGTTGGCGTTAACTTCCCCCCTCTCACTCTCTCTATCTTCTTCTTGCTCCCCTCTCCCTCACTCCCTCACTCTCTCTCTCTCCCCCTCTCTCTATTTCCCCCTCTCTCTCCCCACCTCTCTCTCCACCTCTCTCTATCCTCTCTTTGCTCTCTCTCCACCTCTCTCTCCACCTCTCTCTCCTCTCTCCCCACCTCTCTCTCCTATCTCGCTCCTCTCTCTCCACCTCTCTCTCCTCTCTCTCTATCCACCTCTCTCTCCTCTCTCTCCACCTCTCGCTCCTCTCTCTCCACCTCTCGCTCCTCTCTCTCCACCTCTCTCTCCTCTCTCTCCACCTCTCGCTCCTCTCTCTCCACCTCTCGCTCCTCTCCTCTCCACCTCTCTCTGCTCTCTCTCCACCTCTCTCTCCTCTCTCTCCACCTCTCGCTCCTCTCTCTCCACCTCTCGCTTCTCTCCTCTCCACCTCTCTCTCCTCTCTCTCTATCCACCTCTCTCTCCTATCTCGCTCCTCTCTCTCCACCTCTCTCTCTCCTCTCTCTCCACCTCTCGCTCCTCTCTCTCCACCTCTCGCTCCTCTCCTCTCCACCTCTCTCTGCTCTCTCTCCACCTCTCTCTCCACCTCTCGCACCTCTCTCTCCACCTCTCTCTCCTCTCTCTCCACCTCTCTCTCCTATCTCGCTCCTCTCTCTCCACCTCTCTCTCCTCTCTCTCCTCTCTCTCCACCTCTCGCTCCTCTCTCTCCACCTCTCTCTCCTCTCTGTCCACCTCTCGCTCCTCTCTCTCTACCTCTCGCTCCTCTTCTCTCCACCTCTCTCTCCCCTCTCTCCACCTCTCTCTCCACCTCTCTCTCCTATCTCGCTCCTCTCTCTCCACCTCTCTCTCCACCTCTCGCTCCTCTCTCTCCACCTCTCTCTCCACCTCTCTCTATCATCTCTCTCTCTCCACCTCTCGCTCCTCTCTCTCCACCTCTCGCTCCCCTCTCTCCCCCTCTCTCTCCACCTCTCTCTCCTCTCTCCCCACCTCTCTCTCCTATCTCGCTCCTCTCTCTCCACCTCTCTCTCCTCTCTCTCCACCCCTCTCTCCTCTTTCTCCACCTCTCTCTCCACCTCTCTCTCCTCTCTCTCCACCTCTCGCACCTCTCTCTCCACCTCTCTCTCTCCACCTCTCTCTCCTATCTCGCTCCTCTCTCTCCACCTCTCTCTCCTCTCGCTCCTCTCTCTCCACCTCTCCACCTCTCTCTCCACCTCTCTCTCCTCTCTCTCCGCCTCTCGCTCCTCTCTCTCCACCTCTCGCTCCTCTCCTCTCCACCTCTCTCTCCTCTCTCTCCACCTCTCTCTCCACCTCACTCTCCTCTTTCTCCACCTCTCGCTCCTCTCTTTCCACCTCTCTCTCCTCCTCTCTCTCCACCTCTCGCTCCTCTCTCTCCTCTCTCTCCACCTCTCCTATCTCGCTCCTCTCCTCTCCACCTCTCTCTCCTCTCTCTCCACCTCTCGCTCCTCTCCTCTCCTCTCTCTCCACCTCTCTCTCCACCCTCTCTCCTCTCTCTCCACCTCTCGCTCCTCTCTCTCCACCTCTCTCTCCTCTCTCTCCACCTCTCTCTCCGCCTCTCTCTCCTCTCTCTCCACCTCTCGCTCCTCTCTCTCAACCTCTCTCTCCTCCTCTCTCTCCACCTCTCGCTCCTCTCTCTCCTCTCTCTCCTCTCTCTCCACCTCTCTCTCCTATCTCGCTCCTCTCCTCTCCACCTCCCTCTCCTCTCTCTCCACCTCTCGCTTCTCTCCTCTCTACCTCTCTCTCCACCTCTCTCCACCTCTCTCTCCACCTCTCGCTCCTCTCTCTCCACCTCTCGCTCCTCTCCTCTCCACCTCTCTCTCCTCTCTCTCCACCTCTCTCTCCACCTCTCTCTCCTCTCTCTCCACCTTTCTCTCCTCTCTCTCCACCTCTCTCTCCACCTCTCGCTCCTCTCTCCCCACCTCCACCTCTCTCTCCTCTCTCTCCACCTCTCTCTCCTATCTCGCTCCTCTCTCTCCACCTCTCGCTCCTCTCCTCTCCACCTCTCTCTCCTCTCTCTCCACCTCTCTCTCCTCTCTCTCCACCTCTCGCTTCTCTCCTCTCCACCTCTCTCTCCACCTCTCGCTCCTCTCTCTCCACCCCTCGCTTCTCTCCTCTCCACCTCTCTCTCCTCTCTCTTTATCCACCTCTCTCTCCTATCACTCTCCTCTCTCTCCACCTCTCTCTCCTCTCTCTCCACCTCTCGCTCCTCTCTCTCCACCTCTCGCTCCTCTCCTCTCCACCTCTCTCTGCTCTCTCTCCACCTCTCTCCACCTCTCTCTCCACCTCTCGCACCTCTCTCTCCACCTCTCTCTCCTCTCTCTCCACCTCTCTCTCCTATCTCGCTCCTCTCTCTCCACCTCTCTCTCCTCTCTCTCCTCTCTCTCCACCTCTCGCTCCTCTCTCTCCACCTCTCTCTCCTCTCTGTCCACCTCTCGCTCCTCTCTCTCTACCTCTCGCTCCTCTTCTCTCCACCTCTCTCTCCTCTCTCTCCACCTCTCTCTCCACCTCTCTCTCCTATCTCGCTCCTCTCTCTCCACCTCTCTCTCCACCTCTCGCTCCTCTCTCTCCACCTCTCTCTCCACCTCTCTCTATCCTCTCTCTCTCCACCTCTCGCTCCTCTCTCTCCACCTCTCGCTCCCCTCTCTCCCCCTCTCTCTCCACCTCTCTCTCCTCTCTCCCCACCTCTCTCTCCTATCTCTCTCCTCTCTCTCCACCTTTCTCTCCTCTCTCTCCACCCTCTCTCCTCTCTCCACCTCTCTCTCCACCCCTCTCTCCTCTCTCTCCACCTCTCGCACCTCTCTCTCCACCTCTCTCTCCTCTCTCTCCACCTCTCTCTCCTATCTCGCTCCTCTCTCTCCACCTCTCTCTCCTCTCGCTCCTCTCTCTCCACCTCTCCACCTCTCTCTCCACCTCTCTCTCCTCTCTCTCCGCCTCTCGCTCCTCTCTCTCCACTTCTCGCTCCTCCCCTCTCCACCTATCTCTCCTCTCTCTCCACCTCTCTCTCCACCTCACTCTCCTCTTTCTCCACCTCTCGCTCCTCTCTCTCCACCTCTCTCTCCTCCTCTCTCTCCAACTCTCGCTCCTCTCTCTCCTCTCTCTCCACCTCTCCTATCTCGCTCCTCTCCTCTCCACCTCTCTCTCCTCTCTCTCCACCTCTCGCTTCTCTCCTCTCCACCTCTCTCTCCACCTCTCTCTCCTCTCTCTCCACCTCTCTCTCCACCCTCTCTCCTCTCTCTCCACCTCTCGCTCCTCTCTCTCCACCTCTCGCTCCTCTCCTCTCCACCTCTCTCTCCTCTCTCTCCACCTCTCTCTCCGCCTCTCTCTCCTCTCTCTCCACCTCTCGCTCCTCTCTCTCAACCTCTCTCACCTCCTCTCTCTCCACCTCTCGCTCCTCTCTCTCCTCTCTCTCCTCTCTCTCCACCTCTCTCTCCTATCTCGCTCCTCTCCTCTCCACCTCCCTCTCCCCTCTCTCCACCTCTCGCTTCTCTCCTCTCTACCTCTCTCTCCACCTCTCTCCACCTCTCTCTCCACCTCTCGCTCCCCTCTCTCCACCTCTCGCTCCTCTCCTCTCCACCTCTCTCTCCTCTCTCTCCACCTCTCTCTCCACCTCTCTCTCCTCTCTCTCCACCTTTCTCTCCTCTCTCTCCACCTCTCTCTCCACCTCTCGCTCCTCTCTCCCCACCTCCACCTCTCTCTCCTCTCTCTCCACCTCTCTCTCTTATCTCGCTCCTCTCTCTCCACCTCTCTCTCCTCTCTCTCCACCTCTCTCTCCTATCTCGCTCCTCTCTCTCCACCTCTCTCTCCTCTCGCTCCTCTCTCTCTACCTCTCCACCTCTCTCTCCACCCCTCTCTCCTCTCTCTCCGCCTCTCGCTCCTCTCTCTCCACCTCTCGCTCCTCTCCTCTCCACCTCTCTCTCCTCTCTCTCCACCTCTCTCTCCACCTCACTCTCCTCTTTCTCCACCTCTCGCTCCTCTCTCTCCACCTCTTTCTCCTCCTCTCTCTCCACCTCTCGCTCCTCTCTCTCCTCTCTCTCCACCTCTCCTATCTCGCTCCTCTCCTCTCCACCTCTCTCTCCTCTCTCTCGCTCCTCTCTCTCCACCTCTCTCCTCTCTCTCCACCTCTCTCTCCACCCCTCTCTCCTCTCTCTCCACCTCTCGCTCCTCTCTCTCCACCTCTCGCTCCTCTCCTCTCCACCTCTCTCTCCTCTCTCTCCACCCCTCTCTCCGCCTCTCTCTCCTCTCTCTCCACCTCTCGCTCCTCTCTCTCAACCTCTCTCTCTTCCTCTCTCTCCACCTCTCGCTCCTCTCTCTCCTCTCTCTCCACCTCTCTCTCCTATCTCGCTCCTCTCCTCTCCACCTCCCTCTCCTCTCTCTCCACCTCTCGCTTCTCTCCTCTCTACCTCTCTCTCCACCTCTCTCCACCTCTCTCTCCACCTCTCGCTCCTCTCTCTCCACCTCTCGCTCCTCTCCTCTCCACCTCTCTCTCCTCTCTCTCCACCTCTCTCTCCACCTCTCTCTCCTCTCTCTCCACCTTTCTCTCCTCTCTCTCCACCTCTCTCTCCACCTCTCGCTCCTCTCTCCCCACCTCCACCTCTCTCTCCTCTCTCTCCACCTCTCTCTCCTATCTCGCTCCTCTCCTCTCCACCTCTCTCTCCTCTCTCTCCACCTCTCGCTTCTCTCCTCTCCACCTCTCTCTCCACCTCTCTCTCTCCTCTCTCTCCACCTCTCTCTCCACCCCTCTCTCCTCTCTCTCCACCTCTCGCTCCTCTCTCCCCACCTCCACCTCTCTCTCCTCTCTCTCCACCTCTCTCTCCTATCTCGCTCCTCTCTCCACCTCTCGCACCTCTCTCTCCTCTCTCTCTCCTCTCTCTCCACCTCTCTCTCCTCTCTCTCTATCCACCTCTCGCTCCTCTCTATCCACCTCTCGCTCCTCTCTCTCCACCTCTCTCTCCTCTCTCTCCACCTCTCTCTCCACCTCTCTCTCCTCTCTGTCCACCTCTCGCTCCTCTCTCTCCACCTCTCGCTTCTCTCCTCTCCACCTCTCTCTCCTCTCTCTCCACCTCTCTCTCCTCTCTCTCCACCTCTCTCTCCACCTCTCTCTATCCTCTCTCTCTCTCCACCTCTCGCTCCTCTCTCTCCACCTCTCGCTCCCCTCTCTTCTCTCTCTCTCTCTCTCTCTCTCTCTCCCTCTCTCTCTCCATCTGTGATATTTATACTCTCGCGTTTGGTTCATCACGGTTCAATATTGACCCGATTTTATTTTTAATGGAAATATAAGTAATTAAATGCGATAATTGTTTTCTCTCTCACATATTAAAGGCCCAATAACACTCTTGTTGTAACTGAATAATATGCCCCAAACTTTATTTTGATCAACAAATTGTTCTATTTTACAATATTTCAATTAATCGATGATAAATCTTTCATCTTAACACACCTTATTTTAACACACCTAATTGAAAAAATTGGAAAAATTCAACTGTATGATAATAAAAGGCCTTACGTAAACACTTTCAAATGTAACTTGGATTTAAATATATTTTCGAACCCTCTGGACAAGTAAAATAGGATGTAATGGATAATTTACACAACAGGTAGGTCACTTAAACACCTCGTAGTTAGACTAAGGCTATTTTTTTCTGGACATGTCAAAACCAGAGTGTTATTGTCCCTTTAAACAGTAACTGTGTGTAATTTAAATGGTCTCATCGGGATATTGTGAAGTGTTTTCCATAACATTTGTGAGTAAGAGCAGTAAATAAAAAAAATGATTAACTGTTTCAATGCTTGATTGACAAAAGTCCCACTACGTTGTGGACAATTTACAAAATTTGTATAATTTAGATTTTGTGTCTATTATCCTGTGAAGGTATTTGTATTGAAACAATTCTAGTTTTTGTGCCTATGCATGTCAGATTTATCAGTTTTAATATTGATTTGGTTGTAATGTCGTCAATTATACTCCCTAGTGCGTCTCCCCATTTATATATATCGAGCTGGGTTTCATGAAGTCTGAGTTAATTCCTTTATAATATATAATAATATCTTTATTCGTACGTAATTGTACACTTTCAAAGGAAAAAAAGAAATAAAAATGAAAAATTACATAATATGTACAACAGTTCATTAGGTATTTACAGTTAAAGCCAACACCATTCTTATGAGATACACAAATGTTCAATAATTTCGCTAATGTTAGGGTCTTGTTTTGAGTCTCTAAATAAAATAAAATCTCTTATTCTCTCGGTTTTAAATCTTTATGGTCCATCTTTCAAAATTGTTTAAAATTGTTCATATTGTCGTTTTGGTGGGATATGGTTGATCGCTCCAACCAAACCCAAAACATTTTCCGTTAAGTGGGGTTTTGGTGGTATTTGGGATGTTTGATTGGAGGGGTGGGGGGCAAATCTAAGATGGCGACTCTCTACCTAAAGTAGCGAATATCTCTAAAACTTTTGGGTTGAGACACCACAAGGTAAGCATTTGTTTCCATCCACCGGAGCCTGGTATGACGTCATATGTGGATTCTGGATTAGAATAAGGGTTAGGCTTAGCCCAGGGTTAGGGTTAGGGTTAGCCATGTCTACATATCGAGACTCTAACGAAATCTGCAGGCCACAACCCTTACCCTAACCCTTATTCTTACCAAGAATCCACATGTGACGTCATCACATCAGGCTCCGGTGGATGGAAACACATGCCTACCACACCACAAGATATTCATGATGCTTGGTAGAGAACCACCATCTTGGAAATGACCCAACTTCCCGTTCTCCTTTGGACTCTTCCTTCTTCAATAGCCCAATCGAAGCAGAGCAGTAGGACGTTAAACCCTCATTTTATTTAGTTTGACTACGATTCTGTTAGAAGATCATACTGAGCCAATAAAGTCGTCGGATAGCTGTGGCGATAGAGAGGCGGCTTCTCACCAATGCAACGAGGGTTCAATCCCAGCTCAGGGCATGAACTTTATCGTTGTAAGTGAGAGGGATATTCGGTCTCCCGTCCGATCAGGCAGGTTTCCCCCGAGTTCTTCGGTTTCTTCCTGCAGTAATGATCGAAATCATTCGCACGATCTGTGCCAAGGGCCAAATTGGAAAAAGGCCTCAGGCCTAATTTGCTACCCTTGTAAAATGACGCGATTATTATACCCTTTGACGTTAGTCAGCTTGAGACCGACCACCCAATGGACATTTTGTATTGAGTGAGTTTTTTGTTGTGTATGGGGTATAACCCCGAAACATTTTCAAGCAACTGCGTCTTTTGTAACTAGGTTCCCCAACCCACAAAACTCCCAACACAAACCCATATCTGGTGGATTTTTCTTTACAGAAGTCCCCGACACACCCCAAACCCTGCCCCAACCTTTCTTCGTAGTTAATGGTCAACCAATCTTCCAAAACTCCCTAAAAACAACCCCCCAAAGATCTGCCTGGTATCTGACAATCTGATTAAAACACAGATCCTATTTCGTTTCGTTTTTTATAGTTCAACATTTCGGTTTACTTGTCTTTACTACAATGGGAATTGGAAGAGTTGTTATCATTGACGTGTTCTGGATGATTGAGGGATTTAGGTAATGAAACGGTCTGTTACAGCGAGCTTTTGGCGTAAAATGCACGGAACTGTAGGTAATCCACTAGAAACAGCAATGCTAATTGGTAAATCAAATTTCTGACGTCATGGATCAAAAGCCACTCGTGTATCTTCTGACGCGACCAACCCCAAACCCCTTGTCAGATCTTCATGTAGTGTAGGCCATCGAAAGTCTAAAAAATGTAGATCTGTATTTTAATTAGATTGACCCATTACCCACTAGGTCATAAGTGATATGGTTAATTGAATAGAAAACGTGACATGTCAATTTCCGACGAGGCCGTTATGTACTTTTATTCACTGATTTGATTGTAGTTTAAATAAAATTATATATAATTATCATCTTTCTTTTCTCAATCATCTTATTCTCTATCCAACATCCAGGGGATCGCGGTGGCTAAGTGGATAAGGCGCATGTTCGCTAGCCTGGAGGTCGGGGGTTACGATCCTTGCATTGGCCGAGAAAGTTCATCTCGATTTTCCGGCGTGATTTCCCCTTGTCAGTGATGCAGAAGGGGGGGGGGGGCTGACAAGGACAGCTGCGTAGTCGTTCGGATGGGACACATTGGAGTGCACGTAAAAGATCCCTTGGCAGTCGGGATTCGATATAAGAGTAGGCCGTAGCGCCGCTGCCCGGGCAAAATTTCCCTCATAGCACACCGTATGGCGTATGCCCGTCTTCCATTAGGTGCATAATGCCCAGCTTAGGTGCATAATAGTAGGACGTTAAACCTCATTACATTCATTCATTAATTCTACCCAACATCCCAACTACTACCCCAGCCCTCTTTCTCTGTATATTTACCCAGAACAAATGATACCTTTTAAACCCAAACATTCTTGATTAAACACATTCGTAGTTTATAATAATATAATAATAGTTTATTTTTAATAAATATTCAGGCCATGGGCCCATAGTACACTCAAGACAAGATCATAAAATTACAAACATAACAAACCAACACTATTTACATAGATTCATCAAAGCCTCACATTATATCAGGTATTCATAACAAACCAACACTTTTAACACAGATTCATCATAACCTTACATTTATCAGGATTTCATTCGTAGTTTCTGTGTTTAACTTACCCTAATCACTATTGTCCGGTTTGTTAAATTGATATGTTTTACTCACCCAAGTCCCTATTGTCCGCATCGTTAAATTTAAGAGCCGTTAAATGTGAAAGTTAGCATCATCAATAATGTAAAATTAATGTCGATTTCAGTATATTGTATTTTCGTCTTAACCATATCTTTGATCGACTAATATCCATTTGAAATAAGGACTTTTCATTTATAAATTAATGGAACATACTTAGGATTTATATTCATCGATATCTTTAATTGGTTTCGGTTCAATTCACAACTTTTTTTTGCCTCTATCAAACAAAATCTGTATTTATTTTTGTCTAAACTTTAAAAAATGTCATTAAGAAACAGATGACAAAGTAAATTCTAAACCTTATTGATGTAATTTTTATTAAGTATTTTTTACGGTGCCATTATTCCTATTAAAGGGGAAATACCACTTTTGCTGGCTTGACAGTTTCAGAAAATAAATACTAGCCATATTCTAAGTACTAGATGTTTAAGTGTCCTACCTGTTGTGTAAAATATTTTAAAATCCAAGTCACATTTAAAAAGATTTACGTTAGGCTTTTTGAATCATTTATTTAAACATTTCCAATTTTTTAAATCAGGTGTGTTAAGATGAAATTTGTATCATCAATTAATTGAAATATTATAAAATAGTACAATTTGTTGACCAGTATAAAGATTGGGACATATTATTCAGTTACAAGAAGAGTGTTATTGGGCCTTTAAGTTGTTTGAAAACGTATTACATATTTTATTGAGTAAGTTTTTCGGCCCTAACGTAGGGGATTTTAAGGGATTTTCAACACAAAATTAAACAGTTTTATTTTCCAAAATATTATCGGGATTGGCCCTTTAAGAGTTGTCCAGAAAACCTTTACGGTAAACAAACGATAATGCCATATGAATGTAGATAATGAGCTAAGTAAAATGACGAGAGAGGTTGTGTATATTTGTCTTTCGTTCCGTGTATTATATAAAAATAATTAGGTGTAATTAGGACCTTTTGTTGAATCGGGAGAAGTATATTGACCTACTCTTTATCTGAACATAAAAAACATAAATCAGAATTAAATATCATATATTTACTTATTGGCTAAATGGACATGATAAATGAATTGACTTTGTTTCGAGATGAAAGGTGATATTGTCAATTTATGGAAACTAAAAGCGTTCTGCACACAGAGAACCATCTAGTCTACTTCGAGAATATATCTCTGTCCTCAATGACCGCCAGAGAGAGAAAAAATCGGGTTTAACGTCCACTCAACACAACTAGGTCGTTTCGGGACTAACATATGGTTTTAATTTTTTATTTCAATAATTCGCTTGCGCGTAGGGGTCTTTAGCAGTGGGAGGAAACCGGAGTACCCGGAGGAAACCCATGAGGTTGAGAAGGCGCCTCTTTCTACTTGCCACATACGCTCAAACCAGGGCTCAAAATCACAGCCGCAAGCCAGAGGTGGCCGGCCAGCTAGAGGTCGAAGCGCGGCACTCTAGGCCACTAGGCCATCCCAACCCCCTCAATGACCGCCATATATAACAATTAGTATACTGTTTCGTAATGCAGTCCTGTCCAAGTTTACGTTTGTTCTATACACAAAAAGACTAATAAAACGTTTCAATTCTATCCAGTATTTAACTTTTATAGTGAGGACTTTAATGTAAAGATACATGATTGTATTTTTCGGAAATATCAAATTTATGACAGTTCTCGCTACAATAGATGAAATATAGACATGATGAAAAAGTCAGTCAAATTGTTTCACTCGGCATATCTTTGGGAGAGAGAGAAAGAGAGACAGGGAGAGTGAGAGAGAGAGAGGGGATGTTAACGTCCACTCGACACAAACCAAGTCATTTCGATATGGTTCAATTCTTCTTCAATAATTCGCTTGCGCGTAGGGGACCCCGAGAAAACCCACGATGTTGGACAGGCGACCCTACTCCTTGTCACGTACAACTGAATATTAAAACCACGCTAGTTGACTCAATGCCAGACCTTATGATACAACGCGCACCGACTCCCCTACACCCTACATCCCTACATCCATTTTATCGCTAACCGTTTAAATGGCTGCGGTGTTCGAATATTCTTAAAATCGGACTCATCGTGGGTATTTTAATCCATTTAAATATTTAAAATAAGATCGTCCAGCGAGTTGATAATGTCAAAATATATTTTAATAATAGAAATCTTTAAACATTTTTTTACTCGAGTAGAATACGTTGTTTATAGTGAGCAGATATCGAGAACTATTCTAAATTAATAATACAAGTATCATTAAAGGCTCAAAACCATTATTGTTGTAATTTAATAACATGCCCCAATCTTTATTCTGCTCAACAAATTGTACTATTTTACAATATTCCAATTTATTGATGATACAAATTTCATCTTAACACACCGAATTAAAAAAATTGGAAAAATGCAACTACATAGTTTGAAAAGCTTTACGTAAACACTTTCAAATGTAACTTGGATTTAAACATTAATTTTTTTCGAACCCTCTGGACAAGTAAAATAGGATCTAATGGATAATTTACACAACAGGTTGGCCACTTTTTTCTTGACCTGTCAAGCCAGCAAGATTGTTATTGTCCCTTTAACAATATTGATTCCAGCTGAGAGAAGTTCTAAGATGAAATACTGAACATGTACTTGGTACAACAAGTTGAAATAATATTTATGCATAGACTTCGGCTTCATTTTCTGTTATTCTACGTATTATCATAAACTTAAAAAATAGCTATTTCCGATAACAATCTTCGCGAACTAGGTTCACAAAACAATGGGGACAACTCTCCGCGGACGCGAAAGGAAGCAGACCACTATTAATTTCCGCGGTGTTTTTTTGTGTGTTTTAAAACAATATTTTATTCATTAATTTCCGCGTTGTCTTCAATGGTTTAGTTGCTCGGCTCCAAATTTTTCTAAACTTTTCACTACAGAGAAAAAAACTGGCCAAGCCTTTGCCACAGGTTGTGTATCGGGTTGTTCAATAAAATTTTGAGATAAACAAACTTGAAATAGAATACTAAAAACATGGAACTATTGATGGGCTTCAATTTTTGATGTTAAAATGCAAGATGACTGCGAGAACGTCTCAATTACATATCATCCGGATAATAGCTTTAAAGATGCATTATGACAGGGCTAAATCTTCTAATTGCAGGGCGGGGGAGGGGGCGAATAGTTAGCATAAGGATGTCATTGATGCAACTGGCGTGGTTTCGCAATACCGGTTGTACGTGGCAAGAAGTAGGGTCGTTTGTCCAACCTCTTGGGGTTTCTTTGGGTCCTCCGTTTCCCTTCCCCTACTAGAGACCCCTACACGCAAGCAAATTATTGAAATAATTACTGAACCATATGTTAGTCCGGAAATGACCTAGTTTGTAACGAGTGGGCGTTAAATCCCATTTCTCGCTCTCACTCAGTTATTGCAGGCCTTTATTTTTTTTAATTTTTTTTTGTATACGCAAAATTTTTATTCAGATTTGTATCTTGGCTTCACGGGTTATGTAAATTATTATTTAGACATTTATTGACATGTCTGGGGTGGTATTTATAAAAGTTCTAAGAGTTGGAACCAACTCTTAACTGTCAAAAATTACTCCGAACTTTGTAGATTTTCCTAAGACCTATTTATAAAACATTTTACATTAAAGTTACATTATTCAAGAGCTAAATCTGCCTATCTCAGGTCTTAGTTTAGGCTTCAGACGTTATAGAAATTATAAATTAGATCTTCATTTAGACGACAAGCCCAAAATCAACTCTGCAGACCCACGGATGGCTAGGCTACAGCTTGGATTTTAATAGGAATTCGCAGACTAATTTAATCAAATATGGCGCCCCAAGCTCCGTAAGTTCACCGTTATGTTGACGTCATTATCCGGAAACTGTCCATACAAGGCAGTGCTGATCGAGGATATATCCGCGTCATTAGATACCGTTTTAACATGGCAGACAGCGCTTGATAATCGAGATTATGTAGGTGGAGTTAACGCCTGTCACTCAAACGATCGGGAGTTGTCGGAGAGGGTGAAGTTGTATTTGGCCCCCATTTCTAGTCAAATATTATAACGCTGATAAATCGGTTCAGAATAAAGTAATTTGACTGAAATTTTTCAAATATTCGTCTTTCATCATCTATTTTTGAACTGTCATAGCAAGAATGGCCGACTCTTTTGAAAAATATCCCATAATGTAGCTTTAAGAATTACTCATAACTATGACACATATTTAGGAGTCCTACTGTAGCACTCCTAACTTGTTAAAAGTACCCTTATCTTGGTTAACATGGCCGTCCGTATACGCCACCGCCACCTAAGAGAGTTTAAAACAAGAAAAAATTTCATTGTGGAGAAGCCTACAACAATGACGAGTTGATAAGGAGATATCGAATGGACATCTCCCTTAAATGCCCTTAATAATATATCTTTATACAGATTTACATTCTTGAAATGTTACAGCACAATAGATCCAGGAAAGATTATTGATAAAATTATTATCTTATATCACAAATAGTAATCATTAATATTTACCAAATTATTATTATTGAGATTTTATCTGTTATCTTGTAAAAAAAAATATAGATTCTGGAAAAATGAACTCCCATAATGGCACTTATAATAGACGGTGCGGAATAAACTGACTTACAGAATAGCAGGGGAATTTAATGGAAGGGGGTTGACCGACTTAAGTGGTGTGGTTGGGATTGCCAAGTGCTCTAGAGTGCCAATAGACTTGTTCTTTGACTTTCATATGTTTGTTAGAACCGGGAAAATAATAGATGTAATCAAATTATTCATTAAAGTTACATTATTCAAGATATAGATAAGAACTAGTCATTCTTGCTGTACTAGTTCGAAAGTAGATGATGTGAAATGAATAATTTGAAAATTTCATTCAAATTACTCTATTGCAAGCGAAGGTATTGGCATTTGAAGATTTGGCCGACCTGTGCAATAATTTCAACCACGGTCCTGGTCTTGGCGCGCCATATTTGGTTTATCACTGAAAAGTTTTAATCTGTTTAACATCGGAGCAATCTGATGCCATCCAAAGTTGATTAAGGCCTGGATCAGTTAATTAATGTCTAATTAATACTTTAGAAAACATTTCATGCCCAAAAAAAGACCTGCACTAGGCAGATTTAGCTCTTGAATAATGCATGTTTAAATGTATCGAATCTCATTTTCAATATCTCTTGTTTTGTTATCAAGAAAACCACCTGAGAGAACTGTTCGAGACATATAATGTATTACGTCTTGAGAATAAGGAAGTTAAATTACGCCTTAATCCCTAATCAAATGGTCCATTATAACTCATTTATAAATATTATGCTATGTTTTGTATTGTAAAGGGTTATGTATAGATAAATATAACATGTTATTATATTATTTATGAAAAATTGTCTTTAAAATTTCCTTCGACGCCCTAACTTGCCTTGCGAATTTTCGTTAAGTTTCGTCCTCTTGAGGTCCACGTGGTTCGAACGTAATTGAAATAGAGGGGTTTCTTTGGTTTAGAGAGAACGAGAGAGAAGTGGGGTTTAACGGCCACTCAACACAACTAGGTCATTTCGGGACTAACATATGGTTTAACTTTATTTCAATAATTCGCTTGTGCATAGGGGTCTTTAGCAGTGGGAGGAAACCGGAGTGCCCAGAGGATCCCACGAGGTTGAGAAGGCACCCCTAACTCCATGCCACATACGCAAGCCAGAGGTGGCCGGCCAGTTAGAGGTCGAAGCGCGGCACTCTAGACAACTACGCCATCCCAACCCCCCTTTGGTTTAGAGCAAAACCTTTTACAAGTAGAATTATGCCTTCCAACCCAGATCACATATTGACTATATAAATACATATATTATCTATATTATTACTTGTCACAGGTAACTTTGAATGAAACTACAAATTAATATTTTTGTACTAATATATCTATATCAGCAAGGCTTTTGACAGGGTCTGGCACGAAGGACTCTGTCATAAGCTTGGGGCGGTAGGGATAAGAGGAGGTCTATTCGACTGGTTTCGAAGTTAATTGACCGTCCCTGCTGGTATTCCACAGGGCTCTGTCCTCGGACCGCTCCTGTTCCTTATATATATAAATGATATTGTTGAAAACCTTTATTCTAATGTTAGATTATTAGTAGATGATACCAGCTTGTACTTGAGAATCCATGACCCAACTGCATGCGCGGCTGTCCTAAATGAATGAATGAATGAAATGGAGTTTAACGTCCTACGCTTAAGCACCTAACCTGGGCCAATTGAAGACGGGCATACGCCAACAGTGTGCTATGAGGGAAATTTTGCCCGGGCAGCGGCGCTACGGCCTACTCTTATATCGAATTCCAACTGCCAAGGGATCTTTTACGTGCACTCCAATTTGTACACGGGACCTCGGTTTTTCGTCCAATCCGAACGACTAGGCAGCTGTCCGTGTCAGGCCCTCCTTCTGCATCACTGACAAGGGGAAATCACGCCGGAAAATCGAGATGAACTTTCTCGGCCAATGCAGGGATCGAACACTCAACCTCCAGGCTAGCGAACCAGCGCCTTATCCACTTAGCCACCGTGATCCCCCTGTCCTAAATGAAGATCTAGATAAAATTAATACTTAGGCAAAGACTAGGTTGATCTCCTTTAACCCACTGAAAACTGAAACACTGACAGTATCTACTAAAAGGGGCCCTATATTGCCAACACTTTCACTCGACAACACTGCAATAAAGGAAGTTTTCGAGCACAAACATTTGGGGTTGACATTTCAAAATGACTGTAAATTTGATAAACATGTCGACAATATCTCGACGAAAACTTTTAGGCTTGTAAACGTTCACTGCTCTTTGAAGTACAGACTAAATAGAAAATCTTTGAAAATATTGTACATATCCTATATTCTTCCGCATTTCGACTATTGTGATGTCATATGGGATGGGTGCACCGACGAACTTACCAATAAACTAGAATCATTGCAACTTGATGCACTCAGGACTATATGTGGTGCTGTTAGGGGGACCAGCCATAGACTTTTATACGAGGAAACAGCGTTTATCACACTACTGGAGAGGCGAAGGCGTCACAAACTTATACTCTTGTACAAAATTATGAATCATCTTACACCACCATATCTTCATGAATTACTATCATTACCGGAAAAGCATTATAACCTTCGTAACACATCTAAATTATCAGAGTACTTTTGCAGAACATCTTTATTTTCGAAATGATGCATACCATCTACGATTAAGGAACGGAAGAGAGTTTCTGACTTTATAAAATCCCCCCCCCCTCTATCAGTATCTTTAAAAGTAAATTGAAACAAGTTGACAAAGAGCCGCCATTATATTTTAGTCCAGGAAAAAGGAAAAAATCAGATTTTACATTGTCGACTTCGCCTTTCCTGTAGTGACTTAAATGGTCATAAGTTCTTAAGGCACATTTCAGAACAGCCCTGTATGCGCTTGTGGTCATGATTCCGAAGATGCCGATCATTATACCTTTTAACCTGCCATCTACATTCTGATGCACGTAAACTTTCTATTTTTATCTTACCCAAAAACCTAATTTCAATACATACATTATTAAATGGAACTAATGATATTACTATTTCAATTATGATCTTTCAACATGATCATAGATTTCTAGACATCTCCGGAAGGTTCAATATTAAAAATTCCATTGGAATATTTATCTAATAATACAAAATAAGTAATTGACAAACCTGAAATTGAAATTGTAATATACGTACATAGCCATTTTTTGTTTAGTTTATTGTTATAGTGGTCAGTTAGATTTTCGTGATTTGGTTATATAGTCTTTTTCTATATATCTTCTGTTATACATGTATAGGAGAGGGGTAATATAGGCCTAGCCTGTTCCTTAATCCTTTTTTGAGAATAAAATATTGTTTATATAAAAATAATTTTTAAAAAAATATATCAATTTGTGTGGGTTTATTTACGGCTAAACACAGCTCATATTTATCAAACTAAACGGTGGGTCTATCTATCACAAACTAAACAGTGGGTCTGTCTATCACAAACTAAGCAGTGGGTCTATCTATCACAAACTAAGCAGTGGGTCTGTCTATCAAACTAAACAGTGGGCCTGTCTATCACAAACTAAGCAGTGGGTCTATTTATCAAACTAAACAGTGGGTCTGTCTATCACAAACTAAGCAGTGGGTCTATTTATCAAACTAAACAGTGGGTCTGTCTATCACAAACTAAGCAGTGGGTCTATTTATCACAAACTAAGCAGTGGGCCTATCTATCACAAACTAAACAGTGGGTATATTTATCACAAACTAAGCAGTGGGTCTATTTATCACAAACTAAACAGTGGGCCTATCTATCACAAACTAAACAGTGGGTATATTTATCACAAACTAAGCAGTGGGTCTATTTATCAAACTACACAGTGGGCCTGTCTATCAAACTAAACAGTGGGTCTGTCTATCAAACTAAACAGTGGGCCTGTCTATCAAGCTAAACAGTGGATTTATCTGTCAAGCTAAACAGTGGGTCTGTCTATCAAACTAAACAGTGGGCCTGTCTATCAAGCTAAACAGTGGATTTATCTGTCAAGCTAAACAGTGGGTCTGTCTATCAAACTAAACAGTGGGCCTATTTATCAAACTAAACAGTGGGTCTATTTATCAAACTAAACAGTGGGTCTGTCTATCACACTAAACAGTGGGTCTATTTATCAAACTAAACAGTGGGCCTATCTATCAAACTAAACAGTGGGTCTATCTATCAAACTAAGCAGTGGGCCTATTTATCACAAACTAAACAGTGGGTCTATTTATCACAAACTAAGCAGTGGGTCTATTTATAAAACTAAACAGTGGGTCTATTTATCACAAACTAAGCAGTGGGTCTGTCTATCAAACTAAGCAGTGGGTCTGTCTATCAAACTAAACAGTGGGTCTGTCTATCACAAACTAAACAGTGGGCCTGTCTATCAATAAAGTCCCCTTCGTGGCATGGGTGGATGCTAAAACCTCCTCGTCTAGCTAACAGTTCTACAGAGAGAGAGAGGGGGAGGGAGAGAGAGAGGGAGAGAGAGAGAAGAGAAAGAGAGAAATCGGGTTTAACGTCCACTCGACAGAAACTAGGTCATTTCGGGACTAACTAATGGTTTAACTTCATTGTCTAGCTACAGAGAGATAGAGAGAGAGAGAGAGAGAGAGAGATGGGGGGGGGGGGGAAGGTCCACTCGACACGAACTATGTGCACAGATCAATCTGTAGTCGCTTGGAATAGATGAAAACCAGAGGTCCCATGTACACGTAAAAGTTGGGATTCGAAATAACAAAGGGCCACACGCAACAGTCTGGGGGGTAAAATGTCCTTCATAGCAAACTGCATTGAGTATGCACGTCTTCTTGAGCTCGGTCGGACGTCAAAACTCATTTCATTTACATTTGACTTAATTATCCGATAGCCCCCGGCCGCTGCACGTAAGTTGTTAGGTTTTGTTGTCCTTTGAAGCTGTCTCCTTGGCGACGAAGATGAGATTGTTTGACCTTGACCGTTAATGCCTCGCGGATGTATCATCCACTAAAATAACTCTGGATCAGAATAAACCGGAAGTTAGATGAAAGAAAACTCGACTTCCGGTCTTGAACTATTATCAAGCACACACAAAAGGTTCGGTAAACAAAGAGATATTATTAAATATAATATGTTATCACATGAAACGAAATATGAGGGGTTTGGACTAAGACTAGTAATTATTTGCCTAGTTTTCATGATGGTTTTCATGGAGGAATGTAGTGCGAGTTATTAATAGACAATTTTTCACTCAACTTTTTTTCTCCCCTCTTTCTGCCTTTTTGGGTTGACTTTTTGGTCTAGAATAGGAGAAAAAGGAACAAATTTGCAATTTAATAGCTGTTTTAGGTAATACTGGTGATATTACAGCGGAGGGATGGGGGATGAAAATGTCTTTCTGTGGAGCAATGAAATGTATCGGAAGTGAGATTTTCACCCCAGTCAACTTCGAATCCCTGTAGAAAAAAAGGATCGCCTGTCCAACCTCGTGGGTTTTCGCCTGTCCAACCTCGTGGGTTTTCGCCTGTCCAACCTCTGTCTTAAAAGACGATTGTCTTCTCAGTTATAACAATGCAACAGTTAGTTTTTACATTTTATATAGTAGTGCCGGATAATGGTTACATATTACAACATTAAACATGCATTATTCAAGAGCTAAATCTGCCTAGTGCAGGTCTTTATTTGGGCATGAAATGTTTTCTAAAGTATTAATTAGACATTAATTAACTGATCCAGGCCTTAATCAACTAAGCAGTGGGCCTATTTATCACAAACTAAACAGTGGGTCTATTTATCACAAACTAAGCAGTGGGTCTATTTATAAAACTAAACAGTGGGTCTATTTATCACAAACTAAGCAGTGGGTCTGTCTATCAAACTAAGCAGTGGGTCTGTCTATCAAACTAAACAGTGGGTCTGTCTATCACAAACTAAACAGTGGGCCTGTCTATCACAAACTAAGCAGTGGGTCTATCTATCACAAACTAAGCAGTGGGCCTGTCTATCAAACTAAACAGTGGGTC
The DNA here is from genome assembly GCA_917208275.1 of Patella pellucida. Classification (NCBI taxonomy): domain Eukaryota; kingdom Metazoa; phylum Mollusca; class Gastropoda; family Patellidae; genus Patella; species Patella pellucida. The sequence continues at coordinate 88,642,607 of OU795036.1, read as the reverse complement.
TGTCTATCAAACTAAACAGTGGGCCTGTCTATCACAAACTAAACAGTGGGCCTGTCTATCAAGCTAAACTGTGGGTCTGTCTATCACAAACTAAACAGTGGGTCTGTCTGTCAAACTAAACATTGGGTCTGTCTATCAAACTAAACAGTGGGTCTGTCTGTCAAACTAAACATTGGGTCTGTCTATCAAACTAAACAGTGGGTCTGTCTATCAAACTAAACAGTGGGCCTGTCTATCAAACTAAACAGTGGATTTATCTGTCAAACTAAACAGTGGGTATGTCTATCAAACTAAACAGTGGATTTATCTGTCAAGCTAAACAGTGGGTCTGTCTATCAAACTAAACAGTGGGCCTGTCTATCAAGCTAAACAGTGGATTTATCTGTCAAGCTAAACACTGGATTTATCTGTCAAACTGAAATGATGCCTAGGTGGGGTCGAGTTTTGATCATAACCATAAGGCCCTTCGTTGAGTCAAGTGACGTGGAAGAGACAAAGGATGGAATCCCCTGTCCACGGCCCGAAATTACATAGATCGCGTTGACTCCCCCCCCCCCCCCGCCTACCAGAGTTAAGAGCCCGGCAAATTATTAAAATATGGACATACCGTAAATCCCTCTCTCTCTCCCCCTCTCTCTCTCTCTCTCTCTCTCTCTCTCTCTCTCTATGGCGGGTTTTTTGAATTGTTAATTTTATGTTTTAGCTTATTTTAAGCCTTATTATTATAACCAATGATAGCCAAGGGCTAATGGCGGATTGAAGGATACTTTTAAAAACAACAACTTCATGTTGCTCATACATTGCTAACCTTATTTAAGATTGTAGTTTTATTTTCAATCGACATTCAAATAAAAAAAAACAATCAATAGTATTATGTATGATCCAATTATAATATAAACACATCCGTTTTTGCAAGGGTGATATCGATATACATGTAATTATAAACCGAATTGGTCGCCGCTGTCAGGCTAAGATTTCGCTCAGAACATATTATTGCATCCCTTGATTAGTCAAACAACAGGACATTAAACCCCATTTAAATTCATGTTTTTATTTCTTAATCCGGCACAGCCCCGGGCGTGTTTCCATCTGAATCTATGACGAGTCCACACGTCCTTGTTAATCAAAGACATAAACGGTGCTCAAACTATCATTAGTATAGACTGGGTAGTTTTCACAGGAAGTCATTACACATTAAATCATTTTAAAATCTACAATAATAAAGTCCCCTTCGTGGCATGGGTGGATGCTAAAACCTCCTCGTCTAGCTAACAGTTCTACAGAGAGAGAGAGGGGGAGGGAGAGAGAGAGGGAGAGAGAGAGAAGAGAAAGAGAGAAATCGGGTTTAACGTCCACTCGACAGAAACTAGGTCATTTCGGGACTAACTAATGGTTTAACTTCATTGTCTAGCTACAGAGAGATAGAGAGAGAGAGAGAGAGAGAGAGATGGGGGGGGGGGTAAGGTCCACTCGACACGAACTATGTGCACAGATCAATCTGTAGTCGCTTGGAATAGATGAAAACCAGAGGTCCCATGTACACGTAAAAGTTGGGATTCGAAATAACAAAGGGCCACACGCAACAGTCTGGGGGGTAAAATGTCCTTCATAGCAAACTGCATTGAGTATGCACGTCTTCTTGAGCTCGGTCGGACGTAGTTTTATTTTCAATCGACATTCAAATAAAAAAAAACAATCAATAGTATTATGTATGATCCAATTATAATATAAACACATCCGTTTTTGCAAGGGTGATATCGATATACATGTAATTATAAACCGAATTGGTCGCCGCTGTCAGGCTAAGATTTCGCTCAGAACATATTATTGCATCCCTTGATTAGTCAAACAACAGGACATTAAACCCCATTTAAATTCATGTTTTTATTTCTTAATCCGGCACAGCCCCGGGCGTGTTTCCATCTGAATCTATGACGAGTCCACACGTCCTTGTTAATCAAAGACATAAACGGTGCTCAAACTATCATTAGTATAGACTGGGTAGTTTTCACAGGAAGTCATTACACATTAAATCATTTTAAAATCTACAATAATAAAGTCCCCTTCGTGGCATGGGTGGATGCTAAAACCTCCTCGTCTAGCTTGGAATAGATGAAAACCAGAGGTCCCATGTACACGTAAAAGTTGGGATTCGAAATAACAAAGGGCCACACGCAACAGTCTGGGGGGTAAAATGTCCTTCATAGCAAACTGCATTGAGTATGCACGTCTTCTTGAGCTCGGTCGGACGTCAAAACTCATTTCATTTACATTTGACTTAATTATCCGATAGCCCCCGGCCGCTGCACGTAAGTTGTTAGGTTTTGTTGTCCTTTGAAGCTGTCTCCTTGGCGACGAAGATGAGATTGTTTGACCTTGACCGTTAATGCCTCGCGGATGTATCATCCACTAAAATAACTCTGGATCAGAATAAACCGGAAGTTAGATGAAAGAAAACTCGACTTCCGGTCTTGAACTATTATCAAGCACACACAAAAGGTTCGGTAAACAAAGAGATATTATTAAATATAATATGTTATCACATGAAACGAAATATGAGGGGTTTGGACTAAGACTAGTAATTATTTGCCTAGTTTTCATGATGGTTTTCATGGAGGAATGTAGTGCGAGTTATTAATAGACAATTTTTCACTCAACTTTTTTTCTCCCCTCTTTCTGCCTTTTTGGGTTGACTTTTTGGTCTAGAATAGGAGAAAAAGGAACAAATTTGCAATTTAATAGCTGTTTTAGGTAATACTGGTGATATTACAGCGGAGGGATGGGGGATGAAAATGTCTTTCTGTGGAGCAATGAAATGTATCGGAAGTGAGATTTTCACCCCAGTCAACTTCGAATCCCTGTAGAAAAAAAGGATCGCCTGTCCAACCTCGTGGGTTTTCGCCTGTCCAACCTCGTGGGTTTTCGCCTGTCCAACCTCTGTCTTAAAAGACGATTGTCTTCTCAGTTATAACAATGCAACAGTTAGTTTTTACATTTTATATAGTAGTGCCGGATAATGGTTACATATTACAACATTAAACATGCATTATTCAAGAGCTAAATCTGCCTAGTGCAGGTCTTTATTTGGGCATGAAATGTTTTCTAAAGTATTAATTAGACATTAATTAACTGATCCAGGCCTTAATCAATTTTGGACGGCATCAGATTGCTCCGATACTAAACAGATTTAAACGTTTCAGCGGTTAATCAAATATGGCGCACCTTGCCGCTTCGTGTCGTAGCTTTGATCAACCAGGTCCGTGGTTGAAATTATTGCACAGGTCGGTCAAATCTTTAAATGCCTATATCTTCGCTTGCAATAGAGTAATTTGAATGAAATTTTCAAATTATTCATTTTACATCATCTACTTTCGAACTAGTATAGCAAGAATGGCTAGTTCTTATCTATATCTTGAATAATGTAACTTTAAATAAAGTCCTTTTTAACGCTAGCCAGCCTCGCCCGGCGAGTCTGCTGATAGAAGCTGTTTCAAGGCGCTATCTGACGAATTATCACGAGTATCATAGTTGTGTAGCTACTGGTTTTGGACATTTAATTATCTAATTGGTCAAATATGATGTGAATAATTAGAGAGATTGGTTAATTTAGCTAAATGACGTCGAAACCCAACCTTATATGGTTGAATGGAAATTTACTGAAGAACATTCCCATGAGATAGATATCTGTTAACATGTTGTTTACATAATATAGAGGGGATCACGGTGGCTAAGTGGATAAGGCGCTGGTTCGCTAGCCTGGAGGTCGGGTGTTCGATCCCTGCATTTGCCGAGAAAGTTCATCTGGATTTTCCGACGTGATTTCCCCTTGTCAGTGATACAGAAGGAGGGTCTGACAAGGACAGCTGCCTAGTCGTTCGGATGGGACGAAAAACCGAGGTCCCGTGTACACATTGGAGTGCACGTAAAAGATCCCTTGGAAGTTGGAAGTCGATATAAGAGTAGGCCGTAGCGCCGCTGCCCGGGCAAAATTTCCCTCATAGCACACTGTATGGCGTATGCCCGTCTTAAATTAGCTCAGGTTAAGTGCATAACAGTAGGACGTTAAACCCCATTTCATTCATTCATTCATACATAATATAGAATCAACTCTGGACTCTTTGTGATATAACAATATGGCATTTATACCCTAAGTTGATTTAAGTACACAACTACTAGCATGCCAAATCATCAATTAATACAATATAATGCCGTCTTATTTCTTCATTCCTTGCCTGTAACGACGACATTAATTGTTACAATATTGCCCGTTTCATCAATTTATAGTGAATGACAATAACTGTAATAAATAAAAGTAAAAACACAAAAAAAAACAACCAAACGCTACAAATTACTCTATTCTACCAGAAATAGAAATCGACCCATTAACTTTAATAAAAGAAAAAACACAAAAAAAACCAAAACGCTACAAATTACTTTATTCTACTCGAAATACAAATCGACCCAAGGTTACTAAAAGAATAAAAAACAATAAGCAGCGATACAATCTACACGCAATGAGCCGGCAAATCTTGCCGTTGGGAAGCAAACTTGTTGATATGTTTGTAACAACGTCAGGTTTAGACTCTGGTGTCAATAATATCCGTATTATTTCTTATGACTTCATGTTTATTTTAGCAATAACATCCAATTGTTGTGTTTAATATATTGGCTACATGCTGGTGGCTTTTATTCATTTATTATTTGTTGCTGCTTTTGTTGTTTTTATGCAATAATGTTTATCTTATTGCACACTGAAAACATCTTTGCCCCCCCCCCCCCAAAAAAACAACTTCCTGGCTACGGGCCTGCACTGAATAGCATATGCCTGTCTTGATTAGCCCAGTGTTTAATGAAATGAAATGAGGTTTAACGCTCTACTGTTCTGTCTCGACTGGGCTAATGAAGATGGACATACGCCATACCATGTGCAAATGAGTGTTATTTGATCTAGGCAGCGGTATTATGGCCTATCGAGTTCTTACTGCCAAGGGATCTTTAACGTGCACGCCACACGGGAACTCGGTTTTCCGTCCCATCCGAACGACTAGAAACCCCGTATAAAATCCTGAGAGACTCTCTCGGAAAATGCAGGGATCAAACATGCGACCTCCAGGCTTGCGAGCCAGCGTCTTACCCACGTAGCCACTGTAGCTCCCAACCCAAGCCAAGTCTGTGCAGAACAGTGGGACGTAAGACCCCGTTTCATGTATTCGGGAACTGATCTAACACTAATGGAATCACACACAAGTCCTTTTAAAGTAGATAAGTCTCTAACTCAATATCATACAAAACCTACATTTGACTATTGGTTAACGAGTCGTGTACCATAATGCGTTTCAGCTGTAACAAGGAACTCGAACTAAGGCAAAAAAAAAACCAACACATTTGACCATTGGTATACGAATCGTGAACCACAGTGCGTTTCGGCGCCATTTGTAACAAGGGGCTCGAAGGACGAGGCTGCATATTCTAATTTTGAGAGCATCCTCAATAAATACTATCAGTGAAAAGTGGAAAACCAGACGCTACATATTATGTTTTGATTGCGACTTCTGGCGTATTTCGTCGAACATAACTGATTTGAAATCGGTTTATATACATTCACATTTCAGTGTTATATGCGTTGCTATCAATTTGTGTCAATTTCTAGATATCAAATATTAGAGTTTTAGCTCCTTTAATTGAAGCCAATACTATAGAGATGGCCACTGCCAAGATTGGTCGCATTTTTTTTGTTACGTCTTTTCTGTCACAGATGGCTGTCTTGAACACGTGCATTGACTTCACGTGGCGTCAGTCATTGGCTCAACGGCTCGTGCGTTGTTTACATAACACCTAACTGCTTCGGGCAAAATGATGCCTTTTACTCGTTTTAATACCCATTTACACTAAATAGGAAATATTTTTTAACAACAGATACTTCAAACGTTTTTATTTATTTTTCTTATACTTCCAATAAAATGTTTTAGAATTTATTTTGTCGGAGGAAAAAAGTTAATATTTTGCCGAATTAAGACGCATATATGTCATCTTTATCAGTGATACTAGCGGCAAAGCGAATATTCACTGCGGTATTAGTTTGATGTCTTTTTTGTAAATCCCGTACCATAACAGGCCCGGGACTGTACAGCGAAGTCGACGCGGGCTCCCGGATCCATTCACTTAAATTGAAATTTATTTATTTTTTGCAATGTCTATTTTCTGTCTTGTCCGCAGGATTATCTTGTAGTTTTTTGTTTCGCGTTTAGTGTGGTCCTCCTGCACTTACTATTTCAGTCAAACCGCGACCAGTAGGCCTTCATATTGTGATGTTGGATGTAATTTTCACAATGGGGAAAGATAAATTATTAACATGTATGCTCTGTTTGTACTGTGAAGACCACGTGTAATATATACCGTCATGAGAATTAATGTTTGCTTTGATTTACAAATTGAGGAAACTAGATGTTTAAAATGTCTCCTTTGAGTGCACTGTATATATGTACGTTTGATTAATCTACTGTCTACAGTATATCTTGGAATAAGCATACTCACTGGATTGTCAGCCTATGACGTATGATGGTGAAACGTCATATTACGTCAACCTAACAAATTTAGATATCGCCGAGTCACGGCGTTTGTTTTTTTTTTTTTTAAAACAAACGCTAAGGTTCTGCGATCAGACCCGAAAAGCGGTGAATTTCTGATCGCCTTCGACCTGATGTATTTCTGGTCGCTGCACTAGCGCAGGTAAGAACTCCACCCTAGGGCCTGTTTCACGAAATTTTAACTTAAGATGCAATCCAAATTTTAGTACATACTTAAATCTGATTGGCTAAGCGCTAAAATCAATCTAATACTATCCAATCGAATGACTAAAATCGGATTTTATCTTAGTTAAAATTTCGTGAAACAGGCCCCTGGTCATATAGACAGATCGGTTCAGGGTCTTACAGAGTTCGGAACGTTTACGCGTGTGCATTGTATCATAGGGCATGTCGTTGAGGTAACTGGCTTGGTTTCGTTTCCCCAGTTGTACGTGACAAGGAGTTTGGTCCACTGACCGACCTATAAGTGAGTAAGTTTTCGTCGGGTTCACCAACTGCTAAGGACCCCTACGGGCTAAGCGAGTTATCAAAACAAAAATGAACAATATATGAGTCTCGAAATGTCCGTGTATGTTTCGCGTGGATGTCAAACCCATCTCTCGCTCTCTCTCTCTCTCTCTCTCTCTCTCTCTTCTCTCTCTCTCTCTCTCTCTCTCTCTCTCTCTCCTGATTTTCTGTTTCTCGAATGTTTTGGGGCCAGAGATGCGAGACCTCCTCCAGTGACGCGGGACAATCTCCAGTTCCCGCGAATACTTAATAGCAATCTGCACATAGAGATCCATCTACTTCACACTTCGAGAATAAATCTCTGGCCGAAATATCAAAAAATGAGTATATTGTTTTGTAATGTTATTCTATTTTATTTCAGACCTGTCATACACACGAAGACTTAAAGGGCTAATCCCGATATTATTTTGGAGAATAAAACTGCTTAATTTTGTGTTAAAACCCCTTAAAATCCTATACCTAAGGGCCGAGCATCTAATTCAATATTTGTGATATGTTTTCCAACAACGTATACCCGCCAGTCTTCATCTGGAAATGGATACCGGTGTCCAGAGCTGTATTAGGCGGTGTCTGGATAAAACCAGACTTTTATTTTATAAAAACAATGTATGGGTGAAATTTTCCTTTCGTTATCAAGGGCAGCACATGGGTCATTCACTGTATTGACCTCTAAGGAACGGCAATAGATTATCAGGTCACCCAACGAAAAAATTGACCAGAAATCTTAAAAGGGTTACGTGTCCGGATAAGCATTTTTGACGTTCACGTCCAAACAACTCAATATTTTGAGCTGAAATTTTGAGGCAAGGTAAATACATCACTCCTCTTGATTTCGGCGCTTAAATTTCATACGAACTCAAGACTTTTATTTTTTAGACTCTGTTGAAATCGGGACAGTCCCTTTAATAAACATTACAAAGGGTGTGTTGTTTTGTAACATTTAATAGGATTAACTGAATAACTAGTACAGAAATTGCATATACCTTGTAACGTAATCGGTATTAAATCACATCTCTCTCTCTCTCTCTCTCTCTCTCTCTCTCTCTCTCTCTCTCTATCTTTCCCCCTTTCTCTCTCTCTCTCTCTCCCCTCTCTCTCTCTCTATCTATATCCCTCTCTCTCGTTCCTGTACTCAATTATAAATGTCCACGACAAATAAGCTCGTATATAAATAAATAAAGTACTCACCATTTAAGATAGAATCCCCAGTAATTAATTAAATCCCCATCCTCTCTCTTGCCCTCTCTCTCTCTCTCTCTCTCTCTCTCTCTCTCTTTCTTTCTCTCTTTTCTATACTCAATATTAAATCTCCACGACAAACAAGCTTTTGAGATAGAATATCCAGTAATTAAATGCCCAACCCCTCTCTCTTGCTCTCTCTCTCTCTCTCTCTCTCTCTCTCTCCCGTTTCTATACTCAATTAAGCTCGTATATAAATAAATAAAGTACTCACCATTTAAGATAGAATCCCCAGTATTTAATTAAATCCCCATTCATTAACCACAGCGATGACGGGGAGACTGGTATCACTGTTCATCTCTCCGTCTTCACTATAATACAACAAGCGCTAATAGTAATATAGATTTTCATACACCACGCTCATCGACGTCAGTTTCATTTCAAGCTTTAGGGGATATATTACATTCAAACGATATTAGATCTCTTTAACCTCAATTACAATCTAGTTATTGTTGATAAATGAACTGCAACATATAACAACGTTCTAATGTTCTGCTCCGACTGGGCTAAAAAGGGTTTACAATTTAGTTATGGCCCTTATATTCTGTTCCGACTGGGCAAATGAAGGGTTTACAATCTAGTTATTGTTGATAAATGAACTGCAGCAGTATATAACAACGTTCTAATGTTCCGCTCCGACTGGGCTAAAAAAGGGTTTACAATTAAGCTAGTTATGGCCCTTATATTCTGTTCCGACTGGGCAAATGGAGGGTTTACAATATGGTTATTGTTTATAAATGAAATGCCGCATAACGTCCTAATATTCTACGCCGACAGGGCTGATGGAGGGTTTGCAGTCTGGTTATGGATTGTATTGTAAATGAAGTGAAATCGAGTTATAACGTCCTAATATTCGACGCCGACAGGGCTGATGAAGGGTTTACAATGTAGTTATTGTTTATAAATGAAATGCGGCATAACGTCCTAATATTCTGCTCCGACAGGGCAAATGAGGAAGGGTTTGCACTCTGATTATGGTTAATAAATGTAATAGGGTATAACACCCTAATATTCTGCTCCGACTGGGCAAATGGAGATATGGTTGATAATTAAGAGAGAATGGGGTTTAGAGTCGTAGGGTCGCCTGTTTAACCTTGCGGGATTTCTCCGGGTCCCCTCAGTTTCATGCCAGAACTTCATTTGCATACATAAAAAAGTGCGGACTATGCCGGGGTTTAATGGAATACGCGATCGATCTGTAAGCCAGGGGGGTCAGTAGAATTCTCTGGCTGTCGAGACAGACCATCATTAAATTTAACCAGTTTTTTTTGTTATTATGTCTTTCATTTATTTCTCTAAATGTTAATTTGACTAAACGGATTTTATGTGTCATTAACTTATTCAATCTACAATTTCAATACGCATTGTGGGGCGGGGGGGGCGGTAAATCCAAAAACCTATTAACAATTTGGCCCATTGAGAAAGACATAAAATGAAATGGGGTTAACTTCCGACTGTTCTGCTTCTATACTGGGCTAATAAAGACGGCATTGAGTAAGACACTGGCTCGCTAATCTGGATGTTCCGTGTTCGATTCCTACATTGGCCGAGACAGTTCAGCAGGCAAGGGACAGCAAACAGTCGTTCAGATGAGACGAAACACCGAGGTCTCCTCGACTCATTGTCGTGCACGTAAAACAACCCTTGGCTGATGAAGTGCGATATAACAATCGGCGCTGATGTTTGTGGTGGGTTACCCACAGTTTCGTGCACCTCACGCCAAAACCTCACCGTAACAGACCGTTTTATTGGCTAATCCCTGACATCATCCATAACGCGAGTTATGTAACACCATTCGGCAAACCTCGACAGATTCCGGTGCCCTACATCTAGGCTCGGCTGTATGATGAAGTCCGCCATTTTGGAACTATTTTAAAGGACCCGGATAAACAATGGCTGCCCCAGTGGCCATGGAGATTATATCAACAAACTAAAACATGGCTGCCCCCATAGAGATTATATCTAGAAAAGACGCCATTTTGGGACTATTTTGTGAAAGCGGCACGTTTTCCTGTTGAAGTAAATCGGTAGTTGACTAACCGCATCGCAAATGTATGGTCCTAGGTACATATCAATTACTATCATACATCCGAGTCTAGATGTAGGTTACGGGGAGTACCGGAATCTGTCGAGGTTTGCCGAATGATGTAACACCTGTTCCGGATCCTTGTTTAGTAGGGACAAATAAAACCACATTTTGAACTATAAAAAACGAAACTAAAAAGGATCTGACAGAAAATAAACCTGATAAAATCTGTTCACAACTGGGCTAATGGAAAGCAAAGAATGATTTTGTGAGCTGTTGTGAGCTCTGGCCCGGAGTTCACTAAGCATTCTAAGACTTAAGTTAAGAATTTACTCAAAATTGTTCGCCTTATTCTAACTAAAATACAACCCTTTATACAACTTGTGCTGTTTTAATGTATCAAATACATCAATAAGACACTATATGCTGACTTTTGTATTTCTAGGACAAAGATATTTTTTCATAAACAGTGATTGAAAGTCGAGTAAATTCTTAACTTAAGTCTGGGAATGCTTTGTGAAATCGGAGCCGGGTATGTTTGATTTGAAACTGGTGCGTGACCGTGACGTAAGTGGGTTCTTCAAACTGCTGAAGAATACAACCAGGAACCAAGATATACAATATTATGTGTTGGCTTATATTTATATGAAAGAAAGAGAGAGAGATAGGGAGAGAGAGAGGGTGGGAGAGAGAGATTGGGTTTAACGTCCACTCGACACCAACTAGGTCATTTCGGGACTAAGATATGGTTTAAATATTATTTCAATAATTAGCTTGCGCGTAGTGGGAGGACCCGGAGAAAACCCACGAGATTAGACAGGCGGCCCTACGCCTTGTCACGTACAACCACGTATTCGAAACCAAGCCATTTGACTCAATGACAGGCTTTATGATACAGCGCGCACCGCACGTGCTAACCATTCACACTGTTTTTATATCTTGGCTAATATAAAAACAAGTTCTCCTTGGTCTTTTGTCTGTGATATCACTTAAAGTTACATTATTCAAGATATAGATAAGAACTAGCCATTCTTGCTATACTAGTTCGAAAGTAGATGATGTAAAATGAATAATTTGAAAATTTCATTCAAATTACTCTATTGCAAGCGAAGAAATAGGCATTTAAAGATTTGACCGACCTGTGCAATAATTTCAACCACGGTCCTAGTTGATCAAAGCTACGACTCGAAGCGTGTATGTGCGCCATATTTGATTTACCGCTGAAACGTTTAATCTGTTTAATATCGGAGCAATCTGATGCCATCCAAAGTTGATTAAGGCCTGGATCAGTTAATTAATGTCTAATTAATACTTTAGAAAACATTTCATGCCCAAATAAAGACCTGCACTGTGCCGATTTAGCTCTTGAATAATGCATGTTTAAGTGGAAGGAGACGTTAAACACCAAAAGAAGGTCTTTTGTTCTCTCAGACGCATACACATTCTTAGTAGTTATCTGGATAAGTTAATTGATGTCTAATTAATAGCTAATATGATGATCGTTGAGTCTGGCCGTTTGTTTTTACCTTAAACAATTTCGCTAATTTGGTAGAATAGGTTATGTTGTCGTCTACAATTTGAATAGAGAAATATTTAAATGGCGGCATTAAATCGTCTATTAAAGCAACTTCATTATTATAAGGTGAAAAGATTTCCAGGCTACGAGAAATTGAAAAGAAATGGTGAACAAAAGACCTCAAATTACATAAATGCTATTATTCCTTTTACAATATATTGCAGACTAAGCATCCACACAGGCCCTAAGCTAGTGGGGATGGGCTATCGGGGGGCGAGCCGTCCCCCATGGCCGTTCCTGTCGGAAAATTTCTGTCTGCGTCGGAAAAAAATCGCTGGTTAGCTATCTCGCATTTCGGCCGGGATAGAGTTTTGATACGACATATCCTCTCAAAATCGGCCGAGAGATAGTTAATGTCGGCTGGAAACTCTTAATTGTCCGACACATTCGCCACCTGCATGTCATAGAGGCCTAAATTCACTCTCTCAGCTTCTAATTTTCGTGCTCTCCCCTCCTCCTGCTTACGGCAGTCGGCGATGACCTTCGTTTATTGATTTTTTGTCATCGGAAATTTATCTTCCTCGCCCCCCTATGTCGGCTAAATTTTGGTTTCTGGCTTCGGGCCTGCACCTACAAAACGCCATAAGTACATCGTAATCGAAGACCTGTGTTAGATCTGAAAAATACGACTTACGAGTAGGACGAGTTGGGTGTCATGGAGTAAAGTGGTGGAATTTAAGACGAGTTTGGTGTCATGGGGTATTCGGATGCCGCTTATTACCTTCAATATATCGACTAATTTGCATAATATAATACATGTGCAATAAGCTTTGTGAATATTTATTATTAAATAATGCACATTAAATGGGTATAAATATTTCTTTAAACGACTAATTTGCATATAATACATGTGCAATAAGCTTTGTGAATATTTATTATTAAATAATGCACATTAAATGGGTATAAATATTTCTTTAAACGGGAGGTTAGAGATTGCTGGGTATAATCGGATTACACACATTAATGCTATTGTTAGTTTTAATCACTTAGCTCTCAATTCCGCAAGAATAAATAAAGCGTGTTTAGCTTGTTGATCGTTGCGGTTATTAAAAGCGACTTTATGCGAAGTAATCATGTAAGCTACTAATTTTATCCCATTCCCTAATTAGACTGTCTGGTATAAATCCCGTTTATAAATCATTCAAATATTATATTGTCTTTTTTTTTTCGACGACTTATATTTTCAATAAATACCAAGACAGACATACGTGGGTAGTGCCCAAAGGTATCAGAATGTCCCTAAAGGCATTTTCCTGTGTGGTGGGTGGTTATCAGAATGGTTTAGTCATGTCTTTGCCGAATGGTTGGACCTCCATTCGTTTGATAAAGAGGTTGTCCGTTTTGTGTTTTGTGGTTTAGCGCTAGACTGGTGGCCAGTCTTCTCCACAGACCAAAAATTCGGCCAGTCCTCTCCAAAAAAACCCCGAAAAAAACCCCCGTAATCTCTAGAGACTGGGCAAATAGAGCTTCAATCTCATCTAGTAGGTCAATCTGTATTATGTAGGTCGTGTGACGTCGTGCACGTTATCACGACATATCTCACAACAACGTGACATCAGCCCTCAGACGGTCTCAGCATGACTGCTTTGCACTCATTCTGAACATCTGAGACACGCTACCTGCGGAGAAGTTATCTCAGACACATTCAATCGACATATTTTCATATCACGTGGTCTATACATCACAGGTCATGAGGTCAACATATATACTAACAATAACAATCATGGCTTCACTCTTCCTTGTATTTCTTTTGTAATATCCATGGGATAATTTGAAAAATCAGGCTCTTGCCATAACATTTCGGTAACACAGCTTCACAGTCGTGACCTTCATAAAAAGCATGTCATCCCTCAACTTGTTTTTCCTTCAAATTTAAGTTTGAAACTCCTAACTTCGACTTTGAAAATGTATAGCGTCCCGAAACTTTTCGCTCATGGGCGCTGACATCTTGGAATTATTTTGTGCTTCGGTCGGGTCTATTTCAGATATACCCAATCAATTATTTTAATGTTTTTAGCGTGGGGATTGACTATTAGTTAATTTATTTCAGTTTTAAACAGAAATTTAAATCTTTATAGCAATTTTAACAAAATAGCTAAATTCTGGCTGGGATAACTGCGCCAAATGGCCAGCCACTGTGTACTTGCGAAAAAAAAAAGCCAGCTACGTCATAAATTTCGTCACGTTAGTTACGTTTGCTTTGCACTCCAGTCGAGACGCATGATTCATGTCACGTGACTCGGAGCGTGTTTGATAACTGCCAATCATTCCAAATAAGGTAAGACGAAAAACATGGCAAGAACGCCCATTTTATTGTGAAGTTCGCAAATTGTCCAGTCTCTGGTGATTGTTACAGGTTTACTTAAAAAAAATGTATACAAATGGAAACGAAAGTGTTGGTTTACTAAAAATTAATACTTTTATATAAATCAAAATGTAAAATAAATAGATGAGACTGGGCGAGTCTAGTTAGCGCGTGTGGTTTAGTGGATACGGTTTGCCGTTTCGTTTAATACGCGTACTTTAGGGAGAACGCGTCCGTTTAAGTTGATAATTGAGTTAAACGCGTGTGCTGTAAGTGTTGCCAATTAGTTAAACGCGTGTGCTGTAAGTGTTGCCAAGTAGTCGAACGCGTGTGCTTTAAGTGTTGCCAAGTAGTTAAACGCGTGTGCTTGATGTGTTGCCAAGTAGTCGAACGCGTGTGCTTTAGATAATAAGTGTTGCTAAGTAGTTCAACGTGTGCGATTTAGGTGATAATGCTTCCTTGTGGTTTAACACGTTCGCTTTAGGTGACAAATGTTGTCGACATTTTAAAAAAAGGATGACGAATTTAGCAAAATTAGTAACGTCATCAATATTAATGTACAAAATTAAGTGATGCATCAATATCAGGGTTCAAAATTAAGTAACGTCATCAATATTAATGTGCAAAATTAAGTGACGTCATCAATACCATGGTTAAAAAAAAAGTGATGTCATCAATATATCAGGGTTCAAAATTAAGTGATGTCATCAAGATCAGGGTTCAAAATTAAGTGATGTCATCAATATGAGGGTTCAAAATTAAGTGATGTCATCAATATGAGGGTTCAAAATTGAGGACGTCATCAATATCAGGGTTCAATATTAAGTGATGTCATCAATATCAGGGTTCAAAATTTCGTTAATGAAATAAAACCAAGTACGAACAATCCAAACCATTAGACAAAATTCGAAGTCCTAAAAAAACGGGATAGGCAAAATAGTGTAATCTGGCAAAGTTCAAAATCATGTAATGTTATCATTGACTATGATATCATGTCTTATTTTTACCAATTTCACTTATCAGATCAATTTCATATGACCTTTATTGTGACTCGTATCAAAGACACGCAGCTCCCTTTCTGTCGTCAGAGAGTACATCTGATGTTAGGTTTTAAAGATTTATCCTTTATTAGAAAAACATGCAACTTAAAGATGCGGCTAGTAGGCGAAAAGGTCCATGATAAATTAAAAATATTTATCACCAAGAAAAAACAATGGTTAAACTTGAGCGGATATATAAAACTTCTGCAGATAATAGAATAGATAACTATTATGTAAACTCTCTCTCATTCTCCCACTCTCTCTCTCTCTCTCACTCTCTCTCTCACACCCCCTCTCCCCAACTCTCTCTCTCACTCTCTCTCTCTCCCGCCCCCTTTCCCCCACTCTCTCTTTCTTACTTTCTCTCTCTCTCACTCTCCCTTATTGAAATAAAGATGTACTAAATGGTAGTCCTGAAATAAATACCCCCTCTGTCTCTCTTTCTTCCTTACGTTCTCTCTTACTCTCTCTCTCTATCCCACCTTCTCTCTATCTCTCTCACTCTCCCCTATTGAAATAAAGATGTACTAAATGGTAGTCCTGAAATAAATACGCCCCCCTCTTTCTCTCTCTCTCTCTCTCCCACTCTCTCTCTCTCCTTTTATTTGTGATATGGCGTAAGAAATGTACATAACAAAGGGTGTGTTGTTTAGTTACATTTAATAGGATTAACTGAATAACAAGTACAGGAATTGCATGTACCTTGTAACGTAATCGGTATAGTGAATAAATCATATTAAATCACATCTTTCTCTCTCTCTCTCGCTGGTTCGCTAGCCTGGAGGTGGAGTGTTCGATCCCTGCATTAGCCGAGAAAGTTCATCTCGATTTTCCGACGTGATTTCCCCTTGTCAGTGAAGCAGACGGAGGGCCTGACAAGGACAGCTGCCTAGGCGTTCGGATGGGACGAAAAACCGAGGTCCCGTGTACACATTGGAGTGCACGTAAAAGATCTCTTGGCAGTTGGAATTCGATATAAGAGTAGGCCGTAGCGCCGCTGCCCGGGCAAAATTCCCCTAATAACACACTGTATGGCGTATGCCCGTCTTCAATTAGCTCAGGTTAAGTGCATAACAGTAGAACGTTAAACCCCATTTCATTTATTCATTCTCTCTCTCTCTCTCTCTCTCTCCACAACCACAACGAGGCGTTAATTTTCATTTAAATCCCGTTACTCCCGATTAGATCTACATCTGTTACGCGTGGTTTGTTATTTTTCCCAACTATCAATCTATCCATCACCCTATGTAATAAAATACTGTTATACGTTTTGTCTCTCTCTAATTATATAGATAACAGCTTGTAACATAACTTCTTATAATCGCAATTATCGTGTCCTATTATTTTCCTCGATCTATTTAATACCGTATTGTATTCAATGTTTGTCGGGTGGTATCTTGGATTTATTTATTTGGTACCGTATTGTATTCAATGTTCGTTTGGTGGTATCTCGGGTGTATTTAATACCGTAGTGTATTCAATGTTTGTCGGGTGGTATCTTCGATTTATTTATTTAGTACCGTATTGTGTTAAATGTTTGTTTGGTGGTATCTCGGGTGTATTTAATACCGTAGTGTATTCAATGTTTGTCGGGTGGTATCTTCGATTTATGTATTTGGTACCGTATTGTGTTAAATGTTCGTTCTCAGTGGAGCGAGGGAAATGAAATGAAATGAAGTGGGGTTTAACGTCCTACTGTTCAGGGGCCTGTTTCACGAAATTTCAACTAAGATCAAATCAAAATTCTAGTAATTTGATTGAATGATATTAGCTAGATTTTAGTGCTTAGCCAATCAAAATTAAAGTATCTACTAAAATTGGGGTTGTACCTTTAGTTAAGATTTCGAGAAACAGGGCCTTGCTTCGTACTCGGCTAATGAAGATGGGCATACGCCATACAGTGTGCTATGAGGAAAATTTTGCCCGGACAGCGGCACTACGGCCTACCCTTATATCGAATTCCAACTGTGAAGGGATCTTTTACGTGTCCAATCCGGACGACTAGACAGCTTTCCTTGTCAGGCCCTTCGTCCTGCAGCACTGACAAGGGCGAATCACGTGGATCGAGAGAGGAATGGGGTTTAACGTCGACTCGACACAAACTAGGCCATTTCGAGACCAACACATGGTTCAATTTTATTTCAAAAATTCGTTTGCGCGTAGGAGTCGTTAGAAGTGGGAGGAAACCGGGGGACCTGAAAAAACCACGTGTTTAAACAGGCGACCATACCCCTTGTCACGTACAACTGAGGAATCCAAACTACGCCAGTTTACTCAATGGCAGACCGTATAATACAGCGCACACGTGCTAACCATTCAGTCATCCAATCAAACTCGTTCAGTTGTATCAGGGGTTTATTTATCGCTCGATTCCATTATAACAAGTGAGAACGTATCATGGGCCAGAAACTGGGCTAGTCCATTCGGCAAACCTCGACAGATTCTACGCATCTAAGCTCGGTTGTTTGGCTTTGGGTTCGGGGAATTACAAGGGAATTTTATCAAACCAACAGCCTTGAGGCAACATCTCTGCTCATTTAGGTATATACACTCTACAAAAGATGCAATTTGGAACTTTTTTGTAAAAGCGGTACGTTTTCCTGTTCAAGTAAACCGGTAGCCGCATCGCAAATGTATGTGCGTAGGTACATATCACTTACTGTTATACAGCCAAGATTAGATGTAGGGTACCGGAATCTGTCGAGATTTGTCGACTGAGGGCTATAGTCGTCTCTATCATTCAGACAAATATGCTAAGATTATTAGTCTGGGTGGGTTGTCATCATTTGAAAATAACTCTGATTAAAATACAGATCTATAGGCCTATTTCGTTTCGTTGTTTATACTTTCGATGGCCTACACTACAAGTTATAGTGGGAGTTCACGTCAGGTGTCAAAACGAGCGGCTTTTGACTCTATGATGCCAGACATTGATAATCAACCAACGTTGACGGCCAAGACGTCGCCGTAACAGACCGTTTCATTGACTTATCACTCACACCATCAAGAACACGCCAATGATAACATATCCTCCAGATCATAGTGAAGTAAAGACAAGTAAAAAGAAATTTTGAGCTTTAAAAACGAAACGTAATAGGATCTGGAAATAACTAGCTGGCCATTGGCTAGATTATTTAATCGTTTATACAATATAAGGGAGGTAACTCGTCCTAAACCAAGATGTTGACGTCCATGATTTAAGAATTTATGAATTCCCATCTCAGAAAAATCCATTGGGAATAACTAGGCCATTGGCTAGATTATTTAATCTTTTACATTATCGCGAATACAATATAAGGGGGGGGGTAACTCGTCCAAACCCATCTTGGAATTGTGTGACGTAATATCAAAAAGCGAAGAGACAAAGAACAAGATGTGTAGCGCTCGGGGACCAGTTCCTGCTTCAAAGATGTTTGGTGAATAAAAAGAGGAGACAGCCCTCTCCCCCTCATACACTACATCGCCAACCCCAGACTCCCCCTGATATTTATAAAATGTATTTTAATCATACATATTACCATAACTGATATAAGTTGAAAGGAAATAGTTCAATTAAAATGTGATAGGTCTGGTCGAAAAATGGTTACCTTTAAAATAGGCGCAATGGCGGTATCCAATCGGAATCGGGAGAGCGGGAGAAATAAATGGAGTTTAGTGTCAACTCGACACAAATCAGGTCATTTTGGGACTTACATATGGTTCAATTTTATTTCAATAATTCGCTTACGCGTAGGGGTCTTTAGCAGTGGGAGGAAGCCGGTAAACCCGGAGAAAAACCTCGAGGCTGGACAGGCGATCCCACTCCTTGTCATGTACATCCGCGGATTCGAAACCACCCCAGATAACTCAATGACAGGCTTTATTAGTTAGTGCAGGGGGAATGCGCCACATATGATTTACATAAAGGACAAATATAACAAGACATCATACTCTGAAACAGCAAACAAAACAAACAAACAAAAAATTAAAAAAAGAGTGAATGGATCCGGGGCTAGCCGTAAGCGTCCACTGCGCTGTACAGTACCGGGTGTGAAGCAACACAGACTTCACTCAAAATTGGACATATTTTACTCGTACAAGAAAACGCACAAACAACCGAACACAAAGAAGCAAAGAAAATGTAGACCGCCTCGGGAGGCAGTTGTCTGCTAACTGAATGGTGTGACGTAAATACGTCGTAATGTTATCAATGACGTCAAAAGAATATCTTAACAAAAAGGGCGATAATCAAGATTGAATAATGCTAAAAGCTATAAGTTTAAACAACCAATCAGAATTTTTAAGTTGTATAATTGCACAAAACATAATACTAAATACCCCATACAAGCAATGCAAAACAGGAATGTAGAAGAAAGCATACAATGTAAGTGTATTTATGAAGTCATAAAATAATAACAATAATGGCGATAATCCAAACAGGGTTACGTAACTATACAAATTAAACTAAATTAAATTGGATAATTATCCAATATGTACTCGGTTTCATACTTATAAGAAATGTTAAACTTGGTATATTGATGAAACGGAAATTTCGAAATTTCTTTAAATATGCGAAACTGTGTACCTCCTTTGGCAGTGCATTTAAAAAACAGGGATTTTATTCGGGAAAGAAATAGTTCTTAATTGTTTCATACGGTCAAAAATCGTAATGCCTGTGAATAGAAAACATTATATAGTGTTGTATCTGGTATGTTACTATAAATTGACGGATATTTTACTACTTCAAAACCGAATTTGTCCGTTTTGTCGAAAATATCAACATTCAATTTATTGTTAATAATATTGATGTCCAGGTCAAGAACAGATGCAATTTGGGTGCCGGAATTTTCTTTAATATTAGTTCAGGGGGATATATTTCACTTTTATATTTATTGAAATTTCCATTATCATTGATGGGTGTTATGTCATCAATTTAACGGAAGGTGTAGTTGAGACTTTTAGCTACTTTGTAATCTGTTTTTCTTTTATGGTCCTGGAAGTAGAATTCATATTTATGTAAATGTGCATTTGCCATAAATGGGACGGGGTCAGTTCCCATTGGTAAACCAATAGTTTGCTGTATTATCTGATCCCCAACCTCAAATATGGCATGATACAGCGCGCAAGTGCAAACCATTCGGCACCCCCCCCCCCCATCCGAAATCGGGAGATGTAGTGACTAAAGTGACGGATGTTTAGTATTCCCATTAACATGAAATGGGTTAGATAAAATTTGATCGTTTTTAATCTAGGGGAGATAATGCAGTTTAACAGTACGGTTACAGACCACCATACAATTCCTCGTGATATTGCTAATTCCCCTTTAATTGCCCGCCTGTTTTTTTGAAAGGTTTCTTGGAACCAATGGGCTCTACTGCAGATACAGTGACGTGTGGTATTGTTTAGTTACCATGGGAATTTGAAAAAAACCCACTGAAGAATCATTAATCTGTTAATTCCATGTGACCGTCGTATATCTACTCAAGATAACTTTAATCTATAATCTGGATCGTATTGCTGCTAAATATTGTATTATCGTGGTAAACTGATAAGGTGATGACAGAGGCTATAGGCTCGATCGTATTGCTGATAAATATTGTATTGTCGTGGTAAACTGATAAGGTGATGACAGAGGCTATAGGCTCGATCGTATTGCTGATAAATATTGTATTGTCGTGATAAACTGATAACGTGATGACAGAGACTATAATCTCTGCTGCTAAATATTGTATATTCCGATAGAGACGAATATATGAAGGAGAAACGACTGATATGAATGAATATGGCGCTAATTAGCTGTTTATAGAAACGAAATTTATTGACTCCATAAAAATCACAAAGATAACAATTAGATAATAACTTCTTGTAAAAAAAAGATTTTGAAAGATTATATAATTATCAAGAACAGACATCGGAAATTAGTTCGGTTTTCGATTAAATTTTTTTTTCATATTCTAAGATGTCTCCCAAGTCCTATGATCTTTCAACAATACCGTAGTTTGATTATTTTTTCATCTAATATTTTTTTTTTATCAGATTGTAAGACAAGTTTGACTTCCTTTGGTCTCGGAGGTCAAGTCTGGAGGTCTCGCGGGTTCGACCCAGGTGTTGTACTGTTGGTCAAGAAAGTTCATTGAGTTTTTCCGATTGGTTTCCCCATGTCAGAGAGAGAGAGGGAGAGGGAGAGAGAGAGAGAGAGAGAGAGAGAAAAAAAACCAAAATGGGTTTAACGTCCATTCCACACAAACTAGGTCGTTTCGGGAGTAACATATGTTTTGTGTTTGTTATGTTTTGGTGGGGGTGGAGGTGGGGTATTTTTATTTTAATACTTCGCTTGTGTGTAGGAGTCTTTAGCAGTGGGGGGAGGAAACCAGAAGACCCGGGGATAAACCACGAGTTTGAACAGGCGACCTTACTCCTTGCCGCGTAGTGCCGGGGAATCGAAACCCATGTCAAAGAGTGCAAGACCTGCCACAGAATAGTGTTTTGACGGCAAAACCTTTGCTCTTTGTGACTTACCGACCTTCATTAAAGCCCCAATAACACTCTTGTTGTAACTGAATAATATGTCACAATCTTTATTACTTTAGTACTATTTTACGATATTTCAATTTAAAAATGATACAAATTTCACCTTAACACACCTTATTTTAAAAATTGGAAAAATTCAACTACATGCCGTAACATGGTTTGAAATGCCTTACGTAAGCAACTTGGATTTAAACATATTTTCGAACCCTGTGGATAAGTAAGATAGGTTGTAATGGATAATTTACACAACAGGTAGGACCCATAAACATCTTGTAGTTAGAATAAGACTATTTTTTTCTGGACCTGTCAAGCCTGCAAGAGTGTTATTGTCCCTTTAACTTATTGAACTTCAGCCATGTATTGATTTCCCAAAGGTTACAAAGATATCAATCAATTTGTGTCATTTAATTATGATCTAAAGACTTCAGCCTTTTGACGTAAAGAAGGGAATTATCGGATGTCGATTTCAAACAAAAGTGAAATGTCAATTTGTATTTTTATTCTTTTGTTAAATTATTCAAAGGGTTTAACTTGGTATAAAAGCCCACACAAGCTGTAGGTTTACATGATGTAACAGCTTATATATCTGTGGGTCCATTTGATATAACAGCATAAAAGGTAGGTGTAAAATGTTGTTTTTTTTAAATGTGACCAGTTATAACGTGTGACCAATGACATGTGACCAATGACACGTGACCAGTTATGACAAGTGACCAGCTATGACACGTGACCAGTTATAACAAGTGACCAGTTATGAAATGAGACCAGTTATAACATGTGACCAGTGACCAGTTATAACATGTGACCAATGACCAGTTATAACATGTGACCAATGGCACGTTACCAGTTATGACAAGTGACCAGCTATGACACGTGACCAGTTATAACAAGTGACCAGTGACCAGTGATGACATGTGACCAGTTATAACATGTGACCAGTGACCAGTTATAACATGTGACCAGTGACCAGTTATAACATGTGACCAATGACTCGTGACCAGTTATGACAAGTGACCAGCTATGACACGTGACCAGTTATGACAAGTGACCAGCTATGACACGTGACCAGTTATAACAAGTGACCAGTGACCAGTTATGAAATGTGACCAGTTATAACATGTGACCAGTGACCAGTTATAACATGTGACCAATGACTCGTGACCAGTTATGACAAGTGACCAGCTATGACACGTGACCAGTTATAACAAGTGACCAGTGACCAGTGATGACATGTGACCAGTTATAACGTGTGACCAATGACCAGTGACCAGTTATGAAATGTGACCAGTTATAACATGTGACCAGTGACGAAATGTGACCAGTTATGACATGTGACCAGTTATGACATGTGACAAGTTAGAACATATGACAAGTTATAACATGTGACTAGTGACCATTTATGACATGTGACCAGTTATGGCATAATGAGTCGCGATGGTGAAATTTTGAAGAATTGAGTTATTGTTATTTTCAAATCCTACCTTTCAAAATGACGTATGGTTGGTTTGATTCGAGTAAACATTGACTGGGCTGTGTCCATTTGAAGCTGTCTAAGTCCGGAAAATAAGTTTTTTGAGAAAAAACAAACAAATTAAAGATGTTAGTATGTGCCAAAACAAAATCACATTGCAACCATGATTTCTTTTTTTTTAGCTATTTAGTCGTTTAATAAAAAAAACTTTCCATTGTCAGTGTTACAATCTAGAATGAATGAAATGGGGTTTAACGTCCTACGCTTAAACACCTAACCTGGGCTAATTGAAGACGGGCATACGCCATACAGTGTGCTATGAGGGAAATTTTGCCCGGGCAGCAACTGAATTCCAACTGCCACGGGTTCTGTTACGTGCACGCCAATGTGAACACGGGACCTCGGTTTTTCGTCCCATCCGAACGACTAAGCAGCTGTCCTTGTCTGGCCCTCCTTCTGTATCACTGACAAGGGGAAATCACGCCGGAAGTTACAATCTAGAACAAATTAATGTGAATACTCCATATTTTACTGATCCATGTTATGTATATTATAAGATTTCGCCTAATAGTTTGGATGCAGCTATGGTGGGTGTGGCGTGCCAGGCAGGGTAAGCGTACATTCGGCAAACCTCGACATATTCCGGTACTCTCCGTAACCTACATCTAGACTCGGATGTATGATAGTAATTGATATGTACTTACGACCATACATTTGCGATGCGGCTAGTCAACTACCGATTTACTTCAACAGGAAAACGTGCCGCTTTCACAAAATAGTCCCAAAATGGCGTCTTTTCTAGATATAATCTCTACGGGGGCAACAATTTTTTTTAGTTTGTTGATATAATCTCCATGGCCATGGGGGCAGCCATTGTTTATCCGGGACCTTTAAAATAGTTCCAAAATGGCGGACTTCATCATACAGCCGAGTCTATATGTAGGGCACCGGAATCTGTCGAGGTTTGCCGAATGGGTAAGCGTACTCTTTTGGACACCCGTTACCACTGTTTGTCGTGTATTTTATACACGGGGAACATTCCATATGCTGATGACACTATTTTGCCAGATTACACTTTTCTGCCTATACCTCTTTTAGGACTTAGAATTCTGTCTAATGGTTTGGATTATTCGTACTTGGTTTTTATTTTATTTCATGAGAACAACTTCACTTATCTCTTCAATTAATTACCACCCTCAGTGATCAATAGATTAAAATTGTTTTTTGGGTAATCCAGTTTAATTTGAGAATCGAAAGATCCAAATGGTTTAGATTGTTCGTACTTGGTTTTTATTTTATTTAATCAGAATAATTTCTCTTATCTCTTTAATTAATTAGCAACTTCAGTGGTCAATAGATTAAAATCGTTTTTGGGTAATCAAGTTTAATTTGTGTTCTGTTATCTTCCTCACACGACTGAAAAAATGTAGTTTAAAAGTAGAAAATAAACAGACATTATAATCAGAAAATAAAGTAAATATAAGTATCCATGCATGAGTCAATTATACATTTTTGATAATTTTATAAATATAAATTTAGTTAGGATTAATAGTGTAAATATAATTATTAATATTGTAATTATGGTTATTTAAGCCATTGTAATAAATAGTAAAATTGACGTTATAAATATAAAATTGTAGCTTAAAGTATCAAATTTGTAGTTATAAATATATAAGTATAGTTAGTATATAAAATATAGTTATGAATATTACAGAATATTATAAACTGATATATATTGCATGTATAGTGTTTTAATAATGATGTATTATTATCATGTATTTGTAGGGAGAATAGCTTTGTAAGTGAATTCACTTGTCTCTCATCCCATTGATGATTTATGATCAATAAAATATGTTTTTAAAAAAAACACGACTGAACTAAACTAAGGTTTTCCGTGTAAATGTTATTTTCAGAAACCGTAAGGGTATCGATATCTTAATCCCTGATAGCCATTTTAATTTCATGTGTAAAAGAGATGCTTGCGTTCGCTTTAGGGCCTTTTGGTATAGTGAAACGTCGGAGAGCCGTGGTGATAGAGAGGCGGCTTCTCACCAATGCAACGAGGGTTCAATCCCAGCTCAGGGCCAGGGCAAAGAACTTTATCGTTGTAAGTGAGAGGGATATCAGGCAGGTTTCCCCCGAGTTCTTCGGTTTCTTCTTGCAGTAAGGATCGAAATCATTCGCACGATCTAAGCCAAGGGCCAAATTAGAAAAAGGCCTCAGGCCTAATTTGCTACCCTTGTAAAATGACGCGATTATTATTATTATTATTATTATTATTATTAAACAAAAGGCGGATAATCTTTTCACTACAGATCGTCGCTTTTCGGCTATATTGGTTGTTCTAATGTTTCCGGACCAAGCTGGTAATGAAATTTTAAACAATGATTTTCTCAATAGAGATACATCGCGTTCCAACTATTTGGTTGTTCTAATGTTTCCGAACCTAGCTGATAATAAAATTCGAAACAATAACATCCAATTAGGCAAGCTTGTATATTTTATATGCGGTATAAAGCCACAGTAAACGGAATTCAACTATCGATATAAATATATGACTTTTGTTAAAAGACGAAACGAAATGTCCAATAATCACCGCTTGGGATTAATTTTTCGGGGTAAACAATGACGCGAGAAAGGTTTCATATATATCATTGACAATTATCAATCAAGTATTCATTTATCCATGTCAATTGGTTAGTATTTTTGAACGACAAGCTGATATGATTTATGATATGCCAATGAGCGTCCTCGCTAGAGATAAAGGGACATAACTGATTAACGAAGCGGCCCCACGTGACATCATTATTTACTTATAGCACAGTTTTCCTGTACATTCATTACGAACTCGTGTGTCGACAAACGTTAGTGTTTGTCGTTAATATGGAATTTAATACCGATATGGTTCCCTTACCATCGATAAGGTCACGTGGGACCGCATTGTTACTGGCGAGGCCTGGTGGAAATTCCTTCAGCGAGGACGCCCATTGGCATAGGCTAGGTTGACTTGAAACAGGCAAAGGGTGTTTACGTTTTGCAATTCGTTTGTACTAGATGAAAATGACATCATCGGCAGTACTCACCTCGGCCATATTTATTAACTACAGAGATGTAACTCTTCACAACGATGCCAAGTATTACGCAAGGGGATTGCCTGATCGTCCCCACGGCAAGCGAAGAAAATAACTAATTCGCTGAGAATTTTAAGAAAAAAGAAACAAATTACGAATACGACACTCTCACAAAACGTCCATATAAAGGTGTTTCGAAATAGTATAGATAGTATATTTAAAGACTCAATGGTGTGCAAAATCTCCATTTCGACCAAATTAATATTTGTTTGTATATCAATATTAGACTCTTCGCATTCCGACTTATTGAGCCATCGCTTGTCACAAATTTAAAACTTTCAAAAATATTACCACGTGCTCTGTGTGAAGCTCAGTATTAGACTTTACACATTCCGACAAATTTAGCCCTAACAGGTCCCAAAATTTAAACTTTGCTTACATATTAGATGGCGAATCATTAGAAATAAACTTTATGGAAAGTTTTTCTGGAAAATCAGCCCATTGAACCCCATTTAGTTAGACCCGTGTTATTATGCCCCATTTAGTTAAAATCGCCCAACAGTTTGTTCTCGACCAATATCTTGGATAGAATGAATTTCACATACGGATATGAGTCACGACGGCTTAGTGAGTAAGACGCTCGCTAGCCTGGAGGTCATGGCTGAAAAAGTTAATCAGTGGGTTCCCCTTGGCAGTTGTACAGGACTCGGGGCCTGACAATGATAATCGTATAGCTGTTCGGATTGTACAAAACATCGAAGTCCTGTGTACACAATAGACATATATATTCACATTATTTTAAAATCACAATTTTTACCCGAGTTTGACGAAACTTGAAATATATGATTGAACCCCACATATCTGTGACGGATTTGAGGCTGGCAAGCATCTAAATGTAAGTTCCTGGATTACTGTCCTTGATTGTATATTGCTTGTGGATCCTCTAGAGGACACAATATTGATTAACCACTTACCGTCTTTACGCAAACAGCGGCAAGGCCTATAAAGGCAAGGCCTATATTTCATATTCAAAGACCGTGACTTTCTATATGCAGATGCAAATATCGGTTGCCTCCCACTGCTAAAGACTCCTACGCGCAAGCGAATTTTTGAAAAAAAATAAAACAAATGATAGTCCCAGTGGACGTTGAACCCCATCTCTCTCTCTCTGGAATACCCGGTAAAAATAACGGGGTTAAAGATGGGTTCCCAGCAAAGTATTTATCGGGTGGTCATTTCCAATAAATGTATGGCAAATGTGGTATATATGGAAAGTATAGACACCCAATCTTACTCGAAAAATACTGGAGTACGCGAAAAACGCCAATGTGGCAAGAACTGGGGAATATTGTCAGGGAATCCCTAACTGTCAACCCGACAGGTTTTGATAGCTTATTGTCTGCTGGCTTAGGCCAGGGAGCAGTTGTCATTTCTTGCTCAAATGGTTAGGCGGTTTTGGGAACATTGAGGGTTGTCAACGTACAAGCGACTTTGCAATTAAACGTCTGAAAAAGAAAATTAAGAATTTACTTAGGCCTCAATAAGTATGGTAAATGTACAGTTATTAATGATAGATACATTCTGAAAAATGGACCCTCCCACAATGAAGCTCATTGGCAAACAATGCGTCTAACAAACGGCTTACTTATAGCTATAGGTATCCACGGTGAAAACAAAGTTTTGAAAGGGAATTGAAGCAAATTTTTGAAAGATTGGTTACTTTGAATATGGTTTTAGTACAAATTTATCATCAAATCACAAAGTTTGTACCCGGGAATGCATCTTTAACTAAAATAGACATGGCAAAACTTCAAACAATGATAATGTCGCTCAGAATATAGTAATCTGAATGAAATGTTCAATATATTAATTTTAAATTATATATTATGGAATAATTATAGCAAGAACGGTCAGCTCTTTAACTAAATCGTACATGGCAATTTTTTTTATAATGCGTAAGGAAGAGAAAATCAATAGGGCGCCTTTCCTTTAATAATATATCTTTATCCCGACTTATATTCTTGAAATTTTACAACATATATT
This sequence comes from Patella pellucida, assembly GCA_917208275.1. Classification (NCBI taxonomy): domain Eukaryota; kingdom Metazoa; phylum Mollusca; class Gastropoda; family Patellidae; genus Patella; species Patella pellucida. The sequence goes on along the minus strand of OU795036.1, from coordinate 88,614,232 downwards.
TTGTTCCGTCGCTATCAATATGACCAGGAAAGTTTATTGATAAAATTATTATCTTGTATCATAAATAGTAATCATTAATATTTACCAAATTATTATTATTATGGATATTTTATCTGTTTTCTTGTAAAAAAAAATCATAGATTCTGGACAAAATGAACTCCCATAATGGCATTTATAATAGACGGTGCGGAATAAACTCTCTTTCTCTCTCAAGGTCAAAGAACGGTAAGTAGAAAAACTTCTTCTATCTCGACAAAGGCTATAAACATCTTCCCCGCAATGCTTTTCAGTTTATGAGATTTAGAGAGAGACATGTGGATTATAGCTATTTGGTGCATTTTTACATTAACGGATCTATTTTTTCGGATTTATAGATGACACTTATTATTGTTATAATTTATAGGTATGTCGGTGCTGAGGATCCTACTGGTGCTGATGGTCCAGATATCATGTTTTGTTGCTATAGCTACTATACACAATCCGGGTAATTTACCCCAGGTGGCGTTTAGTAGCCCCCCTGGTGATTATACAATAGGAGGAATTCTCTCCGTCCATTTTTCATCTCCAGATCAGATGTGCAGTGATCGTATCCGCGAGTTCGCCGTGTATCAGAAGTTAGAAAGCATCGCGTTCGCCGTTGACGAAATCAATCGAAGGGATGATCTGCTGCCCAACAGGACACTTGGATTTGTAATACTTGATGATTGCTCTAAAGCCGCATCTTCGTTAACCAGAGCTCTTCATTTCGTCCAGACGCCATCACCGTCAGCTGGAGCCGAGAGCGATATTTCCAGCTCAGAGATGTCCCATGGAAAGATCAAAGAATACGATATCATTGGTCTTATCGGTGCTGAAAGTAGTGCAAATACAGTTCAGACCGCCGATTTGCTTTCACTGTTCAAAGTGCCTCAGATCAGCTACATCTCTACCAGTCCCGTGCTGAGCAACAAAAGAATCTTCCCATATTTCTCTCGAGTTGTTCCTTCGGATAAGTTTCAAGTAGAAACCCTTGTCGATTTGATAACTTACTTCAACTGGACGTATGTCTCAATTGTGTACGAAGAAGGCAGTTATGGCGCCGAGTTTAATAAAGCGTTTAAGAACCTGGCCGAGGAGCGAGGAATCTGTATGGGTACATCGCTGATTGTTAGAGGTTACCTGACAGACACAACCGCCGATAAAGTTGTACAAGACCTTTTAACAGTGCCACGTGCTCGAGCTGTCGTTTTGGTGGTACGAAACCGCGATATGGCCACGCTATTTCGATCAGTCCGACGATTAGGCCGTATTGGTTACTTCCGATGGTTGGGTTCAGATACATGGGGCGGCAATGTCCAGGATTTCACAGGAGTTGAGGATATCGGCCAAGGATCCCTAACTATTGGTTTTCAATCCAAATTTGTTAATCGTTTTGATAATTACCTAAAATATCTGACACCAACAAATGGTTCCTATAATCCCTGGTTTTCCGAATTCTTTGAAAACAGATACGACTGTAAATTCAACCCTGGTATCAACGATACACTCTGTGACAAAAATAAAACCTTTGCGGCGGATTATTCGCCATTATGGACTAGTAGTTTGGTTATAGATACTGTGTATACATACGCTTATGCTTTACATGACGTCATTCGGGGCTGTAAAGGAGCAGCCGACGAGAAAAAGTGTGTTGAGCCCGAAAAGATGTTGAAAGCGATTCGTAATTTGACATTCGAGGGTGAACATGGTTTGGTGTCATTCGATGAATTTGGTGACGGCAGTGCCACCTACACAGTTAGAACATTACGGCGAGCGAATGACGTATATTCTTTAGATGAAATAGCATTATGGGATACCAATATCAGATCTTTTACTTATTTCAACCCGGATTTGATAACATGGCCGACTGCCTCGATATCATCCAACATATTTCTGGTTTCCACGTGTAGCGACCCATGTAACCCAGGTTACCAAGCCGTAACTACGCAACCACATTGTTGTTGGTACTGTGAACAATGCTATATTAATGAAATTACTGTCTTCAAAAATGACAAACCCACGTGTGAAATTTGCCCTAAAGAGGGCGTGTTTGCATGGCCGGATACGACACGGACAAAATGTCTTCCAATACAGATAAACGTGCTATCAATGCCTGGGGTGATCGGAACTATTATATGTGCTTTACTGCTTCTGGTGATGGTCGGAACGTTGGTAATTATCGCGATTTTCATGAGGAATATTGAATCGCCCCTGCTAGAAGCCAGCTGTAAAGAGTTGTCGTTCTTGATGTTAATGGGTAGTATAGCCTCGAATATTCTGACATTCTCTGTTGTAGTACCACCAACGGAATCTTCCTGTATTCTGGTAGTCGCTGCCTTCCAGCTGAGCTTCACTTTTACTTACGGACCTTTCTTGGTTAAGATTAATCGCATATACAGAATTCAAAAAGCACAGTTGCTGAATATGGAAGCAAGGTTTACAGGAGCATTGCCTTGTATCGTATTTACGTTTATGATAGATTTCACTCAGGTAAGAGAAAGAGAGAGAGGGAGAGAGAGAGATAGAGAGAGAGAGAAATTGGGTTTAACGTCTACTCAACACAACTAGGTCATTTCGGGACTTAACATATGGTTTAATTTTATTTCAATAATTCGCTTGCGCGTAGGGGTCTTTAGCAGTGAGAGGAAACTGGAGTGCCCGGAGAAAACCCAAGAGGTTGAGAAGGCGCCCCTATCTCCATGCCACATACGCTTACACCAGGGCTCGAAACCACAGCCGCAAGCCAGGGGTGGCCGGCCAGCTAGAGGTCGAAGTGCGGCCCTCTAGACCACTAGGCCATCCTAACCCCCCTATAGAGAGAGAGAGGGGGGGGGGGTAGAGACCTCCCAGAGAAAACTCGCATTATAAGGAAGGTGGACCTACTCAATGTCATGGATATATAAACCACAGTTAAATGGCCGAGCAAACTTAAGTTTTCAAGTACGAAATCACTCACTCCATCTTGGGAGAGAGAGCTTGGGGAGGGTGTATAAATGACAGGAATGAATGAATGAAATGGGGTTTAACGTCCTACGCTTAAGCACCGTACCTGGGCTAACTGAAGACGGGTATATGCCATACAGTGTGCTATGAGGGGAAATTTTGCCCGGGCAGCGGCACTATGGCCTACTCTTATATCGAATTCCAACTGCCAAGGGATCTTTTACGTGCACTCCAATGTGTACACGGGACCTCGGTTTTTCGTCCCATCCGAACGACTAGGCAGCTGTCCTTGTCAGGCCCTCCTTCTGCATCACTGACAAGGGGAAATCACGCCGGAAAATCGAGATGACAGGAAACCAGGGAGCTCCAAGAAAGACTCGCATTGAAAGGCAGGTGAACCTACTCTTTGTCAGAACAAACTTAGGGTTTTAAATCTTTCATTTAATATTGAAATAAATTACTTGGGATGTTCATTTGCCATGTTTTATATTTTAATAACTCGTACATGAACTTTGTTCATATTGCAGATCGCCATTTTGGTTGTGTCGGCTCAATTTGATCCACCGGAACCACGGACAGTAATGTGGAGTCTTGATATTAATTACGTCGAGTCTGCCTGTCAACTTGGTCACTATGGTTTCCTGAGTTCACTGACCTTTAACCTATTGCTCTTGTTGCTATGCACCTATCACGCGATTAAAGGAAGACACGTGAAGGATGTGGATGCCACGCACGAGAATAAATTCATCAACATCTGCATCTACACGTCTATTGTTCTATGGCTCGGTTTTCCCGCGTCTTATTTCACGTCTGACAAGCTTATCGTTCAATCCATCATTATGTGCATCGCTTCCATAACTAATTCCGCCATATTCCTTTGTCTGCTATTTGGATCTAAAGTTTACAGCTTGTACAACACGATCCCGGACAACTCGGCGGAACAACAGCCACCACAACCTCCGCCCACCACTACAGAATCCCTGAATACCCTCGACGTAAGAAGAACATCACGTGATGACAACCCAGCACAACACACAACCTCGAACATGTAGAATGCAGACTATCCATTATCTCTCAAAAGTGGGAACTCGAGTCCAGCTATTAGGCCCCAAGTCCTACTGACGTCACATCAATGGACCAATGTGCAACTCGACTATAAGACGACTAGTCGATCCTGCATATATCATGACGTCACATGTGGATTATGGGTTAGGGTAAGGGTTAGGTCTAGCCCTGTTTACATCTCGAGACTCTGCAGATCGTAGCTCTAGCCCTAACCCACAAATGACGTCATATGTGCTAAAATGCGCAGGATCGTCTTCGATCTAGCGTTCTTCTATAAGGTCTTGAGTCGATGGGGCATAACTCTCACTTGCCTTATTTACAGGTGGCGAAGTTTGCCTTTGAAAATCTGGCAACTTGAACGGGACACGGCCTTTGTGAAGACGTGGGGCTCGTCTCGACGCTGAGCTAAAGTCGATGACGGATACCGCTGCCGCCCTCTCTCTCTCTTTTCTTTCTTTTCTAAACATACCCAATAATACCCAACAGAGTAGCCAGTACGTGCACCATGTTAATCCATGTACGTTGAAGTGGTTTGTGTTTTGTTTTTCCAGGTCCATGATATTTTGTTCAAACCGTTGTGTGGTTTAACCTTTGATAATTCATATGTTTGAAATGTTTAAACACCGATTTTGTTAAACTATAATAAATAAATGTTTCATTGTATCGACTATTTCTGTGATGTGAGTGGTTTTATAGGTAGAGACTCAAGTGCAATGTTTTGTGGGGGGGGGGGGCTACATCGCTGTTAAGGCGACCCCGATTCCCTGGCACGCTCGCATTTACATAGATCCGCACATTATCTTCCTGAAAAATAGTCTACGAATATTAGTCTGGAACAGTGGCGGCGCCAAGAGGGGGGGGGGGGGGTCATTTGTTTGCTCATGATGGTGGCAAAGAAAGTTCCATTTTCCAGATCGTCCATTTTCTAGATATTCTTGTATTTCGAGGATACCCTTTTCTTTTAATTTCACCTTTTTTCCTACGCATGATGTCAGGGATTACCCAACGGAACAGTTCTTGGCCTTTTGATGCATGGAACGGTGGGTAAGCCACTAGAAACGCCAACGCTGATTGATTAATCAATGTCTGGCGTCAAAAGATCAAAAACCGCTCGTTTGACACCTGATATTAAAGGACCTAAGTCCGTAACTAAAAGTCCTCCAAAATCGTCGACATCGAAAACACGAATTATTGGTCAATTTAAATCAACATTGCTGATGTAAACTTACCGGGAAAAGATGAGCTTCTGATATCCGATATTTAAGAAAAAATATTTTTTTAACATTGGTACACGAATCGTGTACCATAATGCGCTTCAGCTCCAGTTGTATTGAGAGACTCGAGGGACGAGGCTAGACACATAGCAATAAGTCAGACATTCGGCAAACCTCGACAGATTCCGGTACTCTCCGTAACCTTCATCTAGACTCGGATGTATGATAGTCATTGATATGTACCTACGACCATACATTTGCGATGCGGCTTATCGACTACCGATTTACTCTAACAGGAAAACGTTCCGCTTTTACAAAAAAGTCCCAAAATCTGGTAAATCTGCCCACACCCGTTGGTGGAGTCGTCCACACGACTTAGTATAATTTCTGGACACATAATGTATTTGTAAATAGTATAGTTTTTCTGCGTGGTCACACTTTCTCTCGGTAAATAAACAACAAAGTAAAAAATTTCTGGATATTGTAATACGTTTTTTGGAGTCGTCCACACGATGTATTTTTAATTAGTATAGTTTTTTTTCTGCGTGGTCACCCTTTCTCCCGGCAAATAAACAACAAAGTAAATCGTTTTATTCCATAAATAACAAGTTCATTAACAAATTCATAAACAAATTCAGTTGTGGACGACATCACTAATAGTTGTTGACGACATCACCAATGCCTTGTGGACGACTCCGCCAACGGTTGTGGACGACTTCGCTTGTGGACGACTTGGCTGGCACCCATCTCCTGTAGGCCGTGATCTGAAATTTCTAGCTAGCTTGCTTCTGTTTCTCCGTCCCGACCATTTTCGGGTGGAAAAAGAACTACATAATCCAATTCTTCTAGTATTACTTTTTACTGCCACATAACATTTCTGATCCCTATTCTTTGACGCTTGATAGAAAACGCAAATTAAGTATGGGCTTACTTGTCGATGTGCAATGGTATTTGAATTTCGCGGTGACTTGGTTTTAACAGATCACGTGACATAATTCGCCAATCAGACATACACGACGAAAGGGTCAACATAGGTCATAGGTCGTGTGGTGTCAAAGATCACTACTCTGTTTACATTTTGATAGTAGCATGGCGGAAAGTGGAGATAAAACTGTTCGTTGTATTCTACATAATATAGATTCTGTAAAATCAACTGAGTTAAAAACGTTTAATGCGACAAGCTGGACAAAATTTAAGGTGTGTGCTAACGAGTGGAAGAAATGAGACGGGAATGACAGGCTTTTGGCGGAGAAAAATGCTGATTTGTTAGACAAAGATCTGCAGGAATGTGCAAACGAGACACTGGGTCTGGGGTATCATCTTCCATATTACCAGCGTTTTACGGACAAATTAAGAATCAAAGGAGCTGAAAAACGGTGCATGAAACGTGCTCAGCATTCCAAAGCTATTGAAGAAAGTAAAGATATTGTTAGGAACCAAGCAGCTAAAATTTCCCCAGCTAAAAAAAGAAAATTGCGCTCGTATGCACCATTATTAACTACCGCCACAGTCAGTAGGAGAAAATCCATTTTACCCAAAGTTTGCATTTTTTGTAAAAAAGTAACATCATTTGTGTATGGCTTTGGCAGAAAAGGGGTACGAGATCAATTGGTACAAGCACAAACAACTACCGCAGGTAAGTAAAAAAAGCATTTATTATTATATAAAAGGCCTATGCATTCTTTATACTATTGTATTATGCTAAATAATATAAGGCCTATACTATATGAGGCTTCATTTAACACAGCAGGTCGCACCTCTGCATAGCCAGAGCATCCCCACATTTTGGTCCAACAACCGGTCACACTTGATTTGAACAAGGTTTCAGACAATAATACATAGTATGCGTGTGGTTATTTTGAAGGGAGATATTTTAATATTTTTTCCATTTCTTGCAACATTATTTTTTTTATACTTATACTTTTAGGCAATTTACTTGAAGCTGCGATACAGAAGACAGATGAGGATATTCTCCTGCATATACGTGGTAAAGACTGTGTCGCCATTGAGGTGCAATTATACCATGCACAGTGCTTTAAGAAATACACCCGAGTTGTTCTGGAGAAAAAGAGAACCGAGTTAGGCATGTTGGTACAACTGAATGCATGAGACCCACCGTCCACCGACTTAAAATGTCGCTAGGGCCCTTGCATCAACAGTGAAAACAGGGGATATTCTGGCACATTTCCCCCAGGTTGACTTAACCGTGCATGTACATGTAGCTGTGGAATTGAAATGGGGTTTAACGTCCCACTGTTTTGCTCCTAAACTAGACTAATGAACACATGCATACGGCATACAGTGTGCCTATGAAGGCAATTATACCCGGGCAGCGGCCCTAAGGCCTACTCTTATATCGTATTCCAACGACCATCAGATTTTTTACGTGCACACCAATGTGTACATAAGACCTCGGTTTTTCGTCCCATCCGAACATCTTGTAGCGGTGGAACTTTTAAGTCCCATTGTTAAACTCCAATGTGACATTTTGTTTATGGTACACGCTGTGGTACACATTGTTTTAGAACACAAATTGGGAGCCACTGGCATATGGAGACCCATGCAGCCCCTACCCACCCCTTCGGTCTGCCTTATCACAACTTTCTGTTTGAATATTTCGTAGTCTTTGTGACTATTACATATGTAAGATCATGGGACATACTACATATCTACCATATATATGCAACTGGGTTGTATTAGACTAATTAGAGAGACACGATGTAAGTTGTTTATCCCGGTATTTATAGGGGATCACATGGGTAAGGTGCTGGTTCCGAGCCTGGAGGTCGGTGTTCGACCTGCATTGGCCGAGAAAGTTCATCTAGATTTCCCGGTTTCCTCTTGTCAGCGATGCAGACGGAGGGCCTGACAAGACCAGCTGCCTAGTCGTTCGGATGGGACGAAAAACTGAGGTTACCAAATGTTTGTACTTGGTTTTATTTTATGTCTTTATTTTACATATTTCCTAATTCATTTTACTGGGACCCTTTTAATATAACTGTTTGTTTTACTCTTGTATATACTGGTATGTATCTTTTAATTTTGGACAGTACATATGGGAACAAAACCTGATCTGTAAGTAAATATTCAGTGAATACATGTATAACAACCAACAACACATTAGAAACCGCCAATCAGTATTAACAGGCTTTATAAATTATGACGATGTTATTATTATTCTTGTATAAATCTTTCAATAATACTAGTGTTATTGTTGGATATTGTATGAGGAAATATATAAAATTGCATTATTTTTTTATTTCTTGAAATAAATGTATTACTTATTTGACCCATACCCCTCTTATAATATGTGTATTGTTTTTTTTTTAAAACGAGTATAATTGGTGCATGTACAGAGGTATATGTTAGGTGAATCATTATTAATATTCTGTTGTATCATTCAGCTCTGATGGCATTATTGTTGTCTTTTTCTCAAAATTATATACATGTATAATCATAATATCGAACCAATATTTCAATCACGCAAAAACGTTTTCATCTGTTTATAGTCCTATTTCTTTTGGATATTGTTTCACTGAAATAAAATTGATACAATTACGCTTTTGGTCATATTTATGTCACAAGTTTGAGGCTAGCCGTGTTCACAGTGTCAACGCAACATTTATCTGATGTTATTGTCCCGTAATCCAGGCATATTTGCAGAGAAATTCTCCCTGACAAATGTAAATAAACAAACGTGTTCCGTCTCGTAAAGGGTGTTCCCCTGTCTATTTATAGCTTTTGACCCGTTACACTATGACGTTGTCTGCTTTAATGGTTGCTGATTGGCTTAGAATTTGAATTGTTCACCATATTATGGCTACACTCGATAAATATAGTCCGAGGCGTAATTCGAGTGTTAGACTAATTGTGCAAAACCTGACAATAGAAATCTATACTACGGTGACGGCTTACTTGTTACCTTGTGCAACAAAGTGTCAGATTTTAACCCAAAATTTGCTGGGACAAGATGAAACGATTTTCGGGGCTAAATCACAGCCTACTGGGGGCAACCATGTTTATCCGGGTCCTTTAAAATAGTTCCAAAATGGCGGACTACATCATACAGCCGAGTCTAGATATAGGGCACCGGAATCTGTCAAGGTTTGCCGAATGTAAGTCAGACGGAGTTAGTAGACTGGAATAACTAGACGCTCGACTTTTGCACATGATTGACGTTGCTGGCTTATTTCGCCAAACATAACGGATTTGAAATTGGAGTAAACACGGAAACCATTGAATGTAAATCAGTTTATATACATTTATATTACAGTATTATATGCGTTGCGAACCACTTTTATGAATTTCTAGGCTCCAAATGTTAGCGATTTAGCTCCTTTACCTCCCGCTTTAACTTTTAGTTTAGGTCATCGAAAATATACAAATTACGAAACGAAATATAGATTTGTGTTTTTATCAGATTGCAATTCTGTGGAATACAATTACTTCTTATTACTGAGGGACGTTTCATTTTCTATTATTGTATGATAATGACTGGAGAAGCCTGCATTTTCCTCAATTACTAAATGCCATTGAAACAAGTTATCAATAGGCCTACACAAGGTGACTGATTTCCTCTGTAGGGGATGTTGAGAGATAGAAACCTCTGCTAACAGTGGCTATAGACTAATATTTCATGCATGTCTGCTGAAGTCATGTGTCTAAACATTACCGCCATGGTTAAGAACAATATTGGTGCCAGTCATAATAATATATGTGATAGAGCTGGTTAAACACAGTCCAAATATACTTTTAACGCAGAGATCATTGCTACGATAGCTGAGTAACACACGCTACCCGAATCAGCGGTGACGTAGCCAAAAGGAAAACACGAGTGGTCGCTCTATGTAACTGACGGAAGGGACGAGTGATAATAAATACACGGCCGAAATTCTGTTCACTTATAATTTCTTCGAAGACCAAAAGTTGTTATATGGGACTGTAAGAGGATATCTGACAATTCAATAAAGTAATTAAATGTCATAAGATAAGAGAACACTAAAGAAAAACAGAAAAAGTTCGTGCATTACCATGTTTTTATAAGGTATAGAATGAATATAAACAGGGGAATGTGCGGACTGTTTCTATTTTTCTCGTGTTCTTTTATCTAATGACATTCAATTACTTTATTGAATTGTCAGATATCCTTCCCGAATTTCTGAAAATTGACCCATTTGACATGGAATGATCCAGTTATATTAAAGGGACAATAACACTCTTGCTGGCTTGACAGGTCCAGAAAAAAAATAGCTTTATTCTAACTACAAGATGTTTAAGTGTCCTACCTGTTGTGTAAATTGTCCATTACAACCTATCTTACTTGTCCAGAGTGTTCGAAAATATGTTTAAATCCAAGTTACACTTGAAAGTGCTTACGTGAGGCTTTTCAAACCATGTTACGGCATGTAGTTGAATTTTTCCAATTTTTAAAACTAGGTGGGTTAGAATGAAATTTGTATCATTTATTAATTGGAATATTGTAAAATAGTACAATTTGTTGACCAGAATAAAGATTGGGACAAATTTTTCAGTTACAACAAGAGTGGTATTGGGGCTTTAACGATCACGAAGAAGACACACAAGGAAGTCTGGTGGTATTAATAATAATAACTTTATTTAATGAAGATAGTCCCCTTGGCACAAGTGTACTAATTTTCAGGAGGTTCCTCCTACACTACAATATATACAGTACTGGACAAATTAATAGCAACAAATTCATAATTGTGGAGAAAATCTAATCTTTAAGAATGAACCGTTGATCAAATGATGACGCTTGAACACATTCGTCATTCGGCAAACCTCGACAGCCGGTGCCCTACATCTAGACTCGGCTGTATGATGAAATCCGCCATTTAGGAACTATTTTAAAGGACCCGGATAAACAATGGCTGCCCCCATGGCCATGGAGATCAACAAACTAAAAAATGGCTGCCCCCATAGAGATTATATCTAGAAAAGACGCCATTTTGGGACTATTTTGTGAAAACGGCACGTTTTCCTGTAGAAGTAAATCGGTAGTTGACTAGCCGCATCGCAAATGTATGGTCGTAGGTACATATCAATTACTATCATACATCCGAGTCTAGATGTAGGTTACGGTGAGTACCGGAATCTGTCGAGGTTTGCCGAATGGGTCCATTTCAGACCATTATTGGCCGCCATCTTGGATTTTATTTTCAGCTCTCCTGGAGTTAGCCCGTAGATTTCAGAGGTAGCAAACTACAAATATCTTCTCCAGGGTCCCTTCTATCAGAAACCATTGTCAAACCTTGTTCCCCGAGAAATGGTCATGGATCTGGCCTGGGGATCGTGACCCGACTACGTTCGATAATGTAACTTGCAGCTATTTTGATACTTAATTCGTGTGAAACCTTGTTCCGGTCTGTCTGTGTCATGTCATGTGTATTCCTATTATACAAGATCAATATTTAGATTCCTTGTTTTTGTTGCATTGTATTGGATGCAGCTATGGCGGGTGTGGCTCCAGGCAGGTAAGCTTACTCTTCCGGACACCTGTTACCACTGCTTGTCGTGTATTTTGTACACGGGGAGCAGTCCATTTGCTGATTACACTATTTTGCTTGAATACACTATTTGGCCTATAACGTTTTTAGGACTTCGAATTCTGTCTTATGGTTTGGATTGTTCGTACTTGGTTTTTATTTTATTGTAGTGATTCTTTAGATAAGAAGAAGAAGAAGAAGAATTTATTCTGTAATATAGGTCCAAGACCAAAATTACAAATATAATATATATATACAACAATATTTACATCATAAATCATGAACTGGTGACATGGTAAATGGATTAAAAAAAATAATTTATAATAAATAATATTTAATTTAAAAAATCACAAAAAGATAAACCAGAATTGTTAGAACAATCTTTTATGACAGTTTGTTACATTATAGATATACATAGAAATTGAAGACAAAATATGAGGATCACTGGTATTTTGAGAAGTTGAAATAATTATGTCGATTTAAAAAGAACAAATCTATAGTATCAAAAGAAACCGATATGTTTTGTTTTACAACATTCAAACATAAAATGGAATAGATCTTCTTCACATTTAGTTAATAAGGTATTGAATATAGACGGATTAGTTTATTGTTCTGATGCATGAGAATGGAAAAGTATTATATGTTAGGTCTATGTTAAAACTCTTATAACACTAAACTCTTTGTTTGATTTGAATAAGCACAGACATTGAGTTGCTTAAATAAATAGGATTTTGTTGATTTAAAGTTACATTATTCAAGATATAGATAAGAACTAGCCATTCTAGCTATGATAGTTCAAAAGAAGATGATGTAAAACGAATAATTTGAAAATTTCATTCAAATTACTCTATTGCAAGCGACGATATTGGCATTTGAAGATTTTGCCGACCTCTGCAATAATTTCAACCACGGTCCTGGTTGATCAAAGCTAAGACTCGAAGCGTCTTGGCGCGCCATATTTGATTTATCACTGAAACGTTTTAATCTGATTAATATCAGAGCAATCTGATGCCATCCAAAGTTGATTAAGGCCTGGATCAGTTAATTAATGTCTAATTAATACTTTAGAAAATAGTTCATGACCAAATAAAGACCTGCACTAGGCAGATTTGGCTCTTGAATAATGCATGTTTAATGGATGTTGTCATCTTCTCCCTTTGTCATAATAAAAAAAAACATGTTAAAACAGTAGGTCCAGCTGACACATGTTTGGCGCCATCAGTGCGGATAGAAAAAAAAACCCGTAGGAAAAGAATCAACTTGCGTTATGTGGAAAAGCGAAGTGCTCGCAGTAAAGACCGCATAGCTGGACCAGTGGATTATTATTAAAAACTATTTGTCCAATAAGTTTCCATATGGTTATTGCAAAAGAGAGAGAGAAATGGGGTTTAACGTCCACTCAACCCAACCAGGTCATTTCGGGACTAAAATATGGTTTAATTTTATTTTAATTATTCGCTTGCGCGTAGGGGTCTTTAGCAGTGGGAGGAAACCGAACTGCCGGAAGGAAACCCACGAGGTTGAGAAGGCGCCTGCGTTATGTGAAAAAGCGAAGTGCTCACAGAAAAAACCCGCATAGCTGGATCCGTGGATTATTTACATATTAACAACTATTTGTGAAATAAGTTTCATATGGTGATTGCAGGTTATTGTAAACTTTGCGATACTTCTAGTTTTTACCAGGCCCATTGCCAGGAAGTTGTTTTATTTTGGGGGGGGGGGGGCAAAGATGTTTTCGAGAGGGCCAACTAGCATGGGCATCTGCATGAATTTTGCGGTAAAGGCCAAAGTTCCTTGTGATATTGGGGGGGGGGGGCAAGACTCAGTATTGGGAGGGCAGTTGCCCCCCCCCCCCGTGCCACCCCCTGGCTACGGGCCTGGTTTTTACATGTACGATATTATATTTTGTCGAGGGGATCGATTGGCCACCTTGCCCAAAATGGGTTGGATGACCAACAAAACCTATATAATGATATATTACACCGGTACTCATTACGCCAGCAATGTTTGACAAGGTCCATTTCATTCGGCAAACCTCGACAGATTCCGGTACCCTACATCTAGACTCGGCTGTATGATGAAGTCCGCCATTTTGGAACTATTTTAAAGGACCCGGATAAACAATGGCTGCCCGCATGGCCATGGAGATTATATCAACAAACTAAAAAAATGGCTGCCCCCATAGAGATTATATCTAGAAAAGAGGCCATTTTGGGACTTTTTTGTAAAAGCGGCATGTTTTCGTGTTGAAGTAAATCGGTAGTTGACTAGCCGCATCGCAAATGTATGGTCGTAGGTACATATCAATTACTATCATACATCCGAGTCTAGATGTAGGTTACGGTGAGTACCGGAATCTGTCGAGGTTTGCCGAATGGGTCCATTTCAGACCATTATTGGCCGCCATCTTGGATTTTATTTTCAGCTCTCCTGGAGTTAGCCCGTAGATTTCAGAGGTAGCAAACTACAAATATCTTCTCCAGGGTCCCTTCTATCAGAAACCATTGTCAAACCTTGTTCCCCGAGAAATGGTCATGGATCTGGCCTGGGGATCGTGACCCGACTACGTTCGATAATGTAACTTGCAGCTATTTTGATACTTAATGAGAAATAGTAAAATGATCAGACTTGAGTAGTCCATACTTCATAATAATTGTTTTATAAATAAAATTGACGATCACCAGTAACTTTAAATGTCATGCCATTTTCTGTTGATACATAATATATAGATGTTATGTTTTAATGAGGTAAGATAATTAATATTTCAGGCTCTTGTCTAGAAGTAGGTTCCGGGAGGTGGGGTGGGGTGGGGGTAATTCCTGTCTCTTTGAAAAGGTCCACTTGTTTTCTGACATGAGCAGGAGGTTTTGAGATCAGTGTAACTACTTTACAAATCAATTAATGAATTATATATGTACATGGTGATTCTGATATTTATTTTTATAAACCTATCTAGTTGTTGTGTTATATTGTACCCTCTACCCATTGCACGGCTAATTATTTGAGAATGTATATGGGCTGGAGGTCTAGATTAATTAATTGAAGTAACCGCTTTTTCAATGCGGACACGAAAAGCTGTTCAGCCAATGTGTAAATATGTATATACAGCCATGCTGTTTCTTAAGTATCCATTCTAATGACTAGTTTATTTACATATTTCTTTTATAGATCCATAATCATTTTTGTATTTGGAGAGGGGTCGAACAATCTATGCCTGTTCCTCGATTCCTTACAATTTTGGATTATATATATAGAGTGAAATGGGATTTAAAGTCCACTCTTCACAAACTAGATAAATTCGGGACTAACACATTGTTCAATTTTATTTCAATAATTCGCTTGCACGTAGGGGTCTTCAACAGTGGGCATTTGTGAGTATTTGGTAGTATGTGGTGTATTTGTGAGTATTGGGTAGTATGTGGTATATTTGTGAGTATTGGGTAGTATGTGGTATATTTGTGTGTATTGGGTAGTATATGGTATATTTGTGAGTATTGGGTAGTATGTGGTATACTTGTGAGTATTTGGTAGTATATGGTGTATTTGTGTGTATTGGGTTGGTATATTTGTGAGTATGTGGTAAATTTGTGAGTATTGGGTTGGTATATTTGTGAGTATGTGGTATATTTGTGAGTATTGGGTAGTATGTGGTATATTTGTGAGTATTGGGTAGTATGTGGTATATTTGTGAGTATTGGGTAATATGTGGTATATTTGTGAGTATTGGGTAGTATGTGGTATATTTGTGAGTATTGGGTTGGTATATTTGTGAGTATGTGGTATATTTGTGAGTATTGGGTAGTATGTTGTATATTTGTGAGTATTGGGTAGTATGTGGTATATTTGTGAGTATTGGGTAGTATGTGATATATTTGTGAGTATTGGGTAGTATGTGGTGTATTTGTGAGTATGTGGTATATTTGTGTGTATTGAGTAATATTGGTTGGGTATCAGGTAGTATTGAGAATGTCGTAAGACACGAGCGCCACGGGAGAATGTCGTACTAACGAGTGACATGGGAGAATGTCGTACTAACGAGTGACACGGGAGAATGTCGTACTAACGAGTGACACGGGAGAATGTCGTACTAACGAGTGACACGGGAGAATGTCGTACTAACGAGTGACACGGGAGAATGTCGTACTAACGAGTGACACGGGAGAATGTCGTACTAACGAGTGACACGGGAGAATGTCGTACTAACGAGTGACACGGGAGAATGTCGTACTAACGAGTGACACAAGAGAATGTCGTAAGGGACGAGTGCCACGGGAGAATGTCGTACTAACGAGTGACACGGGAGAATGTGGTAAGGGGCGAGTGACACGGAAGAAAGTCGGAAGGGACGAGCGCCACGGGAGAGCGTGGCAAGGGGCGAGTGCCACGGGAGAATGTCGTAAGGGACGAGAGCCACGGGAGAGCGTGGCAAGGGGCGAGTGCCACGGGGGAATGTGACGATATTATTATTGTTATAATAAATAAAAGTGGCGGGGTTTGAAAAGCAGTCTTATGAACCTAATACTACATTTGAAAGACCTGCTAAGAACTTTCGCTGTTCAAGTTATCAAAAAACTTTAAAATCAATAGGACTCTTCCTCCTTAAACATCGTGTAAAATAAGAGAGAGAAATGGTGTTTAACTCCACTCGACACAAACTAGGTCATTTCGGTACTAACATATGGTTTCATTTTATTTCAATAATTCGCTTGCGCGTAGGGGTCTTTAGCAGTGGGAGGAAATCGGAGGACCCAGAGAAAACCCATCAGGTTGGACAGGCGACCCTACTCCTTGTCATGTACAACCGGGGATTCGAAACCACGCCAGTTGACGCAATGAGAGGCTTTATGACACAGCGCGCGCACGCTAACCATTCAGCCATCCAACCCCCACATTTATCAAGGCCTTGGCGTAATACCCTGCATATTTCGGCACTAATTTCGATTGGCACAAGCCCAGCTTGTGAGCCTATCCGATTCCTTGGTCGTCTCGAATACCAAGTCTCACGCTTTCAAGCTAAACTGTGTACCTGTGATAATCGGGTTGCTAAGTTCAAGGTTCATTCAATGTCAAGGTTTCACCATATTCCTGAAGCAACGGCCCGAGAAATCCCTCTCTGGCCATTGCTGGATTCGCTTCGGATTCTTGACATTTAAGTAAATGTGTCTATTCTTCTCGTTCAATCAAATCTACTACTTACGTACAGTAACATGACATTCCGTCGTTTAATCTTGGGTCTTCCTTAATATTTTGGACAAAGATTTAAGTTATTAAAAACGTTGAAAGTCTGTTCGTTACCATACCGTAGTGTTTACTTTACGTCAATACCGATAGCCTCGTTTGTCACGCAATTAGTTTTGCTGCAATATCCTGCTATGCGCTGGTTAATATAGCATAAAAAAACCTGCAGCCATGACGTAACGTGTCGTAAACACAGTTGTCCTAATTAAACGTCTTGTTTTAAAGGTAATACCTTTGTAACGAATTCAGTGATTGGTCAGTAATAGGACCACTGGCCAGTCATAATTAGTGACAATAATACCCACTCAGTCCAGCAGGGAGTAGTCAGATTAGCTCTAATCAAACGGAACACTGCGAGGAGGATGAGGTTTCCCTGGAGGTTGCTATGCTACAACCTCTGATTGGACGCTTATGTTCATGCGTCTGTAGATAACGTAGCTATAAGTCCGAGAATTGTGAAGTAATCTAACAACGTCCAGATGTTGTAAAACTCGTTGTCGTTGCTTAAGGAACATGGCCTCTAAAGTGACAAAAGCCCACCGACAGGCAACTTTAAAAACAAAATTTTAGAAGTAGAAACAGTTTTTAATAAAATCACACTGTAGATATATAAAAATGTACAATTTGTTTAGTAGAAGCAGGCTCATTAATATATGCAAGAACTAAATCTGCCTATTGCAGGTATTTCTTTATTCCTGAAATGTTATGAAAATGTTTAATTATACATTAATTAACTTATCCAGACCATAATCAACTATCGATGTCATGGTTAACCTGCGATTTTTAATGGATTTAAACACATTTCGTTTATTCAATACGTAGACTTAAAAGGTTCTTCAGCGTCATCGACGATGATAAATACTTAGTTTAAACTTATTTTATTGCATCCACATTATCATTGTACAATACAAAAGGATTAAACAAAAGTTCTAACAACTTATAAACGTTTTCGCCTTAAAATATTGATTGATGAGAATATTTTAAATGATAGATACGAAAATATTAATTTCATTGAAATAATAATTAATATATTGCATTAGATGATCAATTTATATATTTGGAATATTTTCACAAAATATAGTTTTAAATACTTCCACACAAAAATAATAATGTGATATACTATGCAGGCGATAAACAATTTGTATTCAATCAGATATCAACTTGAGCAAATTTGCAAATAATTCTGGAATTTTATCAGAAATATTGGAATAATAGTAAATCACCAATTTAATTTAAACACAACAAATAAAAGTCTTTAAATCGTACGAATCTTCTGGTTATGTGTTTGTTTACATGAATTTTAATAAATTAAATGAAAAATGTCTTAGTAAACACTAAGTTTTGATACAATCAAATCAAAAAATACAAATCAAATAATTTGAAATAAAACGAAAGTAGAGTAAGAATTGATATGGCAATTTCCGTATTGTGACGTTCATTGTTGAAGAACCCTGTGTTAAAATAATTGATTTATTTGGACAGTCCAGCCTTCCATAGATAAACACCTGACATGGATTCAACCGTGATACAATGGATTAAAATAAAGTCTATCAAATGATTTCAGTCTAGATTGCAGGCGGAACTGGATGTTGGCCATATATGGATTTCATATGCTTGGCATATTTTTTAAAACATTTTAAAAACGGAATCGTAACCATTTTTGGACTCAAATTCCTTCGTGACATCCCATTTTCAATAATCACAATGTCACTCAAATGATGTTCAGAGATTATTTATAGTCAAATTTTAAAGTCTCATTGCTTAATTGTAAGGGCTTAGTCATACTAGTGGATTTATCCTGAGGTTTTATATCCATAAGCTAAATCCTTTCATGTGAACAGGAAAATTTATCCTATAGATTTTCTGACCTACGGACAAATCCTTAGGTTTAGAACAAGTCCTATTTCGTAGGATTTGTACTGTGAATTGACCAATCAAAATGGCAGACGTCTAACTCAACCTGGCGGAGACAGGGATTTTTTTTTTTTCAATCGCCAAAGCGTGCTGTGGTCTATTCAGTCCGAAGATTACCATAAACGAGAGAAAATATAATCTTTGTAGTTTCCTTCATATTTACATTTCTGGTATTACTGATCACATGACCAAAACCTATATGATTTTACTTAATGTATGATCATAAAAACCAAGAGGATTTATCCTTTAAGAAGTTCGCTAGGATTTGTCTTAAAGGAAAAATCCACTAGTGTGACTCAGCCTTAAGCAATAGGAATCCCTTTCGAACTACAATACCGTGTAACACGAATCTCTGAGAGAGGGGGGGGGGGGGACAGACACATACAAAGTCATTTTAGGACTAACTTGGTTCAATTTTATTTCATTGATATGCTTGCGTTTAGTGGGAGGAACCAGAGGAAACGTATGAGGGAGGTTGTATGGTCGACTCTACTGGGCAATCAAATCCAGTTGACTCAATGACAGATCTTAAGATACAGTGTACACGTCCCAACCATTCGGGGAGTTGGGATGGCCTAGTGGTATAGAGTGCCGTGCTTCGACCTCTAGCTGACTGCCCACCTCTGGCTTGCAGCTGTGGTTTCGAGCCTTTGTGTGAGTGTATGTGGCATGGGGATAGGGCGCCTTCTCAACCTCGTGGGTTTCCTCCGGGCACTCCGATTTCCTCCCACTGCTAAAGACCCCTATGCGCAAGCGAACTATTGAAATAAAATTAAAACCATATGTTAGTCCCGAAATGACCTAGTTGTGTTGAGTGGACGTTAAATCCCATTTTTTTTTCTAAACTAATCAAACCCTGTCCATGCCCTTTAAATACTAGGTAGTCATGGAAACGACTACTCTTTATGATGTTTGACCTTTGCCGTTTTCGTTTGTGCCAGATGACCTGAGCGCATCATAGCTTGGAAATAGAAGAAAAGGCCAAAAACACAAAAGGCTGTGACTACGATGATATATTCGACGTGGTTAGGATATCGGGTCCCACAGATGGTATACCATTCGGTGCCATTTGTTGGTTGTTTGTCCAGACATTTAAAGTTGAACACATCTTCGTCGTAATTCGTGAGACATAAATGTTTTCCCTTTGACAACACCTAGAAAGAGATAATGTTAAATCCTAATTAGATAATGACAAGGGCCTAGCCAATCTCCCAAACAGAGTTGTCTTCCCTTGCAGTTCACACTAACTGGATAGCGAGACTTGTGTGGAGAATTGGGCCTAGCATGGGAAAACATCTTGTCGTTTGGATGATAGAAGGGACCAAAATCTAAGGCCCTGTGCACACCATTGACACAGCATACTAAAGGTCCAAAAGACTACACACAGTTCCTCTCTCTGTCCTGCACCAATGGGACATCAAGTTGGAATTTTTTTCTATTTCATAAAGTATAATGAGTTACTTGTGTGATATATTATTACTCATAGTATAACACGTTACTCAATCCTTTTCTATATCTGAATAAAATATTGTTTAAAAAAAAAACCCACGTTACTCGTGTCCTATATACAAATAAACGATCAGTCAGACTTTTTAATTTCATTTATCGAAACATCGATGACGTTTTATCCCTTAATAATCCTAAATTCATATATCCTGATGAGCTCGAAATTAAAAACAACACTGACAGTGACAATTGCGCTTCGCATTTGGATCTGCGTCTCGATTTTGACAATTGCCATAAACTGAGTGTTAAATTGTACGATAAACGTGATGACTTGGAATTTCCGATTGTTAACTTTACATTTATTA
This sequence comes from Patella pellucida, assembly GCA_917208275.1. NCBI lineage: Eukaryota > Metazoa > Mollusca > Gastropoda > Patellidae > Patella > Patella pellucida. The sequence continues at coordinate 88,593,526 of OU795036.1, read as the reverse complement.
GTAGTAACATTCCAATATCACCAGCTTATGGAGTGTTTGTGTCTCAGCTAATTCGTTACGCGAGAGCTGTTCCTTTTATTCTAATTTTTTAAGTAGATCGAGGCATTTGTCATCTAAGCTTCAACAACAAGGATCCTTGGGCACTAAACCCTTTTAAAACCTTTAAATTTTTTATGGTCGTCATATTGATTTGATTGGGAAATATAACCTGTCTCTCTCGACTATTATTCTAGATATATTCAATTGACACTTAAACTATTACTATCTCCCTGATAATGTCTACTATATAGTTAATACAGTTCATTGCGTGCATTTTGCATACCGATATTTCATTGGCCAATTGCGCTATTTTACCGACATTTCGCCTTATAGTTTGGATGCAGCAATGGCAGGTATGGCTCCAGGCAGGTAAGCTTACTCTTCCGGACACATAATATTACCTCTGTTTGTCGTGTATTTTGTACACGAGGAGCAGTCTATTTGATGATTACACTATTTTGCCTATAACGTTTTTTAGGTCTTTGATTTCTGTCTTATGGTTTGGATTGTTCGTACTTGGTTTTTATTCTATTATTACTCATGATATAATAAGTTACTTGTGTCCTATGATATTATCACTCATGGTATGGTATATTATTACTCATAGTATAATGAGTTACTCGGGTGGTATATTATTACTCATAGTTTAGTGAGTTACTAGGGTGGTTTATTCTCACACATAGTATAATTAGTTACTCAGGTGGTATATTATTACTCATAGTAATGTGAGTTACTCGGGTGGTATATTATTACTCATAGTATAAGGAGTTACTCGGGTGGTATATTATTACTCATAGTATAATAAGTTACTAGGGTGGTTTATTCTCACTCATAGTAATATGAGTTACTCGGGTGGTATAATGAGTTACTCATAGTACTCGTGTCATGTGATATTATTACTCATAGTATGATGAGTTACTCAGGTGGTATATCATGTTACCTCAGGTCCACTTATCTTCTATATCTTTAATGAGGGATAACCTACCTGAATAAGTTCATTGACTATAATGCTATTAAAATGGCCCTGTATAGTATAAAAGATTTGTTTGAAATATTCATATAATTACAGATTTAATATTGACTACCAACCTGGCCAAAAGGTGTTTTTACTGGAACTTTCTCCGTACATGATCCTATTGACTGATGATAACCAGTAGATTTAATAAACTGTGGTTTCTCCGTTATTACCAGGTAGATATACATACTATAGTGGAATAATACTATCATAATCAGTTCTAATATACTTCTTTCTGTAACACAAATAATACTGGAATTATAATACACTTCTCTCTAGCCGATAGTGGAATTTTAATATACATTCCTTTCTAGTCAATATACAACTGTGGAATTATAAAATCTTTTCTCTGGCCTATAGACAGTAGTGGCATTATTTATTCATAAAACCGGTCTCTCTGATCAATATACTATAGTGGAATTATAAATTTATAAAACCCTCCTCTCTGACCAACATACTATATTGGAATTACAATAGATTTCTGAAAGCAATAGTGGAGTTATAAATTTATAATACACTTATCTCTGACCAATATACAATAGTGGAATTATAAATTTATAAAACCCTCCTCTCTGACCAACATACTATATTGGAATTACAATAGATTTCTGAAAGCAATAGTGGAATTATAAATTTATAATACACTTATCTCTGACCAATATACAATAGTGGAATTATAAATTTATAATACACTTATCTCTGACCAATATACAATAGTGGAATTATAAATTTAGAATACACTTATCTCTGACCAATATACAATAGTGGAATTATAAATTTATAATACACTTATCTCTGACCAATATACAATAGTGGAATTATAATATATTCCTCTCACAAACATACCATAGTGGAATTATGATACACTTTTCTATTAGGAAAACAGACAATAGCGGAATTATATTACTCTCTGTCATAATGGAACAAAATCTGGTTCAAATATGAATTATATTAAAATTAGAAATCTATGAGTGGCGAGTAGCCGTCCCAGATTTCTCTCAAGAAGTTACTAGTTTCGTTCATTTTGAACTCATCAGACTTGAATGAAATTGTGCGGGTGTTCCCTTTATATAAGTCGTCGGGGACCGGAGCACAAAACAGATCTCGGATGGACCTGCGCAGTGCTGTATCACCGGAGCAACTGCTTCCGTTTAATAGTGAACAGAGAGACGGCTAAAGAATTTGACGTTTATAAAATGCTTATTTGCATAGACTCGAAGGCTCCCAACCCATTTGACTTTTGTCGTTTAAAATAATATAAACAAGTGGGAATTATTTGGATAACGGGACTTAATCGAAATGGATTTAAGTACGTTGCAACGGACGGCCATACAATTTTATAAGATATAGTCCCGAAGGGTCCCCTAATACTTTATATTTATATGACTTATATTAGCTAAAAGACTTACTGGAAACACCACCTATTCTAGCATTAAGGTATGGGGCTCTATCTGAGCTCCAAACAATCATTACATAAGTTGCTAATAATAGCAACAAACATACTTCTGTGTGGATGTTTAACTGATCATGGAAATAGTGATAGATGGGGACAAACTGTAGAACTCCTAGAGGCATTGAAAACAATCCAGTTATAACAGCACAAATAGTTTCTATAATACAACTAGAAATAAAGAAAAAATAAATCATGATTATTTTTTTAATGAATCAGGAAATGATCCCCAAGTGCTGTCATTTTGTTGTTCTTTTTGAAGAGATATTCTTCTTGTGTGTGAAGGGGGGGGGCACGATTTAAAATCAAAGCTTAAGGGTGCCTAAGGGTGTGCCAATTTAAGCTAATGTCCGTCAGCCATCAAATCTTATAAAATAAAATGAAATGGGGTTAAAATAACGTCCTACTGTTCTGCTCCGAGTTAGCTAATAAAGACGGGCATACATCAAACCGTGTGCTATGATAGAAATTTTGCCCTGACAGCGGCACCATGGCCTACTCTTATGTCGAGTTCCATATGTCAAGGGGTCTGTTACGTGCAGGCCAAAGTGTACACAAGACCTTGATTTTTTGTGCCATTTGAACGACAATACGTTGTCACTCGCCAGCCCCTTTGTCCTCTGCATCAATGACTAAGAGGGAACCCTGCCGAAACTCCTGATGAACTTTATCGGCCAATGCTGGGATCAAACACTCAACCTCCAAATTATCGAGCCAACCTACCAGCTGAGCCACTGTGGCTCCCATCAAATCTTCATATAGTTTGGTACAAAAATAAAATGTAAACATATAGTCAATGTTATTTAAGGCAATTAATTTGGCTCCAGTGCCATCATATGTTTGAATCTCTATCAAAAGGAGTTTCTGTTGGGCATCTTAAGCACTTGGCTAGTGAGACAGACACTTGCAGGTTGGGGTCTTTAGCAGAACAAGTAAACTAGAAGGCGAGAGAAAAACCAAAAGGTTGGACAGGCGATCCTACTGCTTGTCTTGAAAGTTACAAGCAGGGAATTGAAAACCGCACTGCTTGAGTCTTCACTCAATGACAGGTAACCGATGCAATGCACATGCATTTAACCATTCAGCTCATCTCCCCACCCCCTCATCCCCCGTTTAGAGAGAGAGAGAGGGAGATATGGGGTTTAACGTCAACTCAACACAACTGGGTCATTTCAGGACTAATATAAGGTTTAATTTTATTTCAATAATTCTCTTGCTCGTAGGGGTCTTAAGCAGAGGGAGGAAACCGTAGTGCCAAGAGTAAACCCACAAGGTTGAGAAGGCGCCCCTATCTCCATGCCACATATGCTCACACCAGGGCTCGAAACTACAGCCGCAAGCCAGAGGTGGCTGTCTGGTTAGTGAGTCAGAATACAAATACTTACCCAGATGACTGAAATTTTCCAGTACTCTGACAGAGTAATCGGCGACTGAGGTTGAAAATGAAGGTGAAGGACGAAGCGAAGGCTGCATGGAAGTAGTAACTCGTCCAAGGAACCCAGTAATGGCGGTCGTAGATGTTTGGGTCATCATCGTGCCAAGTCCACCACAATAATTTTATACCCATAATATCATAGGGTATGTCTAACAACACTACAGCAAGGCCCACTGAAATTATAAAAAAATCAAGGGTTGCCAGTCAACAGTGGTGGTTGCCAGTCAACAAATAATCATAGTGGTTGTAAGCCAAAAATGTTTTCCAGACAAAAAATGAAATGAACCCAGGTTTAACCTCTATCTTTTCTGCTTCGACAGTGTGCTGTGAAGGAATTTTTGCCTGGACATTGGTGCTACAGCCTACTCTTATATTGAATCCCAAATTCCAAAAGATCTTTAACATGCATACCAATGTGTGGACAGGCCCTTGTTTTTTTTTGCCCCATCCAAACGACTTGTCCCTTGTGTAGTCTTTAAATTTCAAACTAAAACTCACCTGCAAATGGTTCTGCCCATGATCTTAACTTCATCTGAGATACAGCAATGGCGGCCGTGTAGATAAATCCTGGATCTGAAACGAAAGTTAATGACAAAATTATGTGGCTGAGTGGTCTATTGTGTCCAAAAGGAAAAAAAACTGTTTTGTTAACCTCATCATAGTTGCCTCATTGGCAAGATTTGTCAAACAGTCATCAAAATGAAATAAAATGGGGTTTAACTTCAAAGACCTATTGTTCTGCACAGGGGCCGCAGAGCGGTCCCGATTTCCAGAGGGCTACTGACAATAACTCACGCAATGTGGCCGCCCCCACTCTGCACCACACCCATACCCCCCAAACCTTTTTCCGCTTTTTTGAGCTTCTGGCGACATTTTATTTTTCACTATTAAAAATTATTGCCGAGGCTTAAGCCCCCTTAGCGCCACCAGCTTCGCGGCCCCTGGTTCTGCACCAACTGGACTAATGAAGACAGGTCTACATCATACAGTGTACTACGAGGGCTATTTTGCCTTAACAGCTGTGTTACAGCCTCCTCTTTACATCAAATTCCACCTGCCAAGAGATCTTTGACGGGCACGCCAATGTGTACACAGGACCTTAGTTTTTTGTCCCATCCGAATGACTAGACAGCTGTCTTTGTCAGGTCCTCCATCCTGCACCAATGACAAGGGGAAATCACGCTGGAAAATCCCAATGAACTTTCCCAGCCAACACCGGGGCTCACTTAGCCAAAGTGGCTCACTCAAACAGTAGTTATTTAAAATAAATCATTAAATGTCATGTGGTGGACGTTTTTATTCATCGAGGTTTCCATAGTGACATATTTGCGGGGCTAACAGGGTTGGACTCTTGGCAGGGTTTGTGAATTTGTCACCGGGGTCAGTAGCTCGCTTATCGGGGTTGTACAGTGCTAGTGTCCATAACTTTGCTAACTATGATGCCTTGGGTTGGTTTGTAACTTTGTTACTTGTCATAACAATGACGGGATAGTATAAAGACAAGGGTGTTGAGATAATTTACACCCATGAGAGAGTTATATAGAGAAAGAAATGGGGTTTAACTAGGTCATTTCGGGACAAACATATGGTTTAATTTTATTTTTATTTCAATAATTTGCTTGCGCATAGGGCTCTTTAGCAGTGGGAGGAAACCGGAGGAACCAGAAAAAACCCGCGAGTTTGAACAAGAGACCTTACTCCTTGTCACGTACAACGGGGGATCCAAAACCACGCCAGTAGACTCAATGACAGGCATTATGATACAGCACGCACATGCTAACCATTCGGCCATCCACCCCAACCCCCCTCAGAGGGTTATAAAATAGAAATCTGACTTACTTACATAGAAGTACAATATGTAATGGTAACCGCTGTCCTAGAAGCATGACCATACTTTGTGCATGCCAGAAATTATCTATATCTGGTAGAAAATAACTGACACATTCTACCGTTAAACCGTGCAATAACGAAGCTATCCACAGCCATTTATATCGTCCTCCAACACGAAAAGCTGAAAAAAAAGAGTTGAAATTATAATTCTTATGACAGGGGGTGGCACGTCCCAATACTGAGTCTTGCCCCCCCAATATCACAAGAAAATTGGCCTTTACCGCAAAATCCATGCAGATGCCTATGCTATTTGGCCCTCCCCAAAACATCTTTGCCCCCCCCAAAAACAACTTCCTGGCTACGGGCCTGAGTTCAATTAAAGATTAAATGAAATGGGGTTTGATGTCCTACTGTTCTGCTCCTAAAGTGGATTAATGAAGATGGGCATACACCATACAGTGTACCACGAGGAACAATTTTGCATGGTAATGTGTACATCTGACCTTGGTTTTTCATACTATCCGAACGACTAGACAGCTGTTCTTGTCAGGCCCCCCCGTCCTGCATCACTGACAAGGGGAAACCACGCCGGAAAATCTGGATGAACTTTCTTGGCCAATGCAGGGATAAAACATCAGACCCCCAGTCTAGTGAGCCGGCATTGTGCCCTCTTAGCCACCATGATCCCTCTCAATTAAAGATTCATGATAGATTTTGTTATTTTTATAATAGTTTAAATTTAGACAACAAAAAATACTTTAGCCTTAATATTTTTGACTGTCCAGTACCATTGTTACGGTAATAAACAAAGTCTTCATGATCCATTTTCAAATTATGATACGATTATTTAAATTATCAAAAAGCTAAAAAAAATACAACTGCTGAAGAACACAAAATTTGTACACTCTAACCAACTTTGAACGAACGACACAAAATTTTTGTTCCTGTCGCCAGGGCCCTGTTTCTCGAATCAAATTACTAAAATTTTAATTCTATCTTAGTTAAAATTTCGTGAAACAGGCCCCAGATTACCATGGTAATATAATAAACATATTAATCCAACTTACCGTGAGAGAATGTTAGGAAAGCGATGATATAAAAAGCAACTTCACAATAGAAAAAACTTAAATGATCTTTGATAATATTCTTTGGATTCCTGAATTTTATCCACCATTCTACATTCTGAAATGATAAACTTTATTAATGTTTGTATACAGACACAGTAGGTGGGGTGGTAGGTTAGGTGCGGTGGGATGGGATGGGATGGGTGGGGTGTTGGAATACAGACAACGTAGGTGGGTTGGGGTGGGGTGGGAGGCTGTGTTGGAATACAGACCCGGTAGGTTGGATGGGGTGGGATGGGTGTAGGGATACAGACACGGTAGGCGGGGTGGGGCATTGGAATAAAGACACAGTGAGTGGGTAGGGATGGGGTGGGTCGTTGGAATAAAGACACGGTGGGTGAGGTTGGGTGGGAAAGGTTGTTGGAATACAGACACGGTAGGTTCGATGGGTCGGGATGGGGTGTTGGAATAAAGACACGGTGGGTGAGGTGGGGTGGGATGGGGTGTTGGAATACAGACACTGTAGGTGAGGTGGGGTGTTGGAATACAGACACAGTAGGTGGGCTAGGGATGGGGTGTTTGAATACAGACACAGTAGGAGAAGTGGGGTGAGGTGGGATGTTGGAATACAGACACGGTAGGTGGGGTGGGGTGCGATGGGGTGGGGCGTTAGAATAAAGACATGGTGGGTGAGGTGGGGGGAGGGGTGTTAGAATATAGACACGGTAGGTAAGGTGGGGCCTCGACATAAAACCTGTCATTGAGTCAACTGGCGTGGATTAAAATCTCCAGTTGTACGTGACAAGCAGTAGGGTCGCCTGTCCAACATCTTAGGTTTTCTCTGTGCCCTCATTTTTTCCTCCCACTGCTAAAGATCCCTACGCGCAAATGATTTATTGAAATAAAATTAAATGTTAGTCCCGAAATGACCTTGTTTGAGTCTAGTGGATGTTAAACCCCATTGCTCTCTCTCGATCTCTTTCTCTCTCGCCATTCATTGAATTGGACACATAAAGGCATTAATACTCTAATAGTTGTGCAATGGATTTGATTAAATGGGCGTTGATTACAAACACACAGGTAAGTTAAAATTTATAATAACCAAAGTTAAGTGTTTTTTCTTAATTGAAGAAATCCATTTATTATTTACCATGGTTCAGACAGTTTACAACTCTATATAGGCCTATAGTTAGTAGTCCTATAAATAGCACGGATGGTGTAATGCAGTTGATATCCCGGCCATCAGATGGTATAGGCCTTGACATAATAATTTACATGCAATTTAACAATAGGGTCCTAATATCTATACGAATCATACATTTTTCATATTCTTCCATTCACGTTAAAAAATCTTGCATTATTGGCGGTTTACGTTGTCCATAGTCGTATATGTCCCGCTTGTTGGACGGCTGACAAGAGAAGATAACTGACTGATCTGTCGCGTGCATTGTAAAGAAATCAACAGAACAAATTATTGAATAGAAGTAATACCTTTCTAGCTAAAGCATCTTTCAAATATTTCACCACGTCATCCATTATTTATTGTACAACTACCGCGAACAGAGAATATATTGTCGGCTTGCAAACTGAGTGATAAACCTTGAACTTTAACCTTAGCCTCGACTTTAAAGCCGGTTATCAATGTAAAAATATATATAAAAAAAACAGTTTGGAGAATAATTGAATATTTATCAGTACCGTGTTGGGGTTTTTTTTTGGGGGGGGGGGTAAAAAAGAAATCAGCATTTCGGGAAATCCTAAACTATATTTTTATTTATTTTATTTTACTTGAACTTTTACACCTCGAAATATATTTTTTATGCACGTCAAGCAATGCAAGGGAGACAAATCCACTTTAAATTCGGCTTTGGTGGTCTAAGGGAGGTAAACCGTAAAAAATAGAAAAAGATCGTACGAAACTAAGGCTCTTGAGACACGCGTTAATTCCTCACTGATTGTCGTTTACAATGGCGGACAGTGCCAGCGAATTGGAGAGCGATACTAGCTCAATAGATGGGGGTCCCACGATGAAACCCCCATCGCCAGCCCAATTAGAACAACTTCAGAAAAGAATTGAATCTTTGCAGCAGGAGAACAGGGTTTTAAAAATGGAATTGGAAACGTACAAAATGAAATGCAAGTCTTTACAAGAAGAGAACCGAGAGCTGAGAAAAGCGAGTGTCACAATCGTAAGTGAGAGCCGTTTTTGTTGTGGTCGAGTTTCACGTTTTAATTGATGTTCTAAGCGGTATATCGATATTTTTACGGTTAATATTTGCTCCTGAAATCTTCAACAGTGTCAAAGTTTCCAAATAATTGGTTGTCATGGGGATAAAAGTATTTAATATTGATCAAATGAATATGAAAGATATTTATTTCACAAGTAAAAAATTGATTCGTCTACGCTCGATGTCATCATCACCACATGACATGAAATCATCAATTTGTTAGACAAAATCCCCTTGCTGTAGGCCTACATCTATTATTGCGCAAGTTAATTCCACATTTTGGATGGATGCCATATAAATTTTGTTGATTGCCATGCCATAAATCAATCTACACATATGGATAAAGCAAAGTCAAAGGGGGAAAAAAAGATCATTCATAAAGTATAAACAGATTCATTATTTATGTGGTGCAATATAATATGATATTGAGCCAAGCCCATATATATATATATATATAGCATGTATTTCTTATAGTATTCTAACTTTTAGTCTTTATGCAATATTCAACAATTTACTATAAATGTTAACGAACTCACGAAAACATAAACATGTAAGTACTGGATATGAAAATCAAATCAAAACAAATTTAAGGGCTTGGAGTGTGACTGTGAGAATGAATCAGTTGAACCAGAAACGAAAAAAAGAAAAATTTATGTTGTGTATATTATTAGTCATGCTGTTACTACAAAGGTTCTATTCTTAAACCCTGACATCATCATGTAGGTATATAATACATGTAGCCTAGATTAAAGTAGGGAAACTATGAAATATGTCTTTAAAGCCCCAATAACACTCTTGTTGTAACTGAATAATATGTTCCAATCTTTATTCTGGTCAACAATTTGTACTATTTTACAATATTTCAATTAAAAAATGATACAAATTTCATCTTAACACACCTAATTTTAAAAATTGGAAAAATTCAACTACATGCCGTAACATGGTTTGAAAAGCCTTACGTAAGCACTTTCAAATGCAACTTGGATTTAAACACATTTTCGAACCCTCTAGACAAGTAAGATAGGTTGTAATAGATAATTTACCATACAGGTAGGACACTTAAACATCTTGTAGTTAGAATAATGCTAATTTTTTTTCTGGACCGGTCAAGCCAGCAAGAGTGTTATTGTGTCTTTAAGTAGGGGCTCAGTATTATCTACTATGGTTTCAAGGTTCATTACAGATGACTCGTGTCAAGGAAAACAATTAAAAAGATGTTTACCTTGACATGAACATCTTTCTTGGCTACATGTTGATAGGCAACCACATAGCTTCTGATGACCGACTGGACAATTTACACATCATTTTTTTTTACCGTAAAATGCGTAAAACGTCATATCATAAACCTTACAGACCTTATAATATATAAATTTTTTCACTTTAAAACACATGACATAGAGCAATTATAAATTTATTTTTAGCAATGAGGCATTGTAATTAAAAGTGCAGGGTGAAATGTCCTTTTATTTTGCTGCATGTGAACCGACACAAAATAAAAACCCCACAACTGATCTCTGAATTTCAGGTCTGTTATTACTGAGGATCTACATGCATGTAATATATCCAAATCTCAATTTTGTATCAAAATAATTTTGATTTTAAAGAATTCTTTAACATTTCTTTCTTTTGTAACTTTTAAGCAAATCTGAAATCTTAGTCTTAGTTTGGATTCTTCTAGAAATTTAGTACAGTTCATTGACCCACTGCCAGTCCATTTCGTTTAAGGGGAATTTTAGCTCCTGTTCCTCTCTACACACATCGGCTTTCCTTCTAAGGAGTCGTTACAGACTCCTGAAAATTAGCTAAACCGCTCTCCTATAAATATTGAGATTAATAAACTACTTTCGGTTTTTGTTTACTTTTAAACTGCATATATTCAAGGTACATGTATCGGAGCTTTAAATTGCCCCTGCACAAATTGAGAAACATGAAGGACTGTTGACCTAGATCAGCTCTTGATGTTGAAATGAGACAGTTGATGTGTTTATTACATGTAGTTAAAAACTTAAAGATACATCCCCCCACCCCTCTGGTGTTCAAACTGGCTGATTTGATTCTATTTGGATTAAAACATTTTCAAACTAATTAATCTATGACCTGACAATTTTGCTTCAAATCCTTCTCAAAACACTGTTTGCTCTACTAAAAGAGGCCATGTTTGTGTCACGTGACTTCACCGACGAAATACCTAGCAAAAGGTGCAAAGTCACAGGACAATTCCTTGCATTTGCATACACAAGATGATGTTTTCTTTAATCGCTATCTTTTTATCAGAAATATCAAAGCCAAATTAAATTCTCGCATTATCCACTGCCCACGTCTTTTTCCGTAATTTTCATCTCAGAAAGTGTTGTACGTCTAATTCTTCAAATCAACCTGTACATCAAGCGCTCAATCTCCGTGTGCAACCTTTGACTTCATGCGAGCAGACATCCCTAATCGTCAGGCTGTCGATTGTGGATTAGGGAAACCATTAAATTTTGTCCTGTATACGCTCCATGAGTGTTCTTCACGGAATCCAGTATTTTTCTAGTAAGATTGGAACTACATGTATCTACTTTCCATATATACATATATACCAAAATTGCAATATTGGAAAAAACCTGATAAATACTTTTCTGAGAACATCTTTAAGCTGGGATTATATTAGATTATGACTGATCTGAACATCATTAGTCTAATGAGGGATCACGTGGCTAAGTGGGTAAGGTGCTGGCTTGCAATTGCTAGCCTGGAGGTCGGGTGTTAGATCCCTGCATTGGTCGGGAAAGTGCATCTCGATTTTCCGTCGTGGTTTCCCCTTGTCAGTAATGCCTGACAAAGAAAGGTGCTTATTCGTTCGGATGGGACAAAAAACGAGGTCCTGTGTACACATTGATATGCACGCAAAAGATCCCTTGGAAGTTGGAATTCAGTTGCTGTCCGGGCAAAATTTCCCTCATAGAACACTGTATGAGGGAATGCCGGTCTTCAATTAGGGGTTGGGATGGCCTAGTGGTCTAGAGTGCCGCGCTTCGACCTCTAGCTGGCCGACCACCTCTGGCTTGCGGCTGTGGTTTCGAGCCCTGGTGTGAGCATATGTGGCATGGAGATAGGTAAGCCTTCTCAACCTCGTGGGTTTCCTCCGGGCACTCCGGTTTCCTCCAACTGCTAAAGACCCCTACGCGCAAGTGAATTATTGAAAGAAAATTAAACCATATGGAAGTCCCGAAATGACCCCATTTCTCTCTCTCTGTCTTTAATTAGCCTAGGTTAGGTGCAGAAGCATAGTACGTTAAACCCCACCATTTCATTTGATTTCATTAGCCTAATTGTTACAGAAAACCAGTATACATTGTATAAACCTCATTCCATTTTGTGAATTAAATTCCTATGATCTGTTGATAAACCTGGGGCCTGTTTCACGAAATTTTAACTGAAGATAAAATCCAAATTTTTGTACATACTTAAATCTGATTGGCTAAGCGCTAAAATCAATCTAATACTATCCAATCGAATTACTAAAATCAGATTTTATCTTAGTTAAAATTTCGTGAAACAGGCCCCTGGATATAAGGCACCCGTTTAGACTTCGTCAATTACATGTACAAGTGGGGTTGGATGGCCAAATGGTTAGCACGTACATGTATCATCATATAGTCTTTAATTGAGTCAACTGGCGTGATTTCAATTTCCCAGTCGATGACAAGGAGTAGGGCATACTGCACACAGCGTTCCACCTAGGTCATTACCAGAATTAAACACTGTACTAATAGGAGTCCATTTTAAAATGCTCGCGTCATCAATTTGGGGCGGGGCCATGGAGTTGTGGGCGGGACTTATCGAACTTACGTCACCTGTGTTTACAAAACAGAGTGAAAATAGACCGTCGCACATGGTTTTTGTAAACACAAAGTCAAATTTCAACTTCTGCCACTCGGCTAAAAACGATATATAATATGTGCTATGGGTAATATTGCAATACATTCTTTACCATTGTAAACTGTCTTTAAAGTTTCAATATGTTTTTCTTTCAAAACAAGGCCTAGATATGCCTAAATTTTTCTTCGCAAATAAAACCGCATCTGTGAACTTGTCTTCTATGGGGGCCGCCATGTTGAATAATTAAGGGACTTTTTTGTGGTTCGGCTCTTGATCAGTTTGACATCTTTCATACACACAACGGCTAAATAAACATATTTAATTTCATTCAATATGACAATAGAAGAGAAATAAATACTTCTTAAAACTTCTAAAAGCATACTCGGTGTTATCAACTAAAATCGTCGATGTACGAATTTAAAATGGAGGGTAATTAGGTTAGGGCCTATTCTCAGCCGAAGCTAGCAGTAGATAGGCAGCCTAAGTTTGGGATGGGAGTAGGGTTGCCTGTCCAACATTTTGGGTTTCCTCCTAGCACTCCAGTTTCCTCCCACTGCTAAAGGCTCCTGCGCGCAAGCGAATTATTGAAATAAAATTAAAACATGTGTTAGTCCCGAAATGACCTAGTTTGTGTCGAGTGGCTGTTAAACCCTCTATCTCTCTCTCTCTCTATTAATGTTGAATATCAGTGTTAAGATGACAGCTAAAGAAAGGCTTCAATAATCTGTAAGGCAAATAAACCTACCTAACTGTTTTGATTGATTTTAAAGATAAGCTATCCATTAAATAATAAGGCATAAAAAAAACAAAGTCTGATCTGGTTGATTTTGATATTAAAAGCTACGTGTAGTCACGTACAGTTATAATCTTTTTCATTTGAAAAACTGGGTTTATTTTGGGACTAACATATGGTTTCATTTTATTTCAATAATTCGCTTGCGCGTAGGGGTCTTAAAGCAGTGGGAGGAAACCGGAGGTCCCGGAGAAAACCCATGAGGTTGGACAGGCCACCCTACTACTTGCCACGTACAACCGGGGATTTGAAACCACGCCAGTTGACTCGATGACAGGCATTTACATGTATGATACAGCAAGCACGTGCTAACCATTCAGCCATCCAAATGACTATTTATAGAATTGAAATGGGAATTAATTAATATCCGTTGGGATTGGCAGGGGATTATGGATCAAGAGGGTAGATCATGTATAAAATGTCATGATCGATCAATTGTACATGTAAATAAATTTGTCGAAACCTTGATGTAATATAGGGATTAGTTATAAATACTTGTGTATGTGTGTATGTTAGCCGAGCCGATTACATATACACTGTACATTGATTGCAATTGTAAGGACTTATTATTACGATATATGACATGCATGTATACTGGTACTCATATAATAGGCTTAGACTATTTATGGTAGATATCAAATAAGAAAACAGCCATTGATAATGATACTAGACCGATTTTTATTGTTCACAGTAGGTCAAAGCAATATTATTTTATGGGAGCACTTCGAGGTCTTGAATAATAATAAAGGCACATCTGTATTTTGTTTTAAAGTGCAGCCAAGTATTTTTATACGCCCACATTGAAATGTGGTCGTATATTGCCGTCGCCCCCGTCCGTCCGTCCGTCCGTCGGTCCGTCCGTCCGTCCGTCTGGACGTCCGTCGGTCCGGCGTCCACAATTGCTTGTGGACGCTCTAGAGGCCAAAGTTAATATTCGATTGACTTTAAATTTATACACAGTGTTTAAGGTCATGAGACGAAGAAGCCTATTGATTTTCAGCGATTTCCGATAATAACTATCAGAGTTATGGCCCTTGATCACTTAAAAAAATCTTGTGGACGCCCTAGAGGCCAAAGTTAATAATCGATTGACTTTAAATTTATACACAGTGTTTAAGGTTATAAGACGAACAAGCCTATTGATTTTCAGCGATTTCCGATAATAACTGTCAGAGTTATGGCCCTTGATCACTTAAAAAAATCTTGTGGAGGCTCTAGAGGCCACAGTTAATATCCGATTGACTTTAGATTTATACACAGTGTTTAAGGTTATGAGACAAAGAAGCCTATTGATTTTCAGCGATTTCCGATAATTACTGACTGAGTTATGGCCCTTGATCACTTTTTAAAATCTTGTTGACGCTCTAGAGGCTAAAGTTAATAACCGATTGACTTTAAATTTATACACAGTGTTTAAGGTTATAAAATGAAGAAGCCTATAGATTTTCAGCAATTTCTGATAATTACTGTCAGAGTTATGGCCCCTTATCACTTAAAAAAATCTTGTGGACGCTCTAGAGGCTAAAGTTAATAACCGATTGACTTAAGATTTATACACAGTGTTTAAGGTCATGAAACGAAGAAGCTTATTGATTTTCAGCAATTTCCAATAATTACTGTCAGAGTTATGGCCCTTGATCACTTCAAAAATTCTTGTGGATGCTCTAGAGGCCAAAGTTAATATCCGATTGACTTAAAATTTATACACAGTGTTTAAGGTCATGAGACGAAGAGGCCTATTGATTTTCAGCATTTCCGATAATTACTGAGTTATGGCCCTTGATCACTTTCAAAAATCTTGTTGACGCTCTAGAGGCTAAAGTTAATAACCGATTGACTTTAAATTTATACACAGTGTTTAAGGTCATGAGACGAACAAGTATATTGAGTTTCAATGAATTTAGATAACTTGAACAGCGTGGAGGAGAACTTTATCAAAGCCAAACAAATTCCAATGATTTTCTGATAATTACATAATGAGATGAGTTGTTATTTTTAATCAGATTTTAGTGTATTATAAATGTTTCATTACCGAAAAAAGTAAAATATGCGACAACTCTTGTTGACTGCCCAGACGATTTAGCTGCTGTGGGCGTATGTTTCGTTGCCTGGCAACCTATGTTTGTGTTTTTGAATTATTTCTTCTCTTCTTGAGAGAGAGAGAAATGGGGTTTAACATCCACTCGACACGAACTAGGTCATTTTGGGACAAGCACATGGTTAAATTTTATTTCAATAATTCGCATGCACGTAGGAGTCTTTAACAGTGGGAGGAAACCGGAAAACCCGTCACATACAACCGGGGATTCTGAACCTTCTCTCTTTTCGATACAAAATCTGGTTCATAAAGGCAATGTACTGTATGCCTTTACTGAATTATTGTTCATACCATAATGTTTGAAGGAAAAAAACTTGCGGTCAATTGCTTAAAGGAGCTAAAACATCTAACTCAATATTTTACATAAAACATGAAATTAGGAATACAAATTAGAATTCAATATTGGTCCATTTCAATCATATTGATGTTGTTATCTTGCTGGGAAAATGTGGAATGGTAATATTCAATACCAGTTTTTAAGACACAATGAACATTTTACAATCAATATCTGAGTTGTGTATTCTATGAATGAAATGGGGTTTAACGTTTTACGCTTAAGCACCTAACCTGGGCTAATTGAGAACGGGCATACGCCATACAGTGTGCTATGAGGGAAATTTTGCCCGGGAAGCAACTGAATTCCAACTACCAAGGGTTCTTTTACGTGCACGTCAATGTGTACACGGGACCTCGGTTTTTCGTCCCATCCGAACGACTAGGCAGCTGTCCTTGTCAGGCCCTCCTTCTGCATCCAGGCTAAAGAACCAGAGCCTTATCCACTTAGCCACCGTGATCCCCGTGTATTATATGGGTTTGGATGCCATTTGAACAAATAAAAACATACCCTACAATTAGCTATAGTACAACACAAGGTTGAAGTAATTAGAGAGAGAAAAATAGGGTTTAACATCCCCTCAACACAACTACATGTAGGTCATTTCGGGACTAACATGGTTTAATTTTATTTCAATAATTCACTTGCACGTAAGGGTCTTTAGCAGTGGGAGGAAACCGGAGTGCACGAAGGAAACCCACGAGGTTGAGAAGGCACCCCTATCTCCATGCCACATACGTTCAGACCAGGGCTGGAAACCACAGCCGCAAGCCAGAGGTGGCTGGTCAGCTAGAGGTCGAAGCGCGGCACTCTAGACCACAAGGCCATCAGTAATTTAAAATGTGTAGATGTTTCACATATTTTACCGTACATACATGCAACTGATAAAATTACAATAAATTGTTATTGTAAGATCTTGGTTCAGTGTGTAGCAATTTGACTGGAATTTTCAGCATATTCTCTTGACATTATCTGGTTTTTATACACCCACATTGAAACAACTACCAGCTCTTTATCTAATTTACATAATTGACTTCTTTAAAATTTGGTGCTTAATTTTTAGGCTTATTGTGACATGTGCCATAAAATGTAATTGAAGAGTGCATGAATTTTTGAATGTATTATTATTTATATTTCCATTACTCATTACATGACCAATTATTAATGACCATTAGTTACATGTAAAAAATGTAATGATCGCATACCATTACCCCAGCCCAGGCCCGTAGCCAGGGGGTGGCACGGGGGGGCAGCTGCCTTCCCAATACTGAGTCTTGCCCCCCCAATATGACAAGAAAATTGGCCTTTACCGCAAAATTCATGCAGAGGCCCATGCTAGTTGGCCCTCCCCAAAACATCTTTGCCCCCCCAAAAACAACTTCCTGGCTACGGGCCTGAGAATGTTTGTCTGAATTTCTGGTGTGGTTTCCCTTAATCAGTGGTGGGATGAATAACTGAAATCCCGTGTACACATTGATGTGTAAACTTACGTAAAAGATTCCTAAGCTTTTGGAATTCAATGTAAGAGTAGGCCGTTGCGCTGCTGTCCGACAGTCTGGGCATATTTTCCTTGTGGAACACAGCACGGCATACACCTTTCTTCATTAGCCCAGTCAAGGCAGAACAGGAATAGTAGGCTGGTAAACTTCATTTCATTTCAATTGTCACCCAATATTTTGTCCAGTATGTGTACATACATGTACAATAAAAGTCGTTATTTCCAGACTGTGGAAGACAATACATTTATATTTTGTAAACTTTTGACCCAGTATGGATTTAACTACATGTACTTTTAAGTCTGAAATGCATTTTATCTATCTAAGTGAAATAATATATACATGTGGTAGCCCTACATGTATATTCAACATGATGTCTTCAACTCTTGACCCTTCTTGAGATACATTCACATGTAGTTAAAAGTTTAAAGGGACAGTCCCGAATTGAACAGAGTCTCAAAAATAAAAGTCTGAGTACGTATGAAATTTATACGCCAAAATATAGAAGAATGGTGTATATACCCTGACTCAAAATTTCAGCTCAAAATATTGAGTCGTTTGGACTTGAGCGTTAAAACAGCTTATCCGGACACGTAACCCTTTTAAGATTTTGGGTCAATTCTTTCGTTGAGTGACCAGATAATCGATTCTCGTTCCTGTAGAGGTCTACACGGTGAATGGTCCATGTTCTGTACTTGACAACAAAAAGTAAATTTGACCGACACGTTATTTTTATATTAAAAAGTCTGGTTTTATCCAATCACCGCATAATAGAGCTTGAGACACCGGACTCTATTTCCAGATAAAGACTGGCGAGTTAAAATTGTTTGAAAACGTATAACATATATTGTGTTAGTTGCTCGGCCCTAAGGTAGGGGATTTTAAGGGATTTTAACACAAAATTAAGCAGTTTTATTCTCAAAAACATTACCGGGATTGACCCTTTAAAGAGACAATTATGACACTTCATGTTCAAGGATTTCTTCTGTTTATTTCTTTAACACAATTCATTCGTTCATTTCAACACAATTTAGACCATAATTAAAAAGATTGTTTGTTTGCCCAAATGCTACCTACCCCAAAAAAAAGCTGCTTACTCAAATTCTTTTATTGCCTTTTTTGAAGGTTTTTATTTAACAGCATTATTTTTATGCTTGACAATGACACCCAAACGCGAAAAAATCGGTCGGGAGATTGAACAGCCACTGTCATGTCTATACATAGTAACACCAAACTCCGCAAGTGATTTCGTAAAATCTTGTTATTTATCTTCAAAGTCTGGTCCTCCCCCCCCCCCCCCCCGAAAAAAGAGTTTGCCTACCTACCTACCTACCCATACCTAATCATCATGAGTCGGGTTTGGGCAAACTGAAATATTTTTATCCCTGGCCTTATTCATGTATATCAACACAATTTATCATTCGACCACACGCAAATTGTTAAAGGTAGATTTCTGGGCAATTTCAACACAATCAGGATGTTTTCATTATTATTAATCCTTTTTGAGCCTGAAATAAATTTTAGCTTTCATATTAAATATTAAGATGATAAGCAGATTGTCGTCGATCAGATTTTCTCTATATCAAAAATTTCTAAATATCAAATTATTAACTAATTTCATAGCACACTGCATGGAAGAAAAGTTAGACCTTGAACATTTCATCTCATTTCTCTTATGATTTATCTCTGGAATCACGTTGGCTAAGTGAGTAAGATGCTGGCTTGCTAGCCTGGAGGTTGGGTATTCAATCCCTGCATTGGCCCCGAAAGTTCATCCAGATTTTCCGACGTGGTTTCCCCTTGTCAATGAAGCAGAACAGAGGGCCCGACAAGGACAGCTATCTAGTCATTTAGATAAGAGAAAAAACTGAGGTCTTGTGTACACATTGGCGTGCACGTAAAAGATCCATTGACAGTTGGAATTTCGATATATAAGAGCAGAACATAGTGCTGCTGTCCAGGAAAAATTCCCTTCACGTCACACTGTATGGAGCAGAACAGTAGGACGTTAAACCCGCATTCCATTTCATGATTTATCTCATCAAGGGAGATAATTATGTGTATTGAATTGTCCTCCTATTGTAATATATTTTATTTCAGCAAGCAAAAGCGGAACAAGAGGAAGAGTTCATCAGTAACACGTTATTGAAAAAAATTCAATCATTGAAGAAAGAAAAAGAAACGTTGGCTATGAATTACGAACAGGAAGAGGAATATCTAACCAATGATCTTTCTAGAAAACTGATGCAGGTAGGTCTTTTACCTTATATGGGATAACGCTAAGATGTTTTTATTTATCTTGACCCAAGTTTGTTAGTTCTTCCGATTGAAGTGCTAGGCTGGAACGAACCCTTAAAAAGTCTCTAATAAATAGCCGAGACGCAACAGTCCTCGTGACAAACTGGCCCTCACAACTAAAAGATTAGATGATTTTGGGGAGAAAGTTTTATCAGGATTTTCCAACAGGGTTAGTGATGCAGGATTGAGGGCCTGACAAGAATAGCTGTTTGGTCATTCCAATGGCAAGATACTGAGGTCCCGGGTTTTCATCGGCATGTACGTAAAAGATCCCTTGGCAGTTGGAATTTGAGTAGGCCATAGTGTCGCTGCCCGGGCAGATATTTCCCCCATAGCACACTGTATGGCTTTGTCTGTCTTCATTAGCTCAGTCGGAGCAGAACAGTAGGACTTTAAAGTTAAACCCCATTGACATACACTTAAGATTATAAGGTCTGTCTTTGAGTTGAGTTGCGTTGTTTCGATTCCTAGCTTGTACATGATAAGGAGGAGAGTCGACTGTGAAATCTTGTGGCTTTGCTCTGTGGCCCCTGGTTTCCTCCCATAGCTAATTTATAAAGACCACTACGTGCAAACAGATTATTGAAATAGAATGACCGATTATGTTTTGAGTGGCTCATAAAGCCAGTTTGCCTGTCTCCATAATGGCATGTTCATGAGGTTTTTTGAATATGTAGACAGCTGAAGGAAATCAACCAATATGATTTATAAGATTAGGTGGTTGAATGGCCGAATGGTTAGTATGTACACGTTGTATCATAAGGTAGGTCTGTCATTGAGTCAACTGGCATGGTTTCGATACCCCAATTGTACATGACAAGGAGTGGGGTCGCCTGTCTATTCCCATGGGTTTTCTCTGAGTAATCCAGTTTCCTCCCACTGCTAAAGACCCCTACGCACAAGCAAATAAATATTGAAATAAAATTGAATCATATATAGGTCCTGAATTGACAAAGTTTGTGTCGAGTGGACATTAAACCACATTTTTATCTCTCTCTTATAAGAAAATTGATAGTTCTATTTATCACAAGTCTCCTGTTTTTCTACTTTTAACAGTTGCGACAGGAGAAAATGGAGTTGGAACAGACACTAGAAAAAGAACAAGAATACCAAATAAATAAACTGATGAGGAAAATTGAAAAATTGGAAGCTGATACACTTTCTAAACAACAGACATTAGAACAGGTAAAAAAAACCTCGTTAGCAGAGGCGGATCCAGGGCGGGGCCCTAGGTGCCCAGGCCTCCCCCTTAAACCCCTAAAAAAACAGTATAAAAAAATAGATATGCGCCACAAATCACCACTGACACCTCGATTTTTTCAAAAAATTTCTCAGGGGCCCCCCCTAACTGGATTTCCTGGATCCGCCTCTGCTTGTTAGTAAGACATTACTTGATAGTAAGATAAAATAAAATAAAACCACATACAAACAACCCAACCATTAGACAAAATTTGAAGTCCAAAAAAAACCCCGGTAAAGTCAAAATAATGTAATCAGGCAAAATAGTGTAACCAGCATAAGAACTGTTCATCATATACAAAATACACGACAAACAGATATGAGAACAGGTGGGGATCACGTGGGTAAGACGTAGGGCTGCAACGATACGCCAGGTCACGATACGATGCGCATCATGATTCAATGCCTACGATACGATTAGTATCTTGATATAGAAAATAAATATAAAAAATGCTGTTAAATTTTGACAGTCTTTCTCTGTGAAAATTCGAAGGTCTGCTTTTATGATTTAGGCTACTTTATATAAATGTGGTGTTTTCTAGCTAGGTCAACTGCCCGGATTTATTTGCTGTCATTCTTTCTTAACAGGAAATCCTAAAAATTCCATACTTTTTATGTGACTTATGTTAAGGGGGATTTCGATCTCATTCATTTCAATATTGCTTTTGTCGATCGTGCGACTTCAATTTGGTGTATTCATTACAAGTCTAAAACAATAAAAATGCAGCCAGCCATTTTTGCTGCGACGAAAGAGATCTCTGTAGGCGAGTTTAGATGAGATATGAAGTTGTCAAGGTATTTTCACCAAGAAGATGACACAATTATCATTCATGGAAACAAGATTTATCCTTTATAAGGTCCGTGATTTACCGAATAAACATAATAATTCATCTGTGCAGCCATGTTGCTGCAGCGAGAGGCGATCGGTCATATTACTTGATATTGATATAAGCGGCCCAGTTATTTAGCCAGCGGTAACCGAAGAATTCCGAAAGTATGGGCTGCTTATATCAACAAGTCATAAATGACGACCCATGGTCGAGATTCAATTCAATGATTTCATTTTTTTTTGATGGCTCTCTTATTCAAAAGGAGCGTGAATATGAACACGCCTGACATGACATTTAGATGCGCGAATATCAGTCTATTTTTGTAAAATTATTATTTTGATAACGAATCGCGATGCAACCATTGTTTATATCGTGCATCGTGGATTTTTTAAACATCGCGGTTCATCGATTCATCGATGAATCGTTGCAGCCCTAGTAAGACGCTGTCTTGCTCTCTTTGAGGTCGAGTTTCCCCTTGTCAGTGATGCACACTGTATGACGTATGCCCGACACCCGTCTTCATTAGCCCAGTTTAGGAGCAGAACACTAGGAAGTTAAACCCCATTTTATTTCATTCTTTCCTACAGAACAGGTGAAATTTGTAAAAGAGTTAATGTTGAGTAGAATTTAGACCCCCCCCCTTTTCTCTCTCTCTCTCTCTCTCTCTCTCTCTCTCTCTCTCTTTTTTTTTTTTGCATGCTCATGTATCAAACTTGTTGAATTTAAATTTAGGAAATCTGCTTCATAGTTCATCAAAACATGAACACTTACATCAATGTGTAAATAATTTTACTGTTAAAAGCAATGTAACATTAAGAAATTTTACATTCTCCTCATCTACAGTTTAATATAAATTATTCAAAACTTATTGTATGCCCCTGTATGACGGCCAACTAGGGGATTTCTCACAAAAGTCATTAGAGAGATTTTTTTTAACATAGTCTGGAGAAAAACGGTTAGGAAACTATGTACAACAATATCAATACAATTTAGAACGGAAGTCATTGTTAGATATTATTAATAAAATAGAATGTCACGATAAAAGTTCCTTGAAGGAAAATGATAAGAGGATAGGAAATGCTGTACGAGAATACAAAGATTTAAGAGATTGTTCACCATCTGAATATATGAACTTAAATGAAATAATTAATCAACTCTGTATTAATTGAGAACTTGTATTTATTGACATTTATATGTATTCATTTTTCATATTTATTGTACTTAGTGTACAAATAAAGTTTATTGTTACAATTATATTTTGTAGTTGAGTAGAGTTAAACCTCTGTCTCTCTCTCTCTCTCTCTCTCTCTCTTTTATAAATCAAAATTATATTTTGTAGTAGTTGAGTAGAGTTAAACCTCTGTCTCTCTCTGTCTCTCTCTCTCTCGCTTTTATAAATCAAAATTATATTTTGTAGTTGAGTAGAGTTAAACCTCATCTCTCTCTCTCTCTCTGTCTGGTTTATAAATCAAAATTATATTTTGTAGTTGAGAAGAGAAAAGGTAGAATTGGAAAATGCGCTAGAACAAGAACAAGAAAGTTTAGTAAACAGGTTATGGAAAAGAATGGATAAATTAGAATCTGAAAAAAGGTTTGTGTTGTCCTTCAAAATTAGTTTTGTCAATATATACAAAAGAAAGATAATCATTTCTTGGAACAGGGCCTGATGGCTAAGTAAGTAATGCTAGCCTGTCG
The DNA here is from genome assembly GCA_917208275.1 of Patella pellucida. Lineage (NCBI taxonomy): Eukaryota > Metazoa > Mollusca > Gastropoda > Patellidae > Patella > Patella pellucida. The sequence goes on along the minus strand of OU795036.1, from coordinate 88,569,821 downwards.
TTGTTTCGAATCCCCGGTTGTATGTGACAAGGAGTAGGGTCGCTTGTCCAACCTAGTGGGGTTTCCCCGGGTCCTCCAGTTTCCTCTCATTGCTAAAGACCTCTAGACACACAAGCGAGTTATTAAAATAAAATTAAACTATATGTTAGTCCCAAAATGACCTAGTTTGTGTCGAGTGGACGTTAAACCCCTTTTCTCTCTCTCTGCTAGCCTGGAGGTTGTGTGTTTGATTCCTAATTGATTGAGAAAATTCTTCTGGATTTTCTGACATAGTTTTCCCCTTGTCGGTGGTGAAGGATGGAGGAGGGCCTGTCAACGACAGCTATCTAATCATTTTGTGTATACATTGCCATGCACATGGAAGATCCCCTGGCAGTTTGATCAGGACAGTAGGACTTAAAACCACATTTCATTTCAAAACCATGAACAGTTGGTGAAAAGTCATCATAAATAATTTAATGTTTTTGAAAACCTTGGTTTAAGACTGTGAATGGTTCTTGAAAACTTTAGTTCTTAAATCATGGTTATAAGTTCTTGAAAACCTTGGTTATAACAGGGATGTCACTAACTTTTCAAGTAACAGGAAATTTTGGTAAAGTAAGCGGCAGCAAATTTTAAGAGTGCACGTCCAAATCTACAAACAAACCAAACCGTTGCGATTGCGTTACGGCTCATGGTCCCACAGGCGCCGTACGAATGAAAAGGAGGTGTTTTTTTTCAGAAATTAGGCCTAAAATAAACTTGTGGTGCATGCTGAACATTTCTATTTTAGATTGTTAAATACCTACATGGGAGATGACTTTAATAGATAAACTTTTGCTTTTTTTCATATCCTATATTTGTTAATAATATTTATATTATATCAAATATAAAAGTAAGACAAGCATGTACAGCAATGTAGAAAAGGCTAGGTCATTACACTAAAACTATTTCTAAGTCGTTCTTGTCGGACACATATTTACCTAAAAAAAAGGGGGATCAATTTTGTCGTTATTTAAGAAGACGGATTCCGACTATAATAAAAAAAAATACCTGTCAACAAAATATCATATGTAATACAAATAGATGCCCCTCGCTATTATTCAAATTTAATTCCCCTACGGTAGTCAAATTTGCGTTTGTAATATTCCTACAAAATTAGAAAACGTGCCGACCCGTACATCTGCTTCATATCCACGCCAAAGCATTCCTCTCAAATTGCGTGTATTCTTTTAGACAACAGAACACGAAAGCAATACGTCAGTGCTGCGAATAGTTCGTGATGTCAAAGGATTGTTTGTCTTCTTTATAAAATAGTAATTTAGATTTCCATTAGCCTGGTTGATCAGAGCTAAGACTCGAAGCGTCTTGGACCGCCATATTTGATTTATCACTTAAACGCTTTAATCTGTTAAATATCGGAGCAATGTGATGCCATCCAAAGTTGATTAAGGCCTGGATCAGTTTATTAATGTCTAATTAATACTTTAGAAAACATTTCATGCCCAAATAAAGACCTGCACTAGGCAGATTTAGCTCTTGAATAATGCATGTTTAACTTATCCCTACCATAATCAACTGTTGATGGTATCGCTAGCCTACGATATAATTACTGGACTTTAGCAATGATGATCGAGAAGACTAGGCCCAAAATTCAATCGCTTAATTCTTGGTTCAGGGTGGATCATTTTGACTGAAATTTTCAACAGATTCCGAATACATTATTTAGTTTTTAACACTATCATCGTATGAACTGCCAGCCAGTTGCGGATTAAGCTCCACCAAGGCCTGAGGCGGCAGTTGTTGGAGGGCCTATTTATAATGGCGTGGGCTTAATAAATTTCGGGTCAGGGCCTATGTTGATTCCCATTGGGCCTAAACCCCACCCCCTAACATTCATTGTCTATGTGTTTTTAATCGTATCAGACAGGTCTAAAAAACAATTTCAAAAAAAATCTTTGGGCCTGAGGCTGCAGCCTCATCAGCCTCATTGATAATCCGCTACTGCTGCCAGCTCATTATCTAATCTTATCTAATCTTCCATAATGTATCTTTAATTAGAAGGGATTTACTTTTGAAAAGTTGATATTCTTTCTATTAAACGGGGATCACGTGGCTAAGTGGGTAAGACGCTGGCTGGCTAGCCTGGAGGTTGGGTTTGATCCCTGCATTGGCCGAGAAAGTTTATCCAGATTTTCTGGGGTAGTTTCCCCTTGTCATTCAATGCAGTACGGAGGGCCTGACAAAGACCGTTGTTTAGTCGTTTGGATGGGACGGGAAACCGAGGTCCCGTGTGCACATAATAGATCCCTTGGCAGTTGGAATTCGATATAAGAGTAGTCTGAAGTGCCGCTGCCCGGGCAAAATTTCCCTCATAGCACACTGTATGGCGTAGGCCCGTCTTTATCAGCCCAGTTTAGGAGCAAAACAGTAGGATGTTAAACCCCATTTCATTTCTTAACTTTCTATTAATCTGACTGTAATTGAATTTCAGAATGTTACAAGAAAAATTAGAGCAGCCTGTGTCAGCGCCACCTTCACCAAGGGATATGAACAATGGTGACACGGCGCATAATCTGATGCAACATATCGGAAATTTACGTGGAGAAGTTTCAAGGTTAAAAGGTCAACTACGAGCGGGGCAGCTTGAACGTAAGTTAGCAAAGTTGTAATCCTTGGGCGTAATTCACAAAAACTTTGATTACAAGATGTTAATTAAGGAAGCAGCCATTTCATTGGTGCCGTGTAAAATACATGTATCCTAGTACAAACTTTAGCTCTTAGGCCAGTGGTGGGTTGGATGGTCTTGTGCAGTGGTTGGCAAACTGCAGCCAGCGGGCAAATTCTGGCCACCAGGCCCTTACACTACATGCACATCTGAAAATGTATTAATTTTATCTCTAAATAAAATCAAAATTGCTTTTTGTTGGGTGGTCGAATGGTTAGTACATGTGCAGGATGTAGGGCATAACACGGGCATTCGGATGGGACAAAAAAATGAGGTCCTGTGTACACATTGGAGTGTACATGTACGTAAAAGATCCCATGGCACTTGGAATTCGATATAAGAGTAGGCCGTAGTGTCGCTGTCCAGGCAAAATTTTCCTCGTAGCACACTGTATGGCTTTTAAACCAAATTTAATTTTTACATTGATAAAAATGTTTTTACTGTATATTATGTTGAACAGATGAAGAAAAGATGGCCCAGTATGCCCAAGAGGAGAGGAATATTCGCGAGGAAAATCTCCGCCTTCAGAGACGACTTCAGTTAGAGATGGAAAGGAGAGAAAATTTATGTCGTCATTTATCCGAGAGTGAATCCAGTTTAGAAATGGATGATGAAAGGTAAGTTGAGGAAATCAAGATAATCTGATTAGAAGTAAACTGTGTTATTAAAGAGGTGTGGGCATGGATGGCCGAATGGTTAGCATGTGCGCTCTGTATCATAAAGCCTGTTATTGTGTCATCTGCTCTGGTTCCGTATCTCTGTTTTACGTGACAAGGAGTAGGGTCGCCTGTCCAAACTTGTGGGTTTTCCTTGGGTCCTCTGGTTTCCTCCCACTGCTAAAGAACCCTACGCTCAAGTAAATTATGAAATAAAATTAAAGCATATGTTAGTCCTGAAATGACCTAGTTTGTTGTTGAGCGGGCATTAAACACCATTTCTCTCTTTGCCTCCAATCCTATTAAGATATCCTGAATAAAAGTGTGGTTAATAAAAAAACTATTTACGTTTACAATTTATGCGTTTCGATTTTTTTTCAGACATTTTAATGAAATGACTAAACAGCAAGATTTGAATCACCCTGTCCGTCCACGTACTGTATCAAGTCCGATACCTTACGCTTCACCGAACACGTCACGCCCCTTATCACCAGGTAATATTACAACTCAATCTTAACCCCTAACAAGTTTCACCCCCTATATCCTAAACTTGGCCATTGAAGTAAGGGGTGTAAATATAGTGTTTATATAAAACTGATGTCATGTGACCATTAGCGGATTATCATTGAGGCTGATGAGGCTGCAGCCTCAGGCCCAAAGATTTTGTAAAAAAAAAAATTTAAATTTGTCTGATACGATTAAAAACACATAGACAATGAATGTTTGGGGGTGTGGTTTAGGCCCAACGGGAACCAGCATAGGCCCTGACCCGAAATTAATTAGGCCCAAGTAATTTTAAACAGGCCCTTTTAGGCCCTCCAGCAACTGCCGCCTCAGGCCTTGGTGGAGCTTAATCCGCCACTGCATGTGACCATATGAAGTCATTAAGTTGTCTGTCCTGGGTGACGTCATTTCACTGAAGAAACAGGAATGGGAAATGGTCAATTAAATGCATTACGCTGGTGTTCAACCCCCATTGCAATTGATCATGGCGACATTTATAGTATCATAAAAGCAGCATGAAATTATTGCAATCAATCGTAACTTTAGAAAGATATAAATTAAAATAATATTTGCCAGACTTTGATTAAATGATAAAAGAACGAGATTCAGTATTTCTATAGAAGCCATTTTCTCAAGGGAAGTAACTCTATTTAAGATCAGGAATCACAGTGGCTCGCTAACTTGGAGGGGGATCACTTGGGTAAGACATTGGTTCGCTAACTTGGAGGGGATCACGTGGGTAAGGTGCTGGCTCGCTAGCCTGGAGGTCAGGTGTACAATCCCTGCATTGGCCAAGAAAGTTTATCTCGATATTCTAGTGTGGTTTCCCCTTGTCAGTGATGCAGACGGAGGGCCTGATAAGGACAGTTGCCTGGTCGTTTGGATGGAGCGAAAACCAAGGTCCCGTGTACACATTGGCGTGTACGTAAAAGATCACTTGGCAGTTGGAATTTAGTTGCTGACCGGGCAAAAATTTCCCTCATAGCACACTGTATGGCGTATGCCTGTCTTCAATTAGCCCAGGTTTAGCGTAGGACGTCAAACCCCATTTCATTCATTCATTCGCTAACTTGGAGGTCGGGTGTTCGATTAATGTATTTACTGAGGAAGTTCATCCGGATTTTCTGGCATGGTTCCCACTTGTCAGTGATGCAGGACGGGAGGGCCTGTCTCGTCGGTAGGATGGGCAAAAAGCAAAGGTCCTGTGTACACATTGGCGTGCACGTAAAAAATCCCTTAACAGTAGCAATTTGATATAAGAGTAGGTCGTAGTACCGCTGTCCGGGCACAATTTCCCTTCATTGCACACTGAAGGTGTATACCCGTCTTCATTAGCCCAGTCTGGAGCAGACCAGTAGGATGTTAAACCCAATTTCATTTCTATTTAAGATCACAGTCACCTTAGTTTCTGCATGAAATAATCTGACAAACAATGAAATTATGAAAGCCCTTTTTATTTTGCTTTACAGTAATGCATAGTCTCTGAATTGAACAAAATCATTCGGAATGCCTTCTTTTTTTACAGGAATGTCGTCAATGATGGCCAAGAGTCCTCCAAGTCCAATGAGGCGGAACATACCGGCCCAGATGTTTCACATTCCAGGTCACGGTCAATCGACCCCACTTAACCAATGTCATGGTCAAACTTCTCACAATACCAATATGGCGAGCCATGGGCCGTCTAGCTTTCTACCAGGGACGTCACCACCCGTCTTTGGAAGTTCGGTTAACCCCAATATCCATGTAAGTAGCAGAGGTCTACCTGACCTGTGACTCGACTTTAAATATTTCTCAAGATATGACTCTGCGTCGCAGAAAAGGAATGACGGCTCTTGAAGTGGTTAAAAGTTAAATGGGTTGGATGTCTGAATAGTTAGCGTGTGCACGTTGTATCATAAGGCGTGTCATGGAGTCCACTGGCGTGTTGTAAGTGACAAGGAGTTTGGTCGCCTGTCCAACCTCGTGGGTTTTCTCCAGTTGCCTCCCACTGCTAAAGACCCCTACGCACAAGTGAATTATTGAAATGAAATTGTACCATAAGTTAGTCTCAAAATGACTTAGTTTTGTGTCGATTGGATCTCTCTCTCTTCAATTCCCTCACCTATTAAATAGTAAATACCCCTGGGTGCAAACGAATTATTGAAATACCATGTAATCCCACCCTCTCTCTCTTTTTGGCTCTTTATCGAGAAATAAAGTTTAATATTATATTGATTTTCTTCTCTTTTTTTTTAGAAACCAAGGGTTAGTCCCGAGAAATTTGTGAAACCCAGTGGATTCCCGAGTGATAAAACCGAGAAGACATGACAGTTCTAACTTAGTGTTTTTATTCGATGGCATTAACGCGGTGTGTGATTCAGAAATATATATAATTAAATATAAATATATATATAAAAATATACTTTGAGACTATACTTACAGTGTATATCTCCATGGAAACACTGATTGGCATTTAGTCCTCCTAATGTGATGTCTTACATTTCTGTGCTTTCTGTACCACTCGCTGGTAGAACAGTTTGTTATCTAAGTACCGTAACTAAGTACCGTAACCAAGGCTTTCAAGACAAACAGGGAAGCTGTAACTTTCGTTCATTTTTTTTTATTTTTATTTTTTCTTGTGTTCGTTTCGTCCATTAGTGCAAACAGGGAAGAATAACCTGTGCGGCAGAACTTTGTTATGAAAGAAAAATTGGTTTTGTTGGTTTTTTTGGAGTGAAGAATGGTGAAGTTTGGATGAGAGAAACCCAAACCCGAATATCTTTTGATTGACGCCAGCTTTTCTCTCTCGTTATGATTTTTTCTTGTGTTCTATGATTATAAATAATTTCATGTGCTATTTAAAGCTTTTAATATTCTATTCTATTCTATTTATATATTAACTGTTATCGATACCATTCTGTAGGGAAAAACCCAGGAGCAAGCCTGGAAAAAACCCATGAGCAAGCCTGGAAAAAACCCACGGGCAAGTCTGGAAAAAAGGAATAGAGTTGTATCGGACCAATTGTCAGGTACTTGGCTGTCCAAAATACATGTATGCGCTATGAGCACACTTTGTGGATTTGGCGCTATATAAATGGACATATTATTGTTATTATTATGTGCAGAGATTGAATTCAAAATAACAACAAAAAAAACCCAAAGAAAAACAGAATATCTTGGCTAAAGCAATATGGTTAAAATACAGATCTATGTTTCATTTCGTTTTTTTTTATACTTTCGATTTCCTTGACTACATAAAGATCTGGCGGGTTGTAGTGGAAGGTTAGACATTTGATTAACCTTAACCTATCAGCGTTGATGTCAGGCCCCCCCATGGCGGTTCCCGTCGGCAAAAAATCGCTGGTTAGCTATCTCGCATTTTCGCCGGGGAAGAGATTTAGTAGGCCTATGACATATACTCTCAAATTCAGCCGAGAGATAGTATATGTTGGCTGGAAACTCTTAATTTTCCGACACATTCGCCACTTGCATGTCATAGAGGCCTAAATTCACTCTCTCAGCTTCTAATTTTCGTGCTCTCCCGTCCTCCTGCTTACGGCAGTCGGCGATGACCTTCGTTCATTGATTTTTTGTCGTCCGAAATTTATCTCCTAGCCCCCCTATGTCGGCTAAATTTTGGTTTCTGGCTTCGGGCCTGGTTGATGTTTCTTTCTAGTGGGTTAATCCACAGTTCCATGCACCTCAAACCAAAAGCGTGCCTGAACCTTTTCATTGGCGAATCATTCACATCTTCCAGAATACGGATTATATAACAACTCTTGCAGATCCTAGTGTAGTAACGACAACTAAAACGAAATTTTGAACTATAAAATGAAACGAAGTAGATCTGTGTTTTAATGAGGTTATTGCCTACGGCAGTTGTTGTTAGCATTATCAGTTCGTTATTTTAAGCTATAGGAATTCCTTGTAAACTACAAAATTGGGAAAGATATATTTCTACTGAACTAGCAAATTATAGAAATTAATTAAATCATGTGTAAGTCCCAAAATAACCTAGTTTGTGTTGAGTGGACACTCGCTCTCTCTCCCTCTTTCTGTTTTGATAAGTTATCTTTCATAACCAAAAAGCCAACCAATGTCCATTCAGTTAACTAAGAACTCGTAAGAAAGTTGCATCAGCTATTTTGATTGGTCTGCCAATAAACCTAGTCAGACTGGACAATAAATTCAATAAATGAACATATATCGCAACATGTTACTTTTATTGACAATATTGACCATTATAAACACCACAATATATAATTGTTTGACCCCTTACAATATTCTTTAAATATTATTGTTGTACGTGAAAAGGGGTAGGGTCGTCTGTCAAACCTTGTGGGTTTCCCATGGGTCCTCCGGTTTCCTCCTACTGCTAAAGACCCCTACGTGCAAGGGAATTATTGAAATAATAAAAAATTAAACCATGTTATCCCAAAATGACCCATCTCTCTCTTTAAATCTTTATTGTATTTTATTGAAATAAAAGGATTTAAATTGACAACGGGATTGCTAGCTATTCGAGGGCTTTTTCAACCCCCTTTGAGTCTTTTTCATGAAGTACTGTATATTGTAGAATTTGTCAAATATCATGATAGACAATATTGTCGTGATAATTTATATGTGCACCTCAAGAATTCAAATTTTGAATACTCGTCAGAAAAATTTTTTAAAGGGGGAAATCATTTTTAGAATGATGAACTATCACATTGTGATTTAATTTCATTGCTGCAAGGCATTAAATTTTTTTATTAAAAGCTGAAATTTAAACAGAATCATGGTGAATTTATTTTGCCGATATCCCTCATTGTATTTTCCATGCTTATTTCAAAGTTATACATAGGCCTACAGAGCAGGCCTGAAAATAACAGTTTTAGATGTACCTGACAAAATGTCAAGCAATAATGAAATAGTACCTAACATTTTCAACTTATTCCGGACATGTATTAATAATATCGGCAAAAAAGGCAAATCAGTGCCGGACAAAATTACAGGCACCAGAGGTTTTTTGCCTGACAAAGCCTGTATCTGTGCCTGACATTGTCAGTGACAGGTGCCTTGTTTCCAGGCTTGCTGAAGAGCACTCTTCCAACATAATGATGTACAATGTATTTCAGTTATTAAGAATAAAACAAAAGAATTCTTCAAAAATACCAAAGAAAAAATGTTTTTGTGGTGTTCAAGAGTAATATGAATTGGGCTTTAACGTCCTACTGTTCTGCTCTGATTGGGCTAATGAAGACAGGCAAACACCATACAGTGTGTTAAGAGGGAAATTTTGGCAAGATAGGGGCACCTATGGCCTACTCTTATATTAAAATTAAATTCCAAGGGATCTTTTATGTGCATACCAATGTATACTTCTCTGACATCATCCCATCTGAATAACAACTTAGCTGTCCTTGTCAGGCCCTTCGTCCTACACCACTGACAAGGGAAACCACGTCGGAAAATATCGATGAACTTTCTCAGCCAGTGCAGGGATCGAATGTGGGAGGGAAGGAGACAGTAACTGTTCTACTGTTCTGCTCTGGAAGGTTGGTTGTCTTGTTTGTCTGGTTGGTGCAGGAAAGTAAGACCGTAATCCCCATTTCATTTACCGTAAAACTAGATAAAAGAGGGTTGGATGGCCAAATGCGCGCTGTACCATAAGGTCTTGTCATTGAGTCAACTCCTGTGGAATTGATTCCCTGGTTGTATACGATGAGGAGTAGGGTCGCCTGTCGAACCGTGTTTCACCAAAACAACATGGCAATGAGCGAAAGGCCAACGCTCTTTCCTATCTCATAACCAATGGAGCATCTGGTGGTGTCTCTCCACAGCCCCTAACTGCATATCTCCAGGGAGATGGATCTCTAAAGCAAGCAACAACAAGGCTTATTGGTAATTAGAGGAGGCAATCTAAGTCGCTAACTCAATATCATCCAGTCTTCGAAATTGCAAACACAACTTATTATTGGGCAATTTAATCAACACTGATGATTATTTTACTGTATAAAGATCGGCCTTAGATATCAAATATGAATATGAATGAGACTAAACAGGCCTACACAGCAGAATGTAACTGGTGTAGACTGGAATAATCAGATGTCAAAGACTGCCATTTAATTTTGTTGAACATAACATACTGGTACAGTAAAAGCTAAAACTATTGCATGTGAATCAGTTTTATATGTGTAGCAATTGATTGTGTCCATTTTTAGGGATTTAGCCCCTTGTTGAAATGAATTAGGACAGCCTAATGTTAACCGCATTAATCCTTACAGACAATCCTGGAACAGATTAAATTTAGCTGGCTGGGGCCCTTGCATCGAAAGTATAATTATAAGTCATTAAGGGCCAAATCGTCGGTAGGTAGACGAAGTGACGTATCGTCAACGTCGGTAGATAGACGAAGTGACGTATCATCAACAGGTTTACTTCGTCTACCCACCGACAATATGGCCCCAAATTGTTAAATCATAGCCTATAATCATAATATAACAAATTTAGGTAGGCCTACAAAATTTGGGCCCGTGCCGGTGAGCTAAGCCCCTAGGCCTAGACAAGTGTCGCCCACCCCCTTTCAAAATCGAAAATGGCATGCTTATTATTGTATTTTGATTTTGCATCAGGTACGTTTAAATAATAATTTGATCCATAATTGGGATAATAAAATCAAATATTAATGTAAATAATGATGATATTTTTATTTATTGCGTTTTGACGGGGTGTGTTACTGTGTATATCGGTGTATTTGGGTGGATTGAAATCTGTCCACGGTCTAGATCGCAACATATAATCTGTCCAGGATGAAAGAAGGACGCAAATTACGTAATCTTTTATAATTTAATATTACGGTTCACAACTCACGTAGCAAATGCCGCAGAATTCGAAACTTTCAACAACGTGCTGTTACATAGTTTATTAGTTATTCTTACTCTGTTGCTGTCTGCTATCTTTTAGGTCGACCTTTTCCAATCTTTTCAAGTGGAGAGTTCCACAACATTGATCGTGACGTCCGTACATTTTATATAATGTTTACAGATTAATGTAAGTCTTCGCTTGCTTCAATCAGCGGTTATATAGGCTACTAGCTAGCTGTTCCAATGAGAGCTAGATTTCTTCAGAGTGCCAGTTTGAAAGGTGTGGAATGTCTTTTTTTAAGTAGATCTTAGGTACGACCACGGGAACTGGTAGAGCCAGAGGTGCGAAAGTGCAGTAGCGCCGTGACTGGAGTGGGTGTATTTTTATTTTTATGTTTGTATTATTGTAATAGAATTTGTCACCCGTTTTCCACGACTCCCAGCATCTGAATTCGAACATATTGAATGATATTCCTATCATAACCTATTTATATATATATTTAATTATTTATCATGAAAATAATTGAAGGCGGTTGGGATGTCATGATGTATGGCGAGAGAGATGGGATTTAACCTCCACTCGACACAAACTAGGTCATTTCGGGACTAACATATGGTTTAATTTTATTTATTACAATAAATCGCTTTCGCGTAGGGGTCTTCAGCAGTGGGGGGAAACGGGATAAGTGTGCGGATAAGCTGTTTTAATGCTCACGTCCAAACGACTCAATATTTTGAGCTGAAATGTTAAGTCAAGGTAGGCTATATACGTACCATTCTTCTATATTTTGGCGTTTAAATTTCATACATACCCGGACTTTTATGTTTGAAACTCTGTTCTATTCGGGACAGTTCCTTTAAACTAGCTTTGATGGCTTCAGGTTCAGGACGTTTATTTCACTTTATCGACAGATGCATAAGGTATGAACATGCCGGTTCAGGACGTTTATTTCACCTAATCGACAGAAGCATAAGGTATGAACATGCCACATTTCATTAACTTTCTATGTTGGCTTATTATTATCGTGTAAAGTTCCTAGCACCTAAATTTTAGGCCAGCTTCGTGGGGATCTTTCAATAAACAAAGGGTACGCCCATGCTGCATCACAAAACACCCAACCAAGCTTTGGTGGCAAAATGTTTTTTATTTCACAGAATCAAGGGATGAATAAATTACGAGACTGCAAAATACCAGAAACATCTGATTTTGCATTTTTCATATATATTACCCGGTATGCAAAAACATACTAAAAATATTAGGGTTAGTCTCTCTATCTCTCTCTGGCTCTTTCTCTCATTTATATTAAAATAATATAAAAATAATATGTTATGTAGGATAGCGATAGGTTAAAAGTTAAAGGGACAATAATACTCTTGCTGGCTTGACAGGTCCAGAAAAAAAAATTAGCCTTAGTCTAACTACAAGATGTTAAATTATCCATTACAACCTATCTTACTTGTCCAGAGGGTTCGAAAATATGTTTCATTTGAAAGTGCTTACTTAAGGCTTTTCAAACCATGTTACGGCATGTAGTTTAATTTTTCCAATTTTTAAAATTAGGTGTGTTAAGATGAAATTTGTATCATTTTTTAATTGAAATATTGTAAAATAGTACAATTTGTTGACCAAAATAAAGATTGGAACATATTATTCAGTTACAACAAGAGTGTTATTGGGGCTTTAAGGGTGGTGCATGTATATCTAGGCCTTGATACTGCTTGGCTGGACATTAATGTCGACAGTTATACTATTTATTTTAATGTCAGTGCGACACACGGATGTGCATAAATTTAAAATTACATAATTAATGGAATATATGTCAGTTGGTCTGACAGTAAGTAAGTAAATTTATCGCAAAATAACTGTGACACTGACCGGGGTGCAGTATGCCATAATAAATATAGAACAAATTTACGTATGTAACAAAAACACAAATGTACTATAAACCTAGAGAGAGTTTAAAGGACCAATCCCTATAATATTTTGGAGAATAAAACTGCTTAATTTTCTGTTAAAATCCCTTAAAATCCTCTACCTTAAGGCCAAGCAACTAACTCAATTACTGAACGTATGTGATACTCTTTCGAACAACTTAAACCCGTCAGTCTTCATCTGGAAACGGGGACCGGTGTCCCAAGCTGTTTTTTGCGGTGTCCAGATAAAACCAGCCTTTTATTTTATAAAAATAATGTGAAGGTGAAATTTGCCTTGTGTTATCTTATCTAGTACAGCACATTGGTCATTCATTGTATAGACCTTTAAAGGAACAAGAAATGATTATTAGGTGACCAAACGAAAAATTGACACGAAATCTTAAAAGGGTTACGTGTCCGGATAAGCACTTTTGACGTTCACGTCCAAACGACTCAATATTTTGAGCAAAAATTTTAAGACAAGGTAAATACACCATCCCTCTCTTTATATGTAGGCACTTAAATTTCATACATACTCAAACTTTTATTTTTGAGACTCTCAACAAATCAGGATAGTCTCTTCAATGTTTGACATCAGTCTATCATTTAAAGGGACAATAACACTCTTGCTGGCATGACAGGTCCAGAAAAAAAAATAGCCTTATTCTAACTACTAGATTTTTAAGTGTCCTACCTGTTGTGTAAATTATCCATTAAAACCTATCTTACTTGTCTAGAGGGTTCGAAAACATAAAGCTTTTCAAACCATGTTGTTACCGTGTAGTTGAATTTTTCCAATTTTTTAAATTCGATGTGTTAAGATGAAATTGATTTCATCAATTAATTTGAATACTGTAAAATAGTACAATTTGGTTGACCAGAATAAAGATTGGGGCATATTATTCAGTTACAACAAGAGTGGTATTGGGGCTTTAAAAAGGCACTTTGTTCTGCTCCTCTCGATGCAATTCAACTTTCCTTCGCATTAGTCATTAAAGGTTAGAAGACTACTTATCTCCAAGCCATATACGCTCACAACAGGGTTCGAAAAACACAACCGCAAGCCTGAGGTGACCGGCCAACTAATGTTCTGTTTCCAATGGGCTAATGAAGAGGGACATACACCATACAGTGTGCTATGAGGGAAATTTTGCCCGGGTAGCAGCATCTGATATGGAATTCAAACTGCCAAAAAGGAACTCATACATGCATGCCAATGAATACACGTGAGAACTTGGTTTTTCATCCCCTCCAAATAACTAGACTGCTTTTCTTATCTGTCTTGCACCTCTGACAAGGTGAACCACCATGTCTAGTTGTTTGGATAGGACCAAAAATGGGGTCCCATGTACAAATTGAGGTACAGGTAAAATATCCTTTAGCAGTTTGAATTCAACTATCCGGGCAAAATTTCACTCATAGAACAATGACTGGCATGTATGCCCGTCTTCATCTGCCCAGTTGGAGAATAACAGTAGGTGGTTAAATCCAATTTCATTCATCTCTCTCTATGTCTCTCTCTGTCTCTCTCTCTCTGTTCTCTGATGAACATAGTATAATTATTAATCTTTCTCTCTTTCCCTCTCGAGGGTTGGAATGGCCTAGTGGTCTAGAGTGCCGCGCTTGGACCTCTAGCTGGCCGGTCACCTCTGGCTTGCAGCTGTGGTTTCGAGCCCTGGTCTGAGCGTATGTGGCATGGAGATAGGGTGTCTTCTCAACCTCATGGGTTTCCTCTGGGCACTCTGGTTTCCTCCCACTGCTAAAGACCCCTATGCGCAAGCGAATTTTTCAAATAAAATTAAACCATATATTGTTAGTCCCGAAATGACCTAGTTGTGTTGAGTGGACCTAATACCCCATTTCTCTCCCCCTCCCTCTCTCTTTCTCTCTCTCTCTCCCTCTCTCTCATGACTGTAATATTATTTATCTTGAAGACCCCTAAGCACATTCGAATTATTGAAATAAAATTAAACCATATGTTTGTCCCGAAATGACCTAGTTGTGTTGAGTGGACGTAAAACCCCATTTCTCTCTCCCTCTCTCTTTCTCTCTCCATCTCTCTAATGACTGTATTATTATTTATCTTAAAGACCCCTGAGCACATTCAAATTATTGAAGTAAAACTAAACCATAGGTTAGGTCCGAAATGACCTAGTTGTGTTGAGTGGACGTAAAACCCCATTTCTCTCTCTCTCTCTCTTTAATCAGATTGCCATTAGTTATCGTTATTGTACCGTAATTTTTATTTTATTTTCAGTTGGTCATTGTCACCGGCATGTAGTCTCATGACTGTAATATTATTTATCTCTAAATAATTGTGTGTTATGTTTAACAGGTTGATTGTGATGTCTATGAAACTCAATATGAATGGTAACAGGGTATCATGAATGAGGATCAGGTTAACTTGTGATTGAAATATAAGAAACCCGTTGAAGAGTTGCTGCTTAACTTGTGATTGAAATATAAGAAACCGGTTAAAGAGTTGCTGCTTAACTTGTGATTGAAATATAAGAAACCGGTTAAAGAGTTGCTGCTTAACTTGACAAAAAACAAACAGTTCATCTACAATGTGTTGAACGAATTAATTTTTAGTCATGTGTTAATCACATGTAGTGTGTAGTTATAAATAAGGTTATCTTTTCATTGGATTATATTTAAAAGATTGCTTCCTTCCTTGTTGAGTGAGACCCAACGTGAGATCCAAGCTGATCCGTCGTGTTCTTGGAATCTTTCCGGCCTCCAATTTTAGTTTTCGGTAATCTGTTGTGAACACTCTAGAAGATACTGAGACCCATCGTGAGATCCAAGCTGATCCGTCGTGTTCCGGGAATCTTTCCGGCCTCAAATTTTAGTTTTCATTAATCCATCGTGGTCTTGGAATAATGTTGATTATTAAGTGAACACTCTAGAAGACACCGAAACTTCACACACATATTTTACTCCTAGAATTCTGTAACTATGGAAAATAATTTATCTTCTCAATCTGTGATAACCAATCAATAACTAGTTTACAAATCCCAGCAAATTTTGTTCTGAAAAAATTGTGATCAACATTTACGACCATTTATTCCTGCTAGTCTTAGATGCTACTATTCTTGGATTTATTGTGTACCTGTACCTGTGAACCATTTTCAGTTTGAATCAAGAAGTTTCAGCATACAGAGCATCTTTGAGAGAAAGTTTTGCAATTACAGACTTGTGTTTGAGTGTATATTTCATTGTTTTGTTATATCTTCATATAATATGAGGCATTTCTCAGTTTTGCACAAGAATTTTTAAATTTAAACATAGAAAAAAATTTTGTGGTGACATTTCCATGTTCGGAATTGCAGAATTTGAATAACTGTTAATTTCCCATATTTGGAGATTAAGGGACAATATTTTTTTAATAATAATATCGATGGTACAGAATAATGTATTTAGTGTGATATTGTAGTTTATTTTGTGTACCGTACAAACGTCATCTATATAACGAGTCGATTTATTTTTAAAAAATGTCATCACTCAGATCCGATATATTGATTTTCTTGTAGAGGTTTTAAACAGTAAAGATCTGGCGATACATGTAGATCGGATGACAGTTTAATCAGTGGATTCCTCTCGTTGCGTTGTAAATGGAGGATTTTTAAACTTCTTTGTGGAATTTGTGGATTAATTGCAAAACGTGTTTGTGTCAAGATTAAATCTGTGCTGACCGACTTTTAAACACATTAAATCATTTAGCAGCCAAGATATTTTTTTGTGTTGTCCACATAAATAACTTGTGAATTTTTTTTTGCAGTCTTCACTTCAGTGCCATTTGTCAAGATTAGATTTATATTGTACGTTATAGCTGTGTACTGTGTAGACATTAAAATATAGCTTTGACTTAGTAAACAATTAAAGACAAAGTCGTGTGGACTTTTAAATACACAAAGATAGCGACATATTGCTGCTTTCATTGGATAAATCTTGTTGCAGTTTTCCTTTTAATCCCCCAAAACCTGTGACAATTTGTGACATTTCCTCTAAAGTTCATAACCCTTCAAGGTTGCTGAACTCCTCAAAAATATTATATTATGCCAGAAAAACCAGTTACTTTAACATACCGCCAAACTTTACAAATGAGGAGAAACTACATTGGGTAAGTTTATTTATATTTTTTACTTTGTCCTTTGTTTAATTTGGAGTTAACTTCTTTGATGTGGCATTTAGTAATTGAACATAATTAATGCAAGGTACACTTTTGTGGATACACACACAATTACTGAGTTTAATATGAAGTGTCCTTTGTTTAATTTGGAGTTAGAGAGAGGGAGTAATTGGGCTTATCGTCCACTTGACACAAACTAGGTCATTTTGGGACTAACTTATGGTTTTCAAAAAAAAATTATTTCAAAAATTTGCTTGCGCGTAGGGGTCGTTAGCAGTGGGAGGAAACCGGAGTACCCAGAGGAAACCCACGAGGTTGAGAAGGCGCCCCTATCTCCATGTCACATACGCTGACACTAGGGCTCAAAACCACAGAGGTGACCGGCCAGCTAGAGGTCGAACCCCGGCACTCTAGACCACTAGGCCATCCCAACCCCCCTAATTTGCAGTTAACTTCTTTGATTGGCATTAAGTAATGGAACATATTTTATGGATGCACAATTACTGAGTTAAATCTCAATTGACGTTTTCGAGGAGGATATTCTCGTCGTTATCAATCAAATGTTGAAATAATATGAACAGTTTTGTGAATGATTAGATAGACAAACATTCTACATATGAAAAAATAGCAATCAAATACAATTTAAAACTTAAAACACAGGTTTTGATTAGGCAGCCATTTAACTTAATTGCCAAACTTTACAAACTGCAAGAAATAACAAAGGGTATGTTTGTTAATTGTTTAAAATTAACGCTCCCCTTTGCTTCATGATGTCTCAACCTTGTTGGTTTCCTCTGGGTACTCCGGTTTCCTCCCACTGCTAAAGACCCCTACGGGCAAGCGAATTATTGAAATAAATTTTTAAAAACATATGTTAGTCCCGAAATGACCTAGTTGTGTTGAGTGGAGGTTAAACCCCATCTCTCTCTCTCTCTTTATCTCTCTTTCTCTCTCTTTCTCTCTCTCTCTGCTTCATGATGTCTTACTGTGAGACCAAGTGGTTTAGTGTATCAAAAGCTAAACAAGGTCAGTCTGAGGAAGGACCCATTGAGGTATAACAAAAATCACCACATAAGGGCTAGAAGTAACTAGGAAAAAGACACAATTTCCCGGAAAAAATGTGATTTTTGAAATTTTCAAAACTCTGTATAAAACACAAGGTACAATTTTATTGATACACAATTACTGAGTTTGATACTAATTTTTAAGCGACATTTTTGACTAGGATACTCTCGTCTTTTATCAAGGAAATGATACAAAAGATATAAATGTGGGCAAATATATACAGATTATGCAACAAAGATAATAATCAAATCCAATTAAAGCCTAACACCTTTGATTAGGGGGCCATTAACAACTAAACCTGCACGGGGTGCTCTCATCCAGCTCAAAATATTGATTAAGGGGATTAAGGGTTTAGGACTGGGGGATTATGGTCTGTAGCTGAAATATGGTCACCTAATTAGAAATGGATTAACCGTTTAAAAAGTGTCATATGAACTGTGTTTAATAAGTGTCTTGTGAAATGGTAGCTTACTTGCCCATAACGAAATATATATTTTTAATGTTGATGCTCATTTCATAGTGCTATTTAGTTATTTATTTTTTATATTAAATTTTTCCATTTACATTAAACGTGTTAAAATAAACATGTTATACTATAATAAATGTTGAATAAAGTGATTTTGTTTTACTATTAGGTTTAACCTAATGAAATAAACAGTGCCCAATGTGAAACAGACTACAGCTAATCGTTCTTTAGAAATTCCAATTAACACCTTAGTCACGCTAACATGATTATTTAAGTTTTGAGCTGGGTGAGGAAATCGCTTACAGGGATTAAAAGGTGGTGAATGCTATTACCGTATATATAAAGATCAGTGTATTAACACTCTTAAAGCCCCAATACCACTCTTGTTGTAACTGAATAATATGTTCCAATCTTTATTCTGGTCAACAATTTGTACTATTTTACTATATTTCAATTAAAAAATGATACAAATTTCATCTTAACACACCTAATTTTAAAAATTGGAAAAATTCAACTACATGCCGTAACATGGTTTGAAAAGCCTTACGTAAGCACTTTCAAATGCAACTTGGATTTAAACATATTTTCGAGCCCTCTCGACAAGTAAGATAAGTTGTAATGGATAATTTACAATACAGGTAGGACACTTAAATATCTTGTAGTTAGAATAAGACTAATTTTTTTTTCTGGACCTGTCAAGCCAGCGAGAGTGTTATTGTCCCTTTAATGAAAAACCAATTACCCTGAGTTATAGATAAACAGTAATATAAAGAGAAGTGTATATCTATTGTTCTAATATGTATCATATTTGAATATTTTATATACATTATTAATATCTGAAAACTTCTATAGAGGGCAGACAGCTAGCTTATATGACTTAATGTATGTCGGAATGAAGCAAAGTGGCGAATTTTTTCCCTGGACAAATTTTTTAATTTGTATATGTATATACATATATAAGTGAGCAAGATTGATTGCTGTGATGCAGGTGTACATGTATAAAACGCTGGATTCACTTCTGTAGCTTTATACATGGAAATATTATTTTTGTCTTGTTCACTTTCTAATTAAGCTGGAAACACACTTATTTTCATTTTAAACCTTTTTCCATAAAAATAAAAAAAAATGCCAAAAAGTCACATTTTGTTGTAAACCTTTGATAGAATGAATGAATGAATGAATAAATGAATGAAATGGGGTTTAACATCCTACTGTTATGCACTTAACCTGAGCTAATTGAAGACGGGCATACGCCATACAGTGTGCTATGAAGGAAATTTTGCCCGGGCAGTGGCGCTACGGCCTACTCCTATATCGAATTCTAACTGCCAAGGGATCTTTTACGTGCACTCCAATGTGTACACGGGACCTCAGTTTTTCGTCCCATCCGAACGACTAGGCAGCTGTCCTTGTCAGGCCCTCCTTCTGCATCACTGACAAGGGGAAATCACGCCGGAAAAAACCTTTGATAGACGTCGCACTTTCTTAAAAAATTGTTTATTCTTTTATTTATTTATGTTCATTTATTTCTCATCCATTACAGGGGGGCTAGTATGGCCTAGTGGTCTACAGTACCACACTTTGATCCCTAGCTGGCCACCTCTGGCTTGCGGCTGTGGTTTCGAGCCCTGGTGTGAGAGTATGTGGCATGGAGATAGGGGCGCCTTCTCAACCTTGTGGGTTTTCTCTGGGCACTCAAGTTTCCTCCCACTGCTTAAGACACCTACGCGCAAGCGAATTATTGAAATAAAATTAAAAACCATATGTTAGTCCTGAAATGACCTAGTTGTGTTAAGTGGACGTTAAACCCCATTTCTCTCTCTATCTCATCAATTCCAACATAAATTAAGGGTAGCCCTTTAATTTTTAAAAATTTTGTAATATAAGGAACACCCTTATAGGTGTGAATTGAGTCAAATGGCGTGGTTGTAAGTGAGAAATTAATTTTTATTTAAACGAAAGTGACATAGTTGGTTCAACACGCTCACTGGGCTCTATAGTAATCATACAGATTTGGCATAAGTTTACTGCTGTATTGTGTTCAGGCGTCGTCCTTTGGCTGAAAATCTGATCAAATGACCGTGTTTATAATAACATGGTCATTTGATCATACTAATCAGCCATGTGGCTTGAATTGAGACTGAGCGTGCTGCTCAGTGTGAGTGAGTGTTGCCTCTAATCAGATTTCCTTAACTTACCTTTCATCATCCATTTCTAAACTGGATTCACTCTCGGATAAATGACGACATAAATTTTCTCTCCTTTCCATCTCTAACTGAAGTCGTCTCTGAAGGGCGGAGATTTTCCTCGCGAATATTCCTCTCCTCTTGGGGGCTGTTTGTGATCCTAAAGTACAAGTCCATATTTTAGACAGTTAATAACTGTGTTTATTTGAGTGACTGGTTAATCTAAGCTAAATATCACGTGCTTTGGATAGAGATTGGGGCGCGACAGCATGGGCGCTAGTCTGAAGTCGAATTGTATTATTATGGAATTAAACCTGGAAATTTGAACCTAAAAACGTGTGAATAAATGTGTTTTACATGGAAGCCATCCAAAGTCTCCACTACAGGGGCATACTGGGCCATCTTTTCTTCATCTATTCAACAACCATTCGGCCTTCCCCCCCTACCACCTATTCCATTTGTGATTGAAATATTTATCTTGAACTTTGTTTTTCAGTCGGTCTTGTAAGTTGCATTTTGAAGTTGCCCCATTAAAGATAGTTCGGGCGTCACGACAATATCTGTATGATGATACTGGTAACGAGTTTCTTGACTGTATCAGCAATGTGTCACATGGTAAGTACTGAATGAATGAAATGGGGTTTAACGTCCTACGCTTAAGCACCGTACCTGGCCTAATTGAAGACGGGCATACGCCACAGTGTGCAATGAGGGAAATTTTGCCCGGGCAGCGGCGCTACGGCCTACTCTTATATCGAATTCCAACTGCCAAGGGATCTTTTACGTGCACTCCAATTTGTACACGGGACCTCGGTTTTTCGTCCCATCCGAACGACTAGGCAGCTGTCCTTGTCAGGCCCTCCTTCTGCATCACTGACAAGGGGAAATCACGCCGGAAAATCGAGATGAACTTTCTCGGCCAATGCAGGGATCGAACACTCAACCTCCAGGCTAGCGAACCAGCGCCTTATCCACTTAGCCACAGTATCACTGGAAAACTGTGTACAACTTAAAGTTACATTATTCAAGATATAGATAAGAACTAGCCATTCTTGCTATACCAGTTCGAAAGTAGATGATGTAAAATGAAAAATTTGAAAATTTCATTCAAATTACTCTATTGCAAGCGAAGAAATAGGCATTTAAAGATTTGACCGACCTGTGCAATAATTTCAACCACGGTCCTGGTTGATCAAAGCTACGACTCGAAGCGTCTAGCGGCGTCATATTTGATTTACCGCTGAAACGTTTTAATCTGTTTAATATCGGAGCAATCTGATGCCATCCAAAGTTGATTAAGGCCTGGATCAGTTAATTAATGTCTAATTAATACTTTAGAAAACATTTCATGCCCAAATAAAGACCTGCACTAGGCAGATTTAGCTCTTGAATAATGCATGTTTAAACAAGCCTGGAAATAAGGCACCTGTCACTGACAATGTCAGGCACAGATTCAGGCTTTGTCAGACACCAAACCTCTGGTGCCTTTCATTTTGTCAGGCACTGATTTGTCTTTTTTATTGATATTATTAATACATGTCCGGCACTAAGTTGAAAATATCAGGTACTACTACATTAGTGCCTGACATTTTGTCAGGTACATCTAAAACCGTTATTTCCAGTCCTGAACTTAAATCATAATGTTTAATTTTTATTATCAAGTGTCTAATAAACTCTTTTGATAAAGGACTTTCGCCCCGAAACGCGTCCAGGATAAAAAAAAATTCAGTCTTTGTCAATTTTGTTACCTGGGATTTTTTGTTTACTATGATTTATCTACAAGGAATGGTTCCTGTTTCTCCTCGGATGCATCACTGAGATCCACACTTGCTTGCACTCTTCGTGCCCCCCCCCCACTCATTCCCAGTGAGACTAGTCATCAATGTTCAGACCAGCACCTGCAGCAAGCAATGTGATTCCCAATGTAATTTAGTTTCTGATTAGGTTCGGTATCATATAAGTAGGCCTGCTTTTGGAATGAGGTCGCAACCTAGACTCTTGGAGGGACAACACCAAACTACACGTACTAATGCATGCTGTGCCCCCCCCACTCATTCCCAGTGAGGCTGGTCATCAATGTTCAGACCAGCACCTGCAGCAAGCAATGTGATTCCCAATGTAATTAAGTTTCTGATTAGGGTCGGTATCATATAAGTAGGCCTGCTTTTGGAATGAGGTCGCAACCTAGACTCTTGGAGGGACAACACCAAACTACACGTACTAATGCATGCTGTGCCCCCCCCACTCATTCCCAGTGAGGCTGGTCATCAATGTTCAGACCAGCACCTGCAGCAAGCAATGTGATTCCCAATGTAATTTAGTTTCTGATTAGGGTCGGTATCATATAAGTAGGCCTGCTTTTGGAATGAGGTCGCAACCTAGACTCTTGGAGGGACAACACCAAACTACACGTACTAATGCATGCTGTGCCCCCCCCCACTCATTCCCAGTGAGGCTGGTCATCAATGTTCAGACCAGCACCTGCAGCCAGCAATGTGATTCCCAGAATTTAGTTTTCTGATTAGGGTGGGTATCATATAAGTAGGCCTGCTTTTGGAATGAGGTCGCAACCTAGACTCTTGGAGGGACAACACCAAACTACTAATGCATGCGGCACGTTGATGATTACCTTTTGCTCCAATGTTTGCCCCCCCCCCCTCGACAAAATCCTGGATCCGGGCCTGCTCCTGTCTGATAAGAAATCATCCATTACGTCAATCTGTTCCATTCCTTGATAGGCATTTAGCATTGGATTGATGATTATAATACTAGAACACTTATTAACGGTATATTCAAATCAGAAAAAATAAAGATCTATATTTCTTTTTGTTTTTTTATACTTTCGATGGCCTGCACTGCACTACATGAATATCTGATAAGATGTACTCAACCGGCCGTCGTGTCATCGCCTTTTTGGTCTATGACTTTCATACAATGATTAATCAATCACCGTTCCATTGACCTCTTTGTTTACTAAACTAGGTTGGCTTCCCCTTACAGTTACATATAGGGGGATCACGGTGGCTAAGTGGATAAGGCGCTGGTTTGCTAGCCTGGAGGTCGAGTGTTTGATCCCTGCATAAGCCGAGAAAGTTCATCTCGATTTTCCGGCGTGATTTCCCCTTGTCAGTGTTGCAGAAGGAGGGCCTGACAAGGACAGCTGCCTAGTCGTTCGGATGGGACAAAAAACCGAGGTCCTGTGTACACATTGGAGTGCACGTAAAAGACCCCTTGGCAGTTTGAATTCGATATAAGAGTAGGCCGTAGGCAAAATTTCCCCTCATAGCACACTGTATGGCATATGCCCGTCTTCAGTTAGCCCAGGTATTCATTCATTACTAAACTAGGTTGGCTTCCCCTTACAGTTACATATAGGATTCTTTATAATAAAAGATCATTACATTTAATACTCCACTTTATCTAAACGGGGGGGTTGGGATGGCCTAGTGGTCTATAGTGCCGCGCGTCCACTTCTAGCTGGCCGGCCACTTCTGGCTTGCGGCTGTGGTTTCGAGCCCTGGTCTGAGTGCATGTGGCATGGAGATAGGGACGCCTTCTCAACCTCATGGGTTTCTTCCGGGCACTCCGGTTTCCTCC
The DNA here is from genome assembly GCA_917208275.1 of Patella pellucida. NCBI lineage: Eukaryota > Metazoa > Mollusca > Gastropoda > Patellidae > Patella > Patella pellucida. The sequence continues at coordinate 88,545,770 of OU795036.1, read as the reverse complement.
CACTTCTAAAGACCCCTCTACGCGCAAGCTAATTATTGAAATTAAATTAGACCATATGTTAGTCCCAAAATGACCTAGTTGTGTATATTTAACTTTTCAACTGTATTCTTAGATCTTATTTTGTGTAATTACATGTATAGTATCCTTCCAATTTACATGTATATTGTTAGCATGTGCACGCTGTACATAAAGCCTGTCATTGAGTCAACTGGCAGGGGTTTTTCTCCAGGCCCTCCAGTTTCCTCCCACTGCTAAAAGACCCCTAACGCAAGCGAATTATTGAAATAAAACTAAACCATATGTTAGTCCCGAAATGACCTAGTTTGTGTCAAGTTGATGTTAAACCCCATTTTCTCTTTCTCTAAACAGATTGCCATTAATTATCGTTATTGTACTGTAATTTTTATTTTATTTTCAGTTGGTCATTGTCACCCGCATGTTGTCAGTGCTGGACAAACACAAATGGCCATGTTGACGACATGTGCTGGATTTTTAAATGACCAAATGGCCGAATATGCGAAACGTCTGATCAGCACACTTCCTGATAAACTCTGTGTCTGCTTCTTCGTAAATTCAGGGTAAGTCGAACTAGTATTCTCTGGGATTTATTTAAAAAATGTTATGCTAGAGCTAAATCTGCAGTCCTTCAGGTTTATAAAATTGTGTGGGAGCCATTAATAGCTCCTGTCTCCTGATACCTTAAATATATGCAGTGTAAAGGTAAACAAAAACTGAAAGTAGTTTATTAATCTCAATATTTAGGAGAGCGATTTAGTTAATCTGCAGGAGTCTTTAATGACTCCTTTGAAGGAGAAGCTGACATGCGTCGAGAGGAGCAGGAGCAGAAGCTCCCCTTAAACGTCAAGGACTATTGCAGGTCTTTCTTTAGGCCTGAAATGTTATCTTATTTATTGATTAGACATTTATTACCGGTAACTTATCCAGACCATAATCAACTCTCTATGTCAACGCTAGCATGCGATATATACTGGATTACAATCCAATTTGCTGCTCAACTTTCATTGATGATTTTATTATGAAATGGATAATCAAGACTAAGAGTATATATTTTTATTATCGTACTGACTTTAGTAATGATGATCAAGGCTTGGCTACAAATTCAATCCCTGAATTCTTTGTTCCCACTAGGCCACTTTGACTGAAATTATCAACAAATTCTCTTTACATTTAACTATTATAGTGAGAACTGCCAGATGATTTAATCTTCCATGATGTATCTTTAAAAAGTGTTAAATTACAGATGTGATGTTGGCGTACCATTATTTAAAATAATCGTACAGGCAACTTGCCGATCGTACCTTTTGAAATATTAGACTAGCGTGACGTATTTCACTGTAATTGCAGAGTGTCTGTATTTTAAGTCGTTTAATGGCCTTGAGCTCAAGACATTGCATGATATAGTGTAAAACACTCGGACCTCACAGTCCTCATGTCATTATAATATATTACTTAATATCTCGCTCTCAACAGTTAAACAACACTTGCATGTTGGCAAACCATTATGTGTGGTTTAATGGTCGAGAGCGAGATATTAAGTAATATATTGTAACAACAAGAGGACGGTGAGGTCCGTGTCTTTTTACAGTATATTACGCAATGTCTTAAGCTCGAGAGCATTAAACAACTTAAAATACAGACACTCCGCACGGGAGTTAACAGTAAAATACGTCATCTCGTTAATGTATGATCGGCAAGAGTTGCCCATACGATTATTTGAAATGATGGTACGCCAAAATAAAAGGGAGACATCACATCTGTTTTTAATATCTAATATTTGACTCCTGTGTAAAATAGGTTGTTTAATAATTTCCAGCAAGACTTTGCATAATAATCCTTGCGATGTTTTCAAAGAAGGTTATTAATAATCAGTGTGGGTTCTCGGGAATGTATTTAAACAATCTGTTGCCAGTTGCTCAAAGCTCTGTTATCTTTTAACGACCCGTTAACTTTAACGGAGAGAAAGATTGTTGCTGGAAATAAAGGCCCCAAACATTCTGTGGTGCAAATTTTTACTACAGATTTATGCTAATATTTCTAAAGGAAAAAAGAAAGTATTCTATAGTGTTTTCTGTAGTAAATTTAACGCAAACAACACATTACCAAGATATGTCCGTTAGAGTTTAACAGATCGTTAAAATAACTTAGTTTTGAGCAACCGACCTCTGATTAAAATACAAATCTATATTTTGTTCTGTTTTTTTATACGTTCAATGGCCTCTACTAGTACTACAATGTGAAGGTCTGACCGTTTGTATAGGGTTATTTAAATGAGTTATTAATATTTAAGTCTGGATATAAATACATCGTGGGATGTATTTAAAGAGAGTTTTTAATATTTAACTTGGGTTTTTATTACCCCATGGGATGTATTTAAAGAGTGTTATTAATATTAAAGTTGGGTTATTAATACTCCATGGGATGTATTTAAAGAGGGTTATTAATATTTAAGTTGGGTTATTATTTCGTCATGGGATGTATTTAAAGAGTGTTATTATTATTTAAGTTGGGTTATTAATACTCCATGGGATGTATTTAAAGAGAGTTATTAATATCTAAGTTGGGTTATTATTTCTTCATGGGATGTATTTAAAGAGGGTTATTATTATTTAAGTTGGGTTATTATTTCGTCATGGGATGTATTTAAAGAGTGTTATTATTATTTAAGTTGGGTTTTTATTACTCCATTGGATGTATTTAGAGAGAGTTATTAATATTTAAGTTGGGTTATTATTACATGGGATGTATTTAAAGAGTTATTAATATTTAGGAGGGTAATTATTACATGGGATGTATTTAAAGAGAGTTATTAATATCTAAGTTGGGTTATTAATACTCCATGGGATGTATTTAAAGAGGGTTATTATTATTTAAGTTGAGTTATTATTTCGTCATGGGATGTATTTAAAGAGTGTTATTATTATTTAAGTTGGGTTTTTATTACTCCATTGGATGTATTTAAAGAGTTATTAATATTTAGGAGGGTAATTATTACATGGGATGTATTTAAAGAGTTATTAATATTAAAGAGGGTTATTAAAATTTTGTGGGAGATATTTAGAGAGGGTAACCAACACCTAAAACAGATATAATATTTTTTTGTTTTAATCAATATATGAAGTAATTTTACTTTTGATTATTTTTAGATCGGAAGCGAATGATTTGAGTTTACGTTTAGCAAGGTCATATACAAAAAGAGAGGATATAATTGTGCTAGAAAAGTAAGTAGCTTTCAATTATTCTTGAAAAATTTTGAAAGTTATGGTGTATGCCCCTCTTCATTAGCTTGTACGAAAAAGGTGGAGACATTAATCCTAAATTTTTGTGATATTCATAGCCATTTCGGGGGGATGGCGGGCCGAATGGTTAGCACATGCATGCTGTATCATAAGGTCGATCATTGAGTCAACTGAAGTGGTTTTGAATCCCCGGTTGCAATCGTGGGTTTTCTCTGGGTCGTCCGGTTTCTTCCCACTGCTAATTCAATTACCCCTACGCGCCAGCGAATTATTGAAATAAAATTAAACCACATGTTAGTCCCGAAATGACCTAGTTGTGTTGAGTGGACGTTAAAACCCAATTCTCTCTCTCCCTCTTGCCTAACTTGGGGATTATAAACACCTGATCTGACCTACTGTCTTCATGGTATTTATTATAACAATTAGTTATTGGTTTCAAAAATACTAGCAGACACAGATCTGTTCAAATCTATTAATAATCATTATCCATCCCAGCTGTGTTCACCATAAAGATTAGATGCGTCCAACAGGGTTAGATAATATTTCTGCAATTAATATCCAGCTTATTTATACAGTCGGATTATGGTGTTCGATAAATGAATTAATGAATGAATGAATGAAATGAGGTTTAACGTCCTACTATTATGCACTTAACCTGAGCTAATGGAAGACAGGGTGTTCGATAAAGGGAGGTTGGATGGCCAAATGGTTAGCATGTGTGTGTCCGCAATATATCAGATCATAAGGTCTGTCATTGAGTCAACTTGCGTGGTTTCTATTTCTCGGTTGTACGTGACAAGGAGTAGGCTCGCCTGTCCAACCTCATAGCTTTTCTCCAGTTTCCTCTAAATTTGTGGGTTTTCCCTGGGTCCTGCGGTACTCTCCAACTGCTAATATGACACCTACGCCTATGGAAATAAAATTGAACTATATGTTAGTCCTGAAATGACCTAGTTTGTGTCGAGTGAACATTAAACCCCATTTCTTCTCCCACTGCTAAAGACCCCTACGCGCAAAAGAATTATGGAAATAAAATTGAAACATATGTTAGTCCTGAAATGACCTAGTTTATGTCGAGTGGATGTTAAACCCTAATTCTGTCTCTGTGTGTTCGATAAGTATCTGAACTTTAACAATAAATATTATAGACAACAAATACAAGATCAAATGAAAGTTATCTGTGAATAAATTCTGATAGTTGGCGCCAGTTGGCGGTGTTGACTTGAATTGAAGACATACCTAACAACGATCAATATATAGGATCATTAAAAAACATGATAAATCAATTGTTAACTGTTATGCCATAGATTCTGTATGAAAATAGAAAACCAATTGATTAGGCTCTGATGGGTTTTCAGACGAAACCATAGCAAAACAAGATCATAGTTAAAGATACATTATGTATGACGATTTCATAGTTAAAGATACATTATGTAAGATTTAGATAAAAAGGTGACCGTTCTCGCTGACGCTATAATAGTTCAAAAAAAGATAATGAGAGAGAGAGAGAATTGGGGTTTAACATCCACTCAACACGACTAGGTCATTTCGGGACTAACATTTGGTTTAATTTTTTACAATAATTCTGTTGTGCCTATAGAGGTATTTAGCAGTGGGAGGAATCCGGAGTTACCGAACGAAACCCACGAGGTTGAAACCACAGCCGCAAGCCAGAGGTGGCCGACCAGCTAGAGGTCGAAGCGCGACACTCTAGATCACTAGGCCATCCCACCCCCCCAAAAACGATAATGAAAAGGGATAATATACTGAAAATGTAAAGATACATTAGGTATGACTAGTTCATAGTTAAAGATATATTAGGTATGACTAGTTCATAGTTAAAGATACATTAGGTATGACTAGTTCATAGTTTAAGATATATTAAATGTGTAATGATTTTATAGTTAAAGATATGTTACATGTATGTATCATTTAGATAAAGAGCTGACAGTTCTCCCTATAATAGTTTAATAAAAGATAATGAAAAGGGAATGTATTGAAAAATTTAGTTGATTTGCTTTATTCTTAGCCAAGTTATGATTGTCATTGCTATCGTTTAAAGAATTGTTATCTTGATTATCCATTATTTGATTAAATCATTAACGACATTTGAGGCCCTCAGACAATCAATAAATTTTTAGGGGGTCCATACAAGGTAAGCTCTGCTTCTACGTCTCTCGAGGAAGACCGGTGCCACTGTCTGTAAACCCGAAATTTTTTCAGGCATTTCGGCTTCTGCCCCCCTAACTGTCATTAGATTATCAATGTTCTGGAATATTCGTAGGCCCTATTGTTTGGCTAGGGCTGTAAGCACGTTCATTGAACCTCCTTGAGTCTCTAGTCCACTCTGGGGGAGAAGAGCAGGGGGTCTGACATAAGAAGCCCTCCCCCTTCCTCTGTCACGTGTTCCCTGGCATTCTCTAAGGCATCGCCACGCCCACCCGGAATAGCTACAGGAATATCATTATTATCTGTGCATACTGTCAGCGCTAGTAGTATAGCCTAGTCAGTAAGATCACGGTCAGATTCGCTCTCAAATTCACTTTCAGAGTCGTGACCATCGCCTAGCATACTCTCTACACACACTTAAAATCTCACCAATTACGTCACCAAGAGTTTTCATCCATTTTGACGCTACAATTCCGGCAAAATAACTGTCCACAAGTCACAGAAAGCCGAAAAGATGGCAGTAGATCGTCTGGCGAAAGTTAAGATGTAAACACGGCCGCTGATTGGTCGAAAAGCAGGTCGAATTATGACGTGTTAAAAAGCGGAATCCCCAGGCCGGGAGTTGTGTGTCAAATACGTCCAAGCCTGAAAACCGGCCTGCAGAGTTCTAAGAGTTAAAGACAGGAGGCTAGAATGCAGTAAAAGCATCAATCAACATTGACGCCAATTGAGTGTCGATATATTTTAGGCAATATTATATAATTGTATACCTGTGTAAAAGAGCTTTAATCGAGGGTCCTATATTGATTGTTTATCTAGACTTAATTAACTAAGATTAATGGTGACGACAACTAAACGCGAAATAATCGGTCGGGAGATTGAACAGCCACTGTCATGTCTATACATGTCTATACATAGTAACACCAAACTCGACAAGTGATTTCGTAAAAACTCGTTATTTATCATCAAAGTCTGGCCCTCCCAAGAAAAAAAAAGAATTTGCCTACTGGTACCTACATGTACCTACCCATACCTAATCATCATGAGTCGGGTTTGGGCAAACTGAAATATTTCTAACCCCGGCCTAAGATTTATTGTATCCACTAGAGTGTGTAAAAAGTTGTTGTGACATATGACATGATTATGAGATGGCGTTACTTTCCAGGATAAATTAGAATATAGGTTGACATGTACAGTGGCGAATCCAGCCCCCCCCCCCCCCCACCCCCATAAATGACAGTATAAAAAATTCCCTACTATTCTGTTTCTATGAAATGTCTACAACTTGTCATCACGTTTTTTAAACAAAAAAACTTTCGTTCAGTCGAGAGGCCGACCGCTTTTGAATTTATGGCAGGATAAACCTCAACTACGACTTTTTGCGTCTGCGTGATCGGCTCATCACTCTGTATACTGTATATGGGTGTATACCTAGATATACGGCAAGGTCATATAATGTGCAGTGGCACAGACTGATTGCCCAGCCAGTGATCGGCTCATCACTCTGTATACTGTATATGGGTGTATATAATAAAAGAACAATGTTTTGCTTTTATCTCGATGATGAAGATTTAGCTGGTCGGATAGCCGTGGTGAATGAGAGGCGGCTTCTCACCAATGCAACAAGGGTTCAATCCCAGCTCAGGGCAAGAACTTTATCGTTGTAAGTGAGAGGGATATTCGCTCTCCCGTCCGATCAGGGAGGTTTCCCCCCCCGAGTTCTTCGGTTTCTTCCTGCAGTAATGATCGAAATCATTCGCACGATCTGTGCCAAGGGCCAAATTGAAAAAAAGCCTTAGGCTTAATTTGCTACCCTTGTAAAATGACAAGATTATTATTATTATTATAAGATTAATAAATAACTAAAAAATGTAAAGAACATGTTGTACTTTTAGTGTTATACTATCTCGATGATGAAGATTAATAATTAACTAAAAAATGTAAAGAACATGTTGTGCTTTTAGTGTTATACTATGTCTGTCTATCTTTCGCATGTTCTTCGTAAAAATTGGTGTAGACCTACCTGAATGAATGAAATGGGGGTTTAACGTCCTACTATTATGCAGCTAACCTGGGCTAATGGAAGACAGGCATACGCCATCAGTGTGCTATGAGGGAAATATTCTCGGGGGGAGCACCCCTGGACCCCTCAATCACAGGGGGAGAGAACCCCCTTGGGACCCCCTAACAGGATTGGACATGTACACTATATACAACTAGCGGCAGTTTTTCTTTGATATGCATAGCTGTTATATCTCATAACAGCTTGTCATGACATCATCATGGGTTGATATTATGTTCATATCAACTGCTGATGACGTCATGACAGGTTGATATTTCATATCAACTGCTAATGTTGCCATCTCAGATCAATATATTAGGCTCATAGTCATATCAACCGCTGAGGACGTTGATGAGCGATGAAGGGTAGAGAGAGACCACAACCCTTGTGTTAAGCCAATCGCCCTCCCCCCCCTTTCCATATGTGTCTAGAAGCTAAAAGTGGAGATAGTGAGATAGCTCAATTGTGATACATGTGGCTGGTAGCAGGAACTGGGGTCTCTCTCTCTCTCTCTCTCTATCTCTCTCTCTCTCTCTCTCTCTCTCTCTCTCTCTCTCCATCTCTCTCTCTCTCTAACATATCCTATACCTAATCATTCTATTTATCTTTTTTTCAGTGCTTATCATGGTAACCTAGGAAACCTCATTGAGGTCAGTCCATTAAAATACAAAAAGTTGAACATGAAGAAAAAGGACTGGGTCCATATAGTAAGTTTAAAATATTGGTTCATGTGTCAGTCGGTCCTTTTGTTGTCAGAGATGCAGAAGGAGGGCCTGACAAGAACAGCTGCCTAGTCGTTCGGATGGGACGAAAAACCGAGGTCCCGTGTACACATTGGAGTGCACGTAAACGATCCCTTGGCAGTTGGAATTCGATTTAAGAGTAGGCCGTAGCGCCGCTGCCCGGGCAAAATTTCCCTCATAGCACACTGTATGGCGTATGCCCGTCTTCAATTAGCTCAGGTTAAGTGCATAACAGTAGGATGTTAAACCCAATTTCATTCATTCATTCAACATGTGAACACTTATTTCATATTTGTTTATTTCGTACAATGTCTTGTCTGCAGGTTTATCTTGGAAGACTGAATGGTTAGCATGCGCCCGCTGTATCATAAAGCCTGTCATTGAGTAATCAACTGGTTTCGAATCCCTGGTTGTACGTGGCAAGGAGTAGGGTCGCCTGTCCAACCTCGTGGGTTTTCTCCAGTTCCTCCGGTTTCCTACCACTGCTAAAGAACGCTACGAGCAAGCGAATTATTGAAATAGAATTAAGCCATATGTTAGTTAATTAACGTATACAGACCTTAATCAATGTCAATGCTAGCCTGTGATATTTACTGGATTAGGATAGATACCATGTGCTGTTCAACTTTCATTCATGATTTAATCATGAAATGGATAATCAATCGCCAAATTCTCTATTCAGGGTGGATTGTTTTTACATTAACTAGTTTTGAACTATTATAGTGAGCACTGCCAGCTCTTTATCTAATTTCCCATAATGCATCTTTAATATTTTAGGCTTCTTGTCCTGATACGTACCGAGGGAAATATCGCGAAGGTGAAGTGTCAAATCCTAGTCTCTCATACTCCAACGAAGTTAAACAAATTATAGAGGAAGTGCAGGACAAAGGTAGAGGGGTAAGTACTCCTTTAATTTATGTAGGATAAAGGTAGAGCGAGTGGGTGCTCCTTTAATATAGGTAAGATAATGGTAGAGGGAGGGGGTACTCCTTTAATATAGGTAAGATCAAGGTAGAGTGGGTGAGTACTCCTTTAATTTATGTAGGTAGAGCGAGTGGGTGCTCCTTTAATATAGGTAAGATCAAGGTGGAGGGAGTGGGTGCTCCTTTAATATAGGTAAGATCAAGGTGGAGGGAGTGGGTGCTCCTTTAATATAGGTAAGATCAAGGTAGAGGGAGTGGGTGCTCCTTTAATATAGGTAAGATCAAGGTAGAGAGAGTGGGTGCTCCTTTAATATAGGTAAGATAAAGGTAGAGGGATTGGGTGCTCCTTTAATATAGGTAAGATCAGGGGGGAGTGGGTGCTCCTTTAATATAGGTAAGATCAAGGTAGAGGGAGTGGGTGCTCCTTTAATATAGGTAAGACCAAGGTAGAGAGAGTGGGTGCTCCTTTAATATAGGTAAGATAAAGGTAGAGCAAGTGGGTGCTCCTTTAATATATGTAGGATAAAGGTAGAGGGAGTGGGTGCTCCTTTAATATAGGTGGGATCAAGGTAGAGGGAGGGGGTGCTCCTTTAATATAGGTGGGATCAAGGTAGAGGGATTGGGTACTCCTTTAATATAGGTAAGATCAAGGTAGAGGGATTGGGTACTCCTTTAATATAGGTAAGATCAAGGTAGAGTGGGTGCTTCTTTAATATAGGTAAGATCAAGGTAGAGCGGGTGGGTACTCCTTTAATATATGTAAGATAAAGGTAGAGGGAGTAGAGGGTTTTGGGTTCCCCCAGTTAAAACAAGGGGGTTAGGTACTCCCATAAGAAACAGGGTAGAGAGGTACAGGGGGTGGGTAGCCCCAGTAGAAACAAGGTAGAGAGGTACAGGGGGAGGGTAACCCAGGAGAAACAGGTTAGAGAGGTACAGGGGGTGGGGTACCCCAGTAGAAACAGGGTAGAGGGGGTTGGGTACCCCTAGTAGAAACAAGATAAAGAGGTACATGGGGTGGGTACCCCAGTAAAAACAAGGTAGAGAGGTACAGGGGGTGGGTACCCCTGTAGAAACAGGTTAGAGACGTACAGAGGGTCGGGTACCCCAGTAGAAACAAGATAGAGACGTACAGGGGTAGGGTACCCCTGTAGAAACAGGTTAGAGAGGTACAGGGGGTGGGGTACTCCAGTAGAAACAAGGTTAGAGAGGTACAGGGGGTGGGGTACCCCAGTAGAAACAAGGTTAGAGAGGTACATGGGGAGGGGGGTACCCCAGTAGAAACAGGGTAGAGAGGTGCAGGGGGTGGGGTACCCCAGTAGAAACAAGGTACAGGGGGGTGGGTACCCCCAGTAGATACAAGGTAGAGACGTACAGGGGGGGGGGGGGGGGACCCCAGTAGAAACAGGATAGAGAGGTACAAGGGGGGGGGGTACCCCAGTAGAAACAGGATAGAGAGGTGGGTACTACATTAGAGGAGTTTAGTTTTAACCACAAAAATTAATACAGTTTCTCTATATTTTTGTTTTTTTAATTAGATAGCAGGGTTTATGTGTGAACCTCTGATGTCAGCCAGTGGAATCATCACTTTCCCTAAAAATTATCTCAAAAATGTCTACAGGTATGTTGTTTTACAATTTGACGTGAAGGGCCAGAGTCCCTGCTACTAGCAACATGTATCAAAATTTGATCTGAATGACCAGAGACCCTGCTAGCAACCATGTGCATCCCAGTTTTATCTGAATGACCCCAGTTAATAATAATAATAATAATGACTTTATTTTCTGAGGGAACATATTTAGTACATGAGCTCTAATTTTCAACATGTCCCTCCTACTCTATAAAACTAGCAACTACACAGTCATAATATTTACAAGGTGCATATATATCATAATTATATAAGCTTACAATAAAGAACTATCAAACAAACAAACAATAAAAAAAGAGAAAGGGCAAATAAACATACATTCAGAGGAACAGTAATTAGCAAGGGTTCAAAGATTTAACATATTTTACTAACCCCTTTTTTAAGATAAAATCTGAAGACACGCGTTTCGCAGTTTGAGGTAGTGTATTCCAAAATACAGAGGCGGTATATTGGAATGTTCTGGTCATTGCCTTTTTGTTACTTTTTGGAATTGCTAATTTAAGTTGACTTTCTGATCTCAATGTCATGGTAGTATCAGTCAATTTAGAATTTTCACCGAATGTGTTATATGAATATGATGGTAATTTGTCTCTTAGAATTTTGAAGGTGAGCATTCCTTGGTTGTATTGAATGCGTTGGTAGATTGTAAGCCAATTTAGAGACCCAATCAAAGGTGCCGAATGTGAATCAGGTTTTTCATCCAAAATGCTGATTGCCGCACGCTTTTGAAGTTTATACAAGACCTCTAGTTTGCCTTTATTGGCATTACCCCAAACTGCGGAACAGTAATCTAAGTATGGTAAAATATAGCCGTTGAAAAATAAAATTCTAAGATGGTGTGGTAAATAACGTTTTAACTTTGTCAGGAGGTAGATTTTGGAGGATATGATTTTGGAAATTTTGTTAATTTGGAGATTCCAATCTAAATTTTGGTCAACAGTAAGTCCTAATAACACTGCTTCAGATACATTTTGTAATGATTCTCCATTAATCTTTAGTGATAAGCAGTTTGTGTTTGATTGGTGTTTTGAAGCTATTAGCATGGTTTTGTTTTTTTTAGCATTAATTACCATACCATTATCATTACACCAATTAAATACATTTAGTATATCCTCTTGAAGGGCAATCTCTATATTAGCTAGCTTGTTGCTAGAAAAGTGAAGGGTGCTGTCATCAGCAAAAAGATCAGTATGGCATTTACGGACATGAAGTGGGAGATCGTTTATAAAAATCAAGAAAAGTAATGGACCAATATTGGATCCCTGTGGGACCCCACATTTCACATCGGTAACAGTTGAATAACATGCCCCTAAGACTATTTGTTGCTTTCGAAATTCAAGATAGAATGAAATAAGTTCATGCGATTTTAAGTCAAATTTGTATAATTTTAATTTTTGGAGGATTAATCCATGGTCTATAAGATCAAAAGCCTTACTAAGATCGAGATAAACAACACCGGTCATATTACTTGAATCCATTTTTTTTCAGCCAGATATCTGTAATTCTCAATAAGGCTGTTGAACATGAATGATTTTTTCTAAAACCAGATTGAAATTCATAAAATAGTTTGTATTTTTCAAAATATTCTGTAATTTGAGAACTAATGTGTTTTTTAAATATTTTCTACCAGCCACATGGATCACAATTGAGCTATCTCACTATCTCCACTTTTAGCTTTTAGACACATATGGAAAGGCGGGGGTGGGGGGTGGGTGGGGGGTGGGTGGGGGGGCGATTGGTTTAACACAAGGGTTGTGGTCTCTCTCTTCCCTTCATCGCTCAGATACATGTAATAGTAAAAGATAGAGTGGTCATAGGTTTTCTCCTAATATCTGAGCCATCGAGGGTTGTATGTATATGCTCTGACTCCCTAACTAAAGCCCCCAAAAATATCTAGTCCTTTGGATGTCATTAAAAAAAAGACTAATTCCCTTGTTGAAGCAAATGGTGTATGCAAATGAAATGAAGTAGGGTTTAACGTAGTACTGTTCTGCTCATACTGGGCTAATGAAAGCAGACATTCGCCATATAGTGTGCTATAAGTTAAACTTTGGACAGCGGCGCTACTCTTATATCAAATTCTAACTGCCATGGAATCTATTACATGCACGCCATGCAGTTTTTTTGTCCCATCTGTATCACTAAACAGCTGTCTTGGACAAGGGATAACCAAGCTGGGAGCAAACCTGTGACCTCCATTCTAGCTGGGGGGTTGGGATGGCCTAGTGGTCTAGAGTGCCGCGCTTGGACCTCTAGCTGGCCAGCCGCCTCTGGCTTGCGGCTGTGGTTTTGAGCCGTGGTGTGAGCGTATGTTGCATGGAGAAAGGGGCGCCTTCTCAACCTCGGGGGTTTCCTTAAAAAAAAACAACATATGTTAGTCCTAAAATGACCTAGCTGTGTTGAGTGGACGTTAAACCCCATTTCTCTCTCTCTCTCTCTCTCTCCTTTCTAGCAGGCAAGTGTCTTTCCCACTTAGCCACTGTGGCTCCTGGATTAGGTATTCCCATCTTCACTAGCCCAGCTGGTGCAAAGAAGTAAAACATTAAACCTCAATTCATTTATTTCTAGAAGTAGGTCGGTCGACCCTTTCCGGAAAACTAGAATGCGAGAGGAGTTATATCAGACAAACGTCACTGAATGATATTTCTATCCTCATGATACCAGATTACTAAGTCTTCAGTTTGATCTGTCACTGTGTTAATTATAGAAAACTGTCAACAAATTAAAGGTTTATAAGGCTTCCTACTGTGGACAGACAGAGAGGAGCAATGTAAATCTGTCACTGTGTTAATTATAGAAAACTGTCAACAATTAAAGGTTTATAAGGCTTCCTACTGTGGACAGAGAAGAGCAATGTAAATCTGTCGATATTTTTATCCGGAATAAAAGATAGAGTTAAGATAAAGATCCAACCTTGCCTGGACTAGTACTACTGGGTACTATTTGTATCATGATTTATGACCTGGGGTCGGTTGCTCAAAGCTCCGTTATCTTTTAACAATCTGTTAATTTTAACGGAGAGAAAGATTGTTGCTGGAAATAAAGGCCCTGAACATTCTGTGGTGATTTATGACCTGGGGTCAGTTGCTCAAGCTCCGTTATCTTTTAACAATCTGTTAACTTTAACAAAGAGAAAGATTGTTGCTGGAAAAAAGGGCCCTGAACATTCTGTGGTGCAAATTTTTCCTACAGATTTATGTTAATATTTCTAAAGGAAAAAAATAAATTATTCTATAGTGTTTATTGTAGTAAATTTAACTAACAACACGTAACCAAGATGTGTCCGTTTAGGGGTTTAACGATCGTTAAAATAACTTAGTTTTGAGCAAGCCCCAGATCAATATATACCAAGACAACAACAAGATAAATCAACAATTGATATTTTTAGTCCTGCCGTTGTCAAAGAAATAAAATTCCTTTGAGTTGCTTCTAAATTCCATTTTAGCATCCCTGAGATAATTCATAATAATAATTTTATTACCGACCACCAACATGGCTCTTTCTTTTATCCTGGGGATGGGGATTATATTTGAATTAAAAATATTCTTTCATCTCATTCCTCCCATCTTCATTAGCCCAGTTGGAGCAGAACAGTAGGATGTTAAACCCATTTCATGCTTTTTCATCTCACTGCTAGGTTTCATAAGATGGGATGATTATTTGTTCTTTCCTGGGACTATTCTTAAAATACCACAATCCAATTACGATAAATTGTAGTTACTTCATTTACTTGATAAAGACGAGAGAATCATAATCATTAATATAAAGTAATTAAGTCGGCCTCGCCTTGTGAATAGATCGAATTTCCTGATGAGCACGACATATTAAATGGACATATTATTATTTATTATGATGTAAAAGAAAGCCCTAATATCTCAGTTTTTAAGTCAAGATTGAAAACACACTTCTTCAATTAAACTTGCATATCGTTTTTAAGGCAAAAACAGGTTAGACTTTTGTATGTATTCCGTGATAATATTTTGTCCCTATATTAATTTTTTGATTTTTTGTAACCTTCGATTTAGTTTGTGGAGATTAAATATCTCTCTCTCTCTCTCTCTCTCTTTCTCTCTCTCTCTGATAAAAATAATGCAGTGTAAAATGTGTTCCCCCTCTCTCTCTCTCTCTCTCTCTCTCTCTATTTCTCTCTCTCTATTTCTCTCTCTCTCCCTCTCCCTCTCTTTCTCTCTCTCTCTCTCTGATAAAAATAATGCAGTGTAAAATGTGCTCCCCCTCTCTCTCTCTCTCTATTTCTCTCTCTCTCTCTTATCAGAAATGTCTCTTAGTCTTAGTAATAAACTCTAATTATGATAAAGACTATAAAGATAATAACTAGAGATGTTGCTCATTAACAAGCAGTAATTGTATTCTATAATAAGATCTTCGTGTAGTGGCGGCCATAGAAAGCATGATAAAAATATTGATCTGTATCTTAATCAGATCGAAAGACTATCCAACTTATATATGCAGGAAGAATGATAGCCGATCTGCACTGAAATTCCTCAAGAAAATGTGTTTATGTCAGCCCGGGGCGGGAATCACTCTTCTGCCTCAGATATTATAAAAATCGCACGTTGTATCATTAGGTCTGTCAATTAGCAATCGTCAGCAGATGACACAATTTAACCATTATCAGGTCAAAGCATCGAACAGTCATAATTTTGCTCAGAATAAAGTAATTGGAATAAAATTTTTGATTATATTCATGTTTCTTTATCTATTTTTAAACTTTTACAGAGAGAACGGCCAGCTCTTTTTCTAACTAAATCTCCCATTCATATAATTATATTTTTGTCCGCCAGCTTAATTAGTGACTTGTGTGAGTGTTTTCAGGTCTAATTTTAAATTCAGGGATTATGGGAGATAAGATAGGTAAAAACTAGGCAATGTAAAGGGAACTTGGTGCACTCTGAACTGAGAATTTAGCGATTCAATTTTAGGCCTAGCCTCAACCATCATTACTAAAGACAGTACGATGAAAAACATTTATCCATCATCGATTGTTGGATTTAATCATCAATGAGCGCTGAGCAGCAGATCGAATTCCTATCCAGTAAATATTGCAGGCTGATTATGGTCTGGAATGAATGAATGAATGAAATAGGGGTTTAACGTCCTACGCTTAAGCACCTTACCTGGGCCAATTGAAGACGGGCATACGCCATACAGTGTGCTATGAGGGAAATTTTGCCTGGGCAGCGGCGCTATGGCCTACTCTTATATCGAATTCCAACTGCCAAGGGATCTTTTACGTGCACTCCAATTTGTACACGGGACCTCGGTTTTTCGTCCCATTCGAACGACTAGGCAGCTGTCCTTGTCAGGCCCTCCTTCTGCATCACTGACAAGGGGAAATCACGCCGAAAAATCGAGATGAACTTTCTTGGCCAATGCAGGGATCGAACACTCGACCTCCAGGCTAGCCAACCAGCGCCTTATCCACTTAGCCACCGTGATCCCCCTATTTATAATACAGATCAGGGTTTTGAAATGAGAATGTTGTGAGATTTAGAATGGCCCACAGATGGTAATTGTTTCATTGACTGTGGTAGTTTTTTTTATCTTAAATATATATCTCTCACTACTCCTTTAAATTACATTCCAATCTTTTAATATCAATAGGAAGATTGTATGCTTTCTTCTACATTCCTGTTTTGCATTGCTTGTATGGGGTATTTAGTATTATGTTTTGTGCAATTATACAACTTAAAAATTCTGATTGGTTGTTTAAACTTATAGCTTTAAGCACTATTCAATCTTGATTATCGCCCTTTTTGTTAAGATATTCTATTGACGTCATTGATAACATAACGACGTATTTACGTCACACCATTCAGTTAGCAGGCAACTGCCTCCTGAGGCGGTCTACATTTTCTTTGCTTCTTTGTGATCGGTAGTTTGTGCGTTTTCTTGTACGAGTGAAATATGTTCAGTTTGAGTGAAGTCTGTGTTGCTTCAGACCCGGGACTGTACAGCGCAGTGGACGCTTACGGCTAGCCCCCGGATCCATTCACTCTTTTTTGAATTGTTTTTTTGTTTGTTTTGTTTGCTGTTTCGGAGTATGATGTCTTGTCGTTATATTTGTCCTTTATGTAAATCATATGTGGCGCAGTCCCCCTGCACTAACTATTAGATCTTGTATAACATTTAGTTTGATTATAATATCATAGTTTATTTTCGTATTAAAAATTTAATTTTTACAAATTCGCTTATAGCAAATAGCACTAATAACTATCTTGAAAAAAAAAAACAAGTTTAGTAAACAAGGCATTTTTACCAAACCTCGTTCTGAACAAAAAACCTTGTTTTGGAACTGCAGTCAACAAGGCATTTTTTTTACCTCGTTTGGACAGAAGTGCCGAACGAGGCATTCTGAGGTTTATAGTGCAATGTATGCTTAATCCCTTTCAAATTAGAATATTGAGAAAGATGTATTCAGTATATGTGATCAAACCCGTCATCTTGAGTCGGACTGCGGAATATCTAATTTTGGACTAGAGACAAAATAAGTGAAAATATTGATTTCGATCGAAATTTGAGATTTCAACAAAAATGAGTCTATTTGAACATTTTTTTTCTTTAAATTCTCGGCGAAATTAGTTCGCATAATACTTGGATTTATAAAAAGAATCATTAGCTTTATTGAACAATTGGAATCTTTTAAATGTTGTTAAAATAATCCCCAATTCATTTCATTTGAGAAGATCAGTTAACTACTTTTTAAAACGTCAGTGAATGAAATAATCCCTCGAACATGACTCGGAAGATGTTTACGCTGTACATACAGTTATTTAGATTGGCTCCTCATTTAATTATTTCAAGTTCGGGAAAAAACTCGCCTTAAATCCTTTGGGAACTTCCTTGTAGTACCGTAATTGTGAAAGCTGATGTCTTTTATATGAAGGATTAGGTTTTTACTCTTGGTTGTTGACATGATTTGGTATCAGATCAAATTAAATCAAATGAAATGGAATGGAGTTAATACCAGCTACTTTGATTTAGTCTCCGTGAAATGAGACGGGGATTAACATAGAACGTCTTGTTAAATGAAACCAGGGGTTAATGCCCTACAGCCAAGTGAAATGAAATCAGGGGTTAATGTCCTACTTCCGTATTAAATAAGAATAAGGGGTTAATGCCCTACAGCCAAGTGAAATGAAATCAGGGGTTAACGCCCTACAGCCAAGTGAAATGAAATCAGGGGTTAACGCCCTACAGCTCCGGGAAATGAAACTGGGATTTACATCCTACTTCCCTTTGAAAAGAAAAAGGGGGTTCATATCATGGTTGGTGAAAAGAATTTGGGTTAACATCATGCTTTGGTGAAAGGAATTTTGGTTAACATCATGCTTTGGTGAAATGAAACAGGGGTTAACATCATGCTTTGGTGAAATGAAACAGGGGGTAACATCATGCTTTGGTGAAATGAAACAGGGGGTAACATCATGCTTTGGTGAAATGAAACAGGGGTTAACATCATGCTTTGGTGAAATGAAACAGGGGGTAACATCATGCTTTGGTGAAATGAAACAGGGGGTAACATCATGCTTTGGTGAAATGAAACAGGGGGTAACATCATGCTTTGGTGAAATGAAACAGGGGTTAACATCATGCTTTGGTGAAATGAAACAGGGGGTAACATCATGCTTTGGTGAAATGAAACAGGGGTTGACATTATGCTTTGGTGAGATGAAACAGGGGTTAACATCATGCTTTGGTGAAATGAAACAGGGGGTAACATCATGCTTTGGTGAAATGAAACAGGGGGTAACATAATACTTTTCTGCACCAATTGATCTAATCAAGACGAAAGGAAATTTTTTACCTGACATAGTTCTGACACAAAATAACTAGAACTGACAAGCGTAAAGCATGCTTTAAAAAACTGAAAGAAATTTCTAGGCCAATACCGGGATCAAACCTGAGCAATCTGAATCAAATACAGATCTATATTTCGCTTTGTTTTTTTGTATACTTTCGATGGCCTCTTCTATATGCATATCTGACCTGCTGTAGTGGGAGGTGTTAACTATGTCGTCTGCTAGTGGTGTGTGAGAGAGTGACAGTGAGAGTGAGTGCATGTCAGTCCAGGTGTGTGCTGTGTATACACAGGTCAGGTGAGGAGGGTTGCATGATGTGGAGTGTGTGTTGAGGAGTCAAGGTGAGATGAAGGTGGACTAGAGTTGTTACCTATGACATGCTATGATTGAATAAAGAGATTATAATTATACTTAACAGGAGGTACATGCAACGTCAGTTGGAGTAAATTTTGATCTAGTGGTTATCGACAGTTCCATGCACTTCACACCAAAAACTTGCCGTAACAGATCGTTTCATTGGCTAATCCCTCTGATCATCCAGAATGCGGGTTGCATAACAACTCTTCCAGATCCTAGTGTAGTAAAGAAAGACAATCCACGGTTGTATGTGACAAGGAGTAGGGTCGCCTGTCCAGTCCTGTGGGTTTTCCTCAGGGTCCACCGGTTTCCTCCCACTGGTCTCTCTCTCTCTCTCTTATTTATTTTTTAAACAGACCTAATATTCTGGATCATTAAAACTTGAGTTAGTGAGCCAGTATTATACTCACAACCCCCCCCCCCATATAATTATACATGATTCATTAGTTTGTTGGGTTTTTTATGGGTTTTTTATTCAAATGTTTTGGGGTTTTTTATTCAAATTTTTAAGTTTTTTTATTCAAATTTTTTATGTTTTTTTTATTCAAATTTTTATGGTTTTTTTATTCAAATATTTATGTCATTTTTATTTAAATTTTTATAGATCTGCAGTTTATATTAAAATCAGAGCAGGAGTAATTTGGGATGCCATTATTAAATGACCCTCCACATTAATTCAAACAATTATTTTGTGCCTGAACAAAAATGAAATGGGATTTAACGTCCTGTTCGTTTCTGTTTTTACTGGGCTAATGAAGAAGGGAATATGCCATACAGTTTGCTATGAGACAAATTTTGCCTGGGCAGCGGCACTTTGGCATGCTCTTATGTCAAGTTTCAAATGCCAAGGCATCTTTTACAGGGCCTGCAATGTATACACGGGACCTAATTTTTGTCCCATCCGAATGACTATACAGCTGTTATTGTCAAACCAATCAACCTGTACCACTTGGTGAAGGGGGGGATGGCTCAATGGTGGGTGTGTGCATAATATCATAAAGTCTGTCATCGAGTCAACTGGCATGGTTTTGATTGCCCAGTTTTATGTGACAAGGAGTAGAGTCATCTGACCAACCTAAGCACAAACAAATTATTGAAATAGAATTTAACCATATGTTGGTCCAGAAATGATCCCATTTGACAACCAGTAGAACTTGTATTAAGCAAGCACCCAAGGGAAATTTAAAAATGGTTGCTTAATGGAGGTGCTCTTTGACTAGAGGTATCCAATATTGCCCCAACCCCTACCACAGCCATTTTTTGGGTGCTTCTTGAAGCAAGTGTTCGCTGATTAGGAGTGCCTGCCCGAGCAAGTTCTACTGTATATCATAATGTTGATCCTAAAATAACTCTCTCTCTCTCTCTCTCAGCCGGGGGGGGGGGGACGGCCTAGTGGTCTAGAGTGCCACACTCCGACCTGTAGCTGGCCGTCCACCTCTGGCTTGCGGCTGTGGTTTTGAGCCCTGGTGTGAGCGTATGTGGCATGGAGATAGGGGCACATTATCAACCTTGTGGGTTTCCCCCCAGCACTCCGGTTTCCTCCAACTGCTAAAGATCCCTACGCGCAAGCGAATTATTGAAATAAAATTAAACCATATGTTAGTCCCGAAAAGACATAGTTGTGTTGTGTTGTGGGGACATTAAATACCATTTCTCTCTCCCGCTCTCGGCCATAGGTCCCATGTAAAATGAATCCCTCACTGATTAAATACATCTGTTTAACTATTTTCAGACATGTTCGGGAGAATGGTGGCGTCTGTTTAGCTGACGAGGTACAAACAGGTCTTGGAAGAACTGGGGAAAATTTCTGGGCGTTCCAGTCACATGGTAGGTTCTTTTGATGATTTTCAGGATGTGAATTATTAAAATAAAATTAAACAATATGTTAGACCCAAAATGACCTAGTTTGTGTCAAGTGGCCGTTAAACCCCATTTCTCTCTCTCTTTCTCTCTCTCTTTTTTCTGCTACATATTTTAGAACAGTCTTTGCTCGTCTATTATTGTCTCTGGTTGTATTTGTAATTCATTAGCTGGTAGGGAGGGATTTGGCGCCATGGTTAGAGAGTAGGATTTGTGACCGAATGGTTGCAAGTTTGAGACCCGAATTGTGCGCCAAGTTCTTGTGTCCTTGAATAAGACACTTTATCCCTGTATTCCAGTCTACCCAGCTGTAAATGGATACCGGTAGGATGGTGTATGTGTTACACAAAAAACTAATGCGCTCCTTGAATTTCAAGTTGATGCTGCATGTGTTGGGACTCTTTCTAAGAGTTCGGGGGTAAAGGGAGGTAATCAGGCTTTACCTGTATCCTAGAGACCGGGTTAATAATTGTGTAGCGCTTTGAGCATGCATTTCTGGATGGATATATGCGCTTTATAAATATACATTATTATTATTATTAAGACGCATCTTTAAATGCCACTCTAGTATTCCACATTGTCAGTCCCAAAATATCCTATGATTAACAAACGCAATGACACATACTATAGTGAGGTTTCTACAGTTTTATATCATAGCTTTCGATACATAGGATACAGGCATACATTAAAACAGTTCACTATACCCACCCTTATGGCTTCCTACCTCTTTGATGGTTTCCAAATGATTATCTTTGATTCTATAGAGATGTGTCTTTGTTCCATATTAAGCATACATATCTTCATTCATTATACTGTGGTTGTCATTCTTTGCTTGATAAAGACAGGAGAACCCTTGTCGAAATGTCGCTAAAATAAACTCTTTAAGTAGCTTGTATTCCATATAATTGTGTTAGATTACAATAAATTCATTCTCTCAATGCCAATCCATCTAGACACGCCCAATCTGTTGATAGAAACTGCCCCCTGTGGAATTCAGCGGCTGTCTGATGAATGCTCAGAGATATGACAGTCTTGTAGCTTTGGGTTTGGACCTTCAATTATCTACTGTTTGATTCATCCTAAATTTTAAACGGATTTTGTCGATTATGAACATACTACTGAATAATTGTTATTAAAATCTTACCTGTGTGTTTGTAATGAACTCCCGTTAAATAAAATTCATCGCACAACTAATTATCACAACAATGAACACAAGTTCTCTCGTGAAAAAGTAGACTATTTACTTGTAATTTCGACAGAGTAGAAATGTCAACAATGTCTCGTCACGTGTTGGACGAATCCAAACTACCTGGTTAACATTGACAGGTAGTTTGACAGCCACGTGCTGTAATCAAAACATACCGCGATCATTCTGATCAGGTGCGTTTGAGCGACGAAAAATATCAATTGAAGGCAAATACATAGGAGATCTATATGGAAACCATTGATCGTCAGTCTATCCAATTTTATTCGCAATGATCAATTATCATTGATTGGACGGATATTCTTAAAAATATGGTCATATATAAACTACAAATATATACTATTTTCTTTATGTTATAAATAATTTAACAAGGAACATGAGGCTAACCTCCGACGTCTCTGAGTGTATCTTTAATTTGATCGCATTCTCTCAATCGAATAATAACCGCTTCCGTAATATCAAGCGTGTTGCCGCTGCACTCAAAGTGCCTATTAGCTGGGTATATAATGCCACTAAGCCCGTAAGACCCCGTAAGAAGCGGAATACTAATTCCCGATTCGACAGTTTCGACCGAAGTGTGATCAGGGAAACTATCCATAGTTGTTTTTGTCGCCTGCGTATTCAAAGAAACATATCCCATCCGAGCCGCTATAATCAAATAATCAAAACAAAATATTTCAAAAGGTAAAGCTTTAAAATTTGTAGAGATTTTACTAGAGTAGAAGATGTAAAAGTAAAAGACGGTAACAAAATACAGGAATACGGGGAGTTATTTGCGAACGCTCAAACTCAAAGCCAATTGTCGTAAAGGTACTTATTGTCGTAAAAGTACCCAGAGGCGTTTCGATTTTCTATGCTGACACCCCTAAATACGAAATGAAATATACCACAAAGTGACGTACCCAGCTTCCATATTGGATTGGTGTTTGTCTTTGCTAAGTTTTTATTTCAATTTTTCACAAGAGAACTTGTGTTCATAGTTGTGATAATTAGTTGTGCGATCGATTTTATTTAACGGGAGTTCATTACAAACACACAGGTAAGATTCTAAAAACAATTATTCAGTAGTTTGTTCATAATCGACAAAATCCGTCTAAAACTTAGGATAAATCAAACAGTAATTGGTCAAATATGATGTAATTTGTTAAAACGATTGGTTAATTAGCCTAATAACCTATAAAACCCCCCTGATATGGATAGTGGAAACTTACATCAGGAGTTTCACACATGTTATTTTGTTTTTAACCTAGAATACTGAAGAAAAACATTTCTAAGGCACTCATGTGGTTTTTATCTTCACTGATTACTTACAGATCAGGGTTTTGAAATGAGAATGTAATTGTTTCATTCACTGTGGTAGTTTATTCCATCTTAAATATATCTGGAACACCTCCTTTAAATCACATTCACATCTTTTTTTTTATCTTATAAAAACTGCCAGAAGTTATGGAAATGTTTTCTTCAAAGAAATAACATCTTGTCATATTGTTTTTTTGTTCCATGATAAATAATGAGTTTCAGAATTTGTTTTTTTCTCTAATATAAAATTTACACGAACTTCAAAACAACTACATGTACAGTAGAACTTGTATTAAGCAAGCACCCAAGGGAAATTTAAAAATGGTTGCTTAATGGAGGTGCTCTTTGACTAGAGGTATCCAATATTGCCCCAACCCCTACCACAAACATTTTTTGGGTGCTCCTTGAAGCAAGTGTTCGCTGATTAGGAGAGCCTGCCCGAGCAAGTTCTACTGTATATTATAAACCATAGGCCATATAAGAAAATTATTCTGTTTTTGAAATAATCCTTCTCCTACCTGATTAAATGACAGATCATGCTTCGTTTCGTTTTTATTTATTAAAATTTTGTTTTACTTGTCTTTATAATTTACTACACAAGGATCTTGAAAAGTTGCTATATGAGCCATGTTCTGGATGATGTCTCTGTCTTTCTCTCTCTCTCTCTCTCTCTCTCTCTCTCTCTCTCTCTCTCTCTCTCTCTGTCTCTGTCTCTCTGTCTCTCTCTCTCGTTTAACTTAGGTGGTGGATAATTTCATACAATATTTTTGTTTTTTTCAGACGTTGTTCCTGATATCGTGTCAATAGGAAAACCAATAGGAAATGGATATCCAATGGCTGTTGTCATAACAACCAAAGAGATTGCAGACACACTTGTGGAGTTTGGAAGCACTGTAAGTAAATACCGGTACTGTATAGGAACCATCATTAGCATTGATCTATGTTTAAATTATATTTGCAGTGTGTTAAAGGGACAATAACACTCTTGCTGGCTTGACAGGTCCAGAAAAAAAAATTAGCCTTATTCTAACTATAAGATGTTTAAGTGTCCTACCTGTTGTGTAAATTATCCATTACAACCTATCTTACTTGTCCAAAGGGTTCGAAAATATATTTAAATCCAAGTTGCATTTGAAAGTGCTTACGTAAGGCTTTTCAAACCATGTTACGGCATGTAGTTGAATTTTTCCAATTTTTAAAATTAGGTGTGTTAAGATGAAATTTGTATCATTTTTTAATTGAAATATTGTAAAATAGTACAATTTGTTGACCAGAATAAAGATTGGAACATATTATTCAGTTACAACAAGAGTGTTATTGGGGCTTTAAAGTTCCAATTTCAAATTTTCAAGTTAATTTTTTAAAATGTATAAAAACAAAGCCTTAAAATAGATGGTATCCTTAACAGTCCTACCTTGTTAAAGAATAATCCTATTAATCCTATAATTGACTATTGCCAGTTGAGAAATTGGCAAAAATATCAAAATCCAATGTTTTGAGTTGGCTAATGCATGGAGGGCAATGGGGAAAACAAGGGAGGTAATTGTGTTATTATTTCCTGTGTCAATGATTTTTAAGTGTTGGAAAAATAATGCCCATGATCGTATAAGAGTGAGTTGATAATCCATTGAGCAAGAGACATAGAAATAATTATGTTTTGACTTTCTTAGAAAATATGAAATTCTCGCTTTAAACAAGTTCTATAATATATGTGATAATGAATGACACCAGGTTTTTTTTTTTACAAATAAGTAAAATTTTTGATATGTAAAGTGAGTGTTAGGATTATAAAAATAAACAACAATTGAAAAAGGAAGGGGTTTGGAGAGTGTTGTTTTTTTTACAAATACGTAAAATTTTTGATATGTATAGTGAGTGTTAGGATTGTAAAAAAAAAAAAAAATTGAAAAAGGAAGGGGTTTGGAGAGTGTTTATTGCTTTTTTTCGCAATTTTTTTTTGTAGTTTGGCGGTAATCCTTTATCCTGTGCTGTGGGAATGGCAGTTTGGAGGGGGTTTATTGCTTTTTTGTAATGTTTTTTTGTTCTTTTTTTGTAGTTTGGCGGTAATCCTGTATCGTGTGCTGTGGGAATGGCGGTATTGGATGTGATACAGAATGAGATGTTGACATCCTCTGCTAAATCTGTAGGAAAATGTCTACTGGATGGATTTCGAGCTATTTTACCTCATCATTCAATGATGGGAGATGTAAGGTATGTTCTACTAGACGGGCTGAAGTTACATTAAGGGGGGTGCCTCCAATTCAATGATAAAATTTCGCATAAATATGACATTTATTTTAATTACTTGTTTCTACTACAGCTTATGACATTCAAATATAGATAATTATGTTCCTTGGTGTTTTAGCTTTAGTAGGATATATAACAATCTATATTTTATCAAGCAGGGTTTTTTTTACGCTGTTCGTCAACCGCATGGGATGGCCATCCTACATTATGGGAAATGGGCGTGGTCCTGGTTCCAAAATGCCAATTTTTAAAAACTTGTGTGATAACGATAAAGTCCTGGAAATTTCAGAGCATTAGCTTTAATAGTTGACAGTGCAATTTAAAAAACAAATATTTTCTCATTGATTTGGAGCAACCCCCCTTAAGTGTAAGCTGTGACCTTGACCATGGCTTTTATAACAGTTAAAGGAAAATATTGGTGCCAGTCATTATCACATATGTGATAGAACTAATTAAACAGTCCATTGCTACAATAGCTGAGTATTACAGGTTTCCTGAATCGGAAGTGACGAACCCCAAAGAAAAACATGAGTCGTCCCTCTATGTAACTGACTGAAGTGACGAGGGATACATGGGCGAATTTCTGCCCACTAATAATTCCTTCCACTCGATGAAAACTAGGTCATTTCAGGACTTATCCTTCCAATAAAGAAACCTACATAATATGTAGTATATTATATATATTTATGTTTTAGGGGCAGGCCCGTAGCCAGGAAGTTGTTTTTGGGGGGGCAAAGATGTTTTCGGGAGGGCCAACTAGCAAGGGCATCTGCATGAATTTTACGGTAAAGGCCAATTTTCTTGTGATATTGGGGGAGCAAGACTCAGTATTGGGAGGGCAGTTGCCCCCCCCCCCCCGTGCCACCCCCTGGCTACGGGCCTGTTTAGGGGTCAAGGAATGATTATATGTGTGGAATCCTGTATATATTTATATTTTAGGGGTCAAGGCATGATTATAGGTATTGAACTTGTGATGGATAAAGAAAGTAAAAAACCAGCTAAAGAAGCAGCAGAAATACTTTGTTACAGGTAATAATATATATATATAGAGCAGGACAATCCTGGCATCAAACGACAACCTCAGAATGAAGTTTAACAATGTACAATTCATTAAATCACAAAGACAGCCACCTAATCTGAAACGTCTTTTAACTAAAGCAAACTTCAATTCATCTATCACAAGGACCGGCTTTTATGTATCGAAATGCGCGGATCTTCGATGCAAATGTTGCGACCATATAACACCAAATAACAAATATAATTTTCATAACTCTACCTTTAGCGTCAATGACAATATGAATTGTGACACAAAAAATCTCATATATGTCTTGACTTGCAAGGGTTGTAGGTTTTTTTATATTGGGGAGACATCCAATCATCTACGGGATAGGGTTCGCAACCATCGGCGGGATTGTAATATTGAATATGGGCCCTTATTTGTAAATCGACACATCTTTAAATGTGCGAAACACTTACAAGTTAAATTTCAAATTTTCCCTTTTTATAAAATGAAAGTCGATGACACCACGAAAAGGTAATCAATGGAGAACCATTTTATTAAAAAATACGCTCCTCGACTTAATAGTCATTAAGTAACAATTGACCATTAATTTCATTTATTAATAGTCTTAATCTATCCCGTTAATATCTATTATTCATTGTTTCTAAATTGTATTGTACCCAATAAGCAACCGATTAACACGCGTGTATACATGTTTTCTGCTTGTTACCTATATACTATGTAACCATAGACAATGGTAACTATAGCCACTTAAAACCACAGTGTTACTATGTAAATATAAATATGTATAAATACACTATATTGTCCATCTATATGTTATGACATTATTTTATGAATAGTCCCAAGACGGACGAAAAGTACTTTAAAATGTTAAAATGTTATTAAACCAGTGTTGAAATCAGTTTGTGTCGGCATACCTTTTTATCTATTCATCATTTACCGTGAAACAAAGTAGTACAACTTTGCGGTTGTGCTAATAATTTTGGATATATATATATATATACCTAGGCTTTGATTCTTGAAATGTTAACTAAAGATAAAATCCAAATTTACGTAGATATTTCAATTTAGATTAGCTAAGCACTAAAATCAATATAATATTATCCAATCAATGTCTTGTATGACATTTAGTCAAATGATATATAATAACAAACAGCTTCATGGATAACATTCACTTACACTAGGTTTATTAACTGAAGCAATGTTATCCATGTTATCCATAAAGCTGTTTGTTATTATATATTATCCAATCTAATTACTAACATTTGGATTTTATCTTAGTTAAAATTTTGTGAAACAAGCCCCAGGTGTATTACAGGTAATATTTGGCAGGTGTGCTATATTATATACACAGGGTTTAACATCCACTCGACACAAACTTGGTCATTTCGGGACTAACTTGTGGTTTAATTTTATAATTCGCTTGACAGACCTAATGACACAACAGTCACGCGCTTACCATTCACCCTTCCCCCATCACTACTTAATAATATTAATAAGCAGACTGGCAGAACCACTACTCACAATCACTTGACACAAACTAGGTCATTTTGGGACTAACTTAGGTTCAATTTATTTCAATAATTCGCTTGACAGACCTAATGACACAGTTGTCACGCGCTAACCATTCGTCCTGCCCCCATCACTACATATTAATATTAATAAGCAGACTGGCACAACCACTACTCACAACCACTACTCACAACCACTACTCACAACCACTACTCACAACCACTACTCACGTGCAATTGACACAAACTTGGTGAATTCAGGACTAACATATGGTTCAATTTATTTCAATAATTCGCTTTGCACGTAGATGTCTTTAGCAGTGACAGGAAACCGGAGGATCTGGAGAAAACCCACAAGATTTGACAGGCGACCCTACTTGTCACATACATGTACAGCCAGGTAATCAAAACCAAGCCAGTTGAGTCAATGAAAGATCTTAACGTGCACGCATTAACCAGCTCTACGGGTGCTATATAAAAAAATTTACCATTCGGAGATTAAACTCCCCGCAGATCAAAGAACCCTTGATGACGAGTAGGGGTAAGCTCTGATTACTGCACAAACTTCCCCCATGACACACTGAATGACAAATTAGGACAGTAAACCCCATTTCATTTCTTTTCATTTAACGTCCGTCAAATATTTTTATTTGCTCGTATTTCAGGGCTTAGTCCTGAAATGATCTCGTTGTGTTGCGTGGACGTTAAAGTTAAACCCCATTTCTCTCTCTCTCTTTTTCAGGGCTAAAGAACAGAATATAATATTGGCCAATGATGGACCTGATTATAATGTGATCGTTCTCACACCTCCATTATGTTTTAACTGTGACAACGCAAGACGCGTCATACAGGTGTTTGATTCCATCTTAAAGAGTATCGAAACAGAAGCCGCAAGCGTGGGTTTAACGAATAGCGGCATGGATGTGAACCAATCAGAAACAGATGACGTTCCGATAACGGTGATATCAGGGACGCTGGAGAGGATACATCAGGCGGCTTCCGATGACGACGATGGATGTTCAGACGAAAAGAGAGCCCGATACGAGGAAATGGATTAAACAGAATTTACAAAAACAACTGCTTTTGAAAAGAAGATTAAACATGCATTATTCAAGAGCTAAATCTGCCTATTGCAGGTCTTTATTTGGGCATGAAATGTTTTCTAAAGTATTGATTAGACATTAATTAACTGATCCAGGCCTTAATTAACTTTGGATGGCATCAGATTGCTCCGATATTAAACAGATTAAAATGTTTCAGTGATAAATCAAATATGGCGCGGCCAGACGCTTCGAGTCTTAGCTTTGATCAACCAGGACCGTGGTTGAAATTATTGCACACGTCGGCCAAATCTTCAAATGCCAATATCTTCGCTTACAATAGAGTTATTTGAATGAAATTTTCAAATTATTCATTTTACATGATCTACAACAGATTTCTCACCGATTAATCCAAGCTCAATACATACTCAGATTGATTATTTATACATTTAATCAAGAAAACAAAATCAAATAACCGATGCTGGATATTCTCGCGCGGCATGGATTCAAGATTCAATCAAATTTTAAACTAAGCTCATCCGTTATTTTTTGCATAACATAAAGATGACAGTGCCTTGTTTATCGAAATATCATGACGTCATTCGACTATTTAACTATAAGCTCATCCGTTAATTTTCGCGTAATGTAAAGATATCATGACATCATTCAACTATTAAAAGATATAAAGTCTAACTGGCTCTTACCGTATACTGCAAGATGGTGGAAAGTTGAACTCCGAAGAAATGAAGAGCAATGTTGTCAAGAAAATGAAGTGAGAAGCAGGCCTGGAAATAACGGTTTTAAATGTACCTGACAAAATGTAATTTTCAATTAATAATATCAATAAAAAAGACAAATCAGTGCCTGACAAATCCATAAATTGTGCCTGACATTGTCCGTGACAGGTGCCTTATTTCCAGGCTTGTTTAAATAGTGTGCAACAACATACCATACATAGATTAGTTGATATCTAGTCATCAAATACTGACCGGATATTCCTATTAGAGATTCAGAGGGAGAGAGAGAGAGAGAAATGGGTTTAACGACCTCTCAACACAACTAGGTCATTTCGGGACTCACATATATATGATTTAATTTTTTTTCAATAATCCGCTTGCGCGTAGGGGTCTTTAGCAGTGGAAGGCGTCCCTATCTCCATGCCGCATACGCTCACACCAGGGCTCGAAACCAAAGCCGCAAGCCAGAGGTGGCCGGCCAGCTAGAGGTCGAAGTGCGGCACTCTAGACCACTAGGCCATCCCACCCCCCCCTATTAGAGATTCAACTTACATAAGGGATTCTCACCTAGATCTCACAAGCCACGCTCAGTTTTTATTATCATTCCATTTTTGTTCTTGCAAAATCTGACCTGTAAATATGTTTGGGTGTCAAATGACAGTCGTTATTTTCACCGATGAAGATTGAACATCAGAAATTCTTACCGACACTGTGACAGGCGATGAAAATTGAACATTAGAAATTCTTACCGACACTGTGACAAGCGATGAAAATTGAACATCAACTAAGACCAAGTTTTTTGTCAGAACCATATGAACAAGACACAATATGCAGGAATCACAAACAAACATACCGTATTTCCTCGAATACAACCCCGGCCTTGATTACAACCCGGGCCTCGAATAGAACCCGGGGGTAAGGGGGTGTTGAGATAAATACAACCCGGGTCTCAAATAGAACCCGGGTCTCTAATATAACCCGGGTCTAACGTAAAAACTGAATATTCCCTGTCAAAATACAAATTAATTGATGATCCCTGCACAGGAAGTAGAATCGTCATGTCACGCACAGAGAGTTTAGCCTTCGTCTTTGCAAGACAGACCCTGTCTGCTTGTTTTACTTGTCCAAAATGTCACTCCTATAGAAGATTTTGAAGCATTAATTCTGGTCTGAAAAAATAGAACCCGGCTTGATTATAACCCGGGCCTCGAATAGAACCCGGGGGTCGGGGGGTGCTTAACGAAATAGAACCCCGGGGTTGTATTCGAGGAAATACGGTACCTATCAGATTAGGTGAATGGATCCGAGGTCTAGATGTACGCGTTGACTGCTGCAGTTCCTTGACTGTGATGATACTAATTCAACAATATTTAATTTGACATGTATTTTTTTGAGCAAATAAAATAATTCACAGATTTTCTCCAACCATTATAGAATTTATGTCAGTATAAGAAGTTTGAGGAAAGAGGTTTGCATTCAAATAGCGAGTTTCTGTGATGATCTAGCAATGCATCGACAGCGTAAAATGTAAGAATTAATTATTCTTAAAATACAGATGTGACCTCATCCTTTGATGTTGGCGTACCATCATTTCAAATAATGTACGGGCAACTTGCCAATAGTACATTATTTCAATATTAGACTGGCATGCCGTTTTTCACTGTAAACGCACGTGCGGAGTGTGACCGAGTGTCTTTATTTTAAGTAGTTTAATCGTCTCTGGTTTAGACATTGCGTAATATATTGTAAAAACACTCACTCTGACCTGACGGTCCTCTTGTTGTTACAATATATTACTTAATGTTTCGCCCTCGACCATTAAACCACACATAGTACTGTTATTAATACAGGGGTTTCCAAGGTGTCTCAGTGATTAAGGCGCTGGCTTGTTTACCAGGAGATCTCTGGATTGCTCCTGGTCATGGTCGAGAAATTTTCTCCGGATTTTTCAAAGTGGTTCACTTGTTAATCGTGTAGTACGGTGGGCCTGGCACGCATATCATCTTAGTATTTTGGATTGGACGATACACCAAGGTTCTGGTACATGTTTGGGTGCATTGTAAAATAAAAGTTGTTCAAAGATGGAATTAGATATAAGAGTAGGCCTTTAATTTGCGCCACTGCCCAATTTGTGCTGAGTGGATTACATTTCTCTATGTATATTTGTTAAATGATCTGTTGTTAATCTTGTGTATATTATCCATATTATACCTTCTGTTGTTAATCATGTGTATAGTATCCATATAATACCCTCTGTTGTTAACCTGGTGTATATTATACCCTATGTTGTTAATCTTGTGTATATAATACCCTCTGTTGTTAATCTTGTGTATATTATACCCTATGTTGTTAATCTTGTGTATATCAACCCTATGTTGTTAATCTTGTGTATATAATACCCTCTGTTGTTAATCTGGTGTATATAATACCCTATGTTGTTAATCTTGTGTATATCAACCCTCTGTTGTTAATCTTGTGTATATTATACCCTATGTTGTTAATCTTGTGTATATCAACCCTATGTTGTTAATCTTGTGTATATAATACCCTCTGTTGTTAATCTGGTGTATATAATACCCTATGTTGTTAATCTTGTGTATATCAACCCTACGTTGTTAATCTTGTGTATATAATACCCTCTTGTTGTTAATCTTGTGTATATTATCCATATTATACCCTCTGTTGTTAATCTGGTGTATATTATACCCTATGTTGTTAATCTGGTGTATATTATACCCTCTGTTGTTAATCTGGTGTATATAATACCCTCTGTTGTTAATCTGGTGTATATTATCCCCTCTAGCTCTGTTGTTAATCTTGTGTATATTAATCATATTATTGTTAATCTTGTGTATATTATCCATGTTATACCCTCTATTGTTAATCTTGTGTATATTATATCCTCTATTGTTAATCTGGTGTATATTATACCCTCTATTGTTAACCTGGTGTATATAATACCCTCTTGTTGTTAATCTGGTGTATATTATACCCTCTATTGTTAACCTGGTGTATATAATACCCTCTTGTTGTTAATCTTGTGTATATTATCCATATTATACCCTCTGTTGTTAATCTTGTGTATATTATACCCTATGTTGTTAATCTTGTGTATATAATACCCTCTGCTGTTAATCTTGTGTATATAATACCCTCTGTTATTAATCTGGTGTATATAATACCCTCTGTTGTTAATCTTGTGTATAATAATAATATTATATCCTATGTTGTTAATCTGGTGCTTGAAAACGACAAGAGGATACTTATCGAAACGTTGTGCTTGTGTAAAGTAAACCAGTGATTGTTTTCCCATATAATTGTGTTAGTTCTGTTTTACAGCGAATATTCACTGCCGATCAGTGTGGACATATTGTAGTAGACTGTGTTCGCCTAACAGCCGAAAGGAAACCCCTCACCCTGAAACTGAACTCATTTGAACCTAGCCCTAGATTAAGTAAACAAGAGATTTATGATTATGAGCTAATCTACAAAGAGCGACACCCACCCACCCCCCCCACGACCGTGAATAAATTGTATAGCAACTGTGAGAAAACTCCACCCACCCCCCTCATTGCTCTGAGCTAGTAGTTACGACCCTGTAACTGCTTCTTCTTCTCAGACAGTCAAGGATACTTTGGTAAAATGTTTATTTTGTAAATACCTATATTGGATATCCAGAAGCCCAACTTTTCCCTGTAAGATCACAATATCAATGTTAATTTAAATTGACCTATAATTAGGGGTTGGCAAATGGCGGTCGAATTTTGGTGACGACTGTTTTATAAGGCGATTTTGGCTGCTGAATCCGAATCTGGTGAAATATTTGTTTTGTAACGTCATTTAATGTTGGTTCAGTGGCCTTTTTCAAAATGACTTTTTTTCAGTTATTACCCTCATATCGATATATGATGTTATCAAATCATAAATGGGGGTGCAATTTTAGAATCCAAGGCCATGAAAACATATATTTTAACATATTGGACAACTAGTTCCAATATTATCTTGCTTTTATGAGAAAAAAAGTCATTTTTTGGCCTCCATTTTGAAAACCACTGAACCAACCTAAAATGACGTCACAAAACAGAAATCTCGTCGGATATGGATTCAGCAGCCAAAATCGCTCTAGAAAACACTTGTCACCAAAATTTGACCTCCATTTGCCCACCCCTACTATAATGGGTACACATAATGCAACATTTTCGATCCTGTTCTCACACTCACTATATTAGTTTTGTTCTGAAGCAGTGATGCAGAAGGAGGGCCTGACAAGGACAGCTGCCTAGTCGTTCGGATGGGACGAAAAACCGAGGTCCCGTGTACACATTGGAGTGCACGTAAAAGATCCCTTGGCAGTTGGAATTCGATATAAGAGTAGGCCGTAGCGCCGCTGCCCAGACAAAATTTCCCTCATAGCACTCTGTATGGCGTATGCCCGTCTTCAATAAGCTCAGGTTAAGTGCATAACAGTAGGACGTTAAACCCCATTTCATTCATTCATTCATTCATTCATTTGTTCTGACGCTGAAAGGAGTATCAAGTGGGTAAGATGCAACCAATCTGGACGACCGACCCACCCTACCCGCAGCTATAGCTACCATTTAATGTTCGTACATGTACGTTAAAGGCCCGATCCCACTGCACTTACGGATGCAAAACGGGGGGAAAAACGTACCCTCCGTTTGAAAACGCCACGCATACGTTCGAGCATCCGTTCACTTTGATTTCATCACCGCAAAAAGTTTTGAGCTGCAAAATACTTATATAACGGATGAACTCTCTGCCGTGTACGATGTAAATGCGCGACATATACGAGCACCAAACGTTCCATGTCCATATCCTCTATGTATCCTGGGGGATCACGGTGGCTAAGTGGATAAGGCGCTGGTTCGCTAGCCTGGAGGTTGAGGGTTCGATCCCTGCATTGGCCGAGAAAGTTCATCTCGATTTTCCGGCGTGATTTCCCCTTGTCAGTGATGCAGAAGGAGGGCCTGACAAGGACAGCTGCCTAGTCGTTCGGATGGGACGAAAAACCGAGGTCCCGTGTACAAATTGGAGTGCACGTAAAAGATCCCTTGGCAGTTGGAATTCGATATAAGAGTAGGCCGTAGCGCCGCTGCCCGGGCAAAATTTCCCTCATAGCACACTGTTGGCGTATGCCCGTCTTCAATTGGCCCAGGTTAGGTGCTTAAGCGTAGGACGTTAAACCCCATTTCATTCATTCATTCATTCTATGCATCCTCTGGGCATCCTCGCAACTCACATCCGCTCCAGCTGAAAACGCAAAGAGTTAGGAAATATAAGGTACATGGAACGTCTATACATCGTTAGTAGCACGGAAATTGAAAGGGTGTAAGCGTATGCATCTCGTATATAAAGTTTTCAAAACGGACAAAGCGTTTGTATCTGGGACGTATCTGGTATATTGAAGCTGTCATCTTTTCCATCCGCTTTCATCCGCTAGGCTTCCAATGAACATCCTTTTAACATCCCCGCAACAAACTTCCCACGTTCGTTCTCTTTCGTTCTGTTTTCGCAAATTTTCGTCAATTTTGTTCGTTTTTTGAACGGCTGAAAATGGATGGAGCCACCCCCGAAGGTTTGCTCGCCCGCTTTGTCCTTTTTGCATACTTTTTGTGTCCATCGGCCACTGGGACCGAGCCTTTAGTTACGTACCTGATCGAACATAACATTAGACGATTATTGCCAGTTAAGTGAAAATCTCATCACAGATTAATAAGTTTGGAAGTTTTTAATAATATTTTAAACTATATACAAATTATAAAAAAGACACTTTATAAATAAATATAAATTTGTAAAGACACTTAGGTTAAAGCTATATTCTAGCACAAATTACAACACGGACATTTAGATTAAAGTTGCATACACTTAGGTTAAAGTTACAATCTAACATTAAATTACAGTACAGACACTTAGGTTAATTTTGTATTCTAACACTTTAAGTACAATATAGACACTTAAGTTAAAGTTGTATTTTAACTTTTAAGTATAATACAGACACTTAGGTTTAAGTTGCATTCTAACACTTTAAGTACAATATAGACACTTAGGTTAAAGTTGCATTCTAACACCTAAGTGCGATATAGACACGTGGGTTAAAGTTGCATTCTAACACCTAAGTGCGATATAGACACGTGGGTTAAAGTTGCATTCTAACACCTAAGTGCGATATAGATCGAAACTTAGGTTAAGGTTAATTTCGAACACCTAAGTTCGATATAGACACAATAAGTTAAAGTTGAATTCTAATACCTAAGTATAATATAGACACTTAGGTTAAAGTTGCAATATAACACTTAAGTATAATATAGACACTTAGGTTAAAGTTGCAATGTAACACTTAAGTATAATACATACACTTAGGTTAATTTTGTATTCTAACACTTAAGTACAATATATACACTTAAGTTAAAGTTGTATTCTAACACTTAAGTATAATATAGACAAGGTTAAAGTTGCAGTCTAACACCTAAGTGCGATATAGACACGTGGGTTAAAATTGCATTCTAACACCTAAGTGCGATATAGATCGAAACTTAGGTTAAGGTTGCATTCGAACACCTAAGTGCAATATAGACACTTAAGTTAAAGTTGAATTCTAATACTTAAGTGCGATATAGATCGAAACTTAGGTTAAGGTTGCATTCGAACACCTAAGTGCAATATAGACACTTAAGTTAAAGTTGAATTCTAATACTTAAGTATAATATAGACACTTAGGCTAAAGTTGCAATATAACACTTAAGTATAATATAGACACTTAGGTTAAAGTTGCAATATAACACTTAAGTATAATATAGACACTTAGGTTAAAGTTGCAATATAACACTTAAGTATAATACATACACTTAGGTTAATTTTGTATTCTAACACTTAAGTACAATATATACACTTAAGTTAAAGTTGTATTCTAACACTTAAGTATAATATAGACAAGGTTAAAGTTGCAGTCTAACACCTAAGTGCGATATAGACACGTGGGTTAAAATTGCATTCTAACACCTAAGTGCGATATAGATCGAAACTTAGGTTAAGGTTGCATTCGAACACCTAAGTGCGATATAGACACTTAAGTTAAAGTTGAATTCTAATACTTAAGTATAATATAGACACTTAGGCTAAAGTTGCAATATAACACTTAAGTATAATACATGCACTTAGGTTAATTTTGTATTCTAACACTTAAGTACAATATATACACTTAAGTTAAATTTGTATTCTAACACTCAATTACAATACAGACTTGGGTTAAAGTTGTATTCTAACACTTAAGTACAATATATACACTTAAGTTAAAGTTGTATTCTAACACTCAAGTATAATATAGACTTGGGTTAAAGCTGTATTCTAGGTTAAATCTATATTCTAGCCCTAATTTACAATAATAATAATTAAGCTGATTCAAGGTTAAGTCTGTTTCTACAATAAAGATTTTTAGTTTAAAACTGTATAGCCTACAAGCCATACATTACTAGGGTTTATTTCAACAGATCAACAAATACAAAAATCTGTATCAAAGTATACAACAGGGCCCCCGAGCTCACAAAACATTCTCTGACTAAAGTTATGAATTTACTCATGCCCGCCTTATTTTAACTAAGATATAGCCATTTATAAAACTTTTGTTGTTTTAATGTATCAAATATATCAATAAGATGTGTAAAGTTTTGTGTTTTTGGATCATAGATAGTTCTCAGAAACAGTGAGCGGACGTAAAACCATCTCTCCTTGTTATCGTCATTCAGTCAATTTGTTTTTAGAGCACCCGGAAAGGTTTAAAATTAAAACTAATAATTTAGTGCGGAGGGTTAAAAAACAAGTGAATTATTTGACTATAAATAAATATATATATAACATTACGAATGACAATATTCACGATAATAATATTAAAAATTACAATATTTACGATTATAATATTACATATTTGTTTTTAGAGCATCGGGGAAGGTTTAAAATTAAAACTAATAAATTAATGAAGAGGGTTTTGAAACTAGTGAATTATTTGACTATAAATAAATGAATATAATATAACGAATGACAATATTCACGATTATAATATTATAAATTACAATTTTCACGATTACAACATTCAACCATTGTGTATATACAACTGTTAAAGGGACAATAACACTCTTGCTGGCTTGACAGGTCCAGAAAAAAAAATTAGCCTTATTCTAACTACTACATGTTTAAGTTTCCCACCTGTTGTGTAATTTACCCATTATAACCTATTTTACTTGTCCGGAGAGTTCGAAAATATGTTTAAATCCAAGTTGTATTTGAAAGTGCTTACGTTAGTCTTTTCAAACCATGTTACGGCATGTAGTTGAATTCTTTCAATTTTTAAAATTAGGTGTGTTAAGATGAAATTTGTATCATCAATTAATTGGAATATTGTAAAATAGTACAATTTGTTGACCAGAATAAAGATTGGAACATATTATTCAGTTGCAACAAGAGCGTTATTGGGGCTTTAAATACATGTGTTAAAATAAATAAACATGTGACCCACTGAAAACATTACATTTTTGATACTTCGCTATATCGTTCGTTTACTGCAAATAATAAAAAAAGACACGCATAGCATCGTTTGGTTGTATTTCTTTCTGGTCCATGCTGTGGTCTACCAGCAATAAGCCCCGAGTGACTGGATATTCGTTATGGTATGTGACGTCATTGCTGGTAATGACGTCGTATAATATGAATAAATTATAATAACGCCATTGGCCCACTTTTGTTCACGGTAAGCATTTGTTTCCATCCACCGGAGCCTGATGTGATGACTTCACATGTGGATTCTGGGTAAGAATAAGGGTTAGGGTAAGGGTTGTGGCCTGCAGATTTCGTCAGAGTCTCGAGATGTAGACATGGCTAGCCCTAACCCTAACCCTGGGCTAACCCTAACCCTTATTCTTACCCAGAACCCACATGTGACGTCATCACATCAGGCTCCGGTGGATGGAAACAAATGCTTACCTTTGTTCACACTGGCGTTATATTCAATTTACGCCACGTTTGGTTGACAATGGCATTATTTTCCATGTATGGTTGACAATGACGCCATTTTCAGTGTTTGATTGTCAAAGTTGTTACTTGTTTTTTTTTTTGACCTCTTAACAATGTAGTAATAAATTGTTTGACGGACGCCATTTTCTCTTTGAAATTGACATGCGATCAGATCAAAAGTACAATATTAAAAATATCTCTCTCATCTGATCCTATATTATACAACAGGCTTAATT
Organism: Patella pellucida; assembly: GCA_917208275.1. Classification (NCBI taxonomy): domain Eukaryota; kingdom Metazoa; phylum Mollusca; class Gastropoda; family Patellidae; genus Patella; species Patella pellucida. The sequence goes on along the minus strand of OU795036.1, from coordinate 88,506,615 downwards.
TATCTTCGATGGTAGAAAGGAGTGCCATGCGCGCTGCAGCGTATGCTTACTAAATTTAGAAGATAAGTTCCACATAATATTCCTATCTTTTGTCGTGTTGTATTTTAGATTTGATTGTTAATTAGGGTTGGTGGTGCGATATCTTATATAGTTCCTTTAGGAACTGTCTCTGAGCGAACGATGTCTCGCTACACAGTTCCTTACGGGCCTTATTATCAACTAGTATGAAAATAAGGCTTTTCTCCATCTCGGTTCTAAGGTTATTTTAGATCCTTACCGTCTACTTTGCACCGTGATTCTTCTTTGATCGCCAAAAGAAAACATTTCCTGACACAACCGACACAAATTTATAATAATTCAACACTATTTTCACGTAGAATTCGACGTTAGAAAAAGATAAACAATATCGTTCAAATCTGGCCGCCATGTTTGTTTACTGACGTCAGCGCAGACCGGTCTTTTTCTAACATCGAATTCTACACGCAAATAGTGTTGGATTATTATAAATTTGTCTCGGTTGTGTCAGGAAATGATTTCTTTTGGTGATCAAAAAAGTTTCACGGTGCAAAATAGACGGTAAGGATCTAAAATAGCCTTAGAACCTAGATGGGGTAAAGCTTTATTTTCATACTAGTTGATAATAAGGTCCGTGAGGAACTGTGTAGCGAGACATCGTTCGCTCAGAGACAGTTCCTAAAGGAACTATATCTTATATAGAGATATTTATTTTTTCATCCTTAATATTTATATGTACATGTAATAGGGAGCGGGATTTTACATCAGCTAACTTGTTTCCCAATCCCAAAATGTTTGGATTACATTTAATTTAGGCATGTTTTAAATATCACAGACGCTTGACACCTCACTAAAACAAAATGACAACAATATAAATTAATGTCATTAATTAAGTTACAAGGCAGCACTAACTAGTAGACTGGATAACCTGCTCTAAATGACGTCAGAAAAGGAGTGACCAGGCCCGGATCCAGGATTTTTTCGTGGGGGACCCATACATTGCAACCAAAATGGCAATCATTAGAGTTAGGTGTAATCCCCAGAGCCTTGACGCATTGCCTGTGCATGGACAATGTGAAAATCATGTCTATGTCATCAATTAAAAAGCAGATACACCAGTTTCGCTGCCCCCTACCCCCCCCCACCCTGGATCCGCGCCTGGTGACGTAGGAACGAATCTGACGTATTACAGCAGGTTATCCCGTCTACACTAGAAGATTATTACGAGGTTATAGATGAGGATCATTTTCACCCAAATATAGTAGTTAGTCATTTATAATGTTAACACACTAAAGTCACTACGTAACTCAGTCACAGATACAAGTCGTGGGTCAGTAAATCACTTCTTCACATTCATTTATGGACTTACAATCACACCTATCACGGTCGCAATAATAGAAAACGTCATACTAAACTGACGATGCCAGTCTACAGTTAGTTCCGCCTGAGAACAGACACTAAGTTAGTTGACCACCAATTTAAGACCAACATCGACGATTTTAGTCGAAAACACTAAGTTTATTTCAAGAATGTCTGCTTTCATTTCTGCTTTCATTTAATAAAATTAAGAAGGTTTAAATGGTCTTTTTGTGTATAAAGTATAACATATGTGAAACAGACAAAACAGTATACTCGGGTCGGGCCAAAAGACGTTAAAATGACTTTACTACTACTTGATTTCACTTCCGTCAAAATGTCATCCAAAATAAATTAATGTTTCACTGTTCATACTTTTACTGACATCTATGGTTCGTTGTTGCAATTACAATATTTTTAGACATTTTTAAATGCCCGTCATACTATAGAAAGATTTCCATCAAGGAAGGATGGTATATAGTCATTTGATATTAACCGGATATGACATGTTTATTGATATTAACCGGATTAATACGTGTTTATTGGTATCAACCGGATATGATGTGTTTATTGATATCAACCGGAAATGAAGTGTTTTTTGATATCAACCGGATATTACGTGTTTATAGATATCAACCGGATATGATGTGTTTATTGATATCAACCGGAAATGAAGTGTTTATTGATATCAACCGGATATTACGTGTTTATGGATATCGACCGGATATGATGTGTTTATTGATAATCAACCGGATATGACATGTCTAATAATTATTATCTACCGTTATCCAGTATTTTGGATCAAGTTCAACATTGCGGCTCCTTGATGACTGTCTAATCTTAGTTTTGTCCTTGTTGGTGAAAAAATCACAGTCTGCCGAACCTTCGTACTCCCTCGTACCGTCGAAAATTTCATTTTTTTCGATCTCGCGATTGAGTTTACGCAATCGCTTAGAACTTGTTCGTTGTAATGTACTTTGTGCAATATTCTGATGGTACTGACTAGGTGTCTCGTTCTCGGTTTCCACATATTGAATGGGCGGAAGTGACCCTCGACCTTCTGGAAGCGAGGCTATGATCCGCTCTTGTTTACCAGGCGGAATGGGTGACGGCCAATTGTCGCTGTCACTGATTGACAAGTCTTCATCATCCGTTCCCTTTTCACTTCCGGCAGGAGAAAGGTCCAATGGGGAGACTGCTGGCTTCCGGTACCTTTTCCTTACATAGAATATACTGAGGATGAAGAGGATGATGATGATGAAAACGATGACAGCCAGGGCTATCATGGCGTTCTTTAGATTCGTGTCTTCTCCTCTCGACTGCTGAGTCACAATTTGTGTCGATGGTCCACCAGTAGCACGTCCTTGTATGGTCACCCACAAAAACGTCGATGTGGAATGTAGATTGGTCGAAAGTTCTTCGGCCTGCAAGAAATGATATTATGGGAGATTAGATAACGAGTTAGCAGTTCTCGCTATAATAGTTCCATTAAAGATACATTATGGGAGATTAGATAACGAGTTAGCAGTTCTCGCTATAATAGTTCCAATAAAGATACATTATGGGAGATTAGATAACGAGTTGGCAGTTCTCGTTATAATAGTTCCATTTAAGATACATTATGGGAGATTAGATAACGAGTTAGCAGTTCTCGCTATTATAGTTCCATTAAAGATACATTATGGGAGATTAGATAACGAGTTAGCAGTTCTCGTTATAATAGTTGCATTAAAGATACATTATGGGAGATTAGATAACGAGTTAGCAGTTCTCGCTATAATAGTTCCATTAAAGATACATTATGGGAGATTAAATAACGAGTTAGCAGTTCTCGCTATAATAGTTCCATTAAAGATACATTATGGGAGATTAGATAACGACTTGGCAGTTCTCGCTATAATAGTTCCATTAAAGATACATTATGGGAGATTAGATAACGAGTTAGCAGTTCTCGCTATAATAGTTCCATTAAAGATACATTATGGGAGATTAGATAACGAGTTAGCAGTTCTCGCTATAATAGTTCCATTAAAGATACATTATGGGAGATTAGATAACGAGTTGGCAGTTCTCGCTATAATAGTTCCATTAAAGATACATTATGGGAGATTAGATAACGAGTTAGCAGTTCTCGCTATAATAGTTCCATTAAAGATACATTATGGGAGATTAGATAAATAGCTGTCAGTTCTCACTATAATAGTTCCATTAAAGATACATTATGGGAGATTAGATAGCGAGTTAGCAGTGCTCGTTATAATAGTTAAAAACTAGATAATGTAAAGGCAATTTTCTGAAAATTTAAGACAAATAGATCCACTATGAATAAGAAATAAGCGATCGAAAGTTCTGCATAGCCTCAATCATCATTACTAAGTCGGTACGGCAAAAATCACAGTCTCGATTATCTATTTTAATCATTAAATCGTGAAAGAAAGTTATGCAGTAAATCGGATCATAAAACAACCAATATCGCAGGCTAGCGTTTACATCGAGAGTTGACTGTGGTCTAGATGCGCTAATGAATGTCTAATTAAGGGACAATAACACTCTTGCTGGCTTGACAGGCCCAGAATTTTCTTCAGCCTTATTCTAACTACAAGATGTTTAAGTGTCCTACCTGTTGTGTAAATTATCCATTACAACCTATCTTACTTGTCCCGAGGGTTCGAAAATATGTTTAAATTCAAGTTGCATTTGAAAGTGCTTACGTAAGGCTTTTCTAACCATGTAACGGCATGTAGTTGAATTTTACCAATTTTTAAAATTAGGTGTGTTAAGATGAAATTTGTATCATTTTTTAATTGAAATATTGTAAAATAGTACAAATTGTTGAGCAGAATAAAGATTGGGACATATTATTCAGTTACAACAAGAGTGGTATTGGGGCTTTAATAGTTTATATAACAGGTAGATTTAGCTCTTTCATAATTTATGTTTAAACATGTGAAATATTGAATGGGTGTTTCGTTTCAGTGAATTAGAATCCGAAATGGTTTAGCAACTACGTGTGTGTTTATTTTAATTTATAATCCGAATCCTATTTTTGAACGTGCGGAGTCAAACTTGAACTTTCTACATTTTTTTTATTTCGATTAATAATATCTCCATTAAGGAAAGCATCCGTACGTCAAAGACCATGCTTTCCAAAATAGTTGAGATGACATCGAATAAATAGCAAAAGTAAGATTACAACGTGAAGAAACAAAGGGAGACTATCAAAGGAAGGTATTAAATATTTTCAGGGTTCAGACCACTATACTTCCATGCAATCGACACGTCATATTGTTAAAAAAAAAGTCTAATATATATGAAATGAAACGAAATGGGGTTTAACGTCCTAGACCACTCGGCAAACCTCAGCAGATTCCAGTACCCTACCAAGAAGATACAAATCTGAATAAAATATTGCTTATAAATCTAAGTCCGCCATTGGAACTACTTTCAAGTTCCCGGATTACCAGCAGCGTTGCCAATGACGACGCCTTTGAAGAATGTTTTATCATGCAAATACATCAAAGTCTGAAGATGATCCGATTTTCTCCAAACAAGCCGCCAGCTTCCTAATAAACAAACCGGTGTCGCATCGCAATTGTATAGGCGTATAAATATCACTTGCCTTCATACCTAGACCTACGGAATCTACAGCTCTAGGTCTGCCGAGTGGTCCTAGACGAAACGGAATAACGAAGAAGGACATACGACATGCGATGTTCTATGAGGTAAATTTTGCCCTTACATTTCATAATGACTCTTACTTTATCTTGGTGTTTTTGCTTTTGGGGGGGGGGGGGGGTCTATATTTGTTTAGTATTTGCATGTTACTATATATCTATGTATATTATTGTAGTGTAGGAGGAACCCCCTGAAAATTAGTACACCTGTGCTGAGGGGACTATCCTCATTAAATAAAGTTATTATTATTATTATTATTATTATTATTATTATTATTATTATTCACCGTGGATAGTCTTGTATTCGTGAAAGACATCGAAAGATTTTATGTCTGCGTTCATTTCAATCTAATTAAAATACAGATCTATATTTCGTTTCGTTTTTTTATACTTTCGATGGCCTCGCTACATTGTACTAAAGACAAGTAAAACGAAATTTTGAACTATAAAAAACGAAACGAAATTGGATCTGTGTTTTAATCAGTTTGCGTCCATTTTTCATAAAACAGAAATAAACCCACCTTAATAGTTAAGCTAAAACTGGCGATGTCGATTTCTGTTAGAACACGCAAAACACTGACGACACCAGTGACGTCATCAATACTGAAGTAATCTGTTATATTGGTTATGTCACCTAAAAAAGAACGTTTAAAACCGTTTGGTTATTTTTTTAGACGAGTAATAATGGCAAATGATGGATTTATTTTTTGCATTGCATAATTCAGAAAATTACTAGTTATAAATTGTCTAAAACGAATTATTTCGTTATCTATATTTCAATTATTGTTTTAAAATAAAGCTTGAAAAGAGTGGACATATCTTTAAAGAAAAAAAACACAAACAAACAAACAATAAGGAACAAGGTGGATTTTCAAAGGTACAAGAACATTTTGCAACAGAAAAGTTAAAGAAGTAATAGAAATTATAAGAAGATAAAGGGGGGTAACTCTACTCACCTATTACCTGGTACATTACGTCACCTGTCGTTCAGTCTAGCGTTATTGTTTTAAGAATAGTATTAGTGAACTATCAATTTACAGATTTTATATCGTATCAAAAATAAAGGGAGACAACTCATTAAAACTTTTGCAGGTCAGCTTTGTGCAGTGGCATGCAGAGGTTGAGGCAATGCTCGGGGCCAACTCCATGATGGCTACGCCCACAAGACTCAACTACAGAGCCTAGTATCCAAAACATTAGAACGGCAGACTATTTCAAAAGATAAATTTGTACTCAAATAAAGTAGGCCCAGGGCAGATTTGTCACACAGTGAACAGCGAAATTTAAATTTAACAAAAAAATATATTGTATTTTACTTCCACCACCCCGCCAAACTAACTAGATCCCCGGGGCACAAACACCCCACCCACTCTCTGCAAGCCACTAGCTTAGTGTATAGGAATTGAAAATGCCGTGAAGCAATAATCAAGTTTAAGATCGTTTGATATTTCAATTGAAATTGATTCAAAAAATAGGTCCATGATTCTAATCTAAATCTAGACTAGCTATTCCTTCTAACTCTACCTGCATGCCATGACGTCACGGTTTCATTCGTTTTTACCACGTGCTAAATAGAAGAATGATAGCACCAACAGCTTCCGGTTATTCACGTGATTATTACTCTTCTTTTTCCAAAAAAAACTGGTTATTTATACAAATAAATATCTTCCTTACCTTTAGCGTTGGAATCGAACTTGCGGCATGCGGAATATAATAAATAAAGCACGGTTGGTCAAAGACAACCGGGGTTAAATTAAAGCTGGAAATATGAAATTGGAAATTAACCTTTGGAGGGGATTCTCTTGGTGAAGTTTAAGGGGTTAAATACCCGTGACGCAGTAGCATGTACGGTCGGTTGGGAGTTAAGCTTAAAGCTGATTCATTTATTACCAATAGCCAATCACTACACCGCTTTCATCAATGTTATTCCACATTCTAAATAATTGTTAGCTGGGTATTGTTTTTTTAAACATGTTTTTGAAATTACAGCCAAGAGAAACCCCTACTCTTGAGAAACAAGTTAATATCATGCACATATCAACCAATGAAGCGAATATATATATGGATATATTTAACGATAACCAACAATAGTATTAATAATACAAGTAGCGTAAATAGAATACTAGTTATATTAAATAAATAGATTTTAAAAACCAGATGGCCCTCTCATGCTACTTTACAATATACCTAGCTTGGCGAACCCGAACTGTAAAGCGACAATCTCTTTTGCTATTATTTTAAATAAACAACCAAATGAATGAATGAATGAAATGGGGTTTAACGTCCTACGCTTAAGCACCTAACCTGGGCTAATTGAAGACAGGCATACGCCATACAGTGTGCTATGAGGGAAGTTTTTGCCCGGGCAGCGGCGCTACGGCCTACTCTTATATCGAATTCCAACTGCCAAGGGATCTTTTACGTGCACCCCAATGTGTACACAGGATCTCGGGTTTTCGTCTCATCCGAACGACTAGGCAGCTGTCCTTGTCAGGCCCTCCTTCTGCATCACTGACAAGGGGAAATCACGCCGGAAAATCGAGATGAACTTTCTCGGCCTATGCAGGGATCGAACACTCGACCTCCAGGCTAGCGAACCAGCGCCTTATCCACGTAGCCACCGTGATCCCCAAATAAACAACCAAAACATCCTTTTGTCCAGTTTTGCCAAATATACTATATAATCTGTCTTGGCTAAACCGAGGTGTAAAATGTTATCTGATATTTTCGTTGGGTATTCGGAATATTTTGGTTGTTAATAAATCTTTTATTTTAACCCCCATTTGTTTAGGAGCAGATCAGTAGGACGTTAGAAAATACAAATTTCATTTCATTACATTTCATTTCATTTCAAATACTGTTTTACAAAAGAGTGTCGCTTTAAAGTCTTGTATAGTTAAAGATATTAAAACAGAAACCAGATGCCTAAAAGTCAAAAGTTTGAACCGAAACCTATAAATACAAGAGCTACAGAGAATTATAACACTGCACCACAAAATTAAAACATTTTACAACATTGCTGAAAATGAACTGAAATTGGTTTTCAGAGAAAAAATAATCTATACTGCAGAATCAAGCACAAATAAAGATGTCTACATTAGTACAACGATGTTTATTTAAAAGTGTTTGCTGGTGTTCCACAAGGGTCCATATTAGGCCCATTGCTGTTCATTATCAAATACAAATACAGCATCAATAACCTCGGTCACAAGGCAAAAGCTACATTACCAAGCCAACACAGTCTACATTGTTTACAAAGATGTGTAAATCAACATTAATTTATTGAAAGGTGCTTGCTGATGTCTTACTAGGGTCCGTACTAGGTCCATTGCTGTTCATTATCAAACCCAAATAGAGCATCAACAACCTCGGTCACCACCAAAAGCCACATGTCCAAGCCAGCACAGTCTACATTGTTTACAAAGATGTGTAAATCAACATTAATTTATTGAAAGGTGCTTGCTGATGTCTTACTAGGATCCGTACTAGGTCCATTGCTGTTCATTATCAAACCCAAATAGAGCATCAACAACCTCGGTCACCACCAAAAGCCACATGTCCAGGCCAGCACAGTCTATATTTCACAACAGCTTGCAAGCTGGTGTCCTACAAGGGTCTATACTAGGCCCATAGAAGTTAAATAACCTTATTTAAAGCCGTTAATAAAGTTAGTTCAACGATATATGCATTAGCCAATACCTTACCAAATAATAGCTCGGGATTACAGATTACAGGATTAGTTTTAATACAATTCACAAAATTGATTCCAAATTTCGGTAAATTTTCAGCCAACGGTAAAATATTTTAGGGTCGTTTTGCCATGATCTGACTTAACGTTTATTCTAAAAATAAAGACTTTAAGATTATATGGATTAATATATGATAGAATATGAATTCTACAACCAACCATTAACAATACTGTAACGAACTGGGTAACCAAGGGTATCTTGGTCACGTGCGTATATTGAAGCTGGTACCAAGTTGGTTAAATCACCCTAGAAGTTAAATAATGTTAAAGTATTAGATAATTTGTGAATGAATAAAATAAAAACCAAGTACGAACAATCCAAATCATAAGACAGAATTCTAAGTCCTAAAAACGTTATAGGCAAAATAGTGTATTCAAGCAAAATAGTGTAATCAGCAAATGTACTGCTCCTCGTGTTAAAAAATACACCACAAGCAGTGGTAACAGGTGTCCGGAAGAGTAAGCTTACCCTGCCTGGAATGAAATGGGGTTTGACGTCCTACTGTTATGCACTTAACCTGAGCTAATGAGGGAAATTTTTTGCCCGGACAGCGGCGCTACGGCCTACTCTTATATCGAATTCCAACTGCCAAGGGATCTTTTACGCCGGAAAATCGAGATGAACTTTCTCGGCCAATGCAGGGATCGAACACTCAACCTCCAGGCTAGCGAACCAGCGCCTTATCCACTTAGCCACCGTGATCCCCATTTGTGGAATGTTTGATAGTCCTACTTTAATACTTATCATTAGATCTCTTCCGTCCGAGGGGCAACGGTGGCACGGTTAGTAAGACGCTGTGGTTTCGAGGATTGGTGTGAGCGTATGTGGCATTAAGATAGGGGCGCCTTCTCAACCACGTGGGTTTCCTCCGAAATGACCTAGTTAGTAAGACGCTGGCTCGCTAACCTAGCTAGGCGGCCTCCTCTGGATTACGGCTGTGGTTTCGAGGACTGGTGTGAGCGTATGTGGCATTGAGATAGGGGCGCCTTCTCAACCACGTGGGTTTCCTCCGAAATGACCTAGTTGTGTTGAGTGGACGTTAAACCCCATTTCTCTCTTTCTCTCTCGCTAACCCGGATGTCCCATATTCGTTCCTAGTGTTGACTGAGACAGTTCATCGGATATATCAGTCGTGCCCACTCCTTATCCATTCTTGTAAGTGGCACGGGACAACTTTTGGTCGTTCGATAGAACAAAAAACTTAGCCCCCGGGTTATCATTGGCGTGCATGTAAAAGACACCCTTGACAGCTGGAATGCGATATAAGGATAGGCCGTAGTTCCGCTTTCCGGGCAACATTTCCCTCACAGCACAATGTATGGCGTATGCCCGACTTTATTAACCCAGTCGGTGAAGAACAGTAGGACGATAAACCCCAGTTCATGTCTTTTCCTACTTTACTATTCACCACTAGATCTCTTCCGGTCGATCATATAATACTTATACTTCAAGTTGAATACGGACAGTGAAGACTACGGGTGACCGGAAGTATCGATGGTTCGGATAGGCCCGATATTTGAACCACAAAATTACAAAGACCAAAAATACCATGTTGAATAATACAGACTAGGAAATTTCGTTGGCCTTCTCACGAACCGACGAATCTGATATATATAGATAACAAAGATAACAACAAAGTATATATTTCTCAATACTTAATTATCAATACTTAATTATATATCAGATTCGCCGGTTCGCGAGAAGGCCAACGATTTGTGGCGAAACACATAGAAAACTGTATAAATCTTGTTATAGAAATTTACCACATAATCATCAGCAACGGAAGTCTGATAGAATATAGAGCACGGTGTAGTCTGACATCCTTCATAATAGAATTCTGGTGGCTGGTCATCGACGTCTATCACGTTCACGGTTATCAGGGCGTAATCCATTAATCCACCTCGATCCTAAAAGAATAGTTTACAATAAAACATGTTAAAATAATGATTTATTAAAGCCTCAGACTGTCATATCAATGGTAGATGATCTCCCTTTGGTGTCTGCCACGTGAAATTTAGATTACGGGATTTGTAATTGAGTCAAGTGACTGGTTTCAATACCCAGCTGGTACTTGGCATGGAGTAGACCGACCACGTAGGCGTTTTCTACCGCGATAATCCTTTGTAAAAACAGGAATAACTCATTTTACGAAAACAACTTTCGGATACTCCTATGTATAAACCGCGAATAACTGATTTTACGAAATCGACTTTCGGATAATTCTATGTAAAAACCGCAAATAAGTCATTTATTTTACGGAAACAACTTTCGAATAACCCTATGTATAAACCGCGAATAACTTAGTTTTCGAATAACCCTACATACAAATCGCAAATAACTCATTTATTTTACGAAAACAAATTTCGAATAACCCTATGTATAAGCAAGCCGTGAATAACTCACTTTACGAAACCAAAAACTTTATTCACTTACTTGTACTGAAACGTTCAACATATACAATTTGTCGTCCATAGTTTCATAGTCTAGAGGAGACATCAACCGAATTAGTCCATCTTGAGCTTTCGGCATTTCGAACATCGTCTGTCCATCAAGCTGCAAATGTTTTTTTTTATATAGTTAGTAGGTTTTTTTTATTTCATGTAATGAAAGAGAGAGATGAAGAGAGAGAGATAGAGGGAGAGAGAGAGATAGAGAGAGAGAGGGGAGGGAGGGAGGGAGAGAGAGAGAGAGAGAGCATTTCGAACATCGTCTGTCCATTAAGCTGCAAATGTTTTTTTTATATGGTTAGTAGTGTTTGTGATTTTATGAGATGAAATGAAATGAAATGGGGTTTAACGTCCTACTGTTATGCACTTAACCTGGGCTAATGGAAGACAGGCATACACCATACAGCGGGCTACAGGGGAAGTTTTGCCCCGACAGCGGCGCTACGGCCTACTCCTATTGAGTTAAAGGCTTCTTTAATATTAAAACCTCTAAAGGAATAATAGATAAAACTCAATGACCATTGAATACCACTTGGGTTATTCAATGGTTCAAGAGAGTATATCCCTGCGCAAGTATACGATTGAGTTAAAGACTACTTTAATATTATTACCTCTACAGGAAAATAATCGTGTATTTTAAAACCTTGTATCTCATTCATAGACTGGTTTAGATCTTTATCTTCAGCAAGTTGACTTAATACAATCAAAGTTGTTTCAATACTAGCATCCTGGAAAATATAATAAAATCAATATAAAATAAAAACAAGACATAAGTGTACGAACAATCCTAACCATTTTATTTAGGTTATTTGTACTTTTAAGTGTAACTATAAAGCTACGGGTTTCAGGTAACCTCGGGGACACAAAACATCCATCTGGGGTCGGTTGCTTAAAACTTTAACGAACCTATATCCTGTTAACCCTTTCCCCGCGTAATTATAAGAAGTAAAATCAGGAGAATCCATGGAATTAATTTTTGGCGCTTCCACCGCCTTAGCTGAATTATCCATAACTTTCTTACTAAGAAAGATAACTTGATGAAGTAAAGTTTTCTGAGTTCATAAAAGCCCAGGGAATAATTTGCTGATCATTTTAGGGAAGTTTCATGGTAAGGGGTAGGTAAAGGGGTTTTTTTCAATAAAGGGGTCAAAAAATCTGACCCCAAAATCTGCAAAAAACACCCCCTGAAAAATACAAAATAACATTTTAGTTCAATATAAACTGGTTTTATTTACTCACTTAGTTTTTAGCTTTATAATCAACTGAGGTATGATACATGTTGTAACAGTTATTTGCACAGAGGGCGGGTTGATCCCGGCATGTCCCACAGAAAAAATGTGTCTCGTGGCGACGATTTTCTTTTCTGTTGCTGCATACCTTACACTCGCGTTTTTTAGCTCCAGTTTCAATTCTATGGAATTGTTTATCAAGTCTTTGAAGTGCTGGGGCTTCTAGAGGCCTTCCACGTTTTCTGGGGGGTGCTCCAGGCACTGCCACAGCCTGGCTCACAAGTCCCCGTACAAGCATTTTTCGAAATGTCAAAAGGCTCAGTTTGTGTTTTGTAACTGGTGCAGGCATACTCAGCTTGTACAAAATGTAGCTATTTACAACAGTCACTTCAATTAACCAGAAAAACACCTTTTTCCACCATTTTATCGACTTGCGACAGAAACTATAGTACCCGCTCAGCTGGTCACTAAGATCGACGCCACCCATGCTTGAATTATATCCCATAACTGCGACTGGTTTCTTTACTATATTATCAGCTGCTCCTCTCTGTCGCCGTACAACGTCTTGTGTTTTATTACCAACATGATATGTAGAGATCATAACTACATTTCGATTTGATTTTGCCTTCCAGTTGAGTAACAAAATGTTATCACTTCTCATTGCTTTGATGGCGTGAAGTTGCAATGGCGCCTTCACTTCATCTGGTATGCCGACTCTGTTTAATTGCAAAGTACCGGTCAAATGCGTCCTCTTTGTTTCCAAATGCTCGACTAGAGGTATTGAATTATACAACCGATCGGTATGAATATGGTATCCACGGTTCCAATAGGGTTCCACTAATTGTGATATTGTTCGGGATGTTTTCGATAATCCATCATCGGGAACTGGATCATCAGTCTGGCCGTAGTACATTTTTATATTTAACATATATCCAGTAGTGTCTGCCAAAGTTCGAGCCAGTATCCCCCACTTTGTCGGTTTTTTAGGACAGTATTGTCTAAAACAAACACGCCCTTTGAAGCCTATCATACTTTCGTCGCCCGATATATTTTGAAATGGCACAAAATAATACTGTGATTTTTTTACAATGTCATCTACGATCGGTTGTATTTTGGATCCTCTCTGAGGCACAGGTTCGTTAGGATCTGTGTGTGCCACATGTAGCATTGTGTGGAAAAGAAGACAAAATCTATCACGGTCCATTGCATCCCTGAAGAACGGTACAGCCGATGTCCATTCACCTGTCCAGTATGAGTCTACGTATGGCTTCTTTACAATACCCATGTTCAGCAGAATGCCTATAAATCTGTACATTTCATGCGTGTCAGTGTCCTTCCATCGCCGTAAACGTGATTTAGGTTTCAAAATGGTATTCTGTATCTTCTCTGCAGCATAGCGGTTTATTTCAGTAACCAATTTAGCCATCAGTTCATCGTCAAAGAAGAGTTTGAAAAAATCGACGGCCTCTGGTTCGTTGTCCATTAGATGATCAATATTTCGAGGGCCTGGTTCATCTTCTGGTGTAAATCTATGATGCGTAGGCCCTATATCATTGACTGTAACATCGGTCCACTGTCTGTCTGGTTGGGCAATATCGCGGTTTCTAACACCACGGCCTGGTTTTCCTCGAACCCTTGGGCGTCCGCGCCCACGACCTCGCCCACGGATACCGCCCCTTATTACTGGGGCTTGTTGGGTCACCTGTTGTGGCTGTGCTTGACCAGTTATATTTTCAATTTCATCAGAATCTGAACTGTTAGTGTTACTCATATTAGAACCATGATAGTCACTAGAAACATCGTTATTGTGGTCAATATTATCTGATTCTGAACTAATATCTTCATCTTGTGCATGGTAAGAACCCGCTTCTGGTTCACTTTCTCCTGAAGATAAAACATTATCTGTGCCCTGATTATCGGCTACGAAACTGTCTTCAATGTCCGATTCTTGTAAAGATTCTTCGTCATCCGAGTCATTCATATCATACAAGGCTAAAAGTGCTTGCTCCGCAGTCAGCTTTCGTAGGCGTGAGGGTGCCGCCATCTTTTGTTTACTAATTTACGTGAGAAAATTTGATGAATGTCGGTTGAAATAAAGCTTTAAACATTTTAGTTTTTAAACGGAAAGATGGCAGCCATTGTTGTTAAATTTACCGGAAGAAGATCGACTCTATTATCCAGGCGTTATTTTATGTGACATCGTCTGCTAGAACCTGTTCTAGGTCGATTCGTGTCAACCCGCCTCACGGCGGTATTCGTGGCAAAGTCGAAATTGAAAAACCGCCTGAGGGCGGTAAACGCGGGGATAGGGTTAACGTGTTGTTTGTTAAATTTACTACAGAAAACACTATAGAATACTTTATTCTTTCCTTTAGAAATATTAGCATAAATCTGTAGGAATAATTTGCAACAACGAATGTTTGGGGCCTTCATTTCCAGCAACAATCTTTCTCTCCGTTAAAGTTAACGGGTCGTTAAAAGATAACGGAGCATTGAGCAGCCGGTCCCAGCAGAGTAACCTACCCAGTGGTTAAAATAAAATAAAACCAAGTACGAACAATCCAAACCATACAATTAAACGTACATTATGGGGATTACACACTAATATCCAGAGACTAATGACGTCGGGTATGTTCCTACGTCATGGCACTGTCCCGGGCCCGATGTTCTTGTGCTTAGAATTTAAACACACATTATGCAAAAGCTAAATCTGTTTATTGCAGGTCTTTATTTAAAGATACATTATGAGAGATTAGATAAAGAGTTGGCAGTTCTCACTATATTAGTTATATACTAGACAATGTAAAGGCAATTACTAAAGTCGGTACGCTTAATAAACATAGTCTCGATTATCCATTTCATGATTAAACCATGAATGAAAGTTGAGCAGTAAATGAAAGTTGACATTGGCCTGAAGTAAATTAATGTTTAATTAATAGTTTATATAACATTTCATTTCAGGCTTAAAGAAAGACCTAAACTAGGCAGATTTAGCTCTTGCATAACGTATGTTTAACTACCATACCATGAAATGGGGTTTAACGTCCTACAGTTCTGATCCGACTGGGATTATTGAAACCTGGTGCTCGTGAATAATAAACTAGTGATTGTTTTCCCATATAACTGAGGAGGATTGGGTGGCCGAATGGTTAGCACCTACGCGCTGTACCAAGATACTAAATGGCATTGTGCTTGATAACGATAAGAGGATACTTGTCGAAACGTCGTGATTGTGTATAATAACTTAAAGGGACAATAACACTCTTGGTGGCTTGACAGGTCGAGAATTTTTTTTTAGCCCCTATTCTAACTACAAGATGTTTAAGTGTCATACCTGTTGTGTAAATTATCCATTACAACCTATCTTACTTGTCCAGAGGGTTCGAAAATATGTTTAAATCCAAATTGCATTTGAAAGTGCTTACGTAAGGCTTTTCAAACCATGTTACAGCATGTAGTAAATTTTTCCAATTTTTAAAGTTAGGTGTGTTAAGATGAAATTTGTATCATATTTTAATTGAAATATTGTAAAATAGTACAAATTGTTGACCAGAATAAAGATAGGAAAATATTATTCAGTTACAACAAGAGTGGTATTGGGGCTTAAATGTTGTCTCATAAAACGGTGTTAGTTTTGTTTTATTCAATTATTGCTTATAGATATAAGTTTACCTCTGAAATATTTCTTACAAATGGCGGATCTATAAAATTGGGTGCAAATTCGTTGACTTCAGTAACTCCCAAAAAATAATCATAATTCTGAAATTAAAATAAAACCATCAGCATTAAATGTATCATTAATCTAATTAAAATACAGATCTATATTTCGTTTCTTTTTTATACCTTCGATGGCCTACACAACACGAAGATCTGGCTGGTGACACTTGCGGCTTTTGACCTTATGACGACAGATATTGATTAATCAATCGGCGTAACAACAGACCGTTTCATTGGCTAATCCCTCACATTAAGCAGACCCCCTCCCTTTATGGAGCAATTTTTGATATTGCAAAAATAGACGAGGCGGGTCAAGAACACGCAATATCAATATATACATGTTTATAAAATATATATTGAGAACTGATTGCAAAAATACGTAATGAGCTGTTTAAAGCCACAATACCACTCTTGTTGTAACTAAAAAATAATATGTCCCAATCTTTATTCTGGTCATAAAATTGTACTATTTTACAATATTCCAATTAGTAATTAAATGATACAAATTTCATCTTAACACACCTTATTTTAAAAATTGAAAAAATTCAACTACATGCCGTAACATGGTTTGAAAAAACCTTACGTAAGCACTTTCAAATGCAACTTGGATTTAAACATATTTTCGAGCCCTCTGGACAAGTAAGAAAGGTTATAATGGATAATTTACACAACAGGGAGGACACTTAAACATCTAGTAGTTAGATTAAGGCTAAAAAAAAATTCGGAACCTGTCAAGCCAGCAAGAGTGTTATTGTCCCTTTAAAATGAGACTCATATATACCATCAGGCCTTTGCATATGACCAGTTTGCACGGGCCTCCCCATGTTCCTGAAGCAACGGCCGCGAGTTTTACAACATCTAACCATTGCTTCAAAACTGGGCAACTCCCGAACTTTTACGCTTGTTGTGTTTACACGTGACTAATAAGCATTAGCACATAACACACTCACACTGTACTGTCGCCGAGATCAAACTGGCATTCAATAGCTACACACAATAAGACCACTCGCCACACAATAAGGGACAATCAATTCAGCATGCAATAAGGAATTCGCTTGATGACCATGACTTCAGTGAAATCACGTGCTCGGTATGGGCTAATCCGAGCCTTCGATAAATAAAATGAATTGAAAGTAGTCTATCACGGTTGGGGCCTATACCCTATCAATAATACGGATTGTTGAGTGAAGGGCTTGATAAGATGTATGTAGTCAAGACGAGATCAAGCCTTCTATTGGAGATGGGGGCTTTCATGACCAAGCTACCAATGTCTGAATTTCATGATTATTTGAATTTCGACATACCTGTGTAAGGCCGTTATAGGTGCAGTAAAACTTCATCATTAAACTTGTGAGACGTATACCCTTCAAAATGAAAAATACATTGCTCATAAGAAATATATTACTTATATGCTTATACAAAATATATTACTAATATGCTTCAAATTATATATTGCTAATACCAAAATGTATTACTAATACAAAATGTATGGCTAATATGCTAATGCAAAATATATTACTAATACACAATATATTACTAATACACAATATATTACTAATACACAATATATTACTAATACACAAAATATATTACTAATACACAATATATTACTAATACACAGAATATATTACTAATACACAATATATTACTAATACACAATATATTACCAATACACAAAATGTATTACTAATACACAATATATTACTAATACACAATATATTACTAATACACAATATATTACTAATACACAAAATGTATTACTAATACACAATGTATAACTAATATGCTAATACTATATATATAACAAATACAAGCCAAATTACTAATGCAAAATATGACCGAAGCTAATACCGAATGGAACAAAATGCATTATTACATACTTTATATGCGATTTACTGGTCAAGAGCGAGGCATTAAAGTTAAATCGCTAATAGGTCGCAACGCATATTTCTAGGACCCAAATATTAGCGATTTAGGTTCTTTAAGTTCTAGAAGTATGATCGCATGCGAAAAAGCTGTTGAGAATTAGTCGCATCATGTTTGTTTGATAAAATTCACGTTTGGTCGAAGAAGCTGATGTTTGATACAGTGGTTTAACGTTTGGTCGAAGTGTTTGATGTTTCAAGTTTGGTTAAAAAGTTAAGCCTTTTGTCAAAGGTGTCGTGTGGATCTTCAATTGAAATCGTTGATTTTCCTTTAACGTAACGGTTTCATTTACAATATAGTTTGCATTAACTGTGTTTCTGTGAAAACCATATAATATGGGGACTTTAAAGGTACGTTATGTACGTTAAGTCTTTTTATAAATTATTATTTAGACACCTATTTATATTTCAACCTCATAATCAGACCACCGGATGGCCAAGCTTTTAAATGGATTTAGAACATCCGCACCAATTGATAGCTAACGTTAAAATTGCTAATCGAGACTTTGATTAGCGTTTAACAATAGCTCCACGCCATTTTGACATGGACTTAACTGTCGAGTCGAGGGTGAGCGCCAGCTATCCTGGGGGAAACTTCGGAGGGAACCAGCTACTAGATGGTTCGATTAGTCTTTCGCCCCTACGCCCAGGTTCCGTGATCGATTTGCGCGTCAGAACCACTTAGAACATCCACTAGCATTTCTCTATCTGTAGTGAAACGTGTTCAGTACAAAGAAAATTTGGGGAAGAGTTAGAGTTGTGCAAATAGACCAGTGATTTGTTTCACGAAATTTTATCTACGATAAAAATCCAAATTTTAGTAATTTGATTAGACGATATCAAAATTGAAGTATCTACTAAAACTTGAATTTTATCTTTAGTTAAGATTTAGAGAAACAGGGCCCAGAATTACCATTGAAGTCAATGGTGGAAATTAACATAAATTAAACCAATTTACCGTATTGTTATAGATGTCCTCTAAATCTAACGTCTGGTTAAGCGAGAAGTTGTAAGTTTCATTATGCAGGTCAAAGTTGAAGTAGGGTTTGAAGACTTGTTCATTACTGGTAATTTCAAACGACCAGACAGCCGTGTTACTAGTTATATTAAATAACTCATAACCTGAAAAATGATGGTATGTTATATGGCTGTTCGATCCCTGCACTGGCCGAGAAAGTTCATCGGGATTTTCCGGAGTGGTTTACCATTGTCAGGTCAGTGATGTAAGACCGGGGGAGGGGGTGAAAAGTACAGCTGTCTAATCGTTCCGATCGGACGAAAAACCAAGGTCCCGTGTATACATTGGCGTGCACGTAAAATATTCATTGGTAGTTGGACACTGTATGGCGTATGCCCGTCGTCATTAGCCCAGTTTAGGAGAAGAACAGTGGGACGTTAAACCCCATTTTATTTCATTTCATGTTATATAACTGTAGGGATGGGGGTGATATCCGAATGGTGAGCGCGTGGGTGTTGTATTATGTCAACTGGCGTAGTTTTGATTCCGGGTCTTTCAATTCCTCCCCACTCAATTCCTAAAGACCACTACGCACAATTGAATTATTGATATAAAATTGAACCATATAGTCCAGAAATGACCTAGTTTGTGTCGAGTTGACGTTTAACCCCCTTTCCCTCTTGTATATTTTTTGACGTAAATGTATCTTACCGGGTTCCTCTGTTTCCAGGACGTTCTGGAAGGATGGTGGTGAACCTGTACATTGACTGTTTACTACAAAATATAAAATGTTGTTTATTCATTATCTAATATTAAAATAGTTCCAATAAACAACACAGCCCCCGGATGAAACGTCATTATTGTATCTGTCATTCACTGTTTATTAATGTAACAATGTTATGATTTGGGACTCTTGGCAAGACACAAACTATATTAGACATTACAAGCAACAAACAGCTCATCATACCATCTGATTAAGATACAGATCTATATTTCGTATCGGTCATACGAGCGGCGTTTGACCCTATCACGTCAGACATTTGATTAACCAATCAGCGTTGATATTTGTAGTCGTTTACCCAAAGTTCCATGCATCGCACGCAAAGAACTCGTCATAACAGATTATTTCATTGACTATTCCCTCACATCACCCATAACGCGGGTTATATAACAACTCTTCAAGACCCTGGTGTAGTAAAAACAAGTAAAACCAAACTTTGAACTATATAAAAAAACGAAATAAGATCCGTGATTTAACCAGATTGCATATCAAATCAAGTGAATAACTCCAGTTGTTTCATTTAAAAGCCGGGGAATTAAATACATTGTATATCTTACCATAAGAAATAAGAGACAGTGTCAAGACAATGAAGTAATTTATCTGTGGAATCATTTTGTAAGTAATGGTTTATTTCTAATCTCCTTGATTCTCTCTCAGTTTTTAAATCATCATAACTCTTGGTACTTGGTAGCCATTTCTAAATCATCGGCCCTGTAAAAATATAAAAAGTGTCGTTTTTTAGCCATATAAATCATCAATAATCGAAAATCAGGTTTTCAACCCTTTAAAATATCAAAGCAATGGTTTAAAGCCCTGTCAAAGATACGGTTTTCCAAAGATAGGAGTTTCAGCCCTATAATATATCAAAGGTATGGTTTTCATTCCTATAATATATCAAAGGAATGGTTTTCAGCCCTATAATTTATCAAAGATGTGGTTTTCATACCTATAATTTATCAAAGATGTGGTTTTCAGCGCTATAATATATCAAAGATGTGGTTTTCATACCTATAATATATCAAAGATGTGGTTTTCATACCTATAATATATCAAAGATGTGGTTTTCAGCGCTATAATATATCAAAGATGTGGTTTTCAGCGCTATAATATATCAAAGATGTGGTTTTCATACCTATAATATATCAAAGATGTGGTTTTCAGCGCTATAATATATCAAAGACATGGTTTTGGTGCGTGCATTGTTTACATAAAACTTAACTCACTTATGCTGCCTTTTACTTATTTTAATACCCATTTACACTAAATAGGAAATGATTATTACCTACAAATACTTCAAATGTTTTAGAATTTTATTTGTCGAGGGGAAAAAGTTAATATTTGTGAATCATTAAGTCGCGTTGATGTCATCCTTGTCAGTGACTGTAGCCGTCTAGCTGATGTGTGTTAGTATATTCAGAATGGTCCAAGTTGTCTGGTCATTGTGGTTCAAATAAAAACAATAGATTAATCTATGATGACCGGTTTTAGTTGTTTAACGGCAGTCCTCAACTCTCACCTTCCGTTTAACCAGATTAAATAGACACTACTAGTTTACACTCAGTCATCAAGACAAACAACCATCATCTAGATCTCACACTCCCATAGTCCTGGACAACCAGAACATCCTTGTATTCAACGTAATATTCGTACAATAGACTGGATGATAGAGTTCTAGACTAACCCACTCGAAATCTGACAACTGACACTCTCGCTTTTTAACTTTCAGTATTCAAATTTTAAACAATTATTTACAAAGATCCCCGTGTCTTGGACTTAAAACTTTATATCGGTGATTACATAGAGATGGAAGAGAGAAAGAAATGGGGGTTTAACGTCCACTTCACGTGCATGTGGAGAGTCGAGCCACGCCATTTGACTCAATGACAAGCTTGAGGACGCACACGCTTTAAACCAGTTGTGGGAGGAAACCGAAGCCCCGGAGAAAACCCCACGAGGTTTGACATGCGACCCTTCTCGAAATCACGACACTACTATTGTGTGTTTTGCTTATCAGAATGTTGGTGCTTTCACGGACATAAACCAATTTATGGAGGTTGTCAAGGACCTGCCATTTATTTGATTAATTTATTAATAGATAATGTGAAAAGACATGGTCCGAATACTGGCCCCTGAATAACACCAACCATACAACTGCAAATTACTTCAGGAATTTCGGATTCTATTATGAATAATGCTGGGTTCTACAAATTATACAAAATTTGACCACACGCTTTTAAATCGTTGAAATGCGAGAATTGAAATGGAATAAAATGGGATTTAATATAACGTGGTATTGCTCTCCTCAGACTTGGCTAATGAAGACGGACATACACAATGCAGTGTGCTATGAGGGGAATGTTACCCGGGCAACGCCCATGTACATGTGACTTCTGTTTTTCATACTACCCGGACGACTATACATTGTCCCTTGCCAGAACCTTCGTCCTACACTTCCTATTTTATAAACTGTCAAAGATGAAAATAAAAGTTGAACGAATTGTGTCAAGATTTAAAAGAAGGACATTTGAATTTGTTTTAAATCGTAGGAGATTACAAAAAAATACACGTAGCAAGGACCAAAATCAAAGTTCCTACCGTATTATAAAAATGCACTATTAATAGCGGATTATTTTATCATGTTAAGGAGGGGCGGAAGGATTATCCTTACTAGCGACTTAATCGTAGGAGATTACAAAAAAAAACACGTAGCAAGGACCAAAATCAAAGTTCCTACCGTATTATAAAAATGCACTATTAATAGCGGATTATTTTATCATGTTAAGGAGGGGCGGAAGGATTATCCTTACTAGCGACTTAATCGTAGGAGATTACAAAAAAATACACGTAGCAAGGACCAAAATCAAAGTTCCTACCGAATTACAAAAATGCACTATAAATAGCGGACCATTTGATCATGTTAAGGAGGGGCGGAATTATTATCCTTACTAGCGATTTAATCTTAAATAAAATCTCGTAAATAAACAAAGTCTTGTAAATAAATAAATATGGGACCATTGTAAACAATATAAAATAAATAATGATACATCTGATGTCAGCAAAGATAAACATTGTTTACGATTATAATCTTCAGATCGGTCCAATTATTATGGGAAAGAAAAACTGACCTACATCCTAAAACATGTGAGTCTATGTATGATCCGATAGAATAGAACAAAACCAAGATCGGCAATCGGCATTTAATGGGAAAGAAAAGTGACCTACATCCTGAAACAAGACGGGCATACGCCATACAGTGTGCTATGAGGGAACTTTTTCCCGGGTAGCGGCGCTACGGCCTACTCTTATATCGAATTCCAACTACCAATGGATCTTTTACGTGCACTCCAATATGAACACGGAACCTCTGTTCTTCGTCCCATCCGAACGACTAGACAGCTGTCCTTGTCAGGCCCTCCACCCTGATAGAAAGGGGGTTGGATGGCCGAATGGTTAGCACGTGCGTGTTGTATCATAAAGCCTGTCATTGAGTCAACTGCCTAGTTTCGAATTCCCGGTTGTACGTGACAAGGAGCCGGGTCCTGTGGTTTACTCCAACTGCTAAAGACCCCTACGCGCAAGAGAATTATCGAAATAAAATTATGGCAGTCCCGAAATTATCTGGTTTGTGTCAATTGACGTTAAATCCCATTTTTCTCTCTTTCTCTCCCTATAACTTAAACCAACCTTTCTGGGGCCTGTTTCACGAAATTTTAACTAAGATAAAATCCGATTTTAGTAATTCGATTGGATAGTATTAGATTGATTTTAGCGCTTAGCCAATCCGGTTGAACTATGTACTAAAATTTGGATTTTATCTTAAGTTAAAATTTCGTGAAACAGGCCCCTGAGTCTATGATTAAGTCTACCTTCCCAATAGCATAGAAAACAAGCAGGGTCGGCATTATTATTGGAAAGAAGAATGACCTACATCCTAAAACCACCTGGGTCTATGATTGGATCTTCTATCCGATAGAATAGAACAAAAAACAAGATCGGCATTATTATGGGGAAAAACTGACCTACATCTGAGTCTAGGATCGAATCTTCCTTCCCGATAGAACAAAACAAAAAAACCCCCCAAGATCGGAATTTAATGGGAAAGAAAATTGACCAACACCCTGAAACATCTGAGTCTGTGATTGTATTGTTCGTACTTGGTTTTATTTTATTTATACATTACTTAAAGGAGAGGAGGCAAGTCGCTAACTAAGTATCATCCACAGTGTTAGATATTTCAAACATGACTCATTGGTCAAATTAAATCACCATTGATTTTGTTATCATACCGTTAATTTCGGAGCTTCTGATATCCAATATTTAAGACAAAATGAACATTTTAAAATTGGCACACGAATCCCGTGGCAGAATGCTTTCGAGCGCCATTTGTAATGAAGCGACTTACTGAAAGAGGCTAAACATACCCAACATAAAAATGCCACAGGCGTGGACTGGAATAACCAGATGCAAAAAACGACACATAACTCTTTAGGAATTACAGTTATAAAACTGACTGAATCCTTTAAGTTTCAATTGTATTCTTGTAGCATATTCGGTATATAATCGCCTATTACTCACATACTTGTTTTATTTGCTTGATAAAGACGAGAGTATCCTCATCGTAACGTCGTTTAGTATCAAACTCAGTATATAATTGTGTATCCATAAAATATGTTCACTTACTAAATGGCAATCAAAGAAGATATTTTTAAACTATTATGGCGATAACTGTCACCTCTTCATCTAAATCTCACGTAATGCGTCTTTAAGTCAAAAAGTTTTTTGAGGTTTATTTTTTACAAAACCATTTTCTCTTGTGTCATGAATTGAACTTTAGACAATTCACAGAGGAAAGTAATCCCCTCTCAGGCCTCTCTCTCTAAATGAATTGAGAATTGATGCTATTTAAAGCCCCAATAACACTCTTGTTGTAACTGAATAATATGTTCCAATCTTTATTCTGGTCAACAATTTGTACTATTTTACAATATTCCAATTAATAAATGATACAAATTTCATCTTAACACACCTAATTTTAAAAATTGGAAAAATTCAACTACATGCCGTAACATGGTTTGAAAAGACTTACGTAAGCACTTTCAAATGCAACTTGGATTTAAACAAATTTTCGAACCCTCTGGACAAGTAAGATAGGTTGTAATGGATAATTTACACAACAGGTAGGACACTTAAACATCTTGTAGTTAGAATAAGGCTAATTTTTTTCTGGTCCTGTCAAGCCAGCAAGAGTGTTATTGTCCCTTTAAATTCACTTAGAACATTTCTAGGAATTTAAATATATTTTTTTTTTAGATTTTATTTCTCGATGCCATTTTTTTTGCCAATTCTCAATTTAACAGGGGATAAGTTTTTAAAACGTTTTAGGCGAAATCAAACAAGACATAAATTACTTTGGGGTTTTTAAAACTTTAAAAAATTTCTCCAGGTATGTGTTTTTGGTTGACTTGTATACACGTGACGTTGCCCTAGCGCTTGATATAAACAGTGAGTCAGCTGTTAAAATATTTGACCTGAGTTCAGAATTGATTTTTATAAGAAAGGGAGGGCTAGGTTCTGATGGCGGGACCACGTGTGACATGGTACATGTTACACGGGGGCTATGGTAATTCGGCAAACCTCGACAAATTCCGGTACCCTCCGTAACCCTACATCTAGACTCGGATGTATGACAGTAAGCTGATATGTACCTACGACCATACATTTGCGATGCGGCTAGTCGACTACCGATTTACTTTAACAGGAAAACGTGCCGCTTTTACAAAAACGTCCCAAAATGGCAGCTATTGTTTAGTTTGTTGATATAATCTCCATGGGGGCCGCCATTTTTTATCCGGGTCCTTTAAAATAGTTCCAAAATGGCGGAATTCGTCAAGATTTGCCGAGTGGGGTTATGGTAGCCGAATGGTTCAACGCATGCGCGTTAGATCATCAAGTCTGTCACTGAGTCAAGTGGCAAGGGTTCTCTATGGGTTCTCCTTCCTCCCCACTGCTAAAGACTACTACGCGCAAGCGAATTATTGAAATGAAAATGGAACATATGTTAATTCTAAGATCACCTAGTTTGTCTCGAATAGACGTTGAACCCCATTTCCTCCTCTTTATCTATATATTTATAAATGTCACAGACAATATTTTTATTTTTGAATATTTTTGAATTATTCTATCGAGAATGGCCAATTCTTTCTGTGTAAGCAATGAATTCTCCTCCGACTTCGCACTGGTTCCTAGGTACCGAGAGGGGTAAGTCATGTAACAAAACATTACCTCTTCTAATCGATTATTTATAGCAAAGGTATTCCCCGGGTATTCCCTGGCAATTACAATATTCTGAGAAGGATGCGAAGCAAAATTATGATAAATTAATTTGGTTGAATATGTTTGTAGTCCAAAAACAATCTGAACGACTGACTCACCCTACCTGCAGAGAAGTGACTCTAGTCTGACGCAGTAAACAGCCATGATATCTACATGCCGTTATCTAAACGTCACAGATCGCGAGGTCAACGAACAGAAGTCAGTTTGTAAACAAACAAGCGAAAGTACAATGACTAAGACGAAAAGAAAACCTGTGTCGTATCAGGGTTGTCTGTGCAATAACGCGGACACAACTCGAGATTGAATCATAATCCCTGGAAGAAAATGGGATTTTAACAGAAGTAGCAAGTTTAAACGGACATTTGACACACGTGGGGGCCGCACTGTTGGCACTATTTTGTGCTTCGGTCGGGTCTATTTCACATATACATAATGAATTCTGCCAATGTTTTTAGCGTGAAGATGACTAATTGTTAATTTATTTCAGTTCTAAACAAAAATATAAAACTGTAACGCAATTTTAAAAAAATAGCCAAATTCTGACTGGGATTACTGAGCAAAATGGCCATTCACTGGATACATGCGAAAAAAAAGCCAGCTACCATAAATTTTGTCACGTTAGTTTCGTACGGTCCAAATACATAATCAAATCATCCATTATTTTGTACGCGGGAATGTATCGTTAGACATAACTTAGCTAGGGTTTTTAATGTAATGTATATGGTTAAAGGCTGAGTCACACTAGTGGATTTATCCTGAGGTTTTATATCCATAAGCTAAATCCTTTCAGGAAAATTTGTCCTATAGGTTATAGATTTTCTGAACTACGGACAAATCCTTAGGTTAAGAACAAGTCCTATTTTCGTAGGATTTTTACTGTGAATTGACCAATCAAAATGGCAGACGTCTAACTCAACCGGGCCGAGACAGAGCGTGCTGTGGTCTATTCAGTCCGAAGATTACCATAAACGAGAGAAAAGATAATCTTTGTAGTTTCCTTCATATTTACATTTCTGGTATTACTGATCACATGACCAAAACCTATAGGATTTTACTTAATGTATGATCATAAAAACCCAAAGGATTTATACTTAAAGACGTTCGCTAGGATTAATTTGTCTTAAAGGAAAAATCCACTAGTGTGACCCAGCCTTTACCTAGGGTTTTTTAAAGTAATGTATATGGTTAAACATGTTACGAACACAATAAATGATCCAACAAATTTGACTCGACGTAACAATACAGTTTTTTTTTTGTTTAATATAAATAAAAAAACCTACAATCTTTGTTCCAACTTCATGACACTTGCCCACTTCACAAACACACAAACAATCAGGTTATATTTTCGATTCGATTAATTTGGACATTTTCCAGTAATTGTGTTGACACTTTTAATAAAAAATGCGATGATTTCGCGTTTCTGTCGTTTGTATGTTTATAATGCGAAAACACTTCAAGACAAGTTCAATATATTCTGCAACATTTTCTATTTATATTACAAAAGTGACTTGTGTGCTTCTCTTGGTTCTTTTTGGGGGGTCCAACCGTAGAAGCAAACTGATTAGCGGTAAATATTCGCTCGGTCTCTACTATGAATTAAAGATACACTAGTTTAAGAAAGAATTGGCCATTCTCGATAGAATAATTCAAAAATAGATCTTAGCAAAAAAAATATTGAAAGTTTCTGTCAAAGTACTTTAATTCTGAACGGAGTTGTCAGTGTTGGAGCTTTGGACTAGAAATAGGCATTAGTGTGTCCGCACCGTCTACGAAAATTGCCGATCGTTTGAATGACAGACGATATATTCTCAATTATCAAGTAACATTCTGAAAAGCTATGGTAACTTCGCTTGGCAAGCCTGTCATCGCCGGTTTCCGGTAGTGACGTCAGTGACTAACAGTAAACGTTAGATTGGTCCACCATTTATTCAATTAATTTTAAATGGTCGACTGTTTAAATCGAGGCTGTATCTAAACCATCCGTGGGTTTACAGATGAAAGCGTTTTGCCATCTTCCCAGTGAACCAAACCCCTTTTCCATCCTTTCCAGACTGGAGCTCGTGGGCTTGATAAATGCTTGGTTGGGAGAGAGAGAGAGACAGAGGGAGAGAGAGAGATGGGGTTTAACGTCCACTCGACACAAACTAGGTCATGTTTGGACTAACGTATGGTTTTCAATTAAATTTCAATAATTCGCTTTTGCGTATTGGTCTTTAGCACTGGGAAGAAACCGGAATGCCCCGAGGAAACCCACGAGGTTGAGAAGCCGCCCCTATCCCCATGTCACATACGCTCACACCACAGCCGCAAGCCAGAGGTGACCGGCAAGCTAGAGGTCAAAACGCGGCACTCTAGACCACTAGGCCAGTCCAACCCCCCACATTACAAAACTGTCGAGTAGGAGGTACGGACATTGCCGAGAATCGTCGAGTCTAAAGAACGGGTATTATACCGAGGCACTGAGGAACGCATATTACCGAGGACAGTCGAGTAGGACGTTAAACCCCATTTCATTCATTCATTCCCTCTCAACCATTCATCTCCCATTCACACTCTGCAAATCTAGACAGATTCCGGTACCCTACATCTGGACTCGGATGTATGACGAATTCTGCCATATTTGAACTATTTAAAGGACACGGATTCGCGTACACGCGGCAGCCATTTTATATGGCAAATTTGTTCCGAATTTTTCCGAAATTCGAAGTCAACCTTTCTTAGGGTGTAACGATGATATAATCAAAAGATTCTTTAAATCAGATAATAATTATGACCTCCAGAAAGACCACAAACTAAACAAAGACGATTTTGCGTATAATCAGGGGCCATAATTCAGGAAGTTACGATCCGATATGCCCAAATATCGAGAGGAACCAAGATCTTTGGGTTATAACCATGCATTTCAAGTTCATCAAAATCGAATTAAAGTGTGACCTCTACAGGGTCCACAACCTTGAGATACCATTTTTTAACAGTATTCGCGTACTAATGGCGGCCATTTTGGTCCAATTTTTCCGAAATTTGAACTGAACCTTCCTTAGCGCGTAACGATGATATAATCAAACGATTTTTTAAATCAGATTATAATTGTGACCTCCAGAGGGACCACAAGCTAAACGAAGACAGTTTTGCGTATAATCAGGGACCATAATTCAGGAAGTTACGACCCGATATGCGCAAATATCGAAAGGAACCAAGATCTTTGGGTTATAACCATGCATTTCAAGTTTCATCAAAATCGAATTAAAATTGTGACCTCTACAGGGTCCACAACCTTGATATACCATTTTTTAACAGTATTCGCGTACGAATGGCGGCCATTTTGTATGGCAATTTTGGTCCAATTTTTCCAAAATTCGAACTCGATCTTCCTTAGGGTGTAACGGTGATATAATAAAACGATTTTTTAAATCGGATAATTATTGTAACCTCCAGAGGGACCACAAGAAAAACCATGGCGATTTTGCGTATAATCAGGGGCCATAATTCAGGAAGTTACGATCCGATATACGCAAATATCGAAAGGAACCAAGATCTTTGGGTTATAACCATGCATTTCAAGTTTCATCAAAATCGAATTAAAATTGTGACGTCTACAGGGTCCACAACCTTGATATACCATTTTTTAACAGTATGCGCGTATACAAACGGCGGCCATTTTGTATGGTAATTTTGGTCCGATTTTTCCGAAATTCGAACTCAACCTTCCTTAGGGTGTAACGGTGATACAATCGAACGGTTTTTACAATCGGATAATAATTGTGACCTCCAGAGGTACGAGGAGCTAAAATAGGTGATTTTCCGGACAATCAGGGGCCATAATTCAGGAAATTACGTTCCGATAGGCGCAAATATCGAAAGGAACCAAGATCTTTGGGTTATAAACATGCATGTTAAGTTTCATCAAAATCGGTTCAAAATTGTGACCTCTATAGGGTCCACAAGCTAAAAACGTGATTTTTCGTACAATCAGGGGCCATAATCCATGACGTTTTGATCCGATACATGCCAATATCGAAAGCAGCCGAGATCTTTTGGAGATAAATCTATATTTTAAGTTTCGTTAAAATCGGACAAGAATTGTGACCTGTAGAGAGTCCACAAACAATTGTGGACGGACGGACGGACGGACGGACGTCCCGACGGACAGGGGCGACGACATAATACGTCCACATGAAAATGTGGGCGTATAAAAATGGCTGCCATTTTGGGACTTTTTTGTAAAAGCGGCACGTTTTCCTGTTAAAGTAAATCGGTAGTCGACTAGTCGCATCGCAAATGTATGGTCGTAGGTACATATCACTTACTGTCATACATCCGAGTCCAGATGTAGGGTTACGGAGGGTACTGGAATATGTCGAGGTTTGCCGATTGCTCCCATTCAGTATAATAATTTTAAAAGTGACTAATCTATTCGAGTACTCATTGTGACAGTCTAAACCTGTTTATTCAGTATCTATTTTGTTTACCGAACTATACCGAACTATACCGAGCTATACCGATATGGATATCGATTGCTGTTAGGAACAACCGAGGCAACCGACATTCCCCTCGTAACTAACCATATCAAACTCCTGGTCCTGGACAATCCAGGCATACCTTCATAGTCTCAATCAATATAGACATACAAATCACAGGAAAATGCAGATAATCCCAGTTCGACAGAACATCGTGAGAAGTTACACACAGAAATTACAGAATATAAAGGAATCCATTTTTGTGAGGCTCTAGGCCGGTACGAGGGATCGATCTACCATCTATGCAAATGTCGTGTGTTCTAATCCCAGGTTTACAGAACATCGTGAGAAGTGACACACAGAAATATAAAGGAATCCATTTTTTGTTTAATAATAATAATAATAATCGCGTCATTTTACAAGGGTAGCAAATTAGGCCTGAGGCCTTTTCCCAATTTGGCCCTTGGCACAGATCGTGCGAATGATTTCGATCATTACTGCAGGAAGAAACCGAAGAACTCGGGGGGAAACCTGTCTGATCGGACGGGAGTCGAATATCCCTCTCACTTACAACGATAAAGTTCTTGCCCTGAGCTGGGATTGAACCCTCGTTGCATTGGTGAGAAGCCGCCTCTCTATCGCCACGGCTATCCGACCAGCTTTAACCTTTCTCTTTATACGCTCTACCATCTATGCAAATGGCGTGGTGTCTAATCCCAGTTCGAAAGAACCGTCATGAGAGTTATGCAGAGAAATTATAGGATATGAAAGAACACATTTTGTGTTTCGCCTACTTTCTTACCCTCTACTGTGGTACGAGGGAACGATCTACCATCTATGCAACCGTCGTGGTTGTGATCCCATGATTGTACTTGCCTGACCTCTACTGGTCCCTTGGAATCAGGATGCCTGCCCAACCCCGTGTGGTTACTCAGGATGGTCCGGTTGCCCACCCGCCCGCCCAAACACAGCGAAAAACCTATACGCGCAAGCGGATTATTGAAATAAAAAAACAATTAAATTGAACCATTTGTTTGGCCCAAAATGCCCCCCCCCCTCTCTCTCTCTCTCTCTCGTTTTCATGGTTCAAAGTTTCGTTTTACTTGTCTTTACTACACTAAGATTTGGAAGAGCTGTTATGTAACCCGTCTTTAGGTTGTTGTGGGAGATTAACCAATGAAACGGTCTATTATCGCGAGCTTTAGGTGTGTTGTGCACGGAATTGTGGGTTATCCACCAAAAGCCACACTTATGACCTCTGACGCGACAACCTATCACTAAAACAGGTCAGTTCTTAATGTAGTCGAGGTCATCGAAAGACTACAAAACGATACGAAAAATAGATCTGTATTTTAATTAGATTGATAATCTGAGTAGCAACCGGTGTATGTAAGTAGGCCTAACTATGAATAATCACGGATTAATTGTGAACAATATCAGAGATATTATAAATCCGACAGTCTCTATTTAATTTATGTATTACATAATCGTATTACCTAGTAACAGAGTTGTCTGCCGTTCAATCCAATTGTGTTTATTGAATAAAATATTCTTTAAACTAACATAGTTGTCTTAAAGATCCTGGTGGACGTCACATTTTCAAATAAAAAATATGATATTGAATCCTAAAAAATTCTGGGGCTTTTTTTTTCAAATGACTGCGGGCAGTCAAAGAGGCATATTCGCCATTCATATAAACCAGTGATTCTCAACCACTGTGCGGCGAGATCTTACTTAGACTGGATAACATGCTCTAAATGACGTCACTGTGTCATTCTGACTTCAATATCTACCTGTCTCTATATGCAAGTCAGAAAAGGAGTGACGCAGGAGCGATTCTGACGTATTAGAGCAGGTTATCCAGTCTAGTCAGAAAAGGAGTGACGTAGACTGGATAACCTGCTCTAAATGACGTCAGGCTGGTTCCTACGTCACTGCGCTATTCTGACTTCAATATAGAGACAGGTAGCGGGCAGCCATTGCCAGGAGGAATTCCTCCCGGCAACGCGCATCTCTTTCTGCGCACATTACCAATGTAAACAAAAACATGATCAGACGCTGAAGTATACGGACTGCAATAAAAATGCAAACGGTAGTTTATGTGTAGCTTGTTGATTAGAGCCGAAACAATAATCGAATTAAACGGTACAATAATTAATACCTTGGAATTTGAGAAATACGGCAATAAATCAAAAATTACGAGCGATTTACCATAGCCGGTGACCGGTAGGCCTACGAGTACGATTATATCTGATTCATATTATAAGAACTGATTTTAAACTGTGGCATTGTTTTGGTTTAAAATAACAATAAGTGGTCGCACCATCAACGTTTAATTTTGCTACCCCAATTTTAAACATTAAAGAAAAGCATTAAAACAAATCTTCTAGCTTAATCATTTTAACGCTGACCTCCATCATTAGGGATAACCCGTCTATTTTTAGTAACCCCACGTCAAAACATGGCTGCCCACTACCTGTCTCTATATGCAAGTCAGAAAAGGAGTGACGTAGGAGCGATTCTGACGTATTAGAGCAGGTTATCCAGTCTAAGGAGTGACGTAGGAGCGATTCTGACGTATTAGAGCAGGTTATCCAGTCGAGATCTTACTAAGTGTGACACAAAATTTTGAATGACACACTAAGAAAATGAAAAAATAAAACCCAAAACACGTATCTATTATACTGGTAAGTTCATAGCTGTTTTTTGCTTTATTCAAGTTGAGTTATTCTATGTGTCCACGACTAGTCTGTGTCTACGGTTGCATAACTTACCATATTTTACTTTTCAAAATTCAAATATTTTTTATATGTGCCGCAATATTTTCAGGTGTCTCAATGTGTACCGTTGGCCAAAAAGGGTTGAGAACGACTGATATTATGGAAGAGGTAAATAATACTACATCGGACGGTTAGGTGGTCGTTGAGGATGCGCAAATGTCTGAGCCCAAGCACCTGCTAATTCACCGTAATAAAAATAACAGTGTTAGTCTCTAAATAATGGAAGTTTCATGTTGACCCGACGTTAAACCCCATTGGCTCGCTAACCTGGAGGTTCCGTGTTCGATCCGTAACTTGGTCGAGAAAGTTCGTCGGGATTTTCCAGTGGGGTTCCCCCTTGTCAGGGATGTCGGATGGAGGGCATGACAAGGGACAACGTATAGTCGTTTGGATGCCAAGAAAAAAACGAGGAACCTGTACACACTGTCGTGTACGTAAAAGATCCCTTGGCAGTTGGAATTCGATATAAGAGTTGGCCATACCGTCGCGTATGCCCTTCTTCATTAGCCCAGTTTATGAGCATAACAGTACAGGACGTTAAACCCAATTTCATTTTATTTCATATAACCCATAAGCAATGTAGTGTGCTATAGTCGACAAAACCCGTTGCGCATTGGCGTAGCGCCGCTGTCCGGGCAAAATTGCCGTCATAGCACACTGGATGCCCGTTTTTATTAGGAGAACAGTAGGACGTTAAACCCCATTTCATTTCCTAATCTTTCGACTATGAAGATAAGGAGTGTTATATTGTCTATAACGTCATGACATTTTTCACGGTGGAGGTAAACAGAGCCGATATACCTAGTAACATAAATCACGTATTGACATTAATATACGGTTTATATATTTACTGTAGATTTATACACTCGTAATGTCAATATGGTGGAGAGAGAGAGAGAGAGAGAGAGAGAGAGAGAGAGAGAGAGAGAGAGAGAGAGAGAGGGAGAGAGAGAGATGGGATTTAACGTCCACTCGACACAAACTAGGTCATTACAGGACTAACAATAGAGAGAGAGAGAGAGAGAGGGGGAGGGGTGAGAGAGAGGGGGGGGGGGTTACTGAAGATTTATACACTTCTAGTGTCAATATGGTGAGCGATAGGATTAACATAAAACAAGAGAGAGAGAGAGAATGAGAGAGAGAGGAGGATGAGAGAGAGAGAGGGGGGTAGCGTCGACACGACACCAACTAGGTCATTTCGGGACTAACATATGGTTTAATTTTATTTCAATAATTCGCTTGCACGTAGGGGTCTGCAACATTAGTGGGGGAAAACTGGAGGACCCAGAGAAAACCCACGAGATTGTACAGGCGACCCTACCCCTTGTCACGTAGGCCTACAACCCGGGATTCGAAACCACGCCGGTTGACTCAATTACAGGCAGGCTTTATAATACAGCGCACACGAGCTAACCATTCGCGCTCCACTCAGGTATGAGCAGTAATTGTATTCCATAGATTTGTGACCTGTATACTCCAGTTCAATTACTATAGTTAAAACAGTTTAACATAAAACAAAGGCTTGGTTTTAATATGATATTGTAATCGTGAGGGAATACCCAGTGACTTGGCTGACGGTCTACCTAGCAACGGATGCGAAACCGGGGGAGAATTCATTGCATACACAAGACGACGTTGTCTTTACTCGCTGTTCATTTATCATAAACTTCAAACCCAATTAAATTATCCACTGCCCACATATTTTTCCGTAATTTTTATCCCAGAAAGTGTTGTATGTTTACTTCTTCATAAAGTTTATCAGCATGTATATCAAAGTTCAAACGTTCACTAACATTGAGAGATCTGACAATTATCGCGTGTAACCTTTGACGTCAGTCACCCAAACAGATATCCGTAATCATCGGATTGCAAGTTAGGGAAACCTTTACATTTTTGTCCTGTATGCAGTCCATGGGTGTTTTTCAGGGAATCGAGTATTTTTCTTATGAGATTGGATGTTTCTATTTTCCGTATATACCAAAATTGCCATACGTTTATTGGAAGTAACCACTCGATAAATACTTTTCTGGGAACCAACATTTAAAGGTTCTGATCGTAACAGTCCAGTGCCGGATTATACTTGTGGGGAGGCCAGGACATACCAACTGTGCGGGGGCCCCATTGCTGTTTGTTCAAATTGCTCATACTGACCGCGGATCGTACTAGTATGTACTCCGCCCCCTTGAATGCCGGGGTTGTTTTCCTTCGGGATTTTGTTTTTTAATTTTTGAAATTAGGATTAATTTCAGTGCATCTTAGACAATTTAGGCAGTGATTCCATTGACGTTTAGAATTCGTTGGCATTATGATGTTTTCGTTTACTTTATTTTAGTTAAATTATTTCAGGTAACATAAAACAATAAACTCCGATCAGCAATGAATATCGGTAGAGGGGGGGGGGTGTTTTTTTTATATAAACTATAATTTATTCTCAGAAAAGGATTAAGGAACAGTTTAGGCCTATATTACCCAGAAATTGGGGGGGGGGGGTCTAAATGTGTGTGTGTGTGGGGGGAACATTTGTCCCACTTTGCCTCCCCTAGGTCCATCTCTTTGCAACCTGACGTTTTGCACACAATTCGTCAGTTGTAATCAAATATGCAATGGTTATTTATTTCAACAATATTTTATTTAATAAATTTACTAAATTTATATAATAAATATAGGATAAGATAAGAAGCTTTATCAGCTTATATAAAACCGTTTCCTTAAAACGGATGGTTAACAGATTGGCAACTGGCAGTCATAATATTAACACAACTTAACACCAGTATTATTGGGTTTTTTTTCTGGAGATATTCAACATTAATCAATATAATCCGCCGATTGATCATATCATAAGAATGATTGATTTATACAACATAGAACAGTTAATCAAACATTGGATCAAATTTCTTTTACTAAGTATAATAATAATTTATTAGTTATTTATTAATTTGTGTGTGTGTGTGAGAGAGAGAGAGAGAGAGAGAGAGAGAGAGAGGGAGAGGGGGTGGAGAGAGGGGGTTGAGAGAGAGAGGGGTGGAGAGAGTGAGAGAGGGAGAGAGAGAGAGAGGGGGAGGGGGAGAGAGGGGTGGAGAGAGGGGGTGGAGAGAGAGAGGGAGAGAGAGAGAGGGAGTGGAGAGAGGGGGAGAGGGAGAAAGAAAGAGAATGAGAGGAGGGACATAGAGAGAGACAGAGGCAGAGAGCGGGACAGAGATAACATACACTCGATAAAAACTATGTCATTTCGCGACTAACATATAGAGAGGTGGAGAGAGAGCGAGAGAGAGAAAGAGGGGGGAGAGGGGTGGAGAGAGAGAGGGAGAGGGAGAGAGAGAGGCAGAGGGAGAGAGAGAGGCAGAGAGCGGGACAGAGATAACATACACTCGATAAAAACTAGGTCATTTCGCGACTAACATATAGAGAGGTGGAGAGAAGGGGGTTTAACGTCCACTCAACACAACTAGGTCATTTCGCGACTAACATATGCTCAAACTTGTTACCACATTTAATTATTAGTTCAGATTTTGACATATAAAGTATCGGCCTGTCATTTCTATTTTAGTTGTATTTGTTTGTCAACTTGACAATGGATTAGAAATTATCTGTTTTGATGACAGTATTGATAGTAGTCGCGAGATCTGTACTAATGGTAGTAATGAATGAATGAAATGGGGTTTAACGTCCTACGCTTAAGCACCGTACCTGGGCTAATTGAAGACGGGCATACGCCACAGTGTGCAATGAGGGAAATTTTGCCCGGGCAGCGGCGCTACGGCCTACTCTTATATCGAATTCCAACTGCCAAGGGATCTTTTACGTGCACTCCAATTTGTACACGGGACCTCGGTTTTTCGTCCCATCCGAACGACTAGGCAGCTGTCCTTGTCAGGCTGTCCTTCTGCATCACTGACAAGGGGAAATCACGCCGGAAAAATGGTAGTAATGAGATCTGCATTGATGACAGTAAAGATTATTGTAACTCAAAATGCCGTTTTGGACCTTGAAAAAAAATCAAGAGATCTTTTACCTACACGCCAATGTGTACACGCGAACTGGCCTTTGCACCCCCCTCCCCCCTGTTCCTGCACCACCGACAAGAGGAAACCATGCCGGAAGATACTGATGAACTGTATGGTCAACATCGGGAGCGAACCAAACTTTCCAAGTAGGGCGTTAAACCGGGGGGGGGGGCTATGGGGTAGCTTAGCTCCCAAAAAAGTCAAATTAGCACCCCCCTCCTAATATTTCGCCGAAAAATAATGATTTCTTAATAGCATTCTTAATCATAGTCAGCTACAGACTCAACCCCTCCCAAAAATTCCGTAGCCCCACCAAATTTTATGAGCATTTCTTACATGTCGGAATCCGAGTTTAAACAACTCACAAAACGTGCTTCACTCGACAATTTAAATACACTCCATTCACAACTCACCTTTCAATGTTTCCTCTCCGGTATGTCGCTTTATCAAATGATGGTTTCCCAGACAGGTGTAGTCTTGATTGTCCAAATATTGATACTCACAGGTATGATATTACAATAGTCTTTGTTATCCGGGTGTATATATTATATGCAGGTATATAAACAAGGGGGTGTTTATCTAGATTGCATAAGGAGCGTGTTGTTACTAGTAAATAAACGTCGGCATCCTTTGTAGTCAAGTTGAAGTTTCTATTTAATGTCTTGTAATACAATCTAAAATAACAAATATTTATATTAGAGTCAAATTTAACTAATGCCAGGTTAATAGTTCACATTTGCACAATTCTTAAGTTCAGGAAGTTATTTTGTATCACTAGGGTACCCAAGGGGCACAATATATACTAAATTTGTACGATCTGAGAAATATCTTTCTCTGGGGTTAGGGTTAGTGTTAGGTTTATAAGTCACATGTCAAACGTACAAATTGAAGATGTAACAACGGTGGATTGTGGCTAAAACTATTCTGAAGGGTTAGGGTTAGAATTGTGGCTATAAACAACGGAAAGATATTTCTCAGATAAACACAGATCTAGTATCGTGCACGGGGATCACGGTGGCTAAGTGGATAAGGCGCTGGTTCGCTAGCCTGGAGGTTGAGTGTTCGATCCCTGCATTGGCCGAGAAAGTTCATCTCGATTTTCCGGCGTGATTTCCCCTTGTCAGTGATGCAGAAGGAGGGCCTGACAAGGACAGCTGCCTAGTCGTTCGGATGGGACGAAAAACCGAGGTCCCGTGTACAAATTGGAGTGCACGTAAAAGATCCCTTGGCAGTTGGAATTCGATATAAGAGTAGGCCGTAGCGCCGCTGCCCGGGCAAAATTTCCCTCATTGCACACTGTGGCGTATGCCCGTCTTCAATTAGCCCAGGTACGGTGCTTAAGCGTAGGACGTTAAACCCCATTTCATTCATTCATTCCTGAACTAATTAACATGTTTCTATATTGTAACAACAGCGAAGACAGCATTGATGCAAGTTACTCAAATCAGGGCCGGCGGAAGCAATTCTTGATTTGGGGTGGGGGGGGGTCATCATAAGTCCCTATATGCGAGGGTCCAGGGGCCGCAATAACCCCCTAGACCCCCTAATCCGCCTAATGCGAAAACATGTGCTCCGTTTCGAACGGTAACCTCCCTCTCACTCTTCGGAACAAAATTAATGAAATAGGTGGTGGTGGTGGTGGGGCGGGGGGTTGCTGCCACAAATT
This sequence comes from Patella pellucida, assembly GCA_917208275.1. Taxonomy (NCBI): domain Eukaryota; kingdom Metazoa; phylum Mollusca; class Gastropoda; family Patellidae; genus Patella; species Patella pellucida. The sequence goes on along the minus strand of OU795036.1, from coordinate 88,467,524 downwards.
TGCAAAAATATTGGTTGAAGGGGTACCCCCTTCTCCTTCAAACCCCATTTCATTCATGTTTGTTCCCACAAAATACGTTATTGACGTCATCAATAAGCCGTTTCTAATGGCGATAGACAGATGCAGAAGTTCGGTCAAATTTATTTATTTTATGTTTCGCAATTTAACTGTTTGTTGTGTTTCTACCCATTCACAGTTGTTATAGATATCTGTCTCGTGAACGTAATCTTCAATTTAGTGTTTACACGCCGAATCATCTAGTTGCTGTCATAGGGATTGGCTAACGGTCGACCGGAGAGAGAGAGATAGGGGAGAGAGAGAGAGAGATGGCGTTTAACGTCCACTCAACATAACTAGGTCATTTCGGGACTAACATATGGTTTAATTTAATTTCAATAATTCGCTTGCGCGTAGGGGTCTTTGGCAGTGGGAGAAAACCGGAGTGCCCGGAGGAAACCCACGAGGTTGAGAAGGCGCCCCTATCTCCATGCCAGATACGCTCACACCAGGGCTAGAAACCACAGCAGCAAGCCAGAGGTGGTCGGTTACCTAGAGGTCGAAGCGCGGCACTCTAGACCACTAGGCCATCCCAACCCCCCACGGTCGACCGGACTGCCAAATACAGAGTGGGCGTATTGAATCAAGCCTCTAATATATTCCGTATCATACAATTTAGTTTTAATTGTTGGGGGGGGGGGGGTATATTCTTTTTCTTTATGTGTTTAGCACTTTTTGTTTAAATGAGGGGTAATTGAGTATTTAGATTAAATAAGAAAATTTATCAAATCGTGAATCGATTCTTCATTTCTTCTAACTTTTAATTAAACTAATTCTAATCTAAAAAAAATACCCGTTTCTCGGCAATATGGAGCCCAGAGATTTAATCTCCAAAAGTAACAAAGTACAAAATATTTTCTGTAAGATGTTGACATTGCATTGGTAAGAATTACAAATGTTTTTGTAGGAGTTTTTTGGGGGTTTTTTTTAAAGAGATTTTTTTGTAACATGTTGTGAACTAGGTGTGAATATATTGACATTGTGTTGGTGAGAATTGCATTTTTTGTTTCTTGTTTTTTCGATATTTTGTGTAACATGTGTTACAATCATGAAATAAATTGTTAATCGCGACCAACTTGTAAAATAGCTGTGGAGAGAGAACCAGTTTTATCAGTGGCCATATTAACACTGTGTTGGTGAGAATTGCAAATTGTTTTTCTTTTTGTATTTTTAGTTGTATTGTTTGTGATTTTTGTGTTATAATCAGTCGACATATTGATAAATTCAAATTGTTTATTTGTTATTATTTCGGGATTTTGTGTAACATGTGTTACAATCCTGAAATAAATATAATCACGATCAACTTGTAAAATAGCTGTGGAGAGAGAACCAGTTTTATCAGTGGCCATATTGACAGTGTCTTGGTGAGAATTGCAAATGGTTTTTCTTTTTGTATTTTTAGTTGTATTGTTTGTGATTTTTGTGTTATAATCAGTCGACATATTGATAAATTCAAATTGTTTATTTGTTATTATTTCGGGATTTTGTGTAACATGTGTTACAATCCTGAAATAAATATTATCACGATCAACTTGTAAAATAGCCGTGGCGAGAGAACCAGTTTTATCAGTTGCCATATTGACACTGTGTTGGTGAGAATTGCAAATGGTTTTTCTTTTTGTATTTTTAGTTGTATTGTTTGTGATTTTTGTGTTATAATCAGTCGACATATTGATAAATTCAAATTGTTTATTTGTTATTATTTCGGGATTTTGTGTAACATGTGTTACAATCCTGAAATAAATATTATCACGATCAACTTGTAAAATAGCCGTGGAGAGAGAACCAGTTTTATCAGTTGCCATAATGACACTGTGTTGGTGAGAATTGCAAATTGTTTTTGGTTTTGTTTTTAGTTGTGTTATAATCAGTAGATATATTGATTGACATTGTGTTGGTGAGAATTGCATTTTTTGTTTCTTGTTTTTAGTGGATTTTCAGTTACATGTGTTAAAATCCTGAAGTAAATGCTAATCATGACCAACTTATAAAATAGTCGTGGAGACAGAACCCGTCTTATCAGTGGCCATGTTGACATTGTGTGGTCGAGATTTTATATGTCACTATTTATAAAGTCATTAACACTCGACTTTCCACCATTATAGTAGTTAATAAAATAAATCAGTTATTAATATATTTATTGATGTGAGAGAGAGAGAGAGAGAGGGGGAGAGAGAGAGAGAGGGAGAGAGAGAGAGTGTGTGTTATAGTAGTTTATAAAATAAATCAGTTATTAATATATTTGTTGATGTGTGTGAGAGAGAGAGAGAGAGAGAGAGAGAGAGGGAGAGAGAGAGAGTGTGTGTGTTATAGTAGTTTATAAAATAAATCAGTTATTAATATATTTGTTGATGTGAGAGAGAGAGAGAGAGAGAGAGAGGGGGAGAGAGAGGGAGAGAGAGAGTGTGTGTTATAGTAGTTTATAAAATAAATCAGTTATTAATATATTTGTTCATGGATCGAGCCCAGGGGCCTGTTTCACGAAATTTGAACTAAGATAAAATGCAAATTTTAGTAATTTGATTGGATAATATAAGATTGATTTTAGCGCTTAGCCAATCAGAATTGAAGTATCTACTTAAATTTAGATTGTATCTTTAGTTAAGATTTCGATAAACAGGACCCAGTATAATCAGGGATGGTAAACGTGGTGTCAAATGACCAAATGTGTAATCAAGTCGTATTTTCCGGCGTGATTCCCTCTTGTCAGTGATGCAGAAGGAGGGCCTGACAAGGACAGCTGCCTAGTCGTTCGGATGGGACGAAAAATCGAGGTCCCGTGTACACATTGGAGTGCACGTAAAAGACACCTTGGCAGTTGGAATTCGATATAAGAGTAGGCCGTAGCGTTTGCCCGTCTTCAATTAGCCCAGGTTAGGTGCTTAAGCGTAGGACGTTAAACCCCATTTCATTCAATCATTCATTCTTAAAGTCGTGTTGTAATGAGTTAAGGGAGAGAGAGAGAGAGAGGTGGAGAGGGAGAGAGGGGAGGGCAGGGGGAGATTCACTGCTTGTACGTGACAAGCAATAGGATCGTCTGTCCAACCTCATGGGTTTTCTCCGGGCCTCCCAGTTTCTTCCTACTGCCAAAGAAGACCTCTACACGTTTAACGTCCACTCGACACAAACTAGGTCATTTTTCGGGACTAACACATGGCTCAATTTTATTATCAATTCGCTCGAGTGTAGGGGTCTTCTTTAGCATACTATTATTTTATATGTTATGTTTGCTGTTCCATGCCATAATATAGAATTTTGTCCAGGCAACTCCTTTTATGTTTACCCTTCTTCACATTCCAATACAGACATAATTGTGTGCACGGACTGCTCTAGTTCCGTCACAACGATAAGACACGCTTTAATACCGAGAAGTAAAGATTTTTAAATCCTGTAATATTTTTGCCCGGCCCACGCCGGACACGGGACATTCTAGTTGAGGGTATAGTTACCTTAATGCTCACGTCAAATAATCCATATCGCAAACAACTCAACAGTTTCGTTCACAGTTTGATGCCGCGGTGACTAAGTGGACACGGCACTTGGAAAGTTCGAAATATTTTTGCCGGTCCACTAGAATATTTCAGTTGAGAGCCAAGTTACCTAAACACGTTAGATAATCAATATGACAAACAGATTACAGTCAATCAATAATCCTTTAGTGGTATTCAGCGATTTGAAACATATCAACACAAAAACTAACACTGTTATATGAGGGGGGGATAGAGAGAGAGAGAGAGAGAGAGGAAGAGAGATAGAGGGGAGGAGAGAAGGGAGGAGAGAGGGAGAAGGAGAGAGAGGGAGGGAGAAGGGGGCGGGGAGAGAGATAGAGGGGAGGAGAGAAGATAATGGAAGGAAGAGAGGAGAGAGAGAGGGAGAAGAAGAGAGATAGAGAGGAGGGAGAAGAAGAGAGATAAAGGGGAGGGAGAAGAAGAGAGATAGACGGGAGAGAGAAGAAGAGAGATAGAGGGGAGGGAGAAGAAGAGAGATAGAGAGGAGGGAGAAGAAGAGAGATAGAGGGGAGGGAGAAGAAGAGAGATAGAGGGGAGGGAGAAGAAGAGAGATAGACGGGAGGGAGAAGAAGAGAGATAAGGGGGATGGAGAAGAAGAGAATGGAGGGAAGAGAGATAAAGGGGAGGGAGAAGAAGAGAGATAGAGGGGAGGGAGAAGAAGAGAGATAAAGGGGAGGGAGAAGAAGAGAGATAGACGGGAGGGAGAAGAAGAGAGATAGACGGGAGGGAGAAGAAGAGAATGGAGGGAAGAGAGGAGATAGAGAGGGAGAAGGAGAGAGAGGGGAGGGAGAAGGAGAAGGAGAGAGAGGGGAGGGAGAAGGGGAGAGAGAGAGAGAGAGAGAGAGAGATAGAGGGGAGGAGAGAAGATAATGGAAGGAAGAGAGGAGAGAGAGAGGGAGAAGAAGAGAGATAGAGAGGAGGGAGAAGAAGAGAGATAGACGGGAGGGAGAAGAAGAGAATGGAGGGAAGAGAGGAGATAGAGAGGGAGAAGGAGAGAGAGGGGAGGGAGAAGGAGAGAGAGGGGAGGGAGAAGAGAATGGAGGAAAGAGAGGAGTGAGAGAGGGAGAAGGAGAGAGAGGGAAGGGAGAAGGGAGAGGGAGAGAGAGAAAGGGGGGGGGGGTAATGGCGTTTAACGTCCACTCGACACGAACTAGGTCATTTCGGGACTAACATATGGTTTCATTTTTTATTACAATAATTCGCTTGCGCGTAGGGGTCTTTAGCAGCGGGAGGAAACCGAAGGAACCGGAGAAAACCACGAGATTGGACAGGCGACACATAAAAACTAACGCTGTTATATGGGACAAGAGGATGGTCGATGATTTAACCCGTATGTGTTAGATCATAAGTGTGTTCCGGATTCTCCTCACTGCTAAAGAGCCCCACGCGCAAGCGAAAAATTGAAATAAAATTGAACCACATGTTAGTGCCGAAATGACCCAGTGCACGTTAAACGTCATTTCTCTCGAGGTCCGTGAACGTAAAAAGATAACTCTTGACAGTTGGACTTCGATATCAAAGTTGGCCGTAGCGCCGCTGTCCGTAGCAAACTGCACAGCGTATACCCTTCTTCTAGTAAAAATAAAAATACTTGGTGAAATTGATGATGGTGTGAAAAAATGGGGATAATTCAAATAAAGACTTCGTGGATGACTAAAGCGTTATTTTATCGTTGAATGAGACGGGTTATTATCATACAAAACTTAGGCTGTCTATCTACAGTTAGCTCCGCTTGAGAACAGACACTAAGCTAGTTGACCGACATTTAAAGTCCTAAATCGACGATTTTAGTTAAAAAGACTTAATATTTTTTCTGCTTCCATTTAATGGAAACGAATAGGTTTATTTAGTCTTTGTGAGTGTACCAGATGTAAAACGGAGTAGAACCGCATTACAATGAATGAATGAATGAAATGGGGTTTAACGTCCTACGCTTAAGCACCTAACCTGGGCTAATTGAAGACGAGCATATGCCATACAGTGTGCTATGAGGGAAATTTTGCCCGGGCAGCGGCGCTACGGCCTACTCTTATATCGAATTCCAACTGCCAAGGGATGTTTTACGTGCACTCCAATGTGTACACGGGACCTCGGTTTTTCGTCCCATCCGAACGACTAGGCAGATGTCCTTGTCAGGCCCTCCTTCTGCATCACTGACAAGGGGAAATCACGCCGGAAAATCGAGATGAACTTTCTCGGCCTATGCAGGGATCGAACACTCGACCTCCAGGCTATCGAACCAGCGCCTTATCCACTTAGCCACCGTCATCCCCGAACCGCATTACAACACAGTATACTAATTTTTGGATATGACGGCTATTTGGGACAGAGATCTATTCTCGAAATATAAAGTAGATCGATCCCCGTGTGCAGAATGGGGTTATTATGTCGCGAGTTATGGGCGTATCAGGTTCGAAAAACATTTTATAACTCAAAAAATTCAAATGTCTGTCCTATGTCAATTTTATATACAATACAAAGCCATGTGGTGATATACGACTTTAAAACAAAATAAATATATGTACATGTTCTTGTTAAACTTTCAGCCCTTGAATAACTACCGGCAACGTTTCCACTGAATGGTCGATCAATTTCAAGCCGACACAGTTCAGTTTTAAGCACCGCGATAATATTACAAATAAAATATACGTACTACTTCTAGATTAAAATCTCATTTTATTAACGTCAACAGTATGTGTTTTAACATGTATATTTAAAGGTCATTTCGGGACTAACATGTGGTTTAATTTTATTTCAAGAATTCGCTTGCGCGTAGGGGTCTTTAGCAGTGGGGGGAAACCGGAGGGCCAGGAGAAAACCCACGAGGTTTGTATATTTCAAACAGTAGTAGGTTTACCTATAGGCTTGGTAGGCTGGAGCTTTGGGCCTCAAAATCTAGGGGGCCTCTGGCCATGGTGTATAATATTTTTAACACTGTCATATGCCTTTCTTACACGCATTGTATAGCCTTAAACATTCGTCATCATCCTAGCAGTGGAATAGTCTAGGGACTTTATCTTATAAATCCGGGATGGATGTAAGCGTCACTCGTGTATGTGTTTCTAAAAGTCATCCGTGTATGTGTTTCTAAAAGTCATCCGTGTATGTGTTTCTAAAAGTCATCCGTGTATGTGTTTCTAAAAGTCATCCGTGTATGTGTTTCTAAAAGTCATCCGTGTATGTGTTTAAGTCATCCGTGTATGTGTTTCTAAAAGTCATCCGTGTATGTGTTTCTAAAAGTCATCCGTGTATGTGTTTAAGTCATCCGTGTATGTGTTTAAGTCATCCGTGTATGTGTTTCTAAAAGTCGCCTCTGTGTGTTTCTAAACGTCGCCTCTGTGTGTTTCTAAACGTCACTTTCAAGCCGACAAAATTCAGTGTTAAGCACCACGATAATATTACAAATACAATATAAATAGATACCTCTAATCTCATATTATCAACGTCACATTTATGTGTTTCAACATGTATATTTAAAGCTACAGTTTCATATTTTAAAGTTCTATTTTTAAGATTTTTTAAAATAAAGCCTTAAAATAGATGGTATCCATAAACAGTCCTGCCTTGTTAAAGAATAGGAAAACAAGGGAGGTAATTGTGTTATTTCTTGTGCCAATCATTTTTAAGGGTGGGAAAAATGCCCATGGTCGTATAAAATAGTGCTTGGCAGGCTAAAGCTTTGAGCCTCAAGATTTAAGGGATCAAGGAGCCAACGTGTGTAATATGTTTGACACTGGCATAGACCTTTCTTATACACACTGTAGTCTTAAACACTCGTCATAGTCGTCGCTGGGGGAGGGACTTCTTCATCTAAATCCGGAATGGAACTAAACGTCACCCATGTATGTGTTTCTAAACGTCACCCATGTATGTGTTTCTAAACGTCACCCATGTATGTGTTTCTAAACGTCACCCATGTATGTGTTTCTAAACGTCACCCATGTATGTGTTTCTAAACGTCACCCATGTATGTGTTTCTAAACGTCACCCATGTATGTGTTTCTAAACGCCAATCGTATATATGTGTTTCTAAACGTCAAGGTATGTATTTCTACCTGTGTGTGTTTCTGAACGCCACTGCATGTGTTTCTAAACGTCACATGCATGTGTTTCTAAACGCAACATGCATGTGTTTCTAAACGCGACATGCACGTGTTTCTAAACGTCACCAGTATGCGTTTCTAAATATGTGAATTAAACTAGAAATGAGTAAGTTCTACTTCTAAATGTCCTTTAAATATTATTATATAGAAGGCAATGCAAATAAAACGAGAAGTAAGTAAATTCTACTTCTAAATGCACTTTAAAGATCATAAAGTAGGTAATGCAAATAAAACACACACACAAGATAAGACAGCGAGTAAGAGCAGGTATTTGTTTTCAACTAATCGCACTTTGGTATATCTTTAATTTTCGATTGTTCTGTGTGACGAGTGCATATCAGATGTTTCTGTGCCCCACCCCAGAATGACACAGGAATTATTCAATTGTGTTAAAATTTGAAAATTACACTACTAATCACAAAATATTTACTAAAAAAATATATCAAAATTCTTCGCCTTGTCCAACAAAGTACTCTATAACTATAGCTTTTATTAAACTGGACGATCATATTTTGACATAAGCTGTTTTTTGATAATATATCATATTGACTTTTCAACTCTGTATAATATACTTCTGTTTAGTCACGTTTAAATTAAACTAAAAACTACATATCATCTGTGCACACGCTCCGCATTACTTCAAAGGAATACACACTCGTCAGTAAGCATGCCCACTCGGCAAATCTCGACAGATTCCGGTACCCTACATCTAGACTCGGATGTATGACGAATTCCGCCATTTTGGAACTATTTTAAAGGACCCGGATAAAAAATGGCTGCCATTTAGGGACTTTTTTGTAAAAGAGGCACGTTTTCCTGTTAAAGTAAATCGGTAGTCGACTAGCCGCATCGCAAATGTATGATCGTAGGTACTTCAATTACTGTCATGAGTCTTATCTGTTTACCGAAGGTATATAACAAGGAGTTTGCTGAAAGTTAGATAGACGGGCGGAAAGGAGGAGATACGCAGATGAGAGAAAAGCAGGGACCGGCATATGGACTCACCCTAGTTCAGCCGCTGTCTTGGCAGAGGGAACGAATGGTGAATTTAATATAGTTATATGTGTTCCTGTCGTAGTCTAGTTGCTGTGTATAGTTAAGTTCCCGTATTGTTGTTGTATGTAACTGTGGATGTTTTATATACTTGATGTAAATAAATCATATAGTTACTAAACTGGCAATTCTACAACTCCGCAATCTAATTAAAATATAGATCTATATTTAGTTTCGCTTTTTATACTTTCGATGACCGACAAGAGTAGTAAAGACAAGTAAAAACGAAATTTTGAACTATAAAGAACGAAACAAAATTGGATCTGTTTTTGAATTAGACTGAGAACTCCGCTTAGGGCGACACGATGTAATAATTAATACAATTGCTTGAAGATATCCAGATAGTTACACAATATAAACACACTGGAGTGATGAGTATATAAAGTTAATTACAAGGATAGTCTATTAGAATATCTATATTCATATCTACCTGGGGCGTCACCGAATTCCTTACATATATTGCGCGTGATAAGGATTACTTTCGCTGTTATAACCGCGTGAGTGAGAGAGAGAGAGAGAGAGTGGGGAGAGAGAGAGGGGAAAGAGAGCGGGAGAGAGGGAACGCGTTTAATTTTGGGGACTGACATATGGTTCAATTTTTATTTCAATAATTCGCTTGCGCTTAGGGATCTTTCGCAACGGGAGGAAACCCACAAGGTTGTATAGCCGACCCTTCTCTTCTCATTGTCACGTACAGCCGGGGAATCGAAACCTCACCTGTTGACACAATGACAAACCTTATGATACAACACGCAAGCGCTACCTATTCGGCCATCCAATACAGCAGCGCTTAAAAATTAATGAAATACAGATTTACCATATGGTTTGAGAAATGTCCGAGTTATGTCAAGTGAACACTTAGTCTAATTTACCGCCCAATCTACCGTATAGAAAATAATTAAAACGAGTGTTGGTCATCAACACTTTATACATATCCATTGCCAATCAAGCCGTTAATATTTTTACGCAAATTATTGAAAAGTGATATTTTCTTTAAAGATATACTTTCCCAGAGAAGTATTTATCGGGGGGGGGGGGGTATCTCCAATAAAAGTATGGCAATGAAAACCCACGAGGTTGGATAGGCGACCCTACTCCTTGTCATGTGATCAAAAACAAAACCAGACGCCATACTGGAATGTTGATGCCATTAAGCTATATGTATGAATGTCACTTTAACTAATCGCTTGCCTGGAGGTCGGTTGTTCGATCCCTGCATTGGCTGAGAATGTTCATCTCCATTTTCCGTCGAGATTTCTCCTTGTCAGTGATACAGATGGAGGGTCTGACAAGGACAGCCGCCAAGGTCCCGTGTACACATTGGAGTGCAAGTAAAAGATCCCTTGGCAGTTGGAATTCGATATAAGAGTAGGCCGTAGCGCCGCTGCCCGGGCAAAATTTCCCTCATAACACACTGAATGGCGTATGCCCGTCTTTCATTAGCCCATGCTAGGTGCATAATAGTAGGACGTTAAACCCCATTTCATTTATTCATTCACTTTAACTTATCGATCTGTTACAGTTCTATTGATTTGTGATTTGTTTCTGATATTAACTAATCAATCTATTATAATTCTATTGATTTTTTCCCGATATTCCGGGTAATTGATCACCTGTAATTAGAGTTAACAGGTGAAAATAGTTTATTTACATACATAATAGTTAATATTCCAATGCATAATATTATCTTTATACAAACAACTTTTAAAGCCCCAATACCACTCTTGTTGTAACTGAATAATATGTTCCAATCTGGTCAACAATTTGTACTATTTTACAATATTCCAATTAATTGATGATACAAATTTCATCTTAACCACACCGAATTTTAAAAATTGAAAAAATTCAAGCTACATGTATATGGTTTGAAAAGCCTTACGTAAACCTTTTCAAATGTAACTTAGATTTTAAAAAAAATTCGAACCCTCTGGACAAGTAAAATAGGATGTAATGGATAATTTACATAACAGGTAGGACACTTAAACACCTAGTAGTTAGAATAAGGCTAATTTTTTTCTGGCCTTGTCAAGCCAGCAAGAGTGTTGTTGTCCCTTTAAAGAGGTGTAATCTTTTAGTGGCATTTAGCGATCGGGAAACACATTAACAGAACAGAATTTTTATGGGATACAATGACTAGTTTTATTCTAAAAGCCCAACGTTTCGACTGGGAGCCACCCAGAGTATTTTAGGACTAAAATGGTTTGTAGTAAACGGAAACAGGAAACCCGGTGACACCCTATAAGTTAAGTTTAGACATTAAAGATGGGAGATGCTAATTGTAGGCCGGTTGAGGAAGTTCAGTAATATCCGGAGTCACAAATTGACGCTTTATAAATAAGTATTTTGGGGAAACTTACCCGAACCCTAACCTTTTTAAGAGAGGTAAAGGGTAAATTAGACCTAAGTTCAGTCTTCTAAAAAGGGTAAGGGTTAGTATCCCCAAAAATTCTCATTTATACAAAGCGGCCATTTTGGACTCCGGAAATACCCGAACCTCCCTAACCGCACTGGATAATCTTATTCAAATAGTTCAAAGAAAGATAATTAAAAATTACTTTAATCAAAGCGAAGTTATGTCTATTTGAAGATGCAGCGTTTGTTTTGGTAGCCTCGATTATCCAGTGTATTGCTTCATTGTTAAATCTCCAGGGGTGATCAAATCCATTTAAATCTCGGACCCAATCTCGGTCATCCGCCGGTCTAGAAAGTTGATTATAGGCTTGCTATATTAGTAAATGTCTTGATAATAAATTCTATAATATTTGAAGCCTGAAATACGATTTTCAATAGGAAGATTTAACTCTTCGATAAGGGGAACGCTAGATCGGAGACGGTCCTACGTATTTCATGACGTCATATGTGGATTGTGGGTTAGGCTAAGCCCATGGTTAGGGTTAGTGCTAGCCCTGTCTACGTCTCGAAACTAACTCTGACGAAATCTGCAAGTCCTTACCCTTACCCTAACCCTTATCCTAACCCACAATCCACATATGACGTCATAAAATGCGCAGGACCGTCTCCGGTCTAGCGTTCTCCCTCAGATGATGCATCTTTAATAATATAATATACGTGTTTTGGAGAGCGCGGGATTATGACTGTTGATGAGGCGCAAAAGCCCAATTTATATATATATAGTTATCGAATGCTCGTTCTGAGTAAACATGAAACATTTTATGGAACTGAAAACTAATTTAAATGTTTTTTTAACGGACACCGGCATCCCTTCACCAATCCCCGATTGTACGTGACAAGGAGTGGGGTCGCCTTTCCAACCTCGTGGGTTTTCTCCAGGTCCTCCGGTTTCCTCCCACTGCTAAAGACCCCTACGCACAATCTTATTATTGAAATAAAATTAAACCAAATGTTAGTCCTGAAATGACCTAGTTTGTGTCGAGTGGACGTTAAACACCATTTCACTCTCTCTCCCTTCACCACTCAGTCACAACACGATCACGAGTTGTGTAGAATTTAATATTTCCTTCAAAGGAATTTAATAAAAGTTTATTTGATTTGTCATTTAATCTACCAAGTAATGTATATATATGTGTGTTACCCACTGCCTGAAATATGTCCACCATTGTAGTGTAAACATAAGATTTAACTATTAAAATGAATAATTTGAAAATTTCATTCAAATTACTCTATTGCAAGCGAAGAAATAGGCATTTAAAGATTTGACCGACCTGTGCAATAATTTCAACCACGGTCCTGGATGATCAAAGCTACGACTCGAAGCGTCTAGCCGCGCCATATTTGATTTACCGCTGAAACATTTTAATCTGTTTAACATCGGAGCAATCTGATGCCATCCAAAGTTGATTAAGGCCTGGATCAGTTAATAAAGGTCTAATTAATACTTTAGAAAACATTTCATGCCCAAATAAAGACCTGCACTGGGCAGATTTAGCTCTTGCATAATGCATGTTTAAATGTCTGGAGAGAAGTTATATAGGCCTTTGTCTGTTCAATCCAATTCAGCTTATTGAATAAAATATTGTTTAAACTAATCTGTCATTGTTCCCTTAATTGGTCCAGTTATAAAGAGGAAACTGGAGTGGACAGCTAATCTTCAATATTTGACAACTTCAAAAGATATATTTTTACAGAACTATTAATAAATCCCTTCATAAAACAAACTTTTAAACGAAGACAGTTCAATATTAACAAATTCATTCATTAAACGTATCTTGAAACGATCTAGACATGAGCTTGGGCGATTCTGGGTCGGAAGCCACCATGGGTAAGGTGTTTGATTCTGGGTTGGGAGCCACCATGGGTCGAGTGGTGTAATTTGTGTTGGAAGCAACCTTTGGGTCAAGGGGGGGGGGGGGATTCTGGGTTGAAAGCCAACATGCGTCGAAGGGGAAGATTCATTTCGTAACACACATATAAAGTGGCATTATATATATTTATAGATAAACCCGTCATATTTAAATTTTGTAGTTTTGTAGAGATTACGTGTTGAATGTTATACTATCAGGTTAATTCTGTAAAACTTTTCAATAAAATATTTTAAAACCAAAATCGAAACGCTTTCGTTGTCACCCGAATTTTTAAAAAGCTGTGATGGTTGTTTATATTTAATTAATTACACAATTAAACGACGATCGTAAATTTACGATATCTGAAGCAAATACAACTTAATGTTCACCATTCTCTCATGTTCGTGGCCGAAAAACGGAAATATATTGCCCGTAAAATGGACGGTTCGCGGGACCTTTGGGGCTGCTACACCTACCAGCGCATGCACCGACAGTGTGCGTAAACGTGGGTAATTTTATCCGGACAGTAGCAGTGAGTGTCGAATAGATTTAAAATATTATATATTCTTTCAAGAATTAAAATTAAAACAAATATTTCTTACCTTGTAAAAGTATTTTATTTTCCAATATAACTGGGAGTTAATTAACAATCCGAAATGTTTGTATCGCCCGGCTTTGTATAGGTGTGTCACTATCGAATTCTGTACGAGAATGAATTGTAAATCATGTCGAAATCGACACTCAAAGCTCCACGGCTAATGTTTGCTCAAGATCCTCACAGCGCATTGGGGCTCTAGCCAACTGTCGTCAACCGTAGATTATCGTTTGTTGTGTTTAAAGGAACTTCGTCGGCACTTTTAACACTCTGTGGTGACATTTAAGTTAGTTCCATTCGAAATGGAGAGAGACAGAGACAGAGAGAGAGATAAATGGGGTTTAACATCCACTCGACACAAACTATGTCATTTCGGAATGGATTAATTTCATTTCAATAATTCGCTTGCGCATAGGGGTATTTAGCAGTAGGAGGAAACCGATGGGCCTGGAGAAAACCCACGAGGCTAGATAGGCGTACAACTGGGGATTGGAAACCATTGACAAGCTTTATGATACAGCACCCACATTCTAACTATTCAGCCATCTACTCCCTCTCGTTCGGAACGGTCTCTCAGGGATGAAGTCGTCTCCTTGCGCTAACCTTTCCAAAGATAACTACATTCAAGTTTACTTGATCCACACGGCCATTGGAATTATTTAAAGGAACTTCGTAGCTATAGGTCATTCTTACATGCACGAGCCGCGGTTAAGTACAGGTACTTGGGTTTTGACTATATGTATAGTTTGTACTTGAACTGCACGAGGTGATCTCGCGGTGTGGGTTATTGCCACTGTATAACTTGTATATCTTTCATTGCCACCATAAAACTTACATTTATCAGGTAGACTGCAACTTAAAATGGAATGAAGTTTTAAAAATGCCTCATCAACAAAATGCTTCGGTCATTTGAGATAAGCATGTGGTGATATATTATATTTCTATCGTTACGTGTGAAATGTTAGAAGGGAGAATTTTATTCGGGCAGCGTTTTTTTTTCGGTCTAGGCTGATTTAATTCCTAAGTGTCAAAGATTCTTTGACGTGCACGAACCCGGAGCATTCTAGTCGAGACCGTTCGATTTCCACTCCCCTCTCAGCTCAACTTTATCGGATTAAAATCACGGCGGGGTCCAAAAATACATTCCGGTATTTGCTTCCCGTCTTCATTAGCCCAGGCTAGGAGCAGAACAGTAGGACGTTCAACTCCATTTTAATTTAATTTTGTCAAGCCCGATTCACATCGCCAACTCCTGTACAGTGGACGCCATAAATAGATCTGGTGGTTTGGCGTGGCATTGTTCAAAATGATCCGTTGGCAGTTGAGATTCGGACAAAATTGGACAGAAATGACACCGTTCGTGTGTTGGCGAGGCTTCAAACCTTTTTTTCCCTCCCATCCTGTTAGGTCTAAGTTACACTAATCTTGTTCGATTTATTGATCCTCACTGCGCACACCTCGGAGGCGGTTTGTTGGTTCTTGGATCAAGATGGGTTACGGAAGTTGTGGGGGAACTATCACCTACGATCAAGGGATTACTGTTCGGGTCAGACCATTGTCCTTTTCTCTTCATCTATGTTTACATATTTAACTCCGTTATTTTAACCTCAGATCAAAAGTACCAATAAATATATATATATATGCTTTAAATATCGACCGAGGCTAAATTTAGACTCACGGGTCCTAAATGTCGTAATAGTTGCTCAGTGTCCCTTTCTCTTCATCTTTGTTTACATATTTAACTCCGTTATTTTAACCCCAGTCCAACAATGAATGAAATGGGGTTTAACGTCCTACGCTTAAGCACCTAACCTGGGCCAATTGAAGACGGGCATACGCCATACAGTGTGTTATGAGGGAAATTTTGCTCGGGCAGCGGCGCTACGGCCTACTCTTATATCGAATTCCAACTGCCAAGGGATCTTTTACGTGCACTCCAATTTATACACGGGACCTCGGTTTTTCGTCCCATCCGAACGACTAGGCAGCTGTCCTTGTCAGGCCCTCCTTCTGCATCACTGACAAGGGGAAATCACGCCTGAAAATCGAGATGAACTTTCTCGGCCAATGCAGGGATCGAACACTCGACCTCCAGGCTAGCGAACCAGCGCCTTATCCACTTAGCCACCGTGACCCCCCAAGTTCCAATATAAATGTGTTTAATATCGTAATAGTTGCTCAGTGAGTAAAAAACGTTGGATCGATAATCTTGAAGCCCCGTATTCGATGCCTGTGTTGGCGGTTCCCCCTTGGTTTTAATTCCCTTGTTGTACGTGCCAAGGAGTAGGGTCGACTGTCAAACATAGTGGGTTTTTTCCGGGTCCCCCTGTTTCCTCCCTTTGCTAAAGACACCTACGTGCAAGCAAATTATTGAAAAAAAAATTGAAGCATGTGTTATTCCCAAAATGGCATAGTTTGTGTCGAGTGGACATTACCCCCCCCCCCCCCTCTCTCTCTCTCTCTCTCTTTCTCTATTTTAATTTGTCATTTCGGTAAAAAAAAAATTGATCCCCTTCATATGCGGGTACTCCCTGCACGATACTGTGCATATACTCAAAGGGCCACGAAAGAAGGGGATATACTCGCCGTACTCCCTTCATTTGTAGTCCCAGGGTTCTAGTATATAATATATACTGTATATTATTATATTGTATATAGATAAAAGTATATATTAATAGTTGAAACTAGTATAAAATGGTATATAATGATAACGTTGCTATGTGTTGCTATGAGTTGTATAGGATCATTAACAAACAAATCATAAATCGTTTGAATAAATATCACTGATGTCACAGTTAGTATATGTAAAAACATAATAAAACAGTAATATACAAAAATGAAGACATATTTTTTTTTTAAGAAATGAGGTTTCGATCTCCTATGATAGGTGTTGGACACATCTACTCCACTCCAGAAGCAGACAAGGTAATCGAGTCGATTACCCCTAAACATAGGGTAATATCCCCCACAAGTATTGCAAAATCTATAATCTTTTCGATCCATTTTGCTTTTGATGTCTCTCTAGCTTCGACACTCCTATTTATTGCTCGAGAGATGGGCTTCAACGTCTACTCGACACAAACTGGGTCATTTCTGGAATGACATATGGTTTAATTTTATTTCAATACTCCTTGTCACGCACAACCGTGTATTCGATACCACGCCAGTTGACTCAATAACAGGCTTTATGATACATCCCGCTCGTGATAACCATTCGCCCCCCCCCCCCCAAATAAAAATTATAATGACAAACAACAGTATCTATAGTCGTCACGGATGAATGATAAACTGTGGACCAGTGTATACGTTGGTGTACACGTAAAAGATCCATTGGCAGTATAGGAATTCGCCGAAGTAGGCGGGCAGATATTTCCTTCATAGCACATTGAATAACGCAACCTCAGGGGTGGATCCAGGAGGGGGTTCGGGGGAGGGGGGCGTCGCTGCTGATCGCCTTTGTAAGGCCGGTTGGCACAGAGATAAGTAGAACGTTAAATCTCATTTAATTTCCAAAGTTCAGTTACATTACACATGATCAAATTATAGACTTGTAGACGACTAAAGCCCTCACCGGAAGCAAGATATTGAAGTCACGTGTTGGACTTCTGTCTCTCTAGGCAGACATTTAAACCGATACGTTATTTTTGACAGATGTATGCCGCCTTGAAATCATCTAAACCTTTCAAACATTCTCCCGCAATAATATTCCATATTTGCACACCTCTTTCGATGTTGACATTTGACCTCTGGTATTGTTTAACTTCCGGCTGTTGACATAACTACGTCTGCTCGTAATGCACAATCAATGTCGGCCATCTTGTTTTCTTATGATAACTGCGAAGTTCGGAATTATAACTTTGGAGATAATGTACAGTTTTCAAGTTCTCGCGCTGACTTCAAGGCCGAGAAAATGATTGGGATGTTTTATTCTGTGCATATATCATCTTAGAAGGTACATTAGGATTAGAAGCATGATTTGACTTCCTTAGGAACATCCTCTCAGCTCTACAGAAAGTAGCCCAAAAGTCTGATGAAACAGACAGATAGGCTATTTGTTGGATTTGATGACGTGGAGTTATGCCAATGCAGTATGTGTTGTGGACTTACAGCAAGCTTGGAGTTGAACATTATTTGTTGATATATGAAATTATTATTTATTTAGAAGTCGGCTGTATGCACCGCAGGGGGTGTTGTTGTCCTCGGCCAGAAAGTTAAAAAAACAAAACATATTAGACAGCCGCAAACTGGGCCCGGTTCCTAGAAAAGTCTTAAAGTAAGCACAAAGTCATGCTTCACTTTTACTTATAAAAATACCGTCCCTAGAAAATTCTCAAGAACATTCTTAAGTAAGCACAAGTCAAGTATAAGTCTAAGCACATTGTGACTGGTAATGCTTACCATACACTGAGACTACGATGCTCTTTAACGTCTTAGGAATTTTCTGGAAACACAAAATAAGGTAAGTTTACTTAAATGCAGAGTCGACTAAAATCTAAGCACAAGAACGTGCTTAAGAATTTTCTAGGAATCGGACCCAGTATACCGCTGTTCCAGTCAGTCTGTGTGTGCATTAACTCAATAGTGGTCAAACCGAAATCGGGAGGGGGGGGGGTGGCTGAATGGTTAGCACGTTCGCACTGTATCATAAAGTAGGCCTATGTCATACGTGACAAGGAGTAGGGTCGTCTGTCCATATTTGTGGGCTTTCTCCGGGTCCTCCGGTTTTCTCCTACACGCAAGCGATTTATGGAAATAATATTGAACCATGTTTTAGTCCCGGAAGGACCAAGTTTGTGTCGAGTGTACATTAAACCCCATCTCTCTCTCTCTCTCTCTCTCTCTCTCTCTATCTCTCAAACCGAAATCACACTCTATGGTCAACCTGAATTCTAGACAGATTGTAACAAATCAAAGGAATTGTTGCAGCTACAGTGTACAGTGTCCTAAAATGGCGGACCTACGTCTCGGACAGTCTGTTCTCCCTTGCTATGCTGTCATTCTACCCTTTCAAGTCCATAATATAACAAAATATGCTGGCAACGTTATTTCGCATCGCATAAAGGGACAGTCCCGAATTGAACAGAGTCTCGGGGATCACGGTGGCTAAGTGGATAAGGCGCTGGTTCGCTAGCCTGGAGGTTGAGTGTTCGATCCCTGCATTGGCCGAGAAAGTTCATCTCGATTTTCCGGCGTGATTTCCCCTTGTCAGTGATGCAGAAGGAGGGCCTGACAAGGACAGCTGCCTAGTCGTTCGGATGGGACGAAAAACCGAGGTCCCGTGTACAAATTGGAGTGCACGTAAAAGATCCCTTGGCAGTTGGAATTCGATATAAGAGTAGGCCGTAGCGCCGCTGCCCGGGCAAAATTTCCCTCATTGCACACTGTGGCGTATGCCCGTCTTCAATTAGCCCAGGTACGGTGCTTAAGCGTAGGACGTTAAACCCCATTTCATTCATTCATTGAACAGAGTCTCAAAAATAAAAGTCCGAGTACGTATGAAATTTAAACGCCAAAAAATAGATGAATGGTGTATATACCCTGACTCAAAATTTCAGCTCAAAATATTGAGTCGTTTGGACGTGAGCGTTAAAACAGCTTATCGGGACACGTAACCCTTTTAAAATTTTGGGTCAATTCTTTCGTTGAGTGACCAGATAATCGATTCTCGTTCCTGTAGAGGTCTACACGGTGAATGGTCCATGTTCTGTACTTGATAACAAAAAGTAAATTTCACCGACACGTTATTTTTATAAAAAAAAGTCTGGTTTTATCCAATCACCGCATAATACAGCTTGGGACACCGGACTCTTATTTCCAGATAAAGACTGGCGGGTTAAAATTGTTTGAAAACGTATCACATATATTGTGTTACTTGCTCGGCCCTAAGGTAGGGGATTTTAAGGGATTTTAACACAAAATTAAGCAGTTTTATTCTCAAAAACATTATCGGGATTGACCCTTTAAAGAAAATGAAATGTGTTTAACGTCCTACTCCTAAACTTGGCTTATGTAGACGCCGGGGCATAACCTTGACATCATGAAACCGTTAATGGATCACATTGCATTTTATTATTGCTGTTATTGCTATTTTAAAAGCAATACATTTTATTTCTAGACGTGAAACTGTCACTCTAGTTTAAAATTTTCCATCTCGCCGATTTAACCCGGATTGCAATAAACATACAATCACGTTCTTCATAAAAACAAAATGGCGATGAGTTGCTACGAGGCCCGTTAAACAATGGCTGCTTTGTCCTGGACACCAAGTTAAATGCACGGTTAATAAAACCAAAATAAACAAAGCCCGAAAGAGAAAAATAATAAACAAATAAATAAATCAAAGCTAGGACGAGTTTTCTTTAACCAAGAGATAAACGTAGGATGTGACGAACACGGTCCGCCTAATTCTCCTCAAATATGTCGAGGCCGGGAATTAAAAACCGCGACATTCGAGAACAAGGGGTAATTATTCCCGCGATTGCCATAGTTACTGCAGATGACACGTAATTCGAACTATAACCCCGGATAGATTAAAAGCAGAGAGAATGTCGGGAATATGCCATGCGAGATTTCTGTTGAAGAGAAAACATGTTCACCAGTTATGTTTTTGTCGGTCGAGCTTGGGTTTGTTTGTTGACACGAACTTCTCGCAGTGCACATCGCAATTAATCGACAACGGTTGAGGATAGTTCAAATGGTTACTCCGCTGTTTTTCTCATCGCGGTTTTGTACCAGGGGCCGTGGAGCGGGCCCGATTTCGGGGGGGGGGGGGGCTACTGACCATACCCTCCCCCCCCCCCCATAACCTATTTTCGCTTTTTTTGAGCTTTTAGCGACAATTTATTTTCACTATTAAAAATTATTGTCGGGGCTAAAGCCCCCCTAGCCCCCCCCCCCGGCTCCGCGGCTCCTGTTTTGTACAGTAGACATCTAAAGAGATAGGCTACTAACTCGCCTTTACAAAGTTGTGATATTAAATAAAATGGGATTCTATTAAATCAACAGAATGCTACTCTGCAGGGGCGGGTCCAGGAATTTTCGCAGGAGGGGTTTGCCAGGTTCCTCCTGTTAAGGAAATCTGCCGTCATCGTCTCAAAATTACATATAGGCATACATACAAATTAAGCTTTTTAAAGCGTGAAATCATTTTTATAATGATGTAGGAGATCACATTGTGATTTAATTTCATTGATGCAATGCATTCATTTTCATTATGTAGCCGAGCAGGGTGGGGTTAAATTTATAACCTTAAATTTGAAATGAAATGTAATGGGGTTTAATGGTACTACTTTATTCCCCAACCGGGACGACGGAGAGTGTGCTATTTGGACATTATAGCTTCGTCTACACTAGGATAGTAAAAGCCGGCTTTTTAAAAACCCGGCTTTTTCAAGTGTAGCGTCATCACTGACTGAAGTTTTGTAACGGTAAAAGACGATGAACACCGACCTTCGTTATTGTGCCAATGTTATGAATGTACGGAAGTTCGGGAAGGATGACATCCGGGAGTCCGATAAAACCCGGTTTTTACCGTCTACACACATAAAATTGCCGGTTTTTGAAAAAGCCGGCTTTTTGATTCTGAAAAATCACTCAATTATTGCCGGATTTAAAAAAAAGCCGGCTTTTACGATTGAGAAATTAAAAAAAGGCGGCTTTTAGGAAAAAACCGGCATTTAAAAGGCTAGTGTAGACGGTGAATGCTGCTAGTGTAGACGTAGCTTGTGTCTGGCGAGCAACGCTTCTCCCTACCATACGTAGATTTTCAACTGCCACGGGAACTTTTTACGTGAACATCAACATGATCACGTGACCTCGTGCGTTTGTCCTATCTGACCGCCTGGGCGGTGTTCAATACCAGACTGGGCCCGTAGCCACGGGGGAGGGGGGGGGGGCTTAGCTTCCCCAAATATTTCGCCAACAATAATAATTTCTCAGGAGTGTTCTTAGCTGGCAACATCCTCATCCCCCCCCCCTAAAAAAAAAAAAAATTCTTTAGCTCCCCTCCCCCAATTTCATAAGCTGGCTACGGGTCCGTACCAGACTCTCCGCCGTACACCACTGACAAGAAAACCCCAGTGGGGGTTCATGGCCTAATTGATAGCGCGCTGTATCATAAAGCCTGTCATTAAGTCAACTGACGTAGTTTCGATTCCCCGATTGTACGTGACAAGAAGTAGGGTCGCATGACCAACCTCGTGGATTTCCTCCTGGTCCACAAGTTTCCTCTCACTGGTAAAGACCCCTACGCACAAGCAAATTATTTAAATAAAATTGAACCATATGTTAGTCCCGAAATGACCTGGTTTGTGTCGAGTGTTCGTTGAATCCAATAAGCCCGTTTACGCGCTTTCACAACAATTCTGTGTGCCTTTTCGCCGGTTACATGGAGAGAGAGAGAAATGGAGTTCAATGTCCTCTCGACAAAAACTAGGTCATTTCGGGACTAACCGTATGTTTTTTTCAATTATTATTTCAATAATTCGCTTGTGCGTAGGGGTCTTTAGCATTGGGAGGAAACCAGAGTGCCGGAGGAAACCCACGAGGTTGAGAAGGCGCCCCTATCTCCATACCACATACGCTCACACTAGGGCTCGAAACCACAGCCGCAAGCCAGAGGTGACCGGCCAGCTAGAAGCAGGGCACTCTAGACCACTAGCCCCCCCCCCCTTACATGGAAACTGTTCTTTATATTTGCATTAGACTGTTGTTTCGCCGGCAAAAACGCCTACATATAAAGTAGGCCTACGAAACCATTTGTGTGGCGAATTTTATTTTGTTTTTTATTTTTTTTCATTTCTATATTTAAGAATAGTCAAAAGGAGTTTTCGAGCATAAAGGGCGACTCACTACGAGAATGAGATTGGCAAGTAATTCTAACCTATTTACTTGCTCAAAGACATCAAACCTTGGCAGGGTGGGGATTCGAAAAAAGGGGTAATACAGGGCCAGTGGAAGCAATTGTTTATTGGGGGGACTACCATCCCAGGACTTTGGACGGGGATCTAGGGGCTCAATGACGTTCTAATTATTTTCTAAATCTGCAAAACTTACCTAATACCTAAGATCAACGATGGTCAAGCGCGCCTTAATCACTGCTTGCTGTTGCACATAGGCCTACAAACAGAATATACAGACTCGATCTGTCTGATTTCTGGTGTGATTTCCCCTCGTCAGTGATGCAGAAGGAGGGCCTGACAAGGACAGCTGCCTAGTCGTTCGGATGGGACGAAAAACCGAGGTCCCGTGTATACATTAGAGTGCACGTAAAAGATCCCTTGGCAGTTGGAATTCGATATGTCAAAATTTCCCTCATAGCACACTGGATGGCGTATGGCCGTCTTCCATTAGCCCAGGTTAGGTGCATAATAGTAGGGCGTTAAACCCTATTTCATTCATTCATTCTGTCTGATAGAAGTTGCCTACGAATTCGTAAAGAATGAAAATTGTAGTTCGTCTATTTATATCAATTTTCTCTCCGTCTCTTTTCTCCCCTTTGCATGCACATTTTTGTAGCTTTTTTTCGAGGGAGGGGGGGGGGTTGAATAAATATTTTCTTCCGGGTTTTGGTAAATATTCATGATTTTGAGGTGGAAGGATAACTGAGTTATCAGGTTGGCCACGGTGATATGTACGGCAACTAGTTGCATGTTTTGGGTATGCTTCTTCAAGTTTCTGTATCTCAAAATTTAGATGGTCAACCTCATACAAATGTTAGTACAAAGACATGGTCATTGGTTTCTCTGTCTAAAGTGAAAAGCATTCAGCTCAACGAACATTTTGGGAAATGTTGGAGGTGGGTAAGGAGGCTAAAATTAACATTGAAGTCAATGGGGAATATTTGGTGGTCTGCGCCCGTTTAATACCTGATTTTAATTAGAGTTATCTCCCATAGATTCAGCCAAGGTTAAAGAAACAAGATGGCGGCCCTTGTTAGGGTTTGTAGTCGACTCAGTAAACAACCAGCGTTAATTCGCTCTATTTCCACAACATCACACTTTCTAGCAGCCGACGAAGGGGGCCACGTTGATAAGAAAACGCACACTGGTCAGGTTTGTATATGATGTCTTGATTTAATTATCTTACAGCACTAAAGCACTGCGAAGAACAGTCACTGGGAACAGAACTACTCCAGGGTGTCTAGAGGTTTCGTCGATACGTAAGTAACGTAACCTCTTGGCTCCAGTACTAGTTCCACCATTGAGCACCGTCCGACTGAATTTTTTGCGCATCGAACTGAAAGTTTTGAGTCGATAAAGCATCGAGCTGAAAGGCGCCAGTCGATAAAATCTGAATGCATGTCCTACCTTATTGTATGATCTTCCTTGAGCAACAATGACACTTACTGACAAACAAACGTTGTTCAGTGAAACCGGTTTATCCAATATCATACCGATAACATTTCATAAAGTTGCCAAGTTGGGATAATTTGACCTTTTTTTGACGTCATATCCTCTCCATTAAAAAATAAGAACACTTGTTTTAGCGAAACGAAATGCATTATTGTAAAATATTTCTATGGATTAGGTAGGCCTATGAATTTTTTTTGTAGATAGGAGTTTCACATAAAGTAAAATAGTGTTTGAAGGGATCGAACTCCCGACCTCCAGGCTAGCGAGCCAGCACCTTACCCACTTAGCCACGTGGAAGAGCCCCCATGAGCCTCAAAATTAGTTTTAAAAAAAAAAATCACTAAATCTTATTAGAATCGAAATAAAAACTATGACATCAACAACATGTCATGATTTTTGTTTATTGATCATATTGATGTCTTTTTAATCAATGACTTGCACATTAAAAGGATTGCCTTCAAATAAACTCTTGATTTCGTTTCGTGTTGAACCCTGTTGCTAATATGCATGTTGCCGGCCTTCACCTCTCGCCAATATAGGTGATTTCCGGTTTTATCGTTTGGTATTTGGTATCTCGGAGTATTTTTGTGAAATCTCTTAAAATAGACAAGAAAACAGATTTTGTGGAAAGTAGATGGATATGATATGTAAGTTTAATGTGTTAGTGTTGCAGATAACTGAAAATTGGGAGTTTTGCCGTACGCTGAAAGAAGTAAACTAGTTATCAAATTCTGCGTCGAGCTTTTGACCGTTCGGATGTTAGATGTTACATTGTCAGCATATCAAAAGAGTAACATCTAACTTGTTGGATTAGGAACAGAACATACATCATGATCATATCATGGCATAAATAAAAAATTAGGCATAAATAATGTCATCAGTTAGAATGTCAGCTGTTTCGTAACCTGGCTGTTTCGTACTTAGTTCATTCGTACCTCACGTAAGCTGTTTCGTACCTTTGAAAATTTCAACTTTTACATGTGCTTAAACTTAAGCGTCCTCACATGAGCTCTTTCGTACCTTCGACATCGTATCAATAAAGAATAGAAATACTGAATGCTTGCTGTATTACTAAAGTATACTAAAAGTATGCTAAATCATGTCTGTGTGAAGTTTATATCAACATTTTTGAGTATGGTAGCTTGGGAATTGGGTTGTCACGATTAATCGGTTGAGTCATCGATTCGCCGCCTTCCATATTAGGCATGGCTATACTACGAAATGTGTAAAATTGTTGTTTTTGGTGCGAAATAGCTGTCAACAGCCATGTATTTATAGGAGACTTGATAGTATCCAGACCTTATAATACATGGACTGAATGCGGGAAGTTGGTGATGCCTTTTTACGAGCGATACAATTCCTCAGAACGCCGGAATGCTTTAAGTTCAATGCCTTACTCAGCCCAAACACTTAACAAAATATCAAAACTATACTATAATCTTTAGTACATATTGTTTATTGTCAACCGTTTGTGCCGCCGAACCGTTTGTGCCGCCTGACCCTTTGAAGTTAATAATCGCCGATCAATAAAATTATTGACAATAATCTCAACTCATAGTCAATAATCACAGCCCATCCAGCAGAATATGTAGGCCTACTCAATAATCAACACCAGATTAAAAAAAGTTAAATCCCTCAACTTAAACTACTTTATCCTCCAAAACTAATGTATATACATAGTTATTGAGATAATGCAAATTTATATACAAAGGTTAAAACTTAAACCGTTTTAACAATCGCCAATCAATTATCGTCAAGAATCACAACTCACTCGCTTAATGGGTTCAGTAATCAATACCAGATTATAAACAACAAATGCAGATTGCAGTGTTTTGGGGTTTTTTTGCCAACAACTATATTTTTAAATATTGCAGACATTTGTATAAAATTCCCGTTGTGGTTGGATATTATTAAGTCGTCGTGTTTCAACATTATTTCAACATGTAGGAAAAGGTGCGAATCATGTTTCAACTTTAGTTCAACATGTAGGGAATGGTACAAATCGTGTTTCAACTTTCTTTGAACAACCCTAGAAAAAGGTACTAACCATGTTTCAACTTTATTTCAACAACACATAGGAAAAGGTACGAATCAATCTGAGGTACGAAAGAACTAAGTACGAAACAGCCAGGTTACGAAACAGCCTGCACCCATCAGTTATTCTTTTTTTTTTTTAGTTTTTACGAATCTTTTACGTTCACACCAATGTATACACAGGATGTCGTTTTTTCGTCCCATCTAAACGACTAGACAGCTGTCCTTGCCAGGCCATCCATCATGCACCACTAACAAGGGGAAAACCGTAACACCATGTCTGCAAATCTCAAGGAACGTTCTTAATCTTGACCAGGGATCCAGGCTAGCTTCAGTAGGGAGCCACTTAGCATCTCCTGGCTAGAGTGAGCCAGCATCTTAAGCCGCTTAGCCATTGTGGCTCCTTGCCCAATACTACATGTACATGTATAATTATGTATGTTAATTCCTTGCCAAATACATGTACTGTATGTATGTATGTATATTAGCCGTCGATTGTAATTTGCATATTTTGGATGTGTACATGTAGGTCTATATACATGTACCAGTAGGTCTATTTCACTTCATGTTATAATATACCCTAACAAAAATTCGTGGAATTTTGTTGACTGTTGAAATTAATTTAATTTGATTTAAATTGTTATTTTGTAGCTTTGGGATAAAGATGATTACCGAAATATCAGATTTATAGGTAAAGATAAACTGGTAAGTCAAGTCTATTTATATTCAGTATGGGATCACAGTGGCTAAGTGGATAAGGCGCTGGTTCGCTAGCCTGGAGGTCGAGTGTTCGATCCCTGCATTGGCCGAGAAAGTTCATCTCGATTTTCCGACGTGATTTCCCCTTGTCCGTGATACAGAAGGAGGGCCTGACAAGGACAGCTGCCTAGTCGTTCGGATGGGACGGAAAACCGAGGCGTATTTATCGGGGGGGGGGGTATCTCCAATAAAAGTATGGCAATGAAAACCCACGAGGTTGGACAGGCGACCCTACTCCTTGTCATGTGATCAAAAACAAAACCAGACGCCATACTGGAATGTTGATGCCATTAAGCTATATGTATGAATGTCACTTTAACTAATCGCTTGCCTGGAGGTCGGTTGTTCGATCCCTGCATTGGCTGAGAATGTTCATCTCCATTTTCCGTCGAGATTTCTCCTTGTCAGTGATACAGATGGAGGGTCTGACAAGGACAGAAATGAGGTTCAATGTCCTACTTGTGTGCAGCTTTGGTTAAGGTTAAGGAAGACATATGTAGGAAATTTGGCTTTCCATCCTGCACCTCTGACGAACAGGGCAAAATTCTCCTCATAGCACATTGAACCTCATTTCTATTCCATTCAAACCAAATCCGATGATGGGGTCAAATTTTGGATTGCTATAAACCAGATCAAAAACTGGATTGGAATTTTCTAATCTTTCAATCTTTGCTGGAATTCTTTTCATTTTGACATACTATGATGTATGCCTGAAAATGGGAGATAACTCTTCTGGTGTTATTTATTTATTTTTTTTTAGATGCCATTTACTATACCTGTGTACACATTGCTAAAACAAACCTTAGCATCAGAAATCAAAATTCATCTCCTAGGACCGTAGTGTTTCATCCCATCTGAATGACTATACCTAGACTGACCCAGTCTCTTCTTTTTATTTTACATTTCGATTTATATAAAAGTATTAATTTTTAGTAAACCAACACTTTCGTTTCCGTTTGTTTAAAAAGAAAATTTGAGTAAACCTGTAACCAGCACCAGAGACTGGACAATTTGCGAGCTTCACAATTAAATGGGCGTTCCTGTCATGTTTTACGTTCTTCCTTATTTGGAATGATTGACAGTTATCAAGCAAGCCCCGAGTCACGTGACATGAATCATGTGTCTCGACTGAAGTGCGAAGCAGTCATGCTTAGACCGTCCGAGGGTTAACGTCACGTTGTTGTTAGATATGTCGTGATCACGTGCACGACGTCACACGACCTACATAATGCAGGTTGACCTACTAGATGAGAATGAAGCTCTATTTGCCCAGTCTCTAGAGATAACCGTTTTTTTTGGAGAGGACTGGCCAATTTTTGGTGTGTGGAGAAGACTGGCCACCACTCTAGACTATACCTTGCCCTTTGTTGGGTGCTCTGTCCTACCCAATTATACCTGACAATGTCTATGACAGGTGCCTTATGTCTAGACGTTGTGTGATAATTATTACTGGACACATGCCTCGTAATTCCATTCCTGTTCTAAGATGTATTAGCGTCACTTCATATTGTTGTGTCATGGTTTGCCAAGTGACGTTATTAAAATGTTATTTGTTTACAGATAAATGAGGGGGGGAGGGTCGGATGGTTGAATGGTTAGCACAAGCGCGCTGTATCATAAAGCCTGTCGTTGAGTTAACTGGCATGAGTTCGAATCCCCAGTTGTACGTGACAAGGAGTAGGGTCGTCTGTCCCACCTCGTCGGTTTCCCCACCTGGTCCTCTAGTTTCCTCCCACTGGTAAAGACCCCTACGAGCAAGCAAATTATATAAATAAAATTGAACCATGTGTTAGTCCCGAAATGTCCTAGTTTGTGTTGAGTGGAAGGATAAGTGCATAACAGTAGGACATTAAACCCCATTTCATTCATTCATTCTTTTCTATCTCTCTCTCTCTACAGATAAATGAGAGATTTGCTATAGATCTAATAGCTGAAGATCCAGTTGTTGTTGTGGAAGCCAGACATGTATGGAGTGATTCAGGTGGTCCTCTAGGTCATCCTAAAGTATATATTAATTTAGTAAGTACAAATGACTATATATGGTCATGTTATCAATCAACCAATTAATTTAGTAAGTACAAATGTCTATATAGGGTCATGTTATCAATCAACCAATTAATTTAGTAAGTACAAATGTCTATATAGGGTCATGTTATCAATCAACCAATTAATTTAGTAAGTACAAATGTCTATATAGGGTCATGTTATCGATCAACCAATTAATTTAGTAAGTACAAATGTCTATATATGGTCATGTTATCAATCAACCAATTAATTTAGTAAGTACAAATGTCAATAGGGTCATGTTATCAATCAACCAATTAATTTAGTAAGTACAAATGTCTGTATATGGTCATGTTATCAATCAACCAATTAATTTAGTAAGTACAAATGTCTGTATATGGTCATGTTATCAATCAACCAATTAATTTAGTAAGCACAAATGTCTATATATGGTCATGTTATCAATGAACCAGCAGTAGATGATGATGGCTGACACATTCAGCACTTCTCTCCAACCATGACCTAGCACACATTTTTGTCTGCTTAGCTTTGAAACAGTGTCTTTACATCTCTTCTCTTTCCATAGGTTAATACGTGTACGTACCTCCTACTCAGTCATTAAAGCCACCAAATACCCCCAAATTTAACTGAACTAATTCAAAGTAATGAGCATAATGCACCCCAAGATGGAGTATGAAAACATGTGCAAGAGCTTTGTCTTATGGGAGGTTGGATGACCGAATGTTTAGCGTGTGCATGTAACTCTGTCATAGAGTCAACTTGTGTGGTTTGGATTCCCTGGTTGTACATGACAATGAGAGTGGTCGTCTGTTTTCTCCTGGTCCTCTGGTGACCTTCCACTGATAAAGACCCCCCCATGTGCAAGAGAATTATTAAATTAAAATTGAACCATATGTTAGTCCCGCAATGACCTAGTTTGTGTAGAGTTGACGTTAAACGCCATTTCTGTCTCTTTCTCATTAAACCTGTTTTCGAATCTATTGGGAGAACTCAGTTACTTTTGGAACTCTAATTGTCATCTTCACCATGCACCACAGTGGACTGAAATAGGGTTTAATATCCTGCTTTTCTGCAGTACCAGAGCTTAGATATAAAGATGGGCATACACAGTGGCGGATTAAGCTTCATCAAGGCCTGAGGCGACAGTTGCTGGAGGGTCTTTTTAAAATGGCGTGGGCCTAATTAATTTTGGCTCAGGGCCTATGTTTATTCCCGTTGGGCCTAAACCCCACCCCCTAACATTCATTGTCTATGCGTTTTTAATCGTATCAGACAAGTCTAAAAAAAAATTGTTTACAAAATCTTTGGGCCTGAGGCTGCAGCCTCATCAGCGTCATTGATAATCCGCTACTGGGCATACACCATACAATGTGCTACGAGGGAAATTTTGTTCAGCATCCCAACTACAGTAGAATCTGTATGAGCTGCCACTCCTATTCGGCGACATCTCTTTATAAGCGGTCACGATGAATTTCCCTCGTAAAAATTATATTGATGTCAGAACAAAAGAACACTGAGATTTTATTAAGAGGCCATTCTCGGTAAGCGGTCAGTCGTGAAAATTCCCTTGGGTGGCTAATTAATACAGATTCTACTGCCAATTCAGGCCTTGGTGGAGCTGGGGAAGGTTTTTTTTTCAATTCTGGGACCCCCTAGTTAGTGATCATTGTGACCCTGTTGGTATCAGAATAATATTGCTAAAAGTTTATTTCATTTCATTTTGTTTTCCCGGAACACAGGATCCTCCTGGTATTCATCCATGTGGCTACTCTGGTAGAAAGTTTATACAGAAGAAATATTATAACGAAGCTGAACATGGAAAGAGTATAACGTACGAGGAGTATCTCGGACAAGTTAAAGATGGAGCATTTTTATAAAAAAAAACAATTGGAATATTTAATGCTGTTCTGTATACTACTGTATGTGTGTGAATAAATAATCGGGTTATGAACAGAATGATATTCTATGGTTGTCCAATCTAATTAAAATACAGATCTATATTTCGTTTCGTTCTTTTATACTTTCGATGGCAGAGTGTAGTAAAGACAAGTAAAGCGAAATTTTGAACTATAAAAAACGAAACGCAATTGGATCTGTGTTTTAATCAGATTTGCTGGTTGTCATGTTGGAAATGAAATCAGGTTTAACATCTTATTGTTCGGCTCCTACCAGGCCAGAAACCAATATCTAGCCAGAAACCAATATTTAGCCGACATAGGGGGGCGAGGAAGATAAATTTCCGACGACAAAAAATCAATGAACGAAGGTCATCGCCGACTGCCGTAAGCAGGAGGAGGGTAGAGCACGAAAATTAGAAGCTGAGAGAGTGAATTTAGGCCTCTATGACATACAGGTGGCGAATGTGTCGGAAAATTAAGAGTTTCCAGCCGACATTAACTATCTCTTGGCCGAATTTGAGAGGATATGTCGTACTAAAACTCGCTCTCGGCGAAAATGCGAGCATAGCTAACCAGCGTTTTTTTTCTGACCCAGACAGAAATATTCCGACAGGAACGGTCATGGGGGGGGGGGGGGCTGGCTCCTACTCAACTTCAATAGAAGAATTGATCTAGCCTTAACTACATATATCTTCTCTAGCCCTTCACGTAACACTCTGCGTATTTCGGCACTAAGTTTGATTGGGTATATGCCCAGCCTATGACCAATCAGATTCCTTGGTCGTCGTGTATACCTGTGATAATCTAGTTCAAAAGTTCAAAGTTCGTCCGATGTCAAGGTTTCCGTTGAGGTCGCGATGTCACAACCTTTGATTGGACGCTACTGTTGATGTGTCTGCAGATAATGTAGCTATAATGTCGGGAATGGCACAGTATTGAAGCAACGGTTAGATGTTGTAATACTTGCAGCCGTTGCTTTCGGAACATGGCTCCTACTTGGCTAATGAAGACGGGCATGCAGTGTGCTATGAGGAAAATTTTGACGAAACAGCTGGGTTATGGCTTACTCTTATTTCAATTTCCAACTGGCCATGGGGGTTCTTTAACATGCACACTAAGGTGTACTCAGCACCTAGTGTTTTGCCGTATCCAAATAACTGTACATTGTCCCTTGCCAGATGGAGGGTTAGAATCAGATGGCCGAATGGTTAGCATGTGCGCGCTGTATCATAAAGCCTGTCTTTGAGTCAACTGGCATGGTTTCGAAACCCCGGTTGTGCGTGATAAAATCATGTTTGTTTTATCCGGTTTCCTGCCACTGACAAAGACCCCTACGAGCAAGCCAATTATTGAAATAAAATTAAACCATATGTTAGTCCCGAAATGACCTAGTTTGTGTCCAATGGACATTAAATCTCTCTCTCTCTCTCTCTCTCTCTCTCTCTCTCTCTCTCATTGAGTCAACTGGTGTAGTTTCGATTACCCGGCTGTAGTGACATTTGTTAACTGTTCAACCTCATTATTGAAATAAAATTGAACCAGGGAATCGAAACCATGCCAGTTGACTCAATGACATCCGGTATGATACAGCGCGCACACATGTACGCTAACCATTCAACACCCCCCCCCCCCCCAGTTTTCGGCAGGAATAAAAATGAAATAAAATGAGGTTTATCGTACGTCCTACTTTTCTGCTCCCACTGGGCTAATAAAGATGGTCATACGCCATACAGTATGCTAATATGAGGGCAATTTTGCCTGTACAGCGTCTCTACGGCATACTCACATGTCGAAATTCCAACTGTCAAGGGTTCTTTTACAAGCATGCCAATGTGCACTCTGCTTTTCGTCCCATCCGAACAACTTTAGTTGTTACTTGCCAGGCCACCCATCCTGTACTACACTGACAAGGGGAGATCGCACCGGGAAATCCAGAATTAAACTCGCCAATATAAATACATTAAACATACATTATGCAAGAGCTAAATCTGTCTATTGCAGGTCTTTCTTTAGCCCTGTAATATTATCTAAATTATTAATTAGACATTAATTAACTTATCCAGACCATAATCAACTCTCGATGTCAAGGCTAGCCTTCGACATCGACTGGATTAGAATCCTATATACTGCTAACACTCATTGATAATTAAATCAAAACAATGGATGATCGAGGCTGCTTTTTAACGTACTAACTTTCATATCTAACTTTCGTATCGTTGGACGAGGCTAAGTGGAATTTCCAAGCTGATATCTCGGTTCATAGTGGATCAATTTGACTGACATTTTCAACAAATTACCTTTACTTTTTCCATTTTTTTAAATATTATAGTGAGAACTGTCAGCTCTTTATCCAATCTCCCATAATGTATCTTTAATGGAACTATTATAGTGAGAACTGTCAGCTCTGTATCCGATCTCCCATAATGTATCTTTAATGGAACTATTATAGTGAGAACTGTCAGCTCTTTATCCGATCTCCCATAATGTATCTTTAATGGAACTATTATAGTGAGAACTGTCAGCTCTTTATCTGATCTCCCATAATGTATCTTTAATTAAATCGAGTTCTACCACTCGCCCAAACTCGTCTAA
This sequence comes from Patella pellucida, assembly GCA_917208275.1. Lineage (NCBI taxonomy): Eukaryota > Metazoa > Mollusca > Gastropoda > Patellidae > Patella > Patella pellucida. The sequence continues at coordinate 88,434,285 of OU795036.1, read as the reverse complement.
GTATATAGACAATCCACTTAAAGCCTTTAACGATAAAATCTCATTCATGATAAATCATCAGAACGACCTCTTGACCTGATTTCATTTTTACCTTGAAACTATTTTACCGTATCCTAAAGCCCAGTATAGGCATCGGCCTGAGGGGCCCAGTGCCCGTGGTTTAGGGGGCCCCGCGGTTCATGGCAAAAAGAGAGAAAAATAATCAAATTCCATATGAAAGTTTCACGGTAATCACCCACGCCAAGGCGGAGACTTACCTATCCTTCAACCCAGTAGCGGATTATCAGTGAGGCTGCAGTCTCCGGCCCAAAAATTTTGTAGAAAAATTCTTTTAGACTTGTCTGATACGATTTAAAACGCACAGACAATGAATGTTAGGGGGTGGGGTTTAGGCAACGCCGGATTAACCATGGTGGGGGCCCTGGGACCTGGAACATGTGGGGGGCCCCCGATCACCGACCGCGAGTGCCGAAGGCGCGAACGCACATACGGGGGTCTGGGGCAGGACCGTATGTATGATTGTAAAAGTGGGGGTGCAGCAGAATGTTGGGGACGCCAAATATAGTGCCCGAGTTACTGAGTGCGTGTGTGTACGTGGGGTAGGGGAACGGGAGCCCCTCCCCCCCCCCCGACAATTTTGAAAATTAGACTGTCACAAACGCGTTTCCCACCCACTTGGGACTGCAATCAACGTCGCTCCCGTGTGTCAATTTCGGCAGCGCTATTTCTCATTTTTATGTTAAGCACACTAAAATTAGAAACTCCTTATCCTCTAAACTAGAACTAGTCCGAAACACCATAAGGCGACGTGGATAGGGCGACCAGAACGGAAATCTCATGTAATTTGGTGGCGGCGCCCCCAAAAACCACCAAGGTCCTGACAAGTGAATAAGGGCGACCAAAACGAACCCTTTAATGTCATGTGGTCGGTCAGACGCCGACCCAGAAAGAGGTAATAGGACAGGCCCTTCACTTATCGGGCGGCACCCTTGTCCGGGGTCCTCCCTCCGAAAATTTTGAAAAATAACGATGCAGGAAACACGTTTTTCTGCCATTGGGGTGATATCTGAGTGGCAATTTTGTATTTTATATGGCGGCAGATTTTTTGGGAGAGGCGTTTGCTTCTGGTGTCCGCACTTTTAGTCCGCGCCTGTGGTGGCGCCCAATAGCCTCAACATAAGAGATAAAAGAAAGTTTGGATCAGGTGTAGGCACCATTAAAACCGACCGACTTATCAGTGCCTTAGGAGCACCACTATATGATCATAATCAAGTGTATTATTTTATAATTGAAAGGTTGTCAATTTTTTTTGGGAGGGGGCGCCTAATTTTTGTGGAAATTTTCAGAAATTGGAGGCCGGAAACATGATTTTCTGGCATTTCAGGCACTTGTGTGGACTGGAGCCATTTAGAAGTACCTCCCCCAGAAAAAAAATAAAATTCTGCCACAAAATTGGCGCATTCTGGCGTTATTTCAGTGGACCAATCCATGCGAGTGCTATGAAATGATGGCATTTCTAGAGGAGGGGGCTCGACGCAACTGAGATTTTTTTTGTGGCGGGCACCTAATGTGGGGGCCCTGGGGCCTGTGCCCCATGGTTAATCCGGCCCTGGTGATAAATGCGAGTGAGAAGGTGGCTGGACGCAACTGAGATTTTTTGTGGGGGGCCCTGGGGCCTGTGACCCATGGTTAATCTGGCCCTGGGTTTAGGCCCAACGGGAATCAACATAAGCCTTGACCCGAAATTAATTAGGCCAGTGCCGGACTGGGCCCACTTGCCCAGTTGCCAATGACAAGTGGGCCTAAGCCGAAAAAAGAATATGGGCCTAAGCCTCAAAGAAAAAAAGAAAAAAGAAAAGGTAGTAAAAGAGGGGAGGAGAGGAAACAGGGAAAGAAGAGCAGAAAGATAGATTGAACAGTGAATATCTATCATACTATGTGTACTGTTGAATATGACAAATTCTGTGAATTCTTGACTATAGTATGACAAATTTGATTTCTCTATTCGTATTCCAGGATGTTTGATTAAAGTGCTCGCAGGTCACCATATATCTCCATCCGCTGCTCTGGCCTGAGGTGCTTGGAAAATGGGTTTGCGGCTGTCTATTTTTCAAAATTTTCTAGGGGGGAGAACCCCCCCCCCCCTAGACCCCCCCCCGAGCACTGGCGCTGAATAAGGCCCACGCCATATTAAATATTTCCCCTAGCAAATGCCGCCCCAGGCTTTGGTGAAGCTTAATTAGTCTCTATCATCAAGAAAAATATTCTACGAATATTAGTCTGGATCCGTTGGCAACATTTGACAAAAATTGGCTTATCATAAACAATGTCTGAGGGAGTTAACTCCTCTTAAAAAAGATGCTTACACCATGACTTAGCTAAAGAGACTGGATAATAAGACAGATTAATAACCAAACTCCCGGTTACGCATGGGCAATGGGCTTTACGTCAAATATTGAGAACGGTCCCAGACCCTCTGTATGTTGAAGACTAGGAGGTTCTGGGTGACCGAGACTAGAGCTTAATCCGCCACTGACTCAACCTTCTCTTTGAAGTTTCGCTCGGTGATAGATCTAGGCTTCCACGCCGTTATATGTTATTTAAGCGCATTGTATGCCATTCGGACGTGAATAGATTTCGTATGTATTTATTCTTGTATTACAGACCGTTTAATTGTGTGTTACTCATGCGTGTCATTGAAAAGGATATACAATAATCTTTTCGTCGCGTTACTAAAGGCCCCGCGATTCTAGTCAGGCCCCATCTCCCTGAAGCAACGGCCGCGAGTTTAACAACATCTAACCCTTGCTTCAACACTTGGCTATTCCTAACATTTTACGGTGATTGTGTTTACACGTGACTAATTAGCATTCAAATCATTGTCCAATCAGAGGTCGTGAAACATAACACACTCACATTGTAGCACGTGACTGTAGTAAACAAACATGGCAGCCTCCACAGAAAAAGAACGAGACAGGTTTAATTGTTTACATCGGTTGAAAGTTTTTTTTTCAATTGAGAAACTCACAGAAAACCAAAAAAGGCAATTGAAGCAGTTTTAGGACCTTGACATAAATCGAACCTTGACCTTTGCATCTCGATTGTCACATAGACATTTTATTTAGAAGCGCGAGACTTGATAATCGTGACGATTTTTTTTTAAGGAAGGATAAATAAAATAAATTGAAAGTAGTCTTATTTTTAGGAACTCATTTAACGAATGAATCTGATTGGATCACGGTTGGGACCGGTACCCAATCAAATAAAAATGTAGAGTGTTGAGTGAAGGGCTTGATAAGCTGTATGTAGTTAAGGCGAGATCAAGCCTTCTATTGAAGATGGTCAGGCCCAGGTACCCGCTCCGGTTAAGCTGGGCTTTGCCGTATCCACCAAAATGGATACTTTACGCAATCCTGGCACATTTCGAATGATCCATTGTTTGAACTAAAATATATACTTTCCATTAATCAAATGCTTGTTCCCGGGCTTCCGCTCACTGTTAAAACACCCTACGCTCAAACGAATTATTGAAATATGATTGTACGGTACCCCATATTTGTTAGTCCCGAAATGACCTAGTTTGTTTCGCGTTGCCGCTACCCCCCCCCCCCCCCCATCTCTCTCTCGTCCTTTCTCCCCCCCCCCCCTCTCTCTCTCTCTCTCTCTCTCTCTCTCAAAATAGGAACTGGACATCAAAAACCACGCACAGGGCCTCGAGTCCATGCAGTTTTGCTACCGCTCGACTAAGGAGCCCCCCCCCCCCCCCTCACCCCACCCCAAGTGATCAGTGCTGGATGAAGGCTCTTCTGGCCCCAAGGCATGTTTTGATAGGGGGCCTAAAAATACAGATATGTTGGGCTCATTGGCAAAAGGAAATAAGTTTAATTTAGCAACAGAAAATGTATTACGAACAAATTCAGAACATTGACAGTACTGTATTTACCATGAGTAGCCTACATATTCCCCCTCACTGCCTAGCTAGATTACGACTTTGTTTGCTTTTGTAACTGCAAATTCGTCAGTTTGTTTTTTAAAGTCAATTTAATGATATAAGTCACTTTCAATGCCGAGAAGTGCCAGTATACCAAAACGTTTCTGACCCATCGTTGATGATTTAACATCATTAATTCTTTTTAGTTGCGAAAAAGAGCGTTCCCCTGAGCAGTTTGTAGCCATTAAAGATAGATAATTTCGGAGTGCTAGTTCCGTGTTGAATCAAGAATTGCTTCCGCCGGCCCTACAGAGGGAAGGGATGCATTGGGCCCGAGCTATGAATTGGCCTGGCTGTTTGTAGTAATAGCCCATTTCCCAAACATCGTTAAAAATAGGGGGGTTGGGGTGGCCTAGCTGTCTAGAGTGCCGCGCTTCGACCTCTAGCTGGCTGGTCACCTCTGGCTTGCGGCTGTGGTGAGCGTATGTGACATGGCGATAGGGGCACCTTCTCAACCTCGTGGATTTCCAACCATATGTTAGTCCCAAAATAACCTAGTTTGTGTCGAGTGGACGTTAACACCCCCCCTCTCTTTCTCTCTCTCGTGAAACGATTCCACGTTAGTGGGTTGGCAGCGGGAAGTTTATATCAGCAATGTTTCCAAAACCCGAAATAGTATTTCTGGTTGACAGGTAGCGGTCTTGTTAATTGCCCTACAAGGTAAACCATAAATACACACGACTTGGACATAACACTACATGACATTATGACGATCTAGCTTTATTGATCGGAGAAAGAGAGAGAACTAGGGTTTAACGTCCACTCAACACAACTAGGTGATTTCGGGACCAACATGTGGTTTAATTTTATTTCAATAATTCGCTTGCGCGTAGGGGTATTTAGCAGTGGGAGGAAATCCACGAGGTTGAGGGCGCCATAGGTGACCGGACAGCTAGAGGTCGAAGCGGCGCACTCTAGACCACTAGGCCATCCCAACCCCCTATAGATCGCAGACATTATTTATTTTTTGTATCTTAGAATTACCGTTTCAATTTTATAATTATTATTTATCCCTACGTTTATAGAGAATTACCCATGTTTAAAACCTAGCTCGTATTTACTTAACAACTATCTTATCTACTATGTAGCACTCATTCGGCAAACCTCGACTATGGCATCACGGTGGCTAAGTGGATAAGGCACTGGTTCGCTAGCCTGGAGGATGAGTGTTCGATCCCTGCATTGGCCGAGAAAGTTCATCTCGATTTTCCGACGTGATTTCCCCTTGTCAGTGATGCAGAAGGAGGGCCTGACAAGGACAGCTGCCTAGTCGTTCGGATGGGACGAAAAACCGAGGTCCTGTGTACACATTGGAGTGCACGTAAAAGATCCCTTGGCAGTTGGAAATCGATATAAGAGTAGGCCGTAGCGCCGCTGCCCGGGCAAAATTACCCTCATAGCACACTGTATGGCGTATGCCCGTTTTCAATTAGCTCAGGTTAAGTGCATAACAGTAGGACGTTAAACCCCATTTCATTCATTCATTCATGTAGCACTGTGCAGTTCTATGCGACCCTGGCTAGATCAATCTGAACGACAAACTCACCCTACCTGCAGAGAATTGACTCTGACGCAGTGAACCGCCATGATATTCACATACCGTTATCTAAACGTCACAGGTCGCGAGGTCAACGCACAGAAGTCAGTTTTGTAAACAAACAAACGAAAGTACAATGACTTCGACGAACAGAAAACCTGCGTCGCAACTATTGGTTCTTTTCTTATATCTCTTTGTCGGGAATGTCGAAAATAAAAAAATAAATGTGTATTAATAAACCGGGGGTTGGATGGCTGAATGGTTAGCGTGCGTGCTGTATCATAAAGCCTGTCATTGAGTTAACTGGCGTGATTTCGAATCCCCGGTTGTACGTGGCAAGGAGTAGGGTTGCCTTTTTAACCTCGTGGGATTTCTCCGGCTCCTCCGGTTTCCTCCCACTGCTAAAAACCCCTACGCGCAAGCGAAGTATTGAAATGAAATTTAAAAAGCCATATGTTAGTTCCGAAATTACCTAGTTTGTGTCGACTGGACGTTCAGCCCCATTTCTCTCTGTCACTTGTAATAAAAGAATATCAAATAAAATAAACTAAACAACATGTAATTATTAAATTTCAGATATGTGTGATACAAAACACGATAAACAACATTAATTCAAAAAATATAACATTATAACTAGCCAAACAAAGTGTATTTATCAAATATAACATTATAATTGTGTGATACAAAAAACAAGCAAAATAATATGTATTTATAAAATATCAAATATATCATTGTAATAGTGTGATATAAAACAAGCCAAATAATATTTATTCATAAAATATAACATTGTAATGGCGTGATAGAAAACAAGCTACATAATATTTATTCATAAAATATAACATTATAATATCAAATATAACATTATAATATCAAATATAACATTATAATGATGTGATACAAAACAAGCTAAATAATATTTATTCGTATAAATATAACATTATAATTGTGTGATACAAAAAACAAGCAAATTAATATGTATTCATAAAATATCAAATATAACATTATAATGGCGTGACACAAAACAAGCTAAATAATATTTATTCATAAAATATAACATTATAATGGCGTGACACAAAACAAGCTAAATAATGTGTATTCATAAAATATAACATTATAATGGCGTAATACGAAACAAGCTAAATAATATTTATTCATAAAACGTAACATTATAATGGCATGATAGAAAACAAGCTACATAATGTGTATTCATAAAATATAACATTATAATGGTGTGATACAAAACAAGCTACATAATATTTATTCGTATAAATATAACATTGTAATGGCTTAAGGCAAAACAAGCTAAATAATATTTATTCATAAAATATAACATTATAATGGCGTAATACAAAACAAGCTAAACAAAATGTATTTATAAAATATAACATTATAATGGCGTAATACAAAACAAGCTAAATAATATTTATTCATAAAAAATAACATTATAATGGTGTGATACAAAAACAAGCTGAAAGCTTTTATAATTTTTAACAATATGCTTCATCCCTATATTAATAATTCAATTCAAATAAACTAACTAAAAGCTTGTATAAATTTGTACAGTTTGCTACTTCTCGTTATTAATAATTTAATTCAAATAACACAGGTTTGTAAAATAAAATTGTTGCCGTATTGAGATGGATTAATGTCAATCTAAAAGAGAAGATTCGGCGATTCATGTTAAATAAAATAGACTTCCTAATCAGGATACAAAGTAAAATAGCAACCTAAAGGAGAAAGAAACCCCCATTGGCATTAGTTTGTTGTTATCGTTATTTAAACTTAAGATTCCTATTCGCTTTTTAAACTTAAGGTTGTTATTTATACAGCTAACTTATTGTTATTCGTTATTTAAACTTAGTAGTGTTATTCATACAACCAGATTGGTTGTTATTCGTTATTTAAACTTAGGGTTGTTATTGATACAGCTAACTGGTTGTTATTCGTTATTTAAACTTCCAGGTTAGGTGCTTAAGCGTAGGACGTTAAACCCCATTTCATTCATTCATTCATTATTTAAACTTAGGGTTGTTATTCATAGAGCTAGCTTGGTTGTTATTCGTTACTTACACTTAGGGTTGTTATTGATACAGCTAACTGGTTGTTATTCGTTATTTAAACTTAGTAGTGTTAGTCATAGAGCTAGCTTGGTTGTTATTCGTTACTTAAACTTAGGGTTGTTATTGATAGAGCTAACTAATTGTTATTCGTTATTTAAACTTAGGGTTGTTATTCGTTACTTAAACTTAGGGTTGTTATTCATAGAGCTAGCTTGGTTGTTATTCGTTTCTTAAACCCAGGGTTGTTATTCATACAACTAGCTTGGTTGTTATTCGTTACTTAAACTTAAGGTTGTTATTGATACAGCTAACTTATTGTTATTCGTTATTTAAACTTAGGGTTGTTATTCGTTATTTAAACTTAGGGTTGTTATTCATAGAGCTAACCTGGTTGTTATATTTGATATCCCCGGTTAATTCTCTCCGACCTTCTCCTTTAGGTTGATATTTTATTTTCTTTTATTTGCACGAACCCGAACTTGTGCGATGACCCCCACTCAGGCCTGACACTCCCAAGGAACAATTTCAACCTCGTTTAAATGAACAAATTGCGTTGGATGATAAATGAAGACGTATCGTGCATCAAACTGTGTGTTTGGTTCAGAGCAGTTGTTGATTGTGTAGCTAGTCTGCGCTGTATTACCAATATCCCTGTAACACAGTGTTGATGTATTAAAACCTGCCTCAGTACACCCTCCGCTTGCTGCCAGCCAAATCTCAAATCCGTTTAGCCTGGACCTTATATGAGTGTCTACAAGAAAGAAGAAATGAAAAGAACTTGTCGTCGTCACAGCTTCTATAGTTTTTATACGTCAATGGATAAAATGGGGTTTAACGTCCTACCTAACCTGAGCTAATTGAAGACGGGCATACGCCTTGCAGTGTGCTATGAGAGAAATTTTTGCCCGGGCAGCATCTGAATTCCAACTGCCAAGGGATCTTTTCCGCGCACGCCAATGTGTACACGGGACCTCGGTTTTTAGTCCTATCCGAACGACTAGTCAGCTGTCTTTGTCAGGCCCTCCGTCTGCATCACTGACAAGGGGAAACCACGCCGACAAAACCACACACGTATAAATCAATCACAAATATTAGTATAGTAATGTGTATTGTTGACATTGAACTGGTGAAATTGACAAATTGTTTAAAGAGAGAGAGAGAGAGAGAGAGGGAGAGAAATAGAGATGGGGTTTAACGTCCACTCGGCACAAACTAGGTCATTTTGGGACTAACTTATGGTTTTTAACTTTTTATTTCAAGAATTCGCTTGCGCGTAGCGGTCTTAAGCAGTGGGAGGAAACCTGAGTGCCCGGAGGAAACCCACGCTCACACTAGGGCTCAAAACCACAGCCGCAAACCGGCCATACGTTAGTCCCGAAATGACCTAGTTGTGTATAGTGGACGTTAAACCCCATCTCTCTCTCTCTCTCTCTCTCTCTCTCTCTCTCTCTCTCTCTCACACACACACACACAAAACTACTCGTATGACCACTGACCTTTCAATTCAACCTGTCAGATATTTATTTAGTGGAGGCAATCGACAGTATAAAAACGAAACGAAATATAGATCTGTATCTTAAAGGACCTAAGTCCATAACTCAAAATCCTCCAAAATCTTCGACATCGAAAACACGAATTATTGGTTAATTTAAATCAACATTGATGATGTAAACTTACCAGGAAAAGATGAGCTTCTGATATCCGATATTTAAGATAAAATAATTTTTCTAACATTGGTACACGAATCGTGTACCATATTGCGCTCCGGTTCTAGTTTTATTGAGAGACTCGAGGGACGAGGCTAGACATATTGCACTGTATCACACTGCATATGTGGACTGGAATAACCAGGCGCTAAAAAAAATGCACTGGGTTGAGACTGAATGGCTTGTTTCGCCGAACATAACTGATTTGAAATTGGAGTAAAACGGAAAGCATTTAAAGTAAATTAGTTTATATACATTCATATTACAGTATTATATGAGTTTCGACCCACTTCTGTTAATTTCTGGATCCCAAATGTTAGCGATTTAGCTCCTTTAATCAGATTGTGAAATTGAAGAAACAAGAATTATTCAAATCGGTCAAAAACTCTCTAACTTTATAAGAAGAAGCATTTAACCGGGAGAAAAAAAAAAATCTGCAATATAAAGGGAGATAACCTAATATATTTGCTTGGAATCGGATTGACCTTATATGGCTCAATATATAGGCCACAGTCGATATAAAAAGTATTATACATCACATTTTCGACACGAAATACATCAAAGTGGACAATTCGAATTTCGGAATAAGCAAATGCTGTCTATTACACCATAAGCCAAGCTATCCATAAATGCACTTTTCTGAACACTCGACGACGTATTGACCGAAATAAGGAACAGCGATTATGTACAGGCGCTCACATTCCACACCCAATCTTGTAAGACACCAACCTATCAGTGAACGCACATATACAGCCCGTGAAAATAAAATGAAATGGTGTTGAACGTCCTAGTTGTCTGGGGTGGTTAGGATGGCCTAGTGATCTAGAGTGCCGCGCTTCGACCTCTAGCTGGCCGGCCACCTCTGACTTGCGGCTGTGGTTTCGAGCCCTGGTGTGAGCGTATGTGGCATGGAGATAGGGGCGCCTTCTCAACCTCGTGGGTTTCCTCTGGGCACTCCGGTTTCCCCCTACTGCTAAATACCCCTACGTGCAAGCGAATTATTTAAATAAATTAAAACCATATTATGTTGGTCATGAAATGACCTAGTTGTGTTGAGTTGACGTTAAACCCCAATCCCCTCTCTCTCTCTCCCTCTCTCTCTCTCTTTCTCCCTAGTCGTCTGCTCCATCCGGGCTAGTTGAGGCTACTATTAGGCTCCGACTGGGATAATGAAAATGGGCACACACCATTCAGTATGCTATGAGGAAATATGGCCTACTCTTATTTCGAATTCGAACTGCCAAGGGATCTTTTATGTCACTCCAACGTGTCCAGGAGCCTCTAGTTTTTTGTTCCATCTGATCGCCTGGACACCGTACCTTGCCAGGTTCACCGTGCTGCACCACGGAAAATTGCGAACGATCTGTCTCGGCCAACATTTGAAACGAACCAGTCACCCCCTGGATCAGCTCCTTTAGGGAACTGTCTCTGAATTTTTATGTAGAATTCGACGTTAGAAAAAGATAAACAACAATTCAAATAAAAATTGAAAAACATACGTTAGTCCCAAAATGACCTAGTTTGTGCTGAGTGGACGTTAAACCCAATTTCCACTCGTTTTGTGAAATTTTATTTTTAGACGATTTTAGAGAGATGTTAAGTGTTTTTTTTAAACAGGGGCCGGATCTAAAACGCTACTTACTTTCAATTCCAATGTACATAACCAGCCACTTCATTTCACAGACAGCCATAAGATCCACACACCACCAGGCATTACGATCCGTGTGGAAGTGATTGGTTTTGTCTCCATCCACACCCCGTGATGATAGCAATCCATTCCAAGTTGAACTTTGGGCAGTAGGTTTATGTGAAGCGATATTATCGTCACCTGCAATGCAATGAATGAAATGGGGTTTAACGTCCTGCTGTTATGCACTTAACCTAAGCTAATTGAAGACGGGCATACGCCATACAGTGTGCTATGAGGGAAATTTTGCCCGGGCAGCGGCGCTACGGCCTACTCTTATTTCGAATTCCAACTGCCAAGGGATCTTTTACGTGCACTCCAATGTGTACACGGGACCTCGGTTTTTCGTCCCATCCGAACGACTAGGCAGCTGTCCTTGTCAGGCCCTCCTTCTGTATCACTGACAAGGGGAAATCACGTCGGAAAATCGGGATGAACTTACTCGGCCTATGCAGGGATCGAACACTCGACCTCCAGGCTAGCAAACCATGCGCCTTGTCCACTTAGCCACCGTGATCCCCTCACCTGCAATGCGAAATTGTCACAAATAAAAATTCCATAATATTCGCTCCAAGGACAGTCTTACTTCCGACATTCCCGACAAAGGTATGAAAAAAAAGAACCACAAGCGGACCCTCCAACCTCATGGGTTTTCTCCGGGACCTCCGGTTTCCTCCCACTGCTAAAGACCCCTCAGTGAATTATTTAAATAAAATTAAACCTTATGTTAGTCCGGAGATGACCGAGTTTTTGTCGAGTGGACGCTAAACCCCCTCTCTCCCTCTCTCTCTCCCCCCTCCCCGCCCAAGCGGACCCAGCCAAATAAATCCATTCTTGTTCCGTGAAGCTTGATATATACAAATATACTCGGGCCTTTTTATAATAATGAAATACGTTTTTATTTGTATGCTGTCCATTTAGATATGATTTAATATACTAAACACTCTTAACATCATCTGTATATATATAGAGAGAAATGGGTTTTTAACGTCCACTAGACACAAACTAGGTCATTTTGGGACTAACGTATGGTTTTCAATTTTTATTTCAATAATTCGCTTGCACGTAGGGGTCTTTAGCAGTGACAGGAAACCGGAGTGCCTGGAGGAAATCCACGAGGCTGAGAAGGTGCCCCTATTTCCACGCTCACACTATGGCTCGAAACCACACCCGCTAGCCAGAGGTGGTCGGTCAGATAGAGTTCGAAGCGCGGCACTCTAGATCACTAGGCCACCACAACCCCCTTAACGCTTGAGAGGCAAACCCGTTTAAGTTATCAAGCTGCACGAGGAAGTGGAACTTACCAAATTCAGACGTAAAGGTTTGGATGCCTACATCATCATTTGTGGAGGCGATTCGGTCAATAACTTTGTCGTACAGAAGGCACTGAGATGTAACTGGATTGAAGGCGTATGAAACACAAGGATAATTTAGTGTACATGCTAGAGCACATTCTATAAAGCTCCTTGACTGTGACGTGGTAGTTGCAGAAAATGTAACAATCTTATCCGCATAAAGCTTTACGTAGTTCATTGAAACTGTCCGGACCATATCCGTATAAAGCTTTGCGTAGTTCATTGAAACTGTCCGGACCATACACACAAGAATCAACACTGCTATAAATTTGGTCATGTTCGGCTTAGTCTTGTTTTCTTTTAGATTTAGAAAGTCATTTAAGTGAACACTTTATTAGTCAAATCCAATTTTCGGCGTACCATAAAACAATGAGTCAATCACAATATTTATTTAAATTGTTCAATAAAATAAAACCAAGTACGAACAGTGGTAACAGTGGTAACAGGTGTCCGGAATAACTGATAAATCTCTCAACGTTTATATAACCTCCTGTCTGTATCTTATAGAACCTCCTGTCTGTATCTTATAGAACCTCCTGTCTGTATCTTATATAACCTCCTGTCTGTATCTTATAGAACCTCCTGTCTGTATCTTATGGAACCTCCTGTCTGTATCTTATAGAACCTCCTGTCTGTATCTTATAGAACCTCCTGTCTGTATCTTATAGAACCTCCTGTCTGTATCTTATGGAACCTCCTGTCTGTATCTTATAGAACCTCCTGTCTGTATCTTATAGAACCTCCTGTCTGTATCTTATGGAACCTCCTGTCTGTATCTTATAGAACCTCCTGTCTGTATCTTATAGAACCTCCTGTCTGTATCTTATAGAACCTCCTGTCTGTATCTTATAGAACCTCCTGTCTGTATCTTATAGAACCTCCTGTCTGTATCTTATAGAACCTCCTGTCTGTATCTTATGGAACCTCCTGTCTGTATCTTATAGAACCTCCTGTCTGTATCTTATGGAACCTCCTGTTTGTATCTTATAGAACCTCCTGTCTGTATCTTATGGAACCTCCTGTCTGTATCTTATAGAACCTCCTGTCTGTATCTTATAGAACCTCCTGTCTGTATCGTTCTGTCTTGATGTGCATCTCATATTATGGTATATCGACGAACATCAGTATTTATATATTAATGCCCATAATGTGACCAAAACAATTGGAGAATTGGATGATATTTAAGTAGAGGCGGTACCACCGTTTAGAGCTGGAGAAGGCATAAACAATAGCAAACATAGAAGTGAGTTTAAAGGTAAATAAAAAAATAAGTGAGAGCGACTGGCGTTTCGGCAAATGAGCGCAACTGAAATGGTCTATTCCAGCACCCCTTACAACCTAAAGATGGAGAGAAATGAGGTTTAACGTCCACTCGACACAACCTAGGTAGTTTCTGGACTAACATATGGTTTAATTTTTAATTTAATAAATCGCTCGCGCGTAGGGGTCTTTAGCAGTGTGAGGACCCGAAGAAAACCAACGAGGTTGGACAGGCGACCATAATCCTTATTGTAACTGAATAATATGTCCCAATCTTTATTCTGGTCAACACATTGTACTTTTTTACAATATGCCAATGAATTGACGCTACAAATGTTATCTTAACACACCTAAGTTAAAAAATTGGAAAAATATTTTACTTGTCCAGAGGGTTTTAAAATATGTTTAAATCCATGTCGCATTTCAAACCATGTAGTTGAATTTTTCCAATTTTGTTAATTCGGTGTGTTAAGATGAAATTTGTATCATCAGTTAATTGGAATATTGTAAGATAGTACAATTTGTTGACCAGAATCAGGCCCGGATCCAGGTTTTTGTCGAGGGGGGGTGGGGGGGTGGATACATTGTAATAAATGGTAATCATTAGAGTGCCGCATGCATTAGTGGTTTGGGGATCACGGTGGCTAAGTGAATAAGATGCTGGTTCGCTAGCCTGAAGGTCGAGTGTTCGATCCCTGCATTGGCCGAGAAAGTTCATCTCGATTTTCCGGCGTGATTTCCCCTTGTCAGTGATGCAGAAGGAGGGCCTGACAAGGACAGCTGCCTAGTCGTTCGGATGGACGAAAAACCGAGGTCCCGTGTTGGAATTCGATATAAGATTAGGCCGTAGCGCCGCTGTCCGGACAAAATTTCTCTCATAGCACACTGTATGCCCGTCTTCAATTGGCCCAGGTTAGGTGCTTAAGCGTAGGACGTTTAACCCCATTTCATTCATTCATTCATTCATTAGTGGTTTGGTGTAGTCCACAGAGCCTTAGTCAATTAAAAAGCAGATACACCAGTCTCGCAGGGGCTGAGCCCCCCCCCCCCCCCTGGATCCGCGCCTGGGAATAATGATTGGGACAAATTATTCAGTTACAACAAAAGTGTTATCGGGACTTTAAATGAGCTCTTATAGTTAATGAATCAAGAAACATGAAGTGAACATATTTGCAATATTTTGATAAATAAATGATTAGACTAATTTGCCTTATTTGATCACAACGATATGGTCTATTGTATTCAAAAAACAAAATACTTTTACGACAATTATGGCGTTTTTTTTCCAACAATAGATCAATTATGTCTGTATCCTCTACAATAGAACAGACTGCACGACATCACCTTAAAACAGTGTATGCTATCCGACTGATTTTTAATAATTCAACCAGGACATTTACAAGGTGCGCGTGATTAATACCCGGAACCCTTCATGCGGAATCAATCAGAACTAGCTAATTAACATGAAAATAACATGAAAACAAGCACCCGTCCTCTTACAATATAGGGGCTTTTGCTCCCCTCTTTCAATATAGGGGCCGTTACCTGTCTTCTGGGGTTGATATTTGAATTTATCATTTATCATTTATCGCCCACATTAAAAGCCTCAAAAAGAAATGTCCGAAAGCCCTAGGGGCGCCTTCTCAACCACGTGGGTTTCCTCCGAAATGACCTAGTTAGTAAGACGCTGGCTCGCTAACCTAGCTAGGCGGCCTCCTCTGGATTACGGCTGTGGTTTCGAGCCCTGGTGTGAGCGTATGTGGCATGGATATAGGGGCGCCTTCTCAACCCCGTGGGTTTCCTCCGGACACTCCGGGTTTTTTGGGGTTTTTTTTAAACAATATTTTATTCAGAAAATTTTGGATTGGGGAACAGGCTTAGCCTATGGACCCCCTCTCCATAGTATACAAATACAAACATTAAAATACAAAATAATAGTAATAAATAAACAAGATAATTGAAATTTGATGGCTATTTACATTATATACAAATTACACAGCAACAACCGTTTTAAAATTCAAAATTCATTACTTAAAAACCTCTTGGAGATTTCGAGAAAATACTGAGTTTTGTCGATATATTATCATACTGATTGCACATCAAGACATAACGATACAGACAGGATGTTGTATAAACGTTGAGGCTTTGAGAGATTTATCAGTTATTGAACTATTCAAATATTGTGATAGATTCATTGTTGTATGGTGCGCCAAAGATTGGATTTGACTAATAAAGTGTTCACTTAAATGTATTTTGTACACGGGGAGCAGTCCATTTGCTGATAACACTATTTTGCTTGAATACACTATTTTGCCTATAACGTTTTTAGGACTTCGAATTTTGTCTTACGGTTTGGATTGTTCGTACTTGGTTTTTATTTTATTTTTAGAGCTAATAGAACACAAGACTTAGACGAACATGGTCAATCTTGTAGCAGTGTTGATTCTCGTGGTGAGTATGGTCCGGATAGTTTCATCAAATTACGTACATCTTTATACGGATAAGGTTGTTACATTTTCTCCAACTACCACGTCACAGTCCGAGAGCTCAATAGAATGTGCTCTAGCATGTACACCAAATCATCCCCGTGTTTCATACGCTCTCCATCCAGGACGGGCTCAGTGCCTACTTGACGACAGAGTTATTGGCCGAGCAGACTCCACAAACATTTACTACCGAATTTGGTAAGTTCCACTTCCTCGTTCAGCTTGCTAACTCACACAATTATCCCTTGAGGACGGCAATAATGAGTACTTTTCATTAAAAATACTAGCCAAGTTTTATCATTGCTACCGTACTTCCCCTTCTCACCTCGCTCTAGCAATCAAAGATAACTCTAGATTTGTCATCACTAATTGTTCTCACCTCGCCCTAGTATACCTCAAGGTTTGTTCTCATGTCGCGCTGGTATCTGTTATTCCGCCAATTTTGTTCCTAGCTCTGGTATCTGTTATACTGTAAGGTTTGTTCTCATCCGGGGTTGCCACCCTTGGTGATTTTTCACAAAATTTGGTGAAATCGGGGTGTGTTGGGTGATTTGGTGAATGAAATTTAAAAATTGATCAAATTTGGTGAAAAGAGAGTAAAGGGCCAAAATTTTTTTTTATAAAAATGTAATGAAAACATAAACAAAACGCAATACTTTGGCACTTTAATTTGACTCCTAGGCTATGCGGCCTACATCAAAGTCCTAACCAATATGGCATTGTATGTGCTGACCTATAGACAGGGCTTCCTAGTAAGCATGCCGGGACAGATGTTTAGGCAATGTTCTGTTTCTGATAACGAGAGAGGTAATAATAGGCTTACCTTCTAAGTACTATTGGGACAATTTAGTTAGTTTTAATTGGGTTTATAGTGACATTTCTAATACTTCTAAGTACTGTGGGGACAATTTAGTTAGTTTTAATTGGGTTTATAGTGACATTTGTAATACTTCTTAGAACTGTGGGGACAATTTAGTTAAAGTGTGGTTTATAGTGACATTTGTAATTCTTCTAAGTACTATGGGGACAATTTAGTTCGTTAAAGTGGGGTTTATAGTGACACTTGTAATTTTTCATCTACTCAACACAAATCACAGAACAAATGTCAGACGCAGAGCATGATATAGATCTAGACTCAATAACTTCTGACAAAAATGGCATCTGAACCAAATAGCTCTACTGCGAAAGCAGGGTTTTCGAAGCCCAAGTACTATAAGCACCTTTTTAGAAATGCATGGCTAGATATGCCAGAATTTTCAGACTGGTTAGTGAAGAAATCAAACAGTCAAGCTAGTTGCAGTGTCTGCGGGTGTGGATTTAAAGATCCCAACAAAGGAGCCTTATTGAAACATGGATCAAGTGAAAAGCTCAAGAATGCACTGAAAACTAAAAAATGTCAACTAGACATTGGAACATTGTTAAAAAATCAGGTATCAACAAAATCCAAGTTAGACGAAAGCGTTGCAAAGGCCGAGACCTTGATGGTAGGGTACATGGCAGAACATAGGATTCCGTTTGCGCATGCTGACCATCTTGTGGAGCTGTTCAGAGCAATGTTTCCTGACAATAACATTGCTGAGAGTATGCGGTACACCGCACTAAAGCATCATATTTGATGCAAGAAGGAAAAGCATATGAAGAGAAAGCGTCTGTTGCGTCCATTTGCAAGAATAACTATTTTTCAATCCTGATCGATGAACCCACGGACATCTCTACATGTCAACTATTTAAGAATGGCCCGGCACAGGGTTTGAACCAATGCTTGAGAGAAAAGATATCCCCATACAAAACATAATCGGATTTGCAGCGGACAACTGCTCAACAATGATGAGAGGACAAAGAGGTTTTCAAACTTTTCAAACTCTATTGTAGTCTGATGTTCCTGATGTTTTTGTACTTGGGTGTGTGTGCCACTCGTTTGCGCTGTGTGCAAGCCAAGCAAGCACTCATCTGCCAAGTTGGTTGGAGGGTTTTCTGCGTGATATTTGTTGCTATATTTTTCAAGAAGTTCTAAGCGGCAGCGGGAACTTGAGCTTATATTATTCAAGAGACAGTTAAGGTTACTCGCAAACGAGGTGGCTCTCTCGTGGGAGTGTCGTTGCCAGAATCCCGGAGCAGTGGGATGCGTTGCTGCTTTTTGTTTCAAACAGAGTCATCAACAGACAAGATCGACAACTCTGCTAACATCTACAAAATAATGGGAAATGCTGGCACGAAACACATGCTTTTGTTTTTACACTATGTCCTTCCCACAGTCGACCGGATGAACCTCGAGTTTCAAGCAGAAGACTTGAGAATCCACAAGCTGCTCAAATCTGTGAGAGACTTGTACAGGGAACTCCTTGGTCTCTTTGTGTGTGATGCACTGGTCTTCAGTGCTGATCTTTCCGATATTATACCCAACAATTATGCCAACTTCAAACCTTTGGCAGAGATGTTCCTTGGAGGACGATGCAAGGCGGAAATGTTGAACAGAAGTTTGGGAACCGATGCTGAAAAACGCTTCAGAGAAGACTGCGGGGCTTTCCTCGTGGATCTTTGTATGGAGATCCGCAAACGATTTGAGTTTTCAACAGACAGTGTGCTTTCCCTGATTTCATGCCTGGAACCAGAAGAGGCCCTGTCACCCTCGCGCAGACTGACATGAATGGTGTCATTGGCCACACTGTTTCCCTGTCTTGCTGCCGAAGAAACGCTGGACATGTTAGATGACGAGTGGAGATCTTTACTTTACTCCAAAGATACTCTACAAAGTCTGTGCAATCAGCCACCTGTTGAATTTTGGCATGCTATTGGACACTTGAAGGACGGGACTGGCCAACATAAATTTCCCAATCTGTCAAAACTGACGAAGGCGCTCCTTGTTCTTCCACACTCGTCTGCGTGTGTTGTAAGGGTGTTTTCGGAAGTAAATCTAGTCAAAACACAACTAACGAACACGCTTCATGCATCTACCGTCGCACACCGACTACTGGCTAGACGGCACCTGCAGAGGAGTAACAGCAAATGCTTCTCATGGTCACCCCCAGCCAGTTGATCTCCTGTCTGCAGTACAGTCCGGGCAATGCCGCGCGCGCTACAATCAACGTCTACAATGTCAAGTTGAAGAAAATGCTTTGACCTTCTATGATGTTGTCGGGGAAGGGGATTAAACACCGTGCACAAAACAGAACTGTAAATATGTTAAATGAGATCAGAAGCCAAACGAGCTTTTCTACAAATTAAGTCATCTTAGTTTTATTGTTGTTCAATTCCAAGTACCAAAGATCAAATATATCTATGTGTTAAAGACTTTATTTCCAAGTTTATTAAGCCATCCTTTCTTATTAAACTAGGACTAAATCATGATATAAGCATTGACTTTTAAAAAAAGGAAAGAAAAAGAAAAAAAAAGTTTTGATTTCAAATGTACATACGCACTTTTCTTTTATTTTAATCCATTTTATAATGCTGTATATTAATGTATATATGAATTCATTCTAATGCATATAAATTGATATTGTATTTAAAATTTTGTGAATAAACATTTTACAAGAAAAAAAAATATATATCTATTTTATACTAGTATTATATAAATAAACTACCAAGTTCTGCAAATTGTGTGTTTCTCCCTCTTTTTTCAATTGTTACATAGGTCTAGATTTAGATTTCTATATTGATCTTTATCAATATATTGGGGTCCGCAAATAAAATTATATAAAATGTTGACAATCTGTGAAGCCGGAGGCACGAGGCAGCGCAGTAGGCGATGTAGCGCGACAGAGAGAGGGTGGGAGGGTCAAATTCTTGCGCGAATTTTGGTTTACGTCATAAAACAAGGTGTATTTTTTGTGCTTCAAGTATGATATATAGTCATTTAGAACATTTGGTGAAATGAAGTTAGATTTGGTGAATTTTGGCCACTACTGGACATCCGATTTGGTGAAATTCCAAAATCTAGAGTGGCAACCTTATGTCGCGCTGGTATCTGTTATTCCGCAAAGTTTGGTCCCAGCTCTGGTATTTTTATACTGTGAGGTTTTTTCTCATATTGCTATTGTTAGCTCGTTAAACCATATGTCATTTCTGTGTTTGCACGTTCAGTATGAATTATGGAGATTTTTGGCGTATTTCGCCGAACACAACTGACACACGGTTCATTATTCCCCAATAACGAACTACAAACTAGTTCGTGTTTCATTATTATCCAATACCGAACTACAAACTAGTTCGTGTTTCATTATTATCCAATAACGAACTAGAAACTAGTTTGTGGTTCATTATTCGCTTATAACGAACTAGAAACTAATTCGTGTTTCATTATACGCTTATAACGAACTACAAACTAATTGATGTTTCATTATTCGCTTATAACGAACTAGAAACTAGTTCGTGTTTCATTATTCGCCATTATGAAACACACAGTTTGTTAGAATCTATTTCTCAAGACTTAGAAGAAAGCTTCTTTATTATATTATATTACTAACTTCATATCTGGTGAATAATGAATCATTCAGTAATTATGGAATAATATACCGTATTTCCTCTAATAAGCGCCCGGGCGCTTATTTTTTCAGCATCCCTTGACTCCCCGGCGCTAATTAGAGGCCCGGCGCTCTTTGAATGCCCGGCGCTTATTTCTTTAATAGTAAATTGAATTTAGGGTAAAGCCGTCATTTACCATGGACATTGGGCCGGAGAATCTTTTGAATTACGGCATTTGATCAAAAGCAATCTAATGTCTATTAGAGACCCGGCGCTTATTGGAGGCCCGGCGCTTATTTTCTCAACTACCCTTGTCTCCCGGCGCTTATTAGAGGCCTGGCGCTTATTGGAGACCCGGCGCTTATTAGAGGAAATACGGTAACTGCTTGAAAATACATCTTGGTTTCCTCGTACATCGCAAGGAAATAACCAAATCAATTAACGAATACATCCTTATTTTACAGTATGCGGAAATTATAATATAGATATCCCTATTGTATATCACAGAAATATGTGTTTTTTTAAATTGAGATTAAAGATACATTATGGAAGATTAGATACAGAGTTAGCAGTGTTTGCTATAATAGGTTAAAACAAGATGATGTAAATGGAATATGCTGAAACTTATAAAATAGATATCCCTATTGTATTTCACAGAAATATGTGTTTTTTTAAATTGAGATTAGAGATACATTATGGAAGATTAGATACAGAGTTGGCAGTGTTCGCTATATTAGGTAAAGACAAGATGATGTAAATGGAATATGCTGAAACTTTCAGTAAAATTGTTTCACGCTAATCCGTGAAAACTTTATTTTTAAAATGACTGTAACCTCGATGGTCATTGTTACCGCTATTACGATAAATAACAAAGTCTCGATTATCCAGTTTTGCTGTTAATCGAACGTTGAACAGCTTATCGGATTCAAATTCGGACACATAAGATGGTGTCGAGTGTTGATTATGATTTATGGTCTTTCCATGTTAATAAATATCTAATTAATACTTTACATAACATTACAGGCCCAAAGACAGATCTGTAATAGGCAGATTTAGCTCTTGCATACTGCATATTTAAAGCTACAATTTAAAATGTTTATGTTTTATTTTTCGAATTTATTAAAATACAGCCTTAAAACAGGACTCCCTTGTTAAAGAATAGTCCTATTGATTAAAATCCTATAATTTACTATTGTCAGCTGAGAAATGGCAAACATATCATTTCAACGTCAAATTCCAACGTTTGAATATGTCTATTCGATGTAGTCAACAGGAAAACAAGGGAGGTAATTGTGTTATTATAATTTCCTGTGTCAATGATTTTTAAGGGTGGGAAATAATGCCCATGATCGTGACATAGAAATAATTATACTTTGACTTTGTTAGAGAATTTAGAATTCTCGCTTTAAGATAACAGATAGTTTTTGTCAATATTTCTCAAGATATTTCAAGAATATAGGCGTTGCTGAATAACAGAAAGCTCTTGTCGGTGAGATTGTCCGTTTTCATCATCCCAGTTGGAGCAAAATAGTAGGACGTTAAACCCCATTTCATTTGTCGGTGAGGAGCCACGTTGGCTAAGTGAGTAGGACATGGACTCGCTAGTCTGGAGATGTTTCTCTCCCAGTGTTAGGTGCGAATCCTTGTATCAATTGGGGATCACGGTGGCTAAGTGGATAAGGCGCTGGTTC
Source organism: Patella pellucida (assembly GCA_917208275.1). Taxonomy (NCBI): domain Eukaryota; kingdom Metazoa; phylum Mollusca; class Gastropoda; family Patellidae; genus Patella; species Patella pellucida. Next base: position 88,412,048 of record OU795036.1, on the reverse strand, counting down.
GCTAGCCTGGGGGTCGAGTGTTCGATCCCTGCATTGGCCGAGAAAGTTCATCTCGATTTTCCGGCGTGATATCCCCTTGTCAGTGATGCAGAAGGAGAGCCTGACAAGGACAGCTGCCTAGTCGTTCGGATGGGACGAAAACCGAGGTCCCGTGTACCAATTGGAGTGCACGTAAAAGATCTCTTGGCAGTTTAAATTCGATATAAGAGTAGGCCCGGGCAAACTTTCCCTCATAGCACACTGTATGGGGTATGCCCGTCTTCAATTGGCCCAGGTTAGGTGCTTAAGCGCAGGACGTTAAACCCCATTTCATTCATTCCTTGTATCAATTATAGTCTAGCCTGTACCCAGAATGTTCGCTGTTTGTAAATGGATTTATTATGTTGCGTGTTTACAAGTTTGATCTACTAAATCAACCATGTGGAACAATGGACGTATTTTATGTCGGTTATATAACAGATGATTCTATTCAACTATTTGAACTGACACGGAACGACTCCCCCTCTCTCTCGCTCACTCACTCTCTCTCTCTCTCTCTCTGAAGGAATTCCCACGAGGCGTAGCCAGTAAAAAGGCGGTTCCACGTGACCTTATCGGTTGTAAAAGGACCGTGTTTCAACGTATAGGAATTAAATTCCATATTAACGACAAAAACTACCATTTATCAACACATCAGTTCGTATTGAATGTACGTACAAGACAAATTATATCCCTCTATCTCTAGCGAATGAATGAATGGAATGGGGGTTTAACGTCCTACTGTTATGCACTTAACCAGAGCTAATTGAAGACGGACATACGTTCGTGGTGGGGGGGGGCGAAACACCGAGGTCCCGTGTACACAAGGGTGTGCACGTAAAATATCCCTAGGCTGTTAGAAAAAACCCTAATATCCCTGTATGCCGTTTACCCGTTTGGAGCAGAACAATAGGGCGTTACATTTCAATTTGTTAACCACCAAACCAAACCTAAAATAAGTAGAAACATACCGTTAACTTTGTTTGTACTTCTGCTGTAGAAGAATGCTGTATGTAGCTAACAAGAAAAACATATGTTATGGGTTTTAAGATAGTTGAACTTGGTTCCACTCTTGGCGTGTTATTACGCTTACCGTTTTATTATAACTTTTACACGGTGTTTTAGTTCATATTGTACGTTTTTCAATGTATTATAAATATAACAAGATGTTTAGTACATATTATATGTATATATTTATAATGTAATCAATTTATGAAGCAGACAATAATATATAAACCATATATAAATTCAAGTATAAATTCATATTGTACTTTACTCGATGCATTTTATGCGGATCACCCAACTAGGTCGGGAGACAAAACAATACACAGGGAGTCGCAGTGGTTCAGTGAGTAAGATGTTGAATCGATAACCTGAACGAGAGAGAGAGAGAGAGAGAGAGAGAGATAGAGAGAGAGAGAAATGGGGTTTAAGGTCCACTAAACACAGCTAGGTCATTTTGGGACTAACATATGGTTTTAATTTTATTTCAATAATTCGCTTGCGCGTAGGGGTCTTTAGCATTGGGAGGAAACCGGAGTGCCAGGAGGAAACCCACAAGGTTGAGAAGGCGCCCCTATCTCCATTCCACATGCGCTCACACCAGGGCTCGAAACCATAGCCGTAAACCAGAGGTGGCTGGCCAGCTAGAGGTCGAAGCGCGGCACTCTAGACCACTAGGCCATCTCAACTCCTTGATATCCTGAGCGTATAGACGCTCTTGGCAGTTGGATTTCGAAATAAGAGTAGGCCGTACCGCCGATGTCCGGGCATAATTTCACTCATTAGCCCTGGCGGAGCACCACAATGCGACGTTAAACCCAATTTCATTTTCATTTCATTTCATTTATCACAAGTTATTTTTGGGGATCACGGTGGCTAAGTGGATTAGGCGCTGGTTTGCTAGCCTGGAGGTCGGGTGTTCGATCCCTGGATTGGCCGAGAAAGTTCATCTCGATTCTCCGACGTTCGATCCTTGCATTGGCCGATAAGGTTCATCCAAATTTTACGTCGTGATTTCCCCTTGTCAGTGATGCAGAAGGAGGGCCTGACAAGGACAGCTGCCTAGTCGTTCGGATGGGACGGAAAACCGAGGTCCCGTGTTTACATTGGAGTGCACGTATAAGAACCCTTGGCAGTTGGAATTCGATAAAAGAGTAGGCCGTAGCGCCGCTGCCCGGGCGAAATTTCCCTCATAGCACACTGTATGGCGTATGCCCGTCTTCAATTAGCTCAGGTTAAGTGCATAACAGTAGGACGTTAAACCCATTTTCATTCATTCATTCACAAGTTATTTTTAAATACATGTAACCACAACTACATCCAATTATTATACATTGCTAGAGTAATATTCACGATGAACTCGCTAAAACTCAATACCTGGCTGGATAACAACGCCTGTAAGTAGAGCGATAGTGTGGTTTATCTATAAGTATGTATAATAATAGTACATACGACTGGTTAACTGTGTCTATGTAGACAGTATTATATAGGGTTTGTATCAGTTGAAAGATATAAGAGTGAAGGATATAGAGCTATGTACGACGATTGTTTACACACGGGAAGTTTGTGGTGAATAAATTGACTGTTTGATAAACCAAGTGTTCGTTTAACCGCGATATAAACTGTTTACACGTGTGGTAATATCTGGATATTGAATAGGCCTACTATTTAATACCGACTATTTAATTAATATACCCCAAGTTCGTTGTTTATAACCGTGATATATACAAAGTTCTGAGTTGATTATTGGATATTGAATACCATTTAATACACCCCAAGTTCGTCGTTTAAACGGTGATTTATACAAACGTCTGTGATATTAATTGGATATTTCATACTATTTAATACCGACTATTCAATACACCCCAAGTTCGTCGTTTAAACCGTGGGATATACACAAACTTCTGAGTTAATTATTGGATATTGAAAACTATTTAATACACCCCAAGTTCGTCGTTTAAACCGGGGATATACACAAACTTCTGTGACATTAATTGGATATTTCATACTATTTAACACCGATTATTCAATACACCCCGAGTTCGTTGTTTAATCCTGATATATACAAACTTCTGTGATACTAATTGGATAGTTAACCTGTGTTATTAACTGAATAATTAACAGGTTTTTAAAATGTCTTTTAGAACCAAAGCTGGTATTGCCGTGTTAGTTGTAACTTTATGTGTATTTTTACTCCAACCTGGGTGTCTACAGAATAATATATTAGGCTGTACTTTGTCGGCTTTAGTATTTTACACGCTCATGTTAACAACTTCGGGATTTTTATTATTTAAAAGTCCACCTCAAGAACTCGTCGATTCGAATGGCAAGGCCGTCTTTATTACAGGTAAGTAAATTGCTTGACTTTGTTATACCTTGAAAGAACAGTAGGGTCGCCTGTCTAACCTCGTGGTGTTTCTCCGGGTCCTCCGGGCTCTTCCCAATGCTAAAGACCCCTACGCGCAAACGAATTATTAAAAAAATTTTAAACCATGTTGGTCCCTAAATGACCTAGTTTTTGTCGAGTGGACGTTAAATCCCATTTTCTCTCTCTCACTCTCTCTCTCTCTCTCTCTCTCTCTCTCTCTCTCTGTTATAATTTGAAATGGCGATCAAGTTTAATCCGACTCCCTTTTCTATTTCCGACACTTTTACACCGAAAAACTAACGGTTAGCCGTCCGTCCGTACCGTGTCCACATGTAACTTAAATTCCTACTTTATATTAGGGTTCGGGTTAGGGTTAGGGTCAGGTATTTAAGATTAAAACTTATAACACAAAAATGGGAGTAACATCAAACTTGGACCAAATGCCTTTAAACGAACCAAGCGGCTTGTAACTTGTAATTGTGAAGACTGGGAGAATCGACTAAAGCACTCTCTTATCCACATTTCCGTCGTGATTTCCCCTTGTCAGTGATGCAGAAGGAGGGCCTGACAAAGACAGCTGTCTAGTCGTTCGGATGGGACGAAAAACATAGGTCCCTCTCTCTCTCACCCCAACACAATTGTATTATAAAGTTATAAAGATACAATTAATTATTGTGTGATCTGAAAACATTTATATAAATTCATCTCCCGAAACAAATTATTTACAAAATAGAAATACATTGTCTACAATAAAATATGACATGTTTTACATTACAATGAACTGTCAAATTGTTACTGTTATGAAATGATTAATTGTGCCCCCTGGGGCGCTCAATATTGATAACATTTTGGCTTGTAAAGATACATAGACGCAGGATTAATCAAATTTTACAATTTGCACTTTCTCTCTTTTGTTCTTGTAAACAAAACTAACAGTGTGAGAGAGAGAGAGAGAGAGAGAGAGAGAGAGAGAGAAATGTGGTTAAACGTCTTCTCGACAGAAACTACACGATCCCACCTCAACTCCTTGTCACGTACAACGGGGAATGGAAACCACGCCAGTTGACCCAATGACAGACATTATGATGCAGCGCGCACATGATAACCGTTCGCTCCCAACCCCACAAGAACAAAAAGACCCCGTCCCCTCAGGCTAACATTGCCCTTAAATACTACAGAGGCCTAGTTAAAACATCGCCCATACCGTGCTTGTGTTCCATTAAATCGTGACCTGTTGTATTCCAGAAGAAATACTTAAAGTCATTGAAACAATTCATACCACGCCCTTTCATACCAAGAATAGAGTCAAAGAATGAATCGGCGAAATTTCTAATAAAATGAAATAAAATGAAATGGAGTTTAACGCCCTACTGCTTTTCACCAAACTGGGCTAATGAAGACGGAAATACGCCATATAGTTTGCTATGAGGGAAATTTTGCCCGGGTGGCTGCACTACGGTCTACTCTGATATCGAATTCCAACTGTCAAGGGATCTTTACGTGCACGCCAATGTGTACACGGGACCTTGGTTTTTCGTCCTATCCGAATGACTAGACAGCTGGATGAACTTTTTTCTCGGCCAATGCAGGGATCGAACACCCGACCGAGCGTCTTACCCACTTAGCCACTGTGATTCCAAATTTATAATGGACAACTCAACTACGATGATAGGTTAATACAAGTACGCAGGTGCATGATCATACCGTCGCATGTCCAACCTGGGTTTTCTCCGGGTGCTCCGGTTTCCTCCCACTGCTAACGACCCCTATGTGCAAGCGAATTATTGAAACAAAATTGAACCATGTTATTATATTAGTCCCGACATGACCTAGTTAAACCCCATTTCTCTCTCTGTCTACCCCCCCCCCTTCTCTCTCTGTCTACCTCTCCCCCCCCCCTTTCTCTCTCTCTCTCTCTCTCTCTCTCTCTCATAAACATAATAATAATAATCTATTTATAAAGCGCTGATTATTCAACTAACTAGTTGCCCAAGAGCGCTATATACATGAGATTAAATAAACCATGATACGATAAACATTTAAACACATTGAAGGAATGAACAGAATGAAAGTCTGAAAAGGTGAAAAATTAACACAAACAAAACAGTTATTAACACTAATGGTAAACAGAGTTGAAGAGTTCAGTCTTAAGAGATTTCTTAAAAGATGTCATGTTTTTGGAGTTTTTAGTCTTTTTTGATAGTTATTCCATAATGTTGGGCCACTATGGGCGAAAGTTCTCTCGCCACTTTTAGTTTTCACTGGAGGACATACGAGAAGGTTTTCATTCTGTTAGCGAAGCGAACGCGAGGGAGTGTGCGGTGTAATAATTTCTTGTAGATATTTAGGAGAGTCAATGTTATTCTGTGTATTATATGCAATGACATTTATCTTAAATATTATCCGTTCTCTGACCGGGGGCCAGTGTAGCTGTTTAAGCACAGGAAAAATGTGTTCACGTGGTTTTGTTTGAGTTACGATCCGAGCGGCTCGGTTTTGGAGCTTCTGTAGTTTAGTGATTTGCAAAGCAGGTAAATTGAACAGAAGAGAGTTGCAGTAATCCAAGTTCGATAAAACAAAGGCATATAAACATACCCTGTTATAAAACCGCACCGGGATAACGGGCGGCACCCTTTGCACCCTCTCCCCTCTGCTCGGGTCTGTTTACGTTATCTACAAAATCTCACAAACAAATGAGCCCAGTTTAGGAGCACAACCATAGGATGTTAAACCCCGTTTCGTTTAATTTCGCAAACCATTTTTTATACGCCCACATTGAAATGTGGTCGTATATTGCCGTCGCCCCCGTCCGTCCGTCCGTCCGTCCGTCCGTCCGTCCGGCGTCCACAATTGCTTGTGGACGCTCTAGAGGCCAAAGTTAATATTCGATTGACTTTAAATTTATAGACGAAGAAGCCTATTGGTTTTCAGCGATTTACGATAATAACTGTCTGAGTTATGGCCCTTGATCACTTAAAAAAATCTTGTGGACGCTCTAGTTTATTAGTCGCATTGACTTTCTCCTCACAATCATCAATTTTCGGATTAAAGACAAAAAATCCTTCTTCACCTTCGCTACCTTTATATCTTACAAAAGACTTGCAACAAATTTCATAGATTCCGTCGTCTCCAGATTCGGTGAATCGTCCATTATTAGAGCAATGTATAAGTTGTTTTTTTTCTGCTTGACATATTGTAAATTTATATTTTTGTGTAAATTGTGTGTAATTAATTAAGCGTTGTGGAAAATAGCCCCAGCCCTTTCAGCTAAGATTGGCCGTCTATGTATGGTTAACTACAAGTATATACAATTCATGATTCGAATGGATGCTAAACCACATTTCTATCTCCATCCATTTGTGTTAATTTGTAAAACATTCCGAAATCTCAAAAAGTAAACACGTCCGCCATTAACCCGTGACCCGACCCATTGATAAGTTTGTAAAGAAAGCGATAAATAAAGTTGTGTTAATGGAGAATCATTAGACCTTGATATCCTGGTTGACTGGAGTGGTGTTGGATATCCTGTCTATTCAACTGTTACTATTCGTTCGATTAGGACGAGAGAGAGAGAGGGAGAGAGGGGGGGGGAAAGGAGAGGGGGAGAGGGGAAGGCGAGAGAGAGGGAGGAGTGAATGAATGAAATGGGGTTTAACGTCCTACGCTTAAGCACCGTACCTGGGCTAATTGAAGACGGGCATACGCCACAGTGTGCAATGAGGGAAATTTTGCCCGGGCAGCGGCGCTACGGCCTACTCTTATATCGAATTCCAACTGCCAAGGGATCTTTTACGTGCACTCCAATTTGTACACGGGACCTCGGTTTTTCGTCCCATCCGAACGACTAGGCAGCTGTCCTTGTCAGGCCCTCCTTCTGCATCACTGACAAGGAGAAATCACGCCGGAAAATCGAGATGAACTTTCTCGGCCAATGCAGGGATCGAACACTCAACCTCCAGGCTAGCGAACCAGCGCCTTATCCACTTAGCCACCGTGATCCCGAGAGGGAGGAGAGAGAGGGAGAATGGGGCAGAGGGAGAGAAAGAGGAAGAGAGAGAGGGGAGGGAAAGGGAGAGAATGGGGTTTAACGTCCACTCATCATTAAGGGACTAACATATGGTTCAATTTTATTCCATAAATCGCTTGCGCGTAGGGGGCCTTTAGCAGTGGAAGGAAACCGGAGGACCCAGAGAAAACCCGGGAGGTCGATTAGGACGAAAACCCAAGGTATTCCTCGGCGTTAACGTACACGTAAAAGAACCCTATTCTGAACACCAAATCGGAATATATATATAGTTAAAATACAGATGTGATGTCATCCTTTGATGTTGGTGTACCATTATTTCCAATAAAAAACAAACGTATATCACACGACGTAAATGGATCCGTAAGCGGAGAACGCTAGATCAGAAGCGATCCTGCGCATTTTATGACGTCATATGGGGATTATGTGTTATGGTAAGGGTTAGGCTTGATCCAGGGTTAGGTCCTGCGCAATTTATGACCTCATATGTGGATTATGGGTTAGGGTGAGGCTTGTCAGTGGTGAAGGGCAGAGGTCTTCAAGGAATGGTGCTTTAGTTGTTCGAATGGCGCAAAAACCCGAGGTACACGTTGGCGTTCATTAAACTTACACTTGATAGAATTTGATGGAGAGTCAGTGTCCGTCTCATGTCCGTCTTCGATGGTACAAATCGTCTACATAAGCCCAGGTTAGGAGCAGAACAGTAGAACGTTAACCCCCATTTCATTTCATTTCATTAAACTTACAGTGGATAGAATGCAATGGAAGGTCGGTCAACTGCATCGTGTGTCCGTCTTCATGGTACAAAAAAGTAGGACATTAAACCCGATTTGATATTAATGAATGAATGAATGAAATGGGGTTTAACGTCCTACGCTTAAGCACCTAACCTGGGCTAATTGAAGACGGGCATACGCCACAGTGTGCAATGAGGGAAATTTTGCCCGGGCAGCGGCGCTACGGCCTACTCTTATATCGAATTCCAACTGCCAAGGGATCTTTTACGTGCACTCCAATTTGTACACGGGACCTCGGTTTTTCGTCCCATCCGAACGACTAGGCAGCTGTCCTTGTCAGGCCCTCCTTCTGCATCACTGACAAGGGGAAATCACGCCGGAAAATCGAGATGAACTTTCTCGGCCAATGCAGGGATCGAAGACTCAACCTCCAGGCTAGCGAACCAGCGCCTTATCCACTTAGCCACCGTGATACCCGATTTGATATTAATCAACCACATCCCACACCTTCATGGGTATAAGTTTTCCCTCACCTGTAAAATCTTTGAAACTCAGTGAAGTGTGACGACCTGGATATATTAGGCCTATAAAAGAACTATTGATACAGTTCATTCATCTAGATGATTGCTATGTAACACTTACAAAGCACTTAAATGTCAAGGTCAAAACTGTTTCATTTAGTAACCTGATTCAATGGCGTCGAGTATCTATTTGACCGTAGTATGACGAGGAGGAGAAGATGTTTTTGGTCATGTGTGTGTTGGGTCGTTGGGGAGGGGGGGCTATGGCGGGGGGGGGGGGGGGCAGTGGGTCAAGTCGGCTGGTTTTATTTCCCTGAGTGTATGTGACAAGGTGAAAGGTCGCCTGTCCAACACAACCTCTTAGGTTTTCTCTGGTTCTTCCGGTTTCCTCCCACTGCTTAAGATATCTACGCCCAAGCGATTTGTTGAAGAAGCCAATACTTGAATCATATGTTTTCCCGAAATGACCTAGTCTCTCTCTTTTTTATTCTCTCTCTCTCTCTATCAGGGACCGGTTGCTCAAAGCCTCGTTATTTTTAACGATCCGTTAACTTTAACAGAGAGAAAGAATGTTGCTGAAAATAAAGGCCCCGGACCTTCTGTGGTGCAAATATTTTCTACAGATTTATGCTAATATAAAGAATAAAGTATTCTATAGTGTTTTCTGTAGTAGATTTAACGGAAAGTTAACAAACAACAGTCACCAAGATGTGTCCGTTAAAGTTAACGGATCGTTAAAGATAACGGAGCTTTGAGCAACCGGCCCCTGGTCATTTAGACCGACAAGCTCAGTGATCACACGGAGCCCCATTTATATAATCTCGGAAAACGATACAAAATAAATGACGTAGTGAGCAAACAATGATTACAAGAAAGACACAGTTTTAGTTGCTATGGTTACTACAGTTCGCCACATGGTATCTAGACCAGATTTTAAAACTATGACTTGACCGTAGATTAACTAGAACACAAACACACCCAAAAGATTAAAATGAAACACATTACGACATTATTTCGTCTTTTGTCAATCTTTTGTATGATCAGCGTCACGTCAGTTATTTTACTGTTTCTAAATCCCAAAATACACATCATTGCATATGATTTACATATCCTTTGTGCATAAAATATGTTTATTCTCAATTTAGAAGTCGTCCTTTGAGAGTTGATCCAGAGTTGAGAGTCAGATTCTAGGTATGCGGGGGTGGTTTAGTGTAGCTTAGCCTCTAACCCAATTTTAACTAAGGTCTTCGACATTGAAAACACGAATTATTTGTCAATTTAAATCCGGGAAAGGATAGACATATTCCACAAATCCACAAAGGGTAGACATATTCCACAAATCATGTCACGCAGTTACATGTACTTCATATTCCTAATTGGAAAGCATGCGAAATAAATACTGTCGGTCTTGTCAGGAATAACCAGACGCTAGAGATTGCCATTTGATTGAGACTTCAGGCAGGTGTATTTCGCCGAGTATAAAGAGAATGAGTCAAAACGGAAACGATTGAACGTAAATCAGTTTATATAAATTCATAATACATTATTATATGTGTTGCTACCCACTTGTTTCTATTTTTTGGCCCCAAATATTAGCGATTTAGCTCCTTTAAATCTTACATTTCTCTACCAACCTGCCCCGTTTTCATTAACACAATTTGAGCAGAAAAATAGGACTGGGTCCAAAAAAATTGGCATACGGTAATGCAGTGTGCTATGGGAACATTTTTACCAAAAACATCGTAGTGGACATGTGGAATGGACGTTACCCCCCTTCTCTCTTTCTGTCTGGGGATCACGGTGGCTAAGTGGATAAGGTGCTGGTTCGCTAGCCTGGAGGTCGGGTGTTCGATCCCTGCATTGGCCGAGAAAGTTCATCTCGATTTTCCGACGTGATTTCCCCTTGTCAGTGATGCAGAAGGAGGGCCTGACAAGGACAGCTGCCTAGTCGTTCGGATGGGACGAAAAACCGAGGTCCCGTGTATAAATTGGAGTGCACGTAAAAGATCCCTTGGCAGTTGGAATTCGATATAAGAGTAGGCCGTAGAGCCGCTGCCCGGGCAAACTTTCCCTCATAGCACACTGTATGGCGAATGCCCGTCTTCAATTAGCTCAGGTTAAGTGCATAACAGTAGGACGTTAAACCCCATTTCATTCATTCATTCATTCATTCTGTCTCTCTCCCTCTCTCTTTCTCTATCTGCTGATTTGGTATAGATAGGTTAAATTATTTGGGTAGTATACGCCCCCTGGGGATGTGGTATAGATAGATAATATGATGATTTATGGGTTAATTCACTTAGCTGGTGAATTCTTGTTCAAAATAGATTTACTCATAAACATGAACTTATTAACACTGTAATAAATATAGTATATGTGAGGTGTTACATTAATAAACATAGACTGACTCGCTAGCCTGAAGGTCGGGTGTTCAATCCCTGCATTGGCCAAGAAAGTTCATCGGAATTTTCCGACGTGGTGTCCCCTTGTTAGTGGTGCAGGATGGAGGGCCTGTTATGTTCCGACTGGGGTAATGAAGACGGGCATAAGCCATACAGTGTGTTATGAGGGGTTTTTTGCCCGGACAGCGTCACTATGGCCTACTCTTATATCAAATTCCAACTGTCAATGGATCTTTTACGTTTACGCTAATGTTTACACGAGACCACAGTTTTTTTGTCCCATCCGAACGGCTAGATACCTTTCCTTATCAGGCCATGTCGAAAATGGAAGGAACTTGAAGAGAGGTTTATTGTACAGGATCAAATGAAAAAACAAAAATCCAGTTACACCCAGATTATTATTATCATGCGTTCAAGACAATTACAAACCTGGGGTCGGTTGCTCAAAGCACCGTTATCTTTTAACGATCCGTTAACTTTAACGGAGAGAAAGATTGTTGCTGGAAATAAAGGCCCCGAACATTCTGTGGTGCAAATTTTTCCTACAGATTTATGCTAATATAAAAAATCAAGTATTCTATAGTGTTTTCTTTAGTAAATTTAACGCAAACAACACGTTACCAAGATATGTCCGTTAGAGTTTAATAGATCGTTAAAATAACTTAGTTTTGAGCAACCGACCCCAGATCATTAATTTGTCGGCGATATCACTTCGGTGGAAGCGGACGTTAAATAAAGCTATTTAACACACGCATTATTTAACACGCATCAGAACAGTAGGACATTTAACCCCATTCCATTTATTTATCACAGCTCCCTGACAATTCACAGCGAATAACAAAATACACTTAAAATACAAGATTACCAATCGGCCATTAATTATTGGTTGGATTGAGACCACTTTGTTTATCTAGGTTTAGTGTATTGGATCCACGTATTCTAATCCATTATCTACATGTGATTATTGGTAATGGTATCAAGCTGTGATTCTATAATTACTCTTATTCATGTCGATTACAGATTTCTGTTTAAATATTAACCGTGTATTATTATATCTATTGATTATAGTTTATACCACAGATATAATTAATATAACATCATATACAACACCATACATACACTGTTAAAATATATCCACACCATATATACACTGTTGAAATTAATACTAGTACAACATCATATACCACACCATACATACACTGCTATAATATATATTTAACATCATACACTGTTGAAATAGATCACATCATACAGTATATACACTGTTGTAATTCACCACATCATACAGTATATACACTGTTGTAATTCACCACATCATACTGTATATACACTGTTGTAATTCACCACATCATACTGTATATACACTGTTGTAATTCACCACATCATACTGTATATACACTGTTGTAATTCACCACATCATACTGTATATACACTGTTGTAATTCACCACATCATACTGTATATACACTGTTGTAATTCACCACATCATACAGTATATACACTGTTGAAATAGATCACATCATACAGTATATACACTGTTGTAATTCACCACATCATACTGTATATACACTGTTGTAATTCACCACATCATACTGTTTATACACTGTTGTAATTCACCACATCATACTGTATATGCACTGTTGTAATTCACCACATCATACTGTATATACACTGTTGTAATTCACCACATCATACAGTATATACACTGTTGAAATAGATCACATCATACAGTATATACACTGTTGTAATTCACCACATCATACTGTATATACACTGTTGTAATTCACCACATCATACTGTATATACACTGTTGTAATTCACCACATCATACTGTATATGCACTGTTGTAATTCACCACATCATACTGTATATACACTGTTGTAATTCACCACATCATACAGTATATACACTGTTGAAATAGATCACATCATACTGTATATACACTGTTGTAATTCACCACATCATACTGTATATACACTGTTGTAATACACCACACCATACAGTATATACACTGTTGTAATTCACCACATCATACTGTATATACACTGTTGTAATTCACCACATCATACTGTATATACACTGTTGTAATTCACCACATCATACTGTATATACACTGTTGTAATTCACCACATCATACAGTATATACACTGTTGTAATTCACCACATCATACTGTATATACACTGTTGTAATAGATCACATCATACAGTATATACACTGTTGTAATTCATCACATCATACAGTATATACACTGTTGTAATTCACCACATCATACTGTATATACACTGTTGTAATTCACCACATCATACTGTATATACACTGTTGTGATATAGTCTACGATGAATGGAGGTCATCTGTTTTCCATCGGCAACATGTTAAAGATCCCCTATCTTTTGGAAATGGAAAAGAGTGGGCCATAGCGCCGTCATCCGCGGAACGTTCCCGTGGCATACTGCATGATACATGCCCGTCTTCATTAGCCCAGTTGGTGTAGAAAAGTAGAATGTTATCTGGGTAGTAAATGAATGAATGAAATGGGGTTTAACGTCCTACGCTTAAGCACCGTACCTGGGCTAATTGAAGACGGGCATACGCCACAGTGTGCAATGAGGGAAATTTTGCACGGGCAGCGGCGCTACGGTCTACTCTTATATCGAATTCCAACTGCCAAGGGATCTTTTACGTGCACTCCAATTTGTACACGGGACCTCGGTTTTTCGTCCCATCCGAACGACTAGGCAGCTGTCCTTGTCAGGCCCTCCTTCTGCATCACTGACAAGGGGAAATCACGCCGGAAAATCGAGATGAACTTTCTCGGCCAATGCAGGGATCGAACACTCAACCTCCAGGCTAGCGAACCAACGCCTTATCCACTTAGCCACCGTGATCCCTATCTGGGTAGTAAAGGTTTAGTAGGTAAATTTACTTGTTTTTTATTTTAGCGTGTATTATAGACGAGTTGTTATCAGTGAGTTATTGTAATGATTAAAGTAACTCTGTTAGATGTGTATTATATAAAATCAATATCGATCACGTTACCGTTTATTGTTTTTTTTTTATTATAGAACCATTTACATGGTCATAATATTATTGTTGAGGCGACGGGGAGCTCATCTCTCTCTCTCTATCTCTCTATCCCATCCATCTTTCTCCCCCTATATCCCTTACCTCCCGGGGGATCACGGTGGCTAAGTGGATAAGGCGCTGGTTCGCTAGCCTGGAGGTCGGGTGTTCGATCCCTGCATTGGCCGAGAAAGTACATCTCGATTTTCCGACGTGATTTCCCCTTGTCAGTGATGCAGAAGGAGCGCCTGACAAGGACAGCTGCCTAGTCGTTCGGATGGGACGAAAACTCGAGGTCCCGTGTACACATTGGAGTGCACGTAAAAGATCCCCTGGCAGTTGGAATTCGATATAAGAGTAGGCCGTAGCGCCGCTGCCCGGGAACAATTTTCCTCAGGTTAAGTGCATAACAGTAGGACGTTAAACCCCATTTCATTCATTCATTCATTACCTCCCGCTTCCGCTTCGCTCTCTCTCTCACTCGCTCCCTCTCTCGCCCCCTCTCTTGATAGCACCTATCTTTTATTATTATAGAACCATTTAAATCGCCATAATATCACTGTTGAAGCGACAGAGAATTCATTTCTCTCTCACTGTCTTTCTCTCTCACTCTTATTCTCTTTTTTTCTCTCTCTCCCTCTCTCGCCCCCTCTCCCCTCTCATCCTACCTTCTCACCCTCTCTCCCTCTCTCGCTTCCCTCTCTCTCTTTCTCCCTCTCTCTCTCTCTCTCTCCTCTCTCTCTATCTCTCTCTCTCTCTCTCTCTCTATAACTACTACCTTTTATTGTTTTATTATAGAACCATTTAGATCGTCATAATATCACTGTTGAGGCGAATAAGAACTCTATCTATCTCTATCTTTCTCTCCTCTCTCTCTCTCTCTCCCTCTCTCCTCTCTCTCTCTATCTCTCTCTATCTCTCTCTATCTAGAAGGTTCTATAAAAACCTAGGTATTTGAAGGGTCTATGTCATAGTGGTCGCTCATATCATGATAAAATAGTAGGGATCAACTGTACTAGAATATGATTAACACAATAAGTTATTTTGAGACTTGTGATTTCGATTTATACACCTGCAATGGGGGGGGGGGTATTAAAAGGGTTTTAGTCCCGACACGACCTGGTTTGTGTCGAGTGGACGTTAAACCCCATTACAGGGCTAGCGCTAATCTCAATTCTTAAACCTAACCCTGAACCTAGCCCTAACCCTTTCCCTGGACCTAGCCCCAACCCTTACCCTGGATCTAGCCCCATCCCTTACCCCAACACTAACCTACAATCTCGCCAACAACCACGCGCTCTAACCTTATTTACATCTCAGGAGGTACCTTGACGAAATCTTGAGGTGGCCTTAACAAATAGAACTTACCCCAACACCAACCTTATTAACATCTCAGGAGGTACCTTAACGAAATCTTGAGTTGGCCTTAACAAATAGAACTTACCCCAACTCCAACCTTATTTACATCTCAGGAGGTACCTTAACGAAATCTTGAGGTGGCCTTAACAAATAGAACTTACCCCAACACCAACCTTATTAACATCTCAGGAGGGACCTTAACGAAATCTTGAGTTGGCCTTAACAAATACATCTAGCCATAAAGTAGGCCGTTAAACCCGATTTTATGTTTGAATAATTCTTATCTATATTATTTTTGCTGATATCACTGTTTGTTGGTTTATGTACACAAGCTCAATGTTCAAGAGGGTTTAATGAACACCAAATTTTATAATAAGTGGACAAATGAACTTCAAATGACTTATCTCGTAATTTGATAGTTTAATTGATCTTGTATCGTCATCTGAATATATATATATATTATAACCGTTATAAATGTCATTGTTGACGATTCCCATTGTAAGCAGATTCCGCGTACTCTTATATCGAATTCCAACTGCCAAGGGATCTTTTACGCGCATGCCAATGTGTTCAAGGGGCCTCGGCTCGCCAGTCTCTCCGTCTCACATAACTGCCAAGGGAATTTACCAACTGATTATTATGGCAAGGAGTAGGGTCGCCTGTCCAACCTCGTCCGTTTTTTATGCTCCCCTCACTGCTAAAGACCCCCCTCCCCCCTCTCTCTCTCTCTCTCTCTCCCTCTTATCATAATGTAGTCCTTGTAATAGATAATATCTAGGCTTCATCTTACTGTATGTATTTAGGTGTCTAAAATACATGTTTCAAGCGTGTGTCTCGGTTTATCAGTAATCTAATCCTTATATTATTTAAAGTCTAGTCTGCACCCAGTGTGTATATATGTACGTATATATGTAAATGGTTTTATTGTATTGCGTGTTTAAAAGTCTGTGGTTAAATTGATCTACTAAAATCAACCATGTGGAACAATGAACGTATTTTATGTTGGTTATATAACAGATGAGTCTATTCAACTATATGGACTGATGAACAACAACCTAAATGGTGGCTTCAATTCATCTATAAATGGTAATAAGTGTCATAGACAGAGCAGAGTATGCACCACACCCGATATCTCCTTTAATATTTGGGCGGTTCGATTGCCGAATGGTTAGCATTTGCGTACTGTATCTAAAGCCTGTCATTGAGTCAACTGCCGTGGTTTCGAATCCCCCCCTTGTACGTGACAAGGATTAGAAAGCTCGAGTCACTTCGTGTCCTACATACCGGGAACTCGCAGATGCGTTAATTCAAGAGAGCATCAGTATCGAGCCATCGCTTTAAGGGTTGGGGTTTGTGGTTGGGCGAACGGTTAGCACGTGCCAGCTGTATTTTAAGGTCTGTCATTGAGTCAACTGGCGTGGTTTCAAATCCCCCGTTGTACGTGACAAGGAGTAGGGTGGCCTGTCAAACCTCGTAGGTTTTCTCCGGGTCCTCCGGTGTCCTCCCACTTCTTAAAACCCCTACGCGAAAGCGAATAATTTAAAAATACAATTGAACCATGTGTTAGTGCCGAAATGACCTAGTTTGTGTCGAGTGTACGTTAAACCCCATTTCTCTCTTTCTCTCTCTTTAATGTTTTTATGCCATCACGCATTACGATCCGGAATTCAATCACTGAGCCACATAATAAATAGGTCAAATTTGTAATTATTCACAAACGATACAACAACCAAATTCTTGTCTAATATTAGTCGAGATCATCTAGATATAATAAAACTGTCAGTACACCAATAATTAATTATATCTAAGTGTTATATATATCATTATAAGTGAATGTATATTTCATACCTTGACTGACAGACTAATTATTGACACGTGTCTAGTGTTACCTCTCACTGGGAAGGGTCGGAAGTTTTTGAATCCGATCTGCCACCCAACGCACATTGATGATTTCATCCAAAAATAGATTATCGAAACTATGTTTTTACTGTACTTTTTTTAAGCGTTTTCCGGGTTTCTGTCCGGATTATCGCCCTTATTATTAAAATTATTTGACGTTCTAACACCTGACGTCAATTGGCTGACTATCGCCATTGAAGAGACGACCACTTACAAGATCGGTTGCATTTTTTCTGTTACGTCTTTTATGTAAATCATTTTAGTGAAGCCTGTACCAAGACAGGCCCGGGACTGTACAGCGCAGTGGACGCTTACGGCTGGCCCCCAGATCCATTCACTAGATTTGATGATTGTTTAGTTTTTGCAATGTCTGTTTTCTGTCTTGTCCGCAGGTTTATCTTGTAAAAAATGTTGTTTTTGTTTTGCGTGTAGTGCAGTCCTCCTGCATTTACTATTTAGTATTTTGGAGAAACCTCCTTCCCGTTGTAACGCATCCTCCTCGCAGTGTTCCGTTTGATTAGAGCTAATCTGACTACTCCCTGCTGGACTGAGTGGGTATTATTGTCACTAATTATGACTGGCCAGTGGTCCTATTACTGACCAATCACTGAATTCGTTACAAAGGTATTACCTTTAAAACAAGACGTTTAATTAGGACAACTGTGTTTCGTAACGTTACGTCATGGCTGCACGGTTTTTTTATGCTATATTAACCAGCGCATAGCAGGATATTGCAGCAAAACTAATTGCGTGACAAACGAGGCTATCGGTATTGACGTAAAGTAAACACTACGGTATGGTAAAGAACAGACTTTTAACGTTTTTAATAACTTAAATCTCTGTCCAAAATATTAAGGAAGACCCAAGATTAAACGACGGAATGTCATGTTACTGTACGTAAGTAGTAGATTTGATTGAACGAGAAGAATAGACACATTTACTTAAATGTCAAGAATCCGAAGCGAATCCAGCAATGGCCAGAGAGGGATTTCTCGGGCCGTTGCTTCAGGAATATGGTTGTAACGTTGTATTTATGTTTGTTAACCAACCCCAAAAAAGTAGATATAAGCCATCAAGTCGACTCTAGTTCTTCTGTTATATAATTATGTATGTACACAGAGCAGAGTATGCACTACACCTAATATTGGAGATAACTTCTTATACCGCCGCCGAGCAGTAATGTTTACTGGAATGCGGGCGCTTTTTAAAATTCATTATATTATTATTTATAAATTCATTATGTTAACAGATACTTCCAGCTGTAACTTTGTATTTACATCTTTTTTTTAACCGGGGGCGGGGGAGGGCACGGTGGCTAAGTGGGTAGTGGCGCCGCTGTCCTTCATAGCACACTGTATGGCGTATGCACGTCTGTATTAGCCCAGTTCGAAGCAGAACAATGGGACGTTAAACCCCATTTCATTTTATTTCATTTTGTTAACCACCAAACCAAACCAAACCTAAAATAAGTATAGTGCGTTAGTACTTCTGCTGTAGAAGAATGCTGTATGTAGCTAACAAGAAAAACATATGTTATGGGTTTTAAAATAGTTGAACTTGGTTCCACTCTTGGCGTGTTATTACGCTTACCGTTTTATTATAACTTTTACACGGTGTTTTAGTACATATTGTACGTTTTTTAATATACATGTTTTATAACTATTAAAAGGTGTTTGGTACATAGTATACGTAAATATTTATAATGTAATCATTTTATAAACCAGACAACAATATACAAACCATATATATTGTAGGGTAATATCTATTAGATAGACCATACAAACTGGGGGGGGGGGTGGCCTAGTGGTCTAGAGTGCTGCGCTTCGACCTATAGCTGGCCGACCACCCCTGGCTTTCGGCTGTGGTTTCGAGCCACGGTGTGGGCGTATGTGGCATGGAGATAGGGCGCCTTCTCAACCCGTGGTTTTCCTCCCGACACTCCGGTTTTCCCCCACTGCTAAAGACCCCTACGCGCAAGCGAATTATTGATATAAAATTAAACCATATGTTAGTCCCGAAATGACCTAGTTGTGTTGAGTGGACTAAACAGGGTAATCTGTAATTCATAGACCATATATACTATATTGTAATCTGTAATACATAGGCCATTATTATACTGTAGGGTAATATGTAATACACAGACTATACATACACTAGGATAATTCGCAAAAAATAGACCATATACTACAGGGTAAACTGCAATACCAGAACAACCACACACAGTCGTTATAACTAAATTGACGGCGACGGCCCCATCAATCCATTTCAAAGGCGGGGGTTGGGGACATTCAGTCGAAGAGTAGGATTAAAATTATGGAAGATTAGATGAAAAGTCGACAGTTCTCACTATAATAGTTAAATGAATGAATGAATGAAATGGGGTTTAACGTCCTACGCTTAAGCACCGTACCTGGGCTAATTGAAGACGGGCATACGCCACAGTGTGCAATGAGGGAAATTTTGCCCGGGCAGCGGCCTACTCTTATATCGAATTCTAGCTGCCAAGGGATCTTTTACGTGCACTCCAATTTGTACACGGGACCTCGGTTTTTCGTCCCATCCGAACGACTAGGCAGCTGTTCTTGTCAGGCCCTCCTTCTGCATCACTGACAAGGGGAAATCACGCCGGAAAATCGAGATGAACTTTCTCGGCCAATGCAGGAATCGAACACTCAACCTCCAGGCTAGCGAACCAGCGCCTTATCCACTTAGCCACCTCGATCCCCAATATAATAGTTAAAAACTAGGAAAGGGGATATGCTGACAATTTCAGTCAAATTGCTCCATTCTGAACCGAGATATTAGCGTTTGAATTTTAGGCCTAGTCTAGATCATCATTACTATAGTCGGTACGTTAAAGGTGGACCACGTGGCTAGGTGGGTAAGGAGTTCGATCCATGCATTGGCCGAAAAAATTCATCTCGATTTTCCGGCGTGGTTTTCCCTTGTCGGTGATGTTGACGGAGGGCCAAACAAGGACAGTTACCCAGTCGGTGTGCACGTGAAAGATCCATTGGCATTAGGAATTGCTGCCCTCATAGCACACTGTATGGCGTATGCCCGTCTTCAATTATCCCGGGTTAAGTGCAGAAGCCTCGGACGTTAAACCCCATTTCGATTATCCATTCGTTACGCTAAAAACATAGTTTCGATAATCTATTTTTGGATGAAATCATCATTGAGCGTTGAGCAACAAATCGGATTCAAAATTCAGTGACAATTTCCTACCCTCCCCAGATAGCCAGAAAACTAGACACTGTCAATAATAAGTCTGTCAGTCAAGGTATGAAATATACATTCACTTATAATGATAAATAACACTGAGATATAATTAATTATTGGTGTACTGACAGGTTTATTAAATCTAGATGATCTCGACTAATATTAGACAAGAATTTGGTTGTTGTATTATTTATGAATAATTACAAATTTGACCTATTTATCATGTGGCTCAGTCAGTGAATTCGGGATCGTAGAGTAATGACCCCCAAACCTTAAAGAGAGAGAAAGAGAGAACTGGGGTTTAACGTACACTCGACATAGACTAGGTCATTTCAGGACAACAACATGGTTCAATAATTCACTTGCGCGTAGGGGTCTTTAGCAGTGGGAGGAAGCCGGAGGACCCGAAGAAAACCCACGAGGTTGGACAGCCCATCCCACTCCTTGTCACGTACAACCAGGGATTCGAAACCACGCCAGTTGATTTAATGATAGACCTTAGGATACAGCGCGCGCACGCTAACCATTCGACCACCCCAAACCCACTCAGGTTTCCTCCCACTGCTAAAGACCCTACGTGCAAGCGTTTGTGTCGAGTGGACGTTAAACCCCATCTCCCCCTTTCCCTCTCCCTTTCTCCCTTCTCTCCCTCTCTCTCTCTCTCTCTCTCTCTCTCTCCCCAAACCTTAAAGCGATGGCTCGATACTGATGCTCTCTTGAATTAACGCATCTGCGAGTTCCCGGTATTTAGGACATGAAGTGACTCGAGCTTTCTAAAAACTGCACTTGATACACTATGATGTCTGCATTATAAAATGTTGTGTGTTCGAATGAATTGATGAGTTCGAGCGTTAAATCACCACGTGTTCGAGTGAATTGGTGTGTTCGAGCGGGAAAACATCACGTATTTACCTCGCGATCCGCTGTTGTTACATTCAGCATAGCAAAGTTAAAGTAGCTTAAGGTAACTCAATAGCATCTAGAATCTTCGACATTGAAAACACGAATTATTTGTCAATTTAAATCAACATTAATGTTGTGATCTTACCGGGAAAAGAAGGGGCTTCTTATATCCAATATTCAAGACAAATTAAACATTTTACAGTTGGTACACGAATCGTGTACCATTATGCGTTTGAGCGCCAATTGTAACAAGGGACTCGAAGAACGAGGCTAGACGTATTCCATAAGTCATACCAGACGGTGGCGACACATTTCTCTCTGGAAAGGGCATGCACAATAAATACTATCGGTGTAGACTGGAATGACTAGACACCAGCGATTGCCATTCGGTTGAAACTCATGACGTATTTCGCCGAACATAGCTGATTTGAAATTTAAAGTCAAAACGGAAACAATTAAATGTAAATCAGTTTATATACATTCAAATTACATTATTATATGTTGCAACCCATGTGTGTAAATTTCTAGATCCCAAATATTAGCGATTTACCCTCTTTAAGCTTATCTCTGAAAGGATATTTACAATCTTTTGATAAATGCGCTGTCTCTGTATATTATACGCCATTGTGGCTATATGCACATATTGCGTATTTGGCGTGAAACATAAAACTGTCAATTATGAAATAAGATTTAGGGTTAATAAAAAAGAGAGTGTTGAACGAACCGAACTCTTCAGTCATTCACCGACCTAAATACTCTACCTGTTGATGAAATAAAATGAAATGGAGTTTAACGTCCTACTGTTCTGCACCTAACCTGGGCTAATGAAGACGGCTACCTGTAGATAGATTGACAGATAGATTGTTATTGTATCTAAACAACACATAAGAGTAACACATGCATTTAAAATACAAGTTCTTTGAAGAGTTTATTTCAGCGACGTTTCGGCGAGCGTTATCCAATATTCAAGACAAATTAAACATTTTACAGTTGGTACACGAATCGTGTACCATTATGCGTTTGAGCGCCATTTGTAACAAGGGACTCGAAGAACGAGGCTAGACGTATTCCATAAGTCATACCAGACGGTGGCGACACATTTCTCTCTGGAAAGGGCATGCACAATAAATACTATCGGTGTAGACTGGAATGACTAGACACCAGCGATTGCCATTCGGTTGAAACTCATGACGTATTTCGCCTACAAATACAGATATATATACAAAATATGGAACAAAGACAAATATCTATATACAATCAGAGATAATCATATTTGAAAACCATCAAAAGGCTGGGAAGCCATACTTGAGATCCTTTCGGCACCAAACAAGAGGCAGCATAAGAGGCAGCATACAAACGTCTACATAACATTTCATAAAGAAAAATAAAAGAATAAAAAGCATCAACATCATTTATGACGAAGGCTAATAATTAAAATTAAAATTAAAAACAAAAACATAGCGTGCACATGTTTACATAATATTATAAAGATAGATTTTCAGGCAACGAAACATACCCCCAAAACAGCTGTGTCGTCCGGGCAGTCAACAAGAGTTGTCGCATATTTCTCCGTTTGTCGGTAATGGAACATTTACAATACACTCAAATCTGACAACCCATCAAGTAACAAATAGAAAATCATTAGAATGAATAAGCATAATTAATAGTAAGTGCAAGGGGACCGCACTACACACAAAACAAAAATATACAAGATAAACTTGCGGACAAGACAGAAAATAGACATTGAAAAAAATATACAACTATCAAATCAATATGATCGTCTTACCAGAGGACGTATTACTCTATACATATTGTAGACCATGGACCCTATTATAGAGGACTCTATACATATTGTAGACCATGGACCCTGTTATAGAGGAATAGAGGAATAGAGAAATTTTACTCTATATATATTGTAGACCATGGACCCTATTATAGAGGAAATTCTCTGTACATATTGTAGACCATGGACCCTATTATATGGGACTCTATCAATGTTGTAGACCATGGACCCTATTAAAGACTTAAATAGTTGTGTAAATACTAAACCCTTAAACTATGTAGGTCGATTTGGATAATGTCAAAGTGTTATTTAAAGGGACAATAACACTCTTGCTGGCTTGACAGGTCCAGAAAAAAAATCAGCCTTATTCTAACTACTAGATGTTTAAGTGTCCTACCTGTTGTGTAAATTATCCATTACAACCTATCTTACTTGTCCAGAGGGTTCGAAAATATGTTTAAATCCAAGTTGCATTTGGAAGTGCTTACGTAAGGCTTTCCAAACCATCTTACGGCATGTAGTTGAATTTTTCCAATTTTTAAAATTAGGTGGGTTAGGATGAAATTTGTATCATTTTTTAATTGAAATATTGTAAAATAGTACAATTTGTTGACCAGAATAAAGATTGGGACATATTATTCAGTTACAACAAGAGTGGTATTGGGGCTTTAATGTTTCTATGCAACTCATAAAGTAGAGCATGTCTGGGTTGTACTTGTACTTTATAAAGATATATTCACCGTGCCCTAGTTCGAACAATTTGTAATCTGTACAAATATTGACACTGGTTTCATATATTAGGTTACATTTCATAGGGAAAGGAGAGAATGTTACGATGGTATTTCTGTCAATGTCATACGTTTATATTCTCCTATGTTCATGTCTCAATTTTAGCGCCACACCTCCACACCTGACTCAAACGCGCCATCCAAGGAATAGAGTATCGTCCACATTCCCGTACTTCCAAAAAGACCCTTACGAACATGTTCGTTATTGAAGTAAAGATATACCGAAATGACCTACTAGTTTGTTACGAAATGACATGGCTTGTGCCGTAATGGTCTTTTTTGTTAACCGAAATATCATGAATAGAGTGCCTAAATGTCCTGTCTTGTGCCGACATGATCTATAGTTAGTGTGAACGTGTGTTTTGTTGTTCTGTTGAAACCCACACAATCGAGGTCCAGTCAAAGTCAGTGTGAACGTATGTTCTGTTGGAACCAACACAACCGGGGTCCAATCCTGTGCAAATTGATTGCCAGGGCATACCCCACAATTTGCACGACACGCCTTATCTGAGAAAAATAGGTAACACGTGACATTATGAACAAGTTTACCTGGCATCTAAAATTGCCGTCCGTACGTCCGCTCTTCACATAATTTCACTTTGACCTGCAAATAGTTCAAATGATTCAGCTTGATCTGGGGACCAAAGTCTGACTTTACGGACAAAGTTGTTCAAAGTCCGTCTTAAGTAGCTATATGCTTCACTGAACAATCATGCAGCACATAAAAAAAACTTCTCTAAAGTGGTATGGTAATAACAAAGTGCTTAACTAATAATACACGGTTTTGATTCCCCGTAAACACCTTGAGATAGTGATTTAGCGAAAAGATGCTTTCTAAATGAAGTTCACGTACCCTTAAACTTACGTATCATATCTATGGTCTTGGGGGGGCTAGTGGTCTAGAGTGCCGCGCTTCCACCTCTAGCTGGCCGGCCACCTCTGGCTTGCGGCTGTGGTTTCGACCCTAGTGTGAGCGTATGTGGCATGGAGATAGGGGCGCCTTCTCAACCTCGTGGGTTTCCCCCGGGCATTCCGGTTTCCTCCCGCTGCTAAATACCCCTACGCGCAAGCGAATTATTGAAATAAAATTAAACCAAACGTTAGTCCCGAAATGACCTAGTTGTGTTGAGTGGACGTTTAACCCGTCTCTCCTCTCTCTCTCCCTCTCTCTCTCTCTCTCTGGTCTTCGGTTAATCCACATTTCATTTCATTAAACCTAACCTGTTATAATATTGTACAACGTTGTACAAACAAATAATTGTGTAGCATATTTTATTTTATATCATTTTGCGTATAGCATGGCAACTTAGTTATTCACAATTGTTCTTCTGGTCTGGTACTTCAGTCAGTTCGAGTGGTTATTGTGTCGTGGTGAAGGACTTTGCCATTTAACATTTTCCATTTGCCATGTGCCACATATTTTGATTAGTCGCTGTTCTGTTCGTAAATTACTCTTGTATGCTGGAGGGCAATTCTGGTTTAGTAATGTTCGTATAATAGACCATGTTATTCCAATAAAGATTGGCGCCTTTATAATTTAATCGTCGCCAATTGTTTCTGGTGTGATTAACGTTTCGAATCCAATAATGGATCCTGCGTGGATCGTTAATCAATCACAAACAACCATAGTAATATAAATTGTGTTATTGTATTATAATTCTTACCATCTACTGCGTATTACTAGACTAAATCACTCTGAACAGTTTTATATTCTTTGTGGTAGTTCAGAATTATATTGCCCTTTGGTCTTTTTATTGCAACAACCCCTTTTAAAGTGTTAATGAGTGCTTATGTTTATGTTTTTATTTATTTTTTTACATGAAATTCTTCCTATCATCGGCTTATTGATACGTTTAAGCATCAAGAAAAAAATCTTCTTTTTTGTGGTATTTATGTGCAAAATTGTATTGCCCTTTGTTCTTTCCAATGCACTTTATTTTTAAGTGTTCACGGAGGCTTATCACAATTTATGCTTTGTAATTTTGAATAGACGCTTGAAAAGCACTGAACGTTATGGTCTTCATTTCTGTAAACAATTAGAGCTAGAAACTTGGATAAAATCATTAATATCTGTCTTATGGTTTATGAGAAAGGACGTTAACGTCTCGTTAGCAACGTTCTTCGGCCATTTGGAAAATAACATATGGTTATTTGTTCTATGGTCACTGAATTCCAAGTGTCAATGGTTCTTTTGTACGCACTCGAATATGTAAACTGCCACCTTTGACATCACGCACCTGATCACGTGTGTGGAAGATAGTGCTGTATAATGTATAAGTGCTGTATAATGTATAATAGCGCTATCTCTATGTGTAAATATGCAGCATGTCTAAAGTACATATCTAAGATTACACCAACTTATAGCTCTATCTTTGTTTGTAAAGATTCAATCACTGTATATGCGCCAACTAGATGTTTAAGATCATCAAGTGACCCCTCTCTCCTTAAACCCATCTCTGTAACTCTTTCTTCTTTCGGAGAACGATCCTTTTCTTTCCAGGCACCGAGACTCTGGAATAAGCTCCCCCTTTTCATAAGGTCAGCAAAATCTCTATCATTATTCAAATAATCACTAAAAACACATTTTTATACACAGGCTTTTAGTTATAAAGATTCTATATATCTTGCATTTTATCATAATGATTATGTCATTCTATATATGTATGTAATTTAATCATGTAGACTGTTATGTACATTTGAATTTTATATTGATTCAATTTATGTTTTTGTAAAGCGCCTCTGAGCACTGCTCTGCAGTGGAAGACGAGCGCTGTATAAATATCGTTTTAATAATAATAATAAATATGCAGCAGGTTTAAAGTAGGCCTACATTGCTAAGATAACACCAACTTATTTATTTTGAAAAGTGCATTTGAGTGATGGTATATCTGTCTCCCGACCTAGTTGGCTGAGCCGCACGAAATGCATTGTGTAAAGTACAATATGAATTTATAAGAGTTTATACTTGAATTTCAAGGATGGGTAGGTGTATTTGTGTAGTCAAAGTGGGACTGTTTTAAAATAGTGGTGTAACTATCTCGCGCACTAGTTGCACTGAGTAAACTACAATATATGCATATTTGAATTTGAAAGTACGTGCAGAGGTGTATTTATGCGGTGAGAGTCGGAAAGCTAAATGTCATTTTGTATCTATCTACCCCTTGTCAGTGATGCAGGACGGAGGGTCTGTCTAGCCTAGTCGTTCGGATGAGACCAAAAACCGAGACCCCGTGTATTCATTGGCATGCACGTAAAATATCCCTTGGCAGTTTGAATGGAATTCGGTATAAGACTACCCCATAGCGCCGCTGTCCGACCGAGCAACATATCCCTCATAGCACACTGTATGACGCATGCCTATCTTCATTAGCCCAGTCAGTGCGAAACAGTAGGACGTTAAACCCCCTTTCATTTCATTTCTCTTAAGCACCCCTCTCCTTTGTTTCTCTTTTTTTTCCTTTCACTTTTTTCTTTATAGGCTTAGGCCTCCTTTTTAATGAGCTTAGGCAAACCCGTAGTGGACAAATGGCCCCAGTCAGTGTCGAACAGTAGGACGTTAAGCCCCATTTCTTTTAATTTCGTTTTGTATCTATCTCTCGACCTAGTTCGATGATCCATGCGAGATGCATTGAGTCAAGTACCACGTGTGTTTATTGAAGAAAGTGCAGCATGTGTGGAGATAAATGTTAAGAATGTTTGTTATGAAACATTAGAAAGGTTTTACACCCATTCCACAACTCGCGTCTTTAATCTGACATTTTACATTCGTAGATGAGAACCTTTCTGTTTTCAGTTTCTCTCTACATTGGTAGAGGGGAACCTTTCTCTTGTCAGTTTTACTCTACATTGGTAGAAATGAAATGGGTTAATTAAGATAGATATTTTGCCTAGATTGTGGCGTTGTGGCCTACTCTTGTATAGAATTCCAACTAATCCTTGTAAGACATATCTGACATTTTACATTGGTAGATGTGAACCTTTCTCTTGTCAGTTTTACTCTACATTGGTAGAAATGAAATGAAATGGGGTTTAATGTCTTACTGTTTTGTACCTACTGGGCTAATGAATGAATGAATGAAATGGGGTTTAACGTCCTACTGTTACTACTGGGCTAATGAATGAATGAATGAAATGGGGTTTAATGTCTTACTGTTTTGTACCTACTGGGCTAATGAATGAATGAATGAAATGGGGTTTAACGTCCTACTGTTACTACTGGGCTAATGAGAACAGGCCACATAGTGTGCTATGAGGGAACTTTGCCCACACAGCTCTATTCAAGTCTGACTTACTGTCAGTTAATTCTGGCTTTATAAAGCATACAGTCATTAAGAATAATGATACATGACAGATTAGCAGCTTATTTGGAATTGAGATTATAGTTTCTATAACTGCACCTCATCTTTCCTTTTTAAGTCGCGAAGTTCTGCTGAGTGTTAAACACATAGAACATGTGTAGATTATAATGTGTTCAATATAATATAATGTCAAATCTAGAAAAGTTCTATGTATGAATTACTTTGTCACACTACTCTTATATAAAATTCCAACTATCAAGAATTCTTTTGTGTTTATTCCAAAGCGTACACTTAACCTCTGTTGTTATTATCCGAATCGAACGACTAGACAGTCGTCGTTGTCGAGCCCTTCGACCTGCTGTCGGGTCGTTCGGATGTAGGGGGTTGGGATGGCCTAGTGGTCTAGAGTGCCGGGCTTGACCTCTAGCTGGCCGGTCACCTCTGGCTTGCGGTTGTGGTTTTCTCCCACTGCTAAAGACCCTTCCGCGCAAGCGAATTATGGAAAAAAATTAAAACCATATGTTAGTCCCGAAACGACCTAGTTGTGTTGAGTTGACGTTAAACCCCATTTCTGTTTGTTAGATGTAAATTTAAACATGTCACCTGAAAGTATTAGTAGTAAGTAAATAAATATGTGATAATGACATCTACATTTCAGGCACATTCACATGCACGTATCTTACAGTGTTAGGGTGAACTGTAATGCAATTTCATTCATTTTCTAGTGTTCAGGTGACACGGTAAGCATTTGTTTCCATCCATAGGAGCCGGATGTTATAATAATAATAATAATAATAATAATCACGTCATTTTACAA
The DNA here is from genome assembly GCA_917208275.1 of Patella pellucida. Taxonomy (NCBI): domain Eukaryota; kingdom Metazoa; phylum Mollusca; class Gastropoda; family Patellidae; genus Patella; species Patella pellucida. The sequence continues at coordinate 88,382,847 of OU795036.1, read as the reverse complement.
GGGTAGCAAATTAGGCCTGACGTCATATGGGGATTGTGGGTTAGAATAAGGGTTAGGCTTGGCCCAGGGTTAGGGTTAGGCCTAGCCCTGTCTACATCTCGAGACTCTGACGAAATCTGCAGGCCACAACCCTTACCCTAACCCGTATTTTAACCCACAAACTCCAAATGACGTCATAACACCAGGCTCCGGTGGATGGAAACAAATGCTTACGTCCAACTTTTCTGCCTCCCACGGACCAATGAAGCGTCATATTGCCACAACAGCACTTGAATTCAGGTTTTATGAGTTCTTTACGTGCCATGGTGTACGAAGGGGCTCCTCGGTCTTTTTTTTTTGTTGTTCCGGTCCGACAAAGAGGAAACCGCGCTGGATATTGTCTGGAACTTTGACGGCCAACACCGTGGTGGAATTCCCCTCTTTAGAATATCCAAAATTAGCATCGACATTGTATATAGTACTTGTCTTATAATTGTATAAAATCTGTTAACGACCCATTTTGAGAAAGCGATTTCATATCAGCTGATAAAAGCTTGCTGTCGTATCCTTTATTAATTATATAAATTTTGTACCTTTAAATGAATAAAATATTGTTTTAATACAATAAAATGTGGCCAGCTCTGTACTCAAGACGCCAATGGATTGTATCATCATTGAAGCGTTGCGGTTAATAAACCTAGCTAGTGATTGTTATCTATAAAGGGGGATCACGGTGGCTAAATGGATAAGGCGCAGGTTCGCTAGCCTGGAGGTCGGGTGTTCGATCCCTGCATTGGCCGGGAAAGTTCATCTCAATTTTCCGACGTGATTTCCCCTTGTCAGTGATGCAGAAGGAGGGCCTGACAAGGCAGCTGCCTAGTCGTTCGGATGGGACGAAAAACCGAGGTCCCGTGTACACATTGGAGTGCACGTAAAAGATCCCTTGGCAGTTGGAATTCGATATAAAAGTAGACCGTAGCGCCGCCGCCCGGGCAAAATTTCCCTCATAGCACACTGTATGGCGTATGCCCGTCTTCAATTAGCTCAGGTTGAGTGCATAACAGTAGGACGTTAAACCCCTTTTCATTCATTCATTCGTTATCTATAAACCTGTCGATTAATATACACGTGTATAAAATTAGTCCAGGATAGGTGCTTAAAGGGACAATAACACTCTTGCTGGCTTGACAGGTCCAGAAAAAAAAATCAGCCTTATTCTAACTACTAGATGTTTAAGTGTCCTACCTGTTGTGTAAATTATCCATTACAACCTATCTTGCCTGTCCAGAGGGTTCGAAAATATGTTTAAATCCAAGTTGCATTTGGAAGTGCTTACGTAAGGCTTTCCAAACCATGTTACGGCATGTAGTTGAATTTTTCCAATTTTTAAACTTAGGTGGGTTAGGATGAAATTTGTATCATTTATTAATTGGAATATTGTAAAATAGTACAATTTGTTGACCAGAATAAAGATTGGGACAAATTATTCAGTTACAACAAGAGTGTTATTGGGACTTTAAGCATCGGACGTTAAACCCCATTTCATTCATTCGTATAAAATTGAAAACAGAAAACCATCAAAAAACATGTACCGTGGTTGTAATTATTGCACACGTCTTGTCAAACCTTCAAATGCTAATATCATCGCTCGCAATAGAGTAATTGGAATGAAATTTTCAAATTATTCATTTTACATCATCTATTTCCGAACTATAATTATAGCAAGAATGGCTAGCTCTTTATCTCAATCTTACATAATGTTTTCTATAAAGCTGTCTATTATTAAACATGTATATAAAATTGGATGAAAAACACCCAAAAAACCTGAAGCTAATGACAGATATTTTAAATGTTAGAGATTTATAACAGGGTTGACATTACGTTAATACTACTCGGAGAATGTTGACAAGTGTGATTGTGTATTTAGTCAACAAGCACGTGTATTTGTTTATAACTTGTAGTATAACTGTCAGTCAATACTGATGTACGTTCACAGAATTAACACGGTCCTGTCCTAATTTACTTACTGTTTCATTAATGTGAAGTCGCCTGTCTTACCTCGTGGGTTTTCTCCGGGTCCTCCAGTTTCCGCCCACTGATATAGGTTCACAGAATTAACACGGTCGTGTCCTAATTTACTTACTGGTTTCATCAATGTTAAGTCGCCTGTCTAACCTCATGGGTTTTCTCCGGGTCCTCCAGTTTCCTGCTACTGACATAGGTTCACAGAATTAACACGGTCGTAACCTACTTTACTTACTGGTTTCATCAATGTTAAGTCGCCTGTCTAACCTCATGGGTTTTCCCCGGGTCCTCCAGTTTCCTCCTACTGATGTACGTTCAGAGAATCAACACCGACAGAATTAACACGTCCTGCCCTACTTAACTTACTGTTTCATCAATGTTAAGTCGCCTGTCTAACCTCATGGGTTTTCTCCGGGTCCTCCAGTTTCCTCCTACTGATGTACGTTCACAGAATTAACACCGGCATGTCGAATTTTACTTACTGGTTTCATCAATGTTAAGTCGCCTGTCTAACCTCGTAGGTTTTCTCCGGGTCCTCCGGTTTCCTCCCACTGCTAAAGACCCCTACGCGCAAGCCAATTATTGAAATGAAATTTAACCATATGGTATTCCCGTAATAGCCTATTTTGTGTCGAGTGGACGTTAAACCCCATTTCTCTTTCTCTCATCAATGTTATAAATCATATTGTCTCGGTTTATGGGGGTTGGATGGCCGAATTGTTAGCACGTGCGCGCTCTATTATAAGCCTTGGCATTGGGTCAACTGGCGTGGTTTCGATTCCCCATTTGTACATGACAAGGAGTATGGTCGCCTGTCCAAACCCGTAGGTTTTCTCTGGGTCCTCCGGTTTACTCCCACTGCTAAAGACCCCTACGCGTAAGCGAATTGTTGAGTGGACGTTAAACCCCATTACGACACTCGTATCTAGCTTTTTGAAAGAAAAAGAAACTTTTGTCAATAGGAATGGAATTGGGGTTAATGTTCCGTCGATAATTTACGTGGTTTATTTTGAGAGTATCGTTAGATTTGCATCGGAAAGAAAAGACAACATATAGTCGTTTGAGTAGGACGAGAGACCGTAGTACTGTGTACACATTGACGTGCACGTAAAAGATTCCTTGGCAGTCGTAATTCTATATGAGAGTAGGCCGTAGCGCCACTGTCCAGACAAAAATTCCCGGCGTATGCCCGTCTTCATAAACCCAGTAGTTAAAAACCAGGTTCCTGTGTACAAATTGGAGTGCACGTAAAAGATCCCCTGGTAGTTGGAATTCGATATAAGAGTAGGCCGTAGCGCCGCTGCCCGGGCAAAAATTTCCCTCATAGCACACTGTATGGCGTATGCCCGTCTTCAATTAGCCCAGGTTAGGTGCTTAAGCGTAGGACGTTAAACCCCATTTCATTCATTCATTCATTCATAAACCCAGTTGGAGAAGAACAGTAGGGTATTAATCGCCATTTTGTTTCATATGTTGGAACCCGAGTGGCAAGAAATCAACTTGTTATATTAATTATGTGTTTTAACATTATTAGTAATAAAGTACACGTGCATGCCACATCTAGACAGGTGATCGTAATAGAGGGGTTCCACTGTATATATTTGTAATAAAGAGTTGTGTTTGTTTTTATTTTTCAGGTTGTGACAGTGGTTTTGGTGCTGAGCTAGCCTGTCGTCTTGACAAACTAGGTTACACAGTATTTGCAGGATGCTTGATGCCAGATCGCGAAGGTGCTCAGGGTTTGAAGGAAATGACGTCAGGTCGCGTGCATATCGTCCATATGGACGTAACAGATGATTGGTTGGTTAGACAAGCTGTTCAGTACGTCAAGAATAATATTGGCGACAATAGTAAGTTTCTCAGTAGATTGAACTCCGGCAAATTATCCAGGGGCGGTTTCAGAGAGAGAGGGGATCCAGACCCCACCATGCACAGCTACATATAAAATAATGAATGCCTTGCATCAATGACATTAAATCACAATGTGATCCTACATCATTATAAAATGATTTTTCTCTTTAAAAAGCTCAATTTGTATGTAGGTAAGCATTTGTTTCCATCCACCGGAGCCTGGTATGATGACGTCATTTGTGGATTCTGGGTTAGAATAAGGGTTAGACTTAGCCCAGGGTTAGGGTTAGGGCTAGCCATGTCTACATCTCGAGACTCTGACGAAATCTGCAGGCCACAACCCTTACCCTAACCCTTATTCTTACCCAGAATCCACATGTGACGTCATCACATCAGGCTCCGGTGGATGGAAACAAATGCTTACCTTGTATGTATGCCTATGTAATTTAGAGACGATGACGGCAGATTTCCTTAGCAGGATCCTGGCAAACCTCCTCCTGTAAACATTCCGACCCTGAGTTCACAAAGCATTCTCAGACTTAAGCTCAACTTTCAATCACTGTTTATGAGAAATATCTTCGATTCTTATTGATGTATTTGATACATTGAAACAACAAAAGCTTTATAAAGGGCTATATTTTAGTTAGAATAAGGTGAACAAATTTGAGTAAATTCTCAACTTAAGTCTGAGAATGCTTAGTGAACTCGGGCCTCGTAATTAATGCAAAACTATTTTTACTAGTGAGTAATTTCCATCTAAGTGAGTAAGACGGTGGCTCGCTAGTCTGGAGGTCATGGGTTCGCTCACGATGTTGGCCGAGAAAATTCATCTGAATTTTCTGGCATGGTCCCCTTCTCAGTGGTGCAGGACGAAGGGCTTTGCAAGGACAACTTTCTAGTCGTTCTGTTGGGACAAAAAACCTAGTTGCGGTGTACACATTTGTGTGCACGTAAACGATCCCTTGACAGATTGATGAAAGTCAATGTAAGATTGGGTCGTAGCGCCGCTGCTTCGGCAAGCTTTCCCTCATAGCACACTGTATGGCGTATACCCGTCTTCATTATCCCGGTCAGAGCAGATTTGTTGGACGTTCAACCCCATTTCATTTCGTTGCAATCTATTATTGTTGTTAAGACCAACTGTTCTAATAATAGCCTCTATGACCCATTCAACAATTTGCAAATATGCGTTCATTAGCTTAAAATTAAAAATGATCCCGGTGCACCATTTTAACCCCCTCTATACGCTGACAGGCTTCTTAACAGAACAGTGGGAGATAGATCTTCCATGTGTATCTTCAAACAACAAAAAGTTAAACTGGAATGTGTTAAAAAAATAGTGATAGGAATCTTGTGATATCTTGTTGCCTTGGAATCATAAAATATAATAAGGACCACCAATGACGCCATATTACATATTCAGATACGTTTCAAATTAAAATTTTGTTTTGCCAAGAATGATTATTTTTGTTCTTGACATTTAACATTCCTTTGAGAATATTCTCACAGAGAACAAATTCGATCTGTGTGTATATAAAATACAACCCAAAAGATATAAAAGTATCAGTTATCCATGTGAATGAGAATTGGTATCTGGCGTTTTAGAAATTATAAGCACAATCTCCCCTATGCCCTACACTACCATAAGATTAGACGGGTGTTGTTAAAGTTACATTATTCAAGATATAGATAAGAACTAGCAATTCTTGCTATACTAGTTCGAAAGTAGATGATGTAAAATGAATAATTATAAAATTTCATTCGAATTACTCTTTTGCAAGCGAAGATATTGGCATTTGAAGATTTTGCCGACCTGTGCAATAATTTCAACCACGGTCCTGGTTGATCAAATCTAAGACTCGAAGCGTCTTGGCACGCCATATTTGATTTATCACTGAAAAGTTTTAATCTGTTTAATATCGGAGCAATCTGATGCCATCCAAAGTTGATTAAGGCCTGGATCAGTTAATTAATCTCTAATTAATACTTTAGAAAACATTACATGCCCAAATAAAGACCCGCACTAGGCAGATTTAGCTCTTGAATAATGCATGTTTAATTAATCAGTGTATGCTAAGTCTTAATCCCAGACCCAACAAGCTATTGTGTTGCTTTTCTAGAACACCAGACACTTAAACCCATTGTGTTGCTTTTCTAGAACACCAGACACTACAGCCCATTGTTTTGCTTTTCTAGAACACCAGACACTTAAACCCATTGTGATGCTTTTCTAGAACACCAGACACTACAGCCCATTGTGTTGCTTTTCTAGAACACCAGACACTACAGCCCATTGTTTTGCTTTCTAGGACACCGGACACTACAACCCGTTGTGTATATTTTTAGGACACCCGAGACTACAGCCCATATTGTTGCTTTCTAGGACAACAGACACTTAAACCCATTGTGTTACTTCTGATATTGTAAAGACTATTTGGGGCCTAGGTTTGTTTTAAACGTGGTGGCTCCGTGAGCAAAAACGCCGCTGGCTCACTAACAATCATTACCCTCACCCTATCTTCATCTCAGCGTCCTTGGCGTAAATTGAGCAAAAAGATTGAGACATGCAGAACCCCATTTCAATTCATGTTTTTGATTTAAACATATTTTATTACTTTAAAATGACCAGATCTGACAAAAGTTACTATAACTTAATAATAATAATAATAATAATAATAATAACTTTATTTTAGAAGGGTAAAGGATTAGGCTGTAGAAGCCTTTCTACCATCCTGCCCTTCGTGAAAACAAAATATAATACAAAAGATTATAGCAAAACAAATAAAAGAGATGGATGAATAGGATTATACAATAATCAGAATGAAATTATACAAAAGATGACAACACCAATACAATGACAGATAGTAAAAGTATACTTAACAATGTCAAAAGGCATAAAAAAGTGTGAAATAAGAAACTATTACCTATACATTAATTAAACATGCATTATTCAAGAGCTAAATCTGCCTAGTGCATGTCTTTATTTGGGCATGAAATGTTTTCTAACTAAAGTATTAATTAGACATTAATTAACTGATCCAGGCCTTAATCAACTTTGGATGGCATCAGATTGCTCCGATATTAAACAGATTAAAACGTTTCAGTGATAAATCAAATATGGCGCGCTCAGACGCTTCGAGTCTTAGCTTTGATCAACCAGGACCTTGGTTGAAATAATTGCACAGGTCGGCCAAATCTTCAAATGACAATATCTTCGCTTGCGATAGAGTAATTTGAATGAAATTTTCAAATTAATCATTTTACATCATCTACTTTCGAACTAGTATAGCAAGAATATCTACTATATCTATATCTTGAATAATGTAACTTTAATATATAGACATAGAGTGAACCAGTATTATCCTTTGACAGTGAGATATTTAAAAAGTTGTTTCTTGAAAGAACTTACAAAAGAGTCCTCATCAATACAAACTAATTGTTGTAGGTGGTCAGTGAAACAAAGTCAATAACTGTACATATCAGATACTTATAAACAATAAATTAACAAAACAAGGTCGGTGTTTTAAAATTCATTTCTTTGTTTTTTTAAAGTTTTGTGGGCGTTAGTGAATAATGCTGGTGTGGCTGTATTTACTGAGATAGAATGGTGTTCCGTGGAACAGTATACCAGAATCATGGATGTTAATGTTATTGGTGTTGTCAGGGTTACCAAAGCCTTTTTACCCCTGATACGCCCTTCTAAAGGTCGGGTTGTGAATGTTGCTAGCTTAGCGGGTAAGTTGCTGTATTTCTGTCAAGTTAGAAGTGATGCGATTGTATGCGGTAGACACAGCAGAATAACTTTACAGGGCCCCGTTTCTCAAAATCTTAACTAAAGATAAAATCCAAATTTTTAGTAGATATTTCAATTTTGATTGGCTGAGCACTAAAATCAAACTAATATTATCCAATCAAATTACTAAAATTTTGTGAAACAAAGCCCGTGTAAAGACTGTACAAATGAAAAACGAACAAATCAGTGTTTTAGATACAAATTGGCCCCTCCCTCTTTTGTGGTAGGAGACCCTGGAGAAGTGGCGAGGTCGATCCTGGAGTTGGTCGAAAACGTTCAGATGCATTTCCAGTCTGGTTTCCAATTTTTCTGCAATACTCAAGTGGTAGAATAAACATTTCAATTTAAGGCCCCATCTTAATTAAGGGCATATCTTTGTCTCGCATGATTTCCACTTGCCGTAGAAAACAGGGCGTGACAATGAACCGCGTTAGGTCGTTCTGATGGGACGAAAATGTTACGACGTGCACGTCAAAAAAACCCTGACAATTCGAAGCTGACGACGAATAGGCGGACACGCAAGATTTCCTTCATAGCACACTACATGCTATGTATGTCCGGCTTCATTAGCCATAGCAGAATAGTAGGACGTTAAATCCCATTTCATATCATTAGCCCTGTTGGTGCCAAAAAACGTAGGGCGATAAACTCCAATTCATTTTTTTCCTTAATGAGCTCCGTCATCATTTGCACAGTCAGTACAGGAAAGTATGACGTTAACCCGCCATTTAATTTTATTTCCTTAATGATGTAAATTGAATACGCTGTATGTTTGAATGATGAACAGTGTTTCTATAGTGATATGTAAACCACGTGATGAACAGTGTTTCTATAGTGATATGTAAACCACGTGAGTATGTGGTTTGATAAGTAAACAAGGCCGGTGATTATTTACAGTAGCGGTGTGTTACTGTTGATATAGAGACTCTACAAGAACACTGAATTTATTGTCAAGGGAAACGATGGTATCTGACCTGTTTATTATAAAATTGTAACTGTATACGTCGTGTATACAAGAAACCACTTACCCAGTACACAGAAGGCAACACTTCCGTCTCAGACCTTCTGACAGGAATCGGACAGAATATCCGATTAAACAAAAACATTTGAGAACTGACCAAAAAGAAGGGACAAAAAGAAGGGAAAAAATGTCTTTAACTTGTCCAACACCTTTAAAGTTGACATTGTGTCACAATGCATAGTGCTTGTATACCATAATCATACTTTGTTAAAGTTGTTTAATAAAAAAAATTTGAAAACTGTTTCTTTTTTTCCTGATACTATTTTCATAGCAAAAACTGATACTTTTTTTCCTGATACTTTTTTTCCGATCACCACTATATAATACGGGGGCAACGGTGGCTCATTGGTGAACGTCCTCGCTCAATGACCAGGGGGTCCGAGTGCCGTTGGTCGAGATTGTTCCCGTATTATAGACCGTAGCGCTGCTTTCCGGGATGGTCGAACGGTTAGCACGTGTGTCACACAATCGTAGTGAAAACAAATAAGAGTTTTGTAGATAAAGGATTTATTTAAATCAGGTATCTAAACAGCTTCGGTTACATTCATTCAACACGAATACATTGTCAACAGCAATACATAATACTGGAACTATAAGAACTAGGCTACAACAGGAACACATCTACATAATATAAAATCTACTAGTCTTCTACAGGAACACATCTATATAATACATTTACTATTCTGCCCCATCTGCCAAGGCAGCGGCTGGACTCCGGTGAGTCCATACACACGACCGAGCCTTTCTTCTCGCCCGGCTCTTCGCTTTTTAACAGACAGAGAACTCCTCAATATATACCCGTTGAACACATGGTCATATCTGCAATTGTTTCTTTTATCTCGTCACGGCATGTGCATATAGGGAACACATCTAACAATATAACATTTCATCTACAATTCTGCCCCTCTGCCAAGGCAGCGGCTGGACTCGGGTGAGTCCCTACGCTCGTACAAGCCTTCCTTCTCCCTCGGCTTCTCGCTTTTTAACAGACCGAGAACTCCTCAATATATACCCGTTGAACACATGGTCATATCTGCAATTGTTTCTTTTATCTCGTCACGGCATGTGCATAAACATTTGAAGCCGTGTGGATCTTGTACACAGATCATGTATAGCTTGTAATGGACATATTGAATTAATTAGATTTAATAAGCTCGTGACTGGACAACAGTTTAATATGAGGTGAAAGTCAAAATCATCTATTGTCAAAACTAGCAGAGTTCAATGCACCTAAATTATAAATGATATCACTTTGTTACACGTGCGCGCTGTATCGTAAAGCCTGTCACTGACTCATCTGGCGTGGTTTCGAATCCTCGGTTGTACGTAACAAAGAGTAGGTTCGCCTGTCCAACCTCGTGGGTTTTCTCCTGTTTCCTCCCACTGCTAAAGACCCTTAATACGCACACGCGAATTATTGAAATAAAATTGAAAGTGTGTAGGTCCTGAAATGACCTGGTTTTTAAAGAGTAGGCGTTAAACCCCATTTCCCTTTCAAACGTCAAGAAGCTCAGTATGCCGGCCTACATGTATGTATCCCCGCTTCATTAATCAGCGTTTGTCTTTTTAGTATTCCTGGAGAAAGAGAGAAACGGGGTTTAAAGTCCACTTGACACAAACATGGTTCAATTTTATTTCAATAATTCGATTGCACGTTGGGGTCTTTAACAGTGGGAGGAAACTGGAGGACCCGGCGAAACCCCACGAGGCTGGACATGCGACCCTACTTCTTGTCAATAGCAATCGAAACGACGCCAGTTGACTCAATGACATACTATACAGAAGTCCTGGGGCTTGTTTCACGAAATCTTTTAAACTAAGATAAAATACAAATTTTCGTAATTTGATTGGATAATAATAGATTGATTTTAGTGCTTAGCCAATCAAAATTGAAGTATCTACTAAAATTTAGATTTTATCTTTAGTTAACCTTATGATACATTAGTCCTGGGGCCTGTTTCACGAAATTTTAACTTAAGATAAAATCCAAATTTTAGTACATACTCAAATCTGATTGGCTAAGCGCTAAAATCAATCTAATACTATCCAATCGAATTACTAAAATCGGATTTTATCTTAGTTAAAATTTCGTGAAACAGGCCCCTGGACTATATCGTTATAAAAGATATATCCACATCTATCACCGTGTGTTTATATTCTCTCTCTCTCCCTCTCTCCTCTCTCCTCTCTACCATATCTCTCTCTCTCTCTTCTCTCCCATCTCTCTCTCTCTCTCTCTCTCTCTCGTTATAAAAGATATATCCTCATCTATCACCGTGTGTTTATATTCTCTCTCTCTCTCTCTCTCTCTCTCTCCTCTCTCCCATCTCTCTCTCTCTCTTCTCTCTCTCTCTCTCTCTCTCTCTTCTCTCTCTCTCTCTCTCGCTCTCTTCTCTCTCTCTCTCTCGTAATAAAAGATATATCCTCATCTATCACCGTGTGTTTATATTCTCTCTCTCTCTCTCCTCTCTCTCTCGTAATAAAAGATATATCC